>OY735234.1:11665989-11723489 GCA_963457665.1 Thysanoteuthis rhombus | reverse complement strand
GAAAGGAAAGAAAGAAGAGAAAGGAATAAAATAAATGAAAGAAGAGAATAGGAAGAAAAGGAGAAAAAAGAAAGAGGAAGGGGAAGAAAGAGAAAAGGAAAGAAGGAAAAGAGAGAAAGAAAAGAAAAGAAAGAGAGAAAAGAAAGAAAGGAAAGTAAGAGAACAAAAGAAAGGAAACGAAAGAGAGAAAAACAGAAAAGGAAGAAAGAAAAGGAAAGAAAGAAAGAGAAAAATTAAGAAAGGATTGAATTAAAAAACGTAGCGAGAGAAATGAAGAAACAAGCCAGTCTGCTTCAGGGTCAAACTCCAACTTCTAACCTGACTGAAGATGATTCCTGCATGTCTTGCATTGTATATATAATGAATAGCAAAAATATAAAAATATATCGTTCCGTAAAAACGTTTTTAATGGAATCAAATAAGCCCGTGCAGATATATATGATGAATTTCCGTTGACATCTAATACCCGTCAATTAGCTCAGTCAGTGAAACAGCCGTCTGGCAATCAGTTGGTTGTGAGTTCTTAATCAGGGAAATGGAATGTGAATTTTGCATCTCTGTTGATCGTCATAGGAAGGAGAATAGAAATTGACAACGATCAAAAAAGTGGATGGATAAAAGGAAGAGAATATAGAAAAAAGAAATAAAGAGGTTCTATCGGATTGATACAGAGCAGCGACATTCAAACTGTGCTCCACGGAGCCCCAGGGCTCCATGAAACCTTTCCAGGGGTTTTACGAAACAAAATGATATTTTAGCAATATACTCAATAATTCTTCATTGCATAACAATTCCTCCACTTATTTTACAAGTCTTTATTCTATCTATTTACCACGAACAGTATATATATATATATATATATATATATATATATATATATATATATATAAGAGAAAATTAATGACATTTGTCTTTCCAATTTTCGTTGTTCAGTCTATAGTTGTTCATTTATTTATTTTTTATGTTCTCACTCTCCCATTCGATTGTGTATTTTCTATTTAGGTTTTATATACATTCGGATAATTCCATAAACGAAGTCAAACTTTGACACACACACATACACATGCGTATACTCATATACTGTTGATAAAGCCTTTCTGGTGAAAGAACTAACGATCCTACTCTGTAAATCGAAGTCCACTAACTTGTTTCTACATTTACACAAAAAAAATGATCAAAAAGTGGATTGATCTCGAGAGGATCTCCTGTTGCTTAACATGGCACGGTTTCGTGAAATTGAAAACAATACCGCTGTTTGCCAGCGGTATGGATCAAATACTACCCCCAACCAAAGTTATGATGTTCCTACAATTCGAAAATTAATATCAAAACCTTCGGTATCTTTGGTACCAGCAAGATACCTGGAATAGAGGAAGGATGCCTCATATGCTGATATCTGAATACCCCAATATATATATATATATATATATATATATATATATATATATATATATATATATATATATATTCCATAGGAATAGAGCACTCTGGTGGATGGGGAGTTTCTGCGTAAAATGAATATATCGCTTAAATTCAGCCTTACTGACCACTCAGTTCCTTAGTCCAGAGGTCGGATATCGACCTCCGGGTCTGATGTGAGGGTTTCAATTCTGCCTCGCGGTACCGGATGGGATAATGTCTAGATTCACACTGAAGAGATGTAATACATCGAAACAGCTGTCTGTGGATGACACTATTATATATATATATATATGTATATATATATATATATAAGTCATTTATTTCCCAATATTTGTTAATGTAATTTATGTGATTTTCGTCAGTGTTTTTTCTTCTGTTTTACAAATACTCTCTCATTAATATATGAATACCCCAATATATAATATATGAAATTTTAATTCTCCAAGAACTAGCAATCTCACTATGTAAATCAAGATTCACATGAATAAATGAGTTTTCTTTTTCTTTTTCTTTTTTGAGAGGATCTTCGGTTGTTTACAATGGTACGGTTTTGGGAAATAAAAACAATAGTGCTGTTCCAGTATTGGTTTACATATATGTAGAAGGAGAAGTTGTTTGAAGAGGTTCCCTAGAAAATGCAATAATCGAAGAGGGTTTCCCGAATATATATGTACATTTGTCTATCTATTTCTTTGTGGATATATGAATTGTCTATCATGAAATTGCCAATTAACAGTTGTTTGGAAATCTTCGTATCAATTTCGACGACCTCCTTTTAATTCTCATCATCAATCAGTCAACTGATTGAGGGCATTCTTGAGGGTCATTATTCAGGTTCATATACCCGGATCAAAATTTGTGGAGCCAACGTCGTGATGTTCTTTCTGACCGAGTTCCCACTCCAAATGTCAATTTGATGTTCTCGAGAACTTGGACAGTATTTTTATCGAGTTTAATCTCATACGAAAACAATAGTCTGATTTCTTTTGAGGGTAACATCCGTAGGATTTAGCGATTATCATATCTAAACTGATATGATGAATCATAAGTTGTAATCTTAAAAGATAGCTAATGCCTTATAAATATTCAATAAGTATAACTACATTTTTTGCGTCAGAATTTGTCGGAATTAAAATAATAAAGGTGAAAGCAAAAAACTGATTACAAGAGTTGCAATGTAGAGCTGAAGTTGGAGGTGCCTTGTGATTATCTCTACAATAAAGTCAATGGCACTAAGCTTAAGCTATTTTCAATGCGCACAATATGATTAAAGTCTTTTGGCAAGAATTTACAGTCAACTCCGATCAAAGACTTTGGCTAATATTTACGGTCAACACCAAGACTTTAGCTGAAATTTTCATTGTTGATTTTAGCTGGCCTGATAACCTGACCCTTGTACGTTGGGTCAACCTATAAATTATGATTATGTAGCACGCGTACAGACGGCATCAGTTGAGCTAGAGGGCTGAAAATTTGAACATTTGCTCTTTATCATGTTTAGAAAAATACTTTTTTTCGTTTTTTTGAACCCTCTTCTCCAGTAAATAGTTGAGAATCAATTCGCCGTGTAAGTTTATGCTTAATTGTTCCCATTGTGTCCGGCAGCGTTCACGCTTATCTTTTTTTATCCAGATTTTTTTAAGGATCACCACCCAACAAAAGGTGTGAGAAGAAACTTATTCATTGATCCTCTATTCTTACAATTTTTAATTGATCACTTCCAACACGATATGTTGTCAAAATACATTTGTCAAATGAGGGTTTCTACAGAATGACTAACCAGACTTGTTCATTTATTTAATTTTGAATACTTGATAATTGGTCTAAACGAGTGTTCAAAGTGCAATTGGAACCTTACCCAATTTTTAATTAAATTACCTAGTGAGACATAAAATCCCGATTGAGTATCATTTCCTGATATGTATAACAAGTTCCTGTTACATGTTATCCTATTGTAGATAATTGCATCTGCTCTTGTCATTCTATGTAGAAGTCACGGCGATCAAATATTTCTCCATCATAATTGATTTCTGAGCCAGTGAAGTTCATATCACGAAAAAACACTGACTAAAACGCTCTTTCGGTTCCTTCAAATAAAAGGACTATGTCCTTTTTATATCTACTGTCAAACTCCTATAGTTCGAAAAGCGAGGTATTCTTGTGTCTTTTTGATAAATAAATGAATAATTCATAAATCAGTAAAATGGAAGTGTATCCATTGTTATTGTCAAGCTCCTACATATTTTTTTTGACATTATTTTCGTATGTAACAACAATGACGGATGACGATGAGCAGACCAGAAACCAGTGACGTCCTGTACGAATAACAGTGACACAGTAACGTACGAAAAAAATGATAACGAATTCACACCCACTTCTAAAGCCTCTGTTTTTCTGTTTTTTTAACCTCATAGATTTAAATGAAGCAAGGGGTTTGACCTTAGCACTGCCAAACTTGTATTTCTTATCATCTTTTGACGTCATATGAGGGATATTCATTTTGTTATCGGATGATAATTCTAATTTTTGAGCAATTCGAAAAGTTCCCGTTTTCAGAGTAGGGATATCTACATGCAGTACACAAGCTGTTTGAAAGTCTTAATCCCTTTTACAATAATGACCCTTGAAAACCTATGACCTCTTCTTCTAATTCGACTTATCAATATTTAGATTAATTCTTGAAGTTAATTCCCATTATTTCAAGTCCTTGTAATCTGCTTATCATTTCAACCCCCTTTTGGTGACCGACTTAATCTGTTAGTCACTTACCAAAATGCTATCAGGACATTCGTTTTGCTACTTTTTGGAACCCTTTTTAATCTATGCCCCCTCTCTCTCTCTCTCTCTCTCTCTCTGTTAGTCTTTCCCTCTTTTTCTTCATTTGTCCTATCTTATAAATGTATGCATCTAGACCGAATAGAGAGAAATCAATCGTAAAGTAGGAGAGCAAAGTCTCATTGCGTACCTTACACGCATTCTTTCAACAAATTCTACCAATACTAAAATATAAGTGCGTACGGTTAACAGCTTGGAAATCGAACTGGGCGAACCGAGTTCAAACTCCGACAGAGACAGGCACCAATACCTTCGAGAAAGGCATGAACCCAACCCCTCTCCCCAGCTATAAGTAAAATAACACATGGTGAAGTGAGTAGCACCAATTTGGATTCTTGTTACATCTTGATCTACTTAACATGTCGCAAAAACCCCGAAGAACTCCGAGACAAGGTTAAACTTGTGATATATGAGCCCAGATCGGAACGGCTGTTGTCGTGGCCAGCGTAAGGAAACTTAGTACTTCTGTGACCAATCCTAAAGAACCTTCATTATGATGCTGGCCTTAAATCCGGGTCTACTGAGAAACAACAGCGATGAAAAAAATAATATTTTATCGTAATCTTAAGAGTAACTAATCCTGAGGAATAAGACGTCCCAGCTCAATTGAAACTTCCGGAGTTCGTTATCAACAGAGAAAAAATCTCAGGAGGAGATCCGATTGGCTGTTTATTATGATTACGTCATATGAATTTTACACGACGTAATTAGGGGGTATTGATATCATGTTCTGTGACACGTGTCGCCGACGATCTGTCACGTTCAATGCGCGAATGGTTGGATGTATTGCAGCAAATCAACTACCTCCGCACGAGGGCAGAATGTGAGACGGGGTCGTTTCCAATGCCCTCATGCATATGTCGTGACAGAACGTGTGCATCGCAAGTTGTGAGCTCATGCGTCTATATATATGTATGCAATACTAAGAATGTTTATGAAATCAAGAATCGATGTCGAGGAAAGAGTTTTAAACGGAAGTGAAAAAAATTCTTTTTTTTTTTTTTTCATCTTTCAAAACAATCGTTTCGAAACTGAGGTCCGTGGACCACCGGGGTCCGACAAATAATGCTCGGGGATCCACAGTAGTTTTCTGTCTAAACCCCACATTGCAAATCTTGTGTCAGAGAGACATCATCATCTATCACAGCGATCGAAAAATATATTCATTGTACACAGATCAATACCTTACATTAGTATTTAAGTAAATGCTATCTAGAATGAATATGATTATTAAAGGTTGAAAAATTATTTATCGTTGTAGTTCATACAGTCTAGAAACCAAATGCTAAAATAAGGATTCGCCAGGATATTTCCCGTATAGAAGGGGTCCTTGAGTTTCGAAACCACTGTTCTAAAACGTTGATATAAACGATCACCAACCAAGAGAGATTATTACATAATTCTAATGAATTACCACCATCGAACAACCAATGAGAAAATTATTAATGCATGAAGCGAGTACATCATAGCAACGAATAAAGCGGTTGAAGAGTAATTAAGGATATTAAAAAAAGGAACCTGGATATTATCTTAACATAATTGACATCCATACAAATTTCTTCTCAGTTTGTTTGCACATTGATCTAATTGATTAATTCATATTCCAATAAAGACATAACAATGATGGTTATGTCATAGAAACTCTCAAGACTTTATGTCTAATCACACATTAACACTTTGAGTTGAGCTAGGACTTAAAAAGGTCTTAAAATTCTCCCGATTGTCACTTATGGAGCTGAAACATGGAGCCTAACCAAGAGACAGACCTACAAACTGAGAAGTATGCAATGTGCGTATGAGAGAATCATGCTCAGCCTTATATGGAGAGATCACAAGACAGCACCGTATATAAGCAAGAAAACGGGTGTCCGTGACATCATAGAAACTATTAAAAAGACTCAAATTGCAATGGGCAGGCAATGTTGCAAGAGTGAAAGACAACCGATGGACATCACGTCTCACAACATGGATCTCCAGAGATAACATGAGAAACCGAGGCCAACAGAACACAAGATGGAGAGATGAACTCGACAAATCCAGGAAATACTGGCTCCATGACGCCCATGATAGAGAATTGTGGCGAATTCTGGGGAAGGTCTATATCCAACGACGGACGTTAAAAGACCGATGATGATGATGATGATGATGTGATTTATTTAAAATGAATTACCCAATTAAATATTTTCAGGGTCCTTAGTGTTGATCCATGAATAAACAACCCTATCATTTTTGACGGGTACGTGCAAGTTGAAAATAAAAAAAGCAAAAGAATTTTGAATTAATATGTTAAGATAAGAACAAAAACAAAAACAGATTAGGTTTGTTTCTAACGTCACGCAACCAGCGTCTTTTGGTAACGTGTCGTGTTGAGGGTAATGTATTAAAAATTTGGAAAAATAGATAACCAGTGAATAAGTTACTTACCCCGTCTTTTGTTGGACAGTGATCACTAAAAAAGGGTTGAATTTTAAACAAAACAAGTGTACACAGACTGAAAGATCAATTTAGCATAAGCTTACATTGTAAACTGAATCTATCCCCGAAAAGAAGTATTGTGAGCGAGATTTTGAAAACAACATTTTTTTTCTAGACATGATAAAAGGGAAATGTTTGAATTTTTATCGGTCTAACTCCATTGGCACGGCCAGTATTTACATACATACATACATACATACATACATACATGCATCCATACATACATACATACATACATAGCAGTTGAAAACTGAAGAGACCTACGTTGACAGTTTTGGGTTGACGGTTTCTAATATAAAAATATTGAAGAATAAAAGAATTGAAAACTATGATAGGAATGTTCGAGAATGCACAAAAAATGAATTAATTCAACTGAAACTAATTTAACCAAAATCCAGACGAAGATTTTTTTCTTCATTTTTAAAACTTACGTAAATATTGAGTCTGTCTATCTGTCTCTGTCTATCTGTCTGTCTATCTATCTGTCTGTCTGTCTGTCTGTCTGTCTGTCTCTCTCTCTCTCTCTCTCTCTCTCTCTCTGTGTCTTCCTCCCTCTCTCTCTCTTTCTCACACACATATACGTACACATAAAAAATGAAAACAGAAAATGTAAAGTAAAAATACCTGAAATATAAACTCTACTTAAGTAAGATATACAAATTAGATTAAACTATGCAAATATAAACATGAATACACACCTACGTATATGCACACCCAAACATACAAATGTGCACACATATGTACACTGCCTCTCTTTCTCACGCACTGCATCACTCACATTAATACACGCAAACGTTTGAAAAGAAATAAGGATGATTTTCCAATTATCAGATGCATTTTTTCATTAAATCAGAAATTATATATACATATATATATATATATATATATATATATATATATATATATATATATATATATATATATATATAATGATAAATTTCCATGAAAAAAACATATACATTTCAAAAATGTCTTTGCTCCAGAGTGCTCCATGCCTTTGATGCAGAGCTTATCAATAATATCTACAATGAGCTGATTTTTGTCCATTTCCATTTCTTGAAACGTTCCACAAGATGAAACAGATCGAATTCGTGATATATATATATATATATATATATATATATATATATATATATATATATATATATATATATATATATATATATATATATATATATATATATATGCAGCAGGTTTTCTTTTATCCAGTATTGACATTTCTTGGAAATTTTTCGAAAATTCATACACTATTTCAAACCAGCTATAAAGAATAACATCTGAAAATTGGAGAAGCTTACTAGAA
Organism: Thysanoteuthis rhombus; assembly: GCA_963457665.1. Lineage (NCBI taxonomy): Eukaryota > Metazoa > Mollusca > Cephalopoda > Oegopsida > Thysanoteuthidae > Thysanoteuthis > Thysanoteuthis major. Next base: position 11,715,454 of record OY735234.1, on the reverse strand, counting down.
AGTTGAATTGACAAGAAATGTCGATAATGTTTAATGAATATATGTATATATATATATATATATATATATATATATATATATATATATATATATATATATATATATATATATGTATATGTGTGTGTGTGTGTGTGTGTGTGTCTATATCTGCGTCTGTGTCTGTGTGTCTGTGTGTGTCTATGTGTGTATGTATGTATGTATTGGAAATTGTCATCCTGTCACTAAAAAACTAACGTTTTCTCCAGACATGATGAGTAAATGTTTACATTTTCAGTCTTCAAGCTCCATTGGTACAGCCAGTACACACTATACATAGATACGTTCATCCATACATAGCCAGCCAGCCAGCCAGCCAGACCTCCTCAGAAATTTGAGAAACACGTGTTAACAATGTTGGCGACAGTTTTAGTTGACGGTTTCTGATAAGTGAAATGAAAAAATCAAGGAAAAATTTATACTGAATAATGTCAAAAGTTCATTCGGTTTATCAAGTAAAATAGAAAAAAAATCGTTTTAATTTTTTGACATCATCAAGGAGAAAGAAGCAATTAATTCAGGATAGTATAGAATGTGCAGTAAGGAGACAAAAGCAGACGACAGAAGAAGAAGCGTCTCTTTGTTCCCTAAGATGTCCGACAAGATAATGGGCAGATGTAAGATGAAAAATAAAAGAGAAAAAATTACGTCAAGCAGTCACGTGACACAAGCTTTTCTATGCGATATTGCTAGTAAAATGTCTACGAAGAAGAAAAAAAAAAGACTTTATACACGACCGGCTGCAATGCAGGACAACCCCAAAGCGTATTTTGAATAGCCGTAAAGGGAGGGTACATTAGGGATGCGTGGGTGTATTGCAGTATTGTGTATCGGGTGATTTTTATAAATATTCGCTTGGGTGTGCGGCTGTTTGTAAGTGAATGCTTGAGTGTTAAGAGATTGGCATAGTTTACGCTAAACATTCACACGTGAAAGCGTTACAGGAAAGACAGAAAGAATTCAGAGGTATAAGGTTCATAGATAAAGTATTGTTATTATTCTATGAATTATCCTGGGTAGAATTACTGCATGCAATATACACTTGAAGAGCGAATAAATGTCGACTGAAAGATGATAAAACGTAAATAAAAAGACGAGGATATTAGTCGAAATTCAGGCAGAATTTGATTTTGTTTTTTTTTTCTCGAAATGTTTATATATTTACGTAAAAAACTGAATATGTAATTATGTTTGTGTATATATGTATAGTCTAGAACGCTTTATAGGTTTAAACACTGAATATATACATAAAAAACTTTTGACAATTTGTCATTTCAGTCAATTATTTCTCAGTTTCTATTAATATAATTTATGTATTTTTTTCTTCGATGGTTTATATGTTTTACACAGAATTTTGTATTATGGTACTATGTGTGATTTTTTTTTTTTTTGTTATCTATCAGTTGTTTACCATCTAACGGTTTCAGAGATTTAAAAACAAAACAGTTACATCAAGATAGCTCTCCAGTAAGCAATGATTTTAATATATAGATTAATGTATTTTTAAGGCTGTGTTATACTACGTGTAGTTTATTATTTCATATCGGGTACTATCATAATGTATTGTACGTGGATGTCTTTTTATACTACACATGCTTTAATCTTTTGAAATAAAGGACACGTTTGGGTAAGTTACCCCTCAAATGTATTTGACAACAAGTGATCAATAAGTAAAAGAGCAAATGTGGCTCATTTTTCGTGTCACATCTATTGAGTGTTCACCAATGGGAATATTAAATTCGTTGTATCAGTTTTGATCTCGGACTGCATGCAAACCAACTTATGATCACAAATTGCATTATGTTTTATAGACACTTATTTGAAATGATCTCCTGTCATTACAAGGTTAATGTATCACTCACCCGAGACAACATACATAGAATAAACCATTGAAAAAATAGGGCTACTGCAGGAATCAAAATTATGGATGATTGAAAAAGCATGCAATGAACTACGCATGCAAAATACTCATTAGCTTTGAATTCATTTTCATTACTCTAATATTCAATATCTATTACCACATCTACTCGAGCATACCACGATCTTGGTTATAATGCAACCCCATCTTTTCGTAGCTAAAATTCAGTACTGTATTGCATTGTATTTTATCCTCTCTTCGTTGCAAATTCAAAACTCATAATACACAACAACTAAAAATCAAAGCACAAACACAAAATATCACGTGGCGACTGCATTTGCTCGGTGACTTTTGGTTTGAATTTACCTGAAGATCAAAATTCTGTATATTTTTGGTTTGATATTTGATATTTTTATTAACAAAATTTGGGTCCGAATATCATACATCTCATTTCATCATTTGATTATCAACTGTTTTATCATGGACTTGTTTCAGGGATATTAAAAAACAGTACAGATATTTCACCATGGCATCCCCTAGCTGTGTTGATCGGGTGCTAGTTGGATTACCTGGCTTTGCCTCAGGAGAAAATTTTAAACAAATAGTAATATTTTATAGAGATTTCATAAAATCAAATGATCGTAAGTCTCTTGTCGGTGTATATATATACATCAATGTACAATACACATAAAACTTTATATAAAACGACAAACTACGTGTATGCTATAAACTATATAATGAGAAAAGGAGCTGGTGTTTGATCAATACTGCTGAGGTGCCATGTTGATATAACTGTTTTGTTTTTAAAATCCCCAAAACGGTTACATATCAAACAACTGATGATCCCAACAAGAGACAATTTATACATTGTAGCAGCTGAAAAACACTCAAGAAAATTGCATAAATTACATTGACAAATTTTGGGAAATAGGTGACTGAAGTGACACAAAAAATTTTGAAAGAGCTTTTCAAAGTATATTGTTTAAACCTGTAAAGCTTTCTAGACTGACTACATATATATATATATATATATATATATATATATATATATATATATATATATATATATATATATATATATATATATATATATATGTATATTTATATTTATATATATATATATATATATGTATATTTATATTTATATATATATATATATATATATATATATATATATGTATATATATATATATATATATATATATATATATATATATATATATCAGCATATCAAAAGACATCACCTCATTTCTATATCATAGTGTTTGCAAACCTTTATAAACGATTGCTGCGATTTGGATTTATATACTTGCATTCAAATTGAATGTATTGAATATCTTTTATATTCATCTCAAGAACCAAAGAGCTTGAATACTAACAGTTTGAATACACAGCATCTGCATTTGCATATAACATTCGTTATAGGGACGCTGAACAAATGTGCAAATATTTATCTTTGAGCACGCCATTTAATAAGGGATGTTTATTTCTGCTCAGGGTCAACTCATTTGTATGCATACAAATGACTAGAGAGTACGTGTTCGCTCGAGTGTGTGTGTGTGTGTGTGTGTGCATTAGAGTAGGCCGAATTTGGAACAGTGATCTGTGATAAATTTTAGATAGTTAGGACGATACAATAAAGATTGACCTAAGAGTTTCATTCCTAGCTTTTATCATCAACTGAGGAAACTGTTCCAAGTATGAAATATTTGAATATGTTTCCTCCTCCTCCTCCTCCTCCTCCTCATCATCATCATCATCATCACCATCAGTCTTTCAACGTCCATTGTTGGACATAGACCTTCCCTAGGATTCGCCACACCTCTCTATTATGGGCATCGCGGAGCAAGTACTTTCTGAATTTGTCTAGCTCGTCTCTCCATCTGATATTTTGCCGGCCTAGGTTCCGTTTGTGATCTCGGGGGATCCATGTTGTGAGTCGCGATGTCCATCGGTTGACCGCCATTCGTGCAACATGGCCAGCCCACTGCCATTTGAGACTTTCAATGGATTCTATGATGTCCTTGACTCTTATCTTTTCCCGGATGTACTGTGCTGTCTTGTGGTCTCTCCATGTGAAGCTGTGGTTGTTACACATGTTCTTCGTCTTTCTGAAGTTCATGTTTCCTCAAACGATGGTCAAATCTAGGAATCCAAATTTCGGTATTAGTTCTTAGATCATCTATCTAGACTTCTCCAAAGTTGATTTTTTCCAAGTTCAGAATCACTCCTCCCAAGTCTATGTATGTGCGATTGTGTGAGTGTAAAAAAAGGGCCTTTGTTCATGTTTTCACGCGAATAAATTCGTCCTGGTATACAAGAGAGACAAAAACGCTGGAAACCTTCAAAGATTCGATAATTTGGATTTGTGATTAAAGAATATAAATTCTTTAAGTATTTGTTTGGAACTACATCGCCATGATTCACGAATGAATATATTTTTCTCAACCTCAAGTAATCTATACCTTTTCATTAGTTTTAATTTTGATTTTTTTTTTGTGAGAAAATAGCATAATTAGTCGTAAGAAAATCTCTTTGTACAATTAAAGCTGGTTGTAGACTATTTTATTTCAATTTTCGTCATCCAAAATTAACTTCCATTACGCTATAATCTGGATATGCTAACAAAATTTAAACTCTGCAATTAAAAACCTTCCAATTATAAAGTTGCTATTACGGAAATACACTATCCAACGAAAAATAGTTAATCTAATGATTGCTTATCAGGAATTTGAAAAAATATTACTCACTTACTTAAAGGTAATGATCCAGTGATATTTCGATGTACATGTCATTTTGACGGATGTAAGGACACCTTCATGGAGAGCTTGATGAGAAACGAACTCACTATTAATGTGAAACTATCTGCTTAATTACAGCTCCACAGCTAGCACTTTTCTTTTTTGTGAAGGTTTATCTATCATGATATTAAGTTATTGATAATGTAGTGTAACTGTAACAAAGTAAATTTCCCTCGCTAGCTGAAAATATTTCGCTAAGAGATTTTCTTTTTGACGATTGGGACCTCTCCCTAGGTGAAATTCCGTTATAAAAGTCCCATGCTCTGGGTGGTACCTCAGTATACTATTATGCAATATATATATATATATATATATATATATATATATATATATATATATATATATATATTTATATATATATATATATATATATATAAATAGATGGATAGATAGATAGAGAGAGAGAGGGGGAGGGAGGGAGAGAGGGAGAGTCTAGAAAACTTTACTGATGTAAAAAGATTTTTTCAAATTTATATCATTCCAGTCAATTATTTCCAAATACCTGTTAATGCAATTAATGTAAGATTTCATGCTTAACGCAGAATATAGATATATATATATGTATATATATATATATATATATATATATATATATATATGTATATATATATATATATATATATATATATATACACATAGATACATAGATACATAGACAGATATGCATATATTGGTTTTTATTTAGATCTTTGAAAAATTCGCACTAGATCAACGTTTTCGGAAGATTGTTCATCGTTCAAGTAGAAGTAAATATATATATATATATATATATATATATATATATGTGTGTGTGTGTGTGTGTGTGTGTCTGTGTGTATATCTCTGTGTGTGTGTGTGTGTGTCTGTGTGTGTGTGTCTGTCTGTGTGTGTGTGTCTGTCTGTCTGTATGTGTGTTTAAAAAAAACTCCAAGTCCCGTTACAAATACTCACTGAGAATTCTACCTGAATATTATGTGTACATGAAAAAAATATGCAATGTTTGATAAAGGTTGAAATCTTAATGAGAAGAGGATAGAATTTCCGTGCACGTAAAAATTATGCTTCAATATTAGGCACGTGGCAACACTGTATTCAGGGACAACAGTATTTGAGTGATGAAATTATTGCATCATGCACTCGTGTAATTCGAGCACCTATTCCTTTGTGCTGTGCCAGCTATATCGTCTTCCAAAGTAATGAAACGCTTATGTAATGAAACGGGTGGAAGCCTGCATCCAGGTTAAGGGAAATCACTTTTAATATCTTTTGTAAAGTTGAAATGTATGTGTAATTAGCACCCGTTTGCAGTTTGTGACTTCAATAAATACTTTTTTAGATTTGAAATAGTAGTATAATCAGAAGTCGTCGAATAGACGGTTGAATCCTTTTAAAAATATTCCGTATATAATGTGTGCCTGTTATGTACATAACCTCATGATATTCGTTCATGGGAGAGAGAGAATAAAGTGGATGTGTAAATTGAATGGGAGAGAGAGGTGGTGATAGAAAATCAGTTGGAGAAAGGAGGAGAGAATGTCTTGGTGTGTGGGAGAGAGGTTTTACCCAGAGAGTTAGACGAGGAACAAATGTCGAATGCTTTATAGAATACAAAAGAGAAATAGTGGTGGTTATATGCCGGTTCAAAACAGTTCAAATACAACATTTCAAACCCAGGTAAGAAGCCTCTCAAATGTATCACAGCCCCCACTGTAACCTGCACTTTTCCTTTAAGTCTCTCTCTCTCTCTCTCTCTCTCTCTCTCACTCACTCTGTATGTCTCACTCCCTTTCCTCTTTTTCTTCCCTCCCTTGACTCTAACCCATATGTCCCCTCTCTTTGGCTCCATGAATAATTCATTACGTCCTCATCTCTAAGTAAAAGTTCATATCCTTTTCTCGTTATTCTCTCTTATTCCTCCTCTCCCATAAGCGGCATACATCGGCCATCACGAATGAAGAAACGGAGTTGTTAAGACATAAACGTGTAGAGAGGATATAGCTTTTGCAAAATATGCTCTCCCTAACCTCTCAAACTCCTTGCTCTCCCTAGCCCTCAAAACTCCTTGCTCTCCCAACTGTTGTTAATAAGACATTGTGGTCGACCATTGTGCTTTGAATCTTTAAGCAGCCCTTTACCCTTTCTCTTTTTTTCTTATTGTTGATAATGCTTGTCAGTATATTCCGAACCCCCTCTTCAATCGCCACCACCACGCGTTTTCCCGCCAGCTACGTAAAGAGGACAGCTGGGTGAGATACTAAAGTGAGAGTACTCTGGGGTCGGGGAAAGAAGATGGAAGCCGAATTCTGCTCAAATTCAATCTTGCCAATTATGACACCAGTAATAAACGTCCATGTTTGATTAACATCAGTTGTTAGAATGGCAATGTCAGACGGGCTTCCCCAGTAACATCAACACTAAACATCATTGATATCGACACTAGTAAATGTTGTTGTTACTTTACAGTTAATAACTCTGGTAGTATTCGTAGTAGAATGACTTGAAGGAAACACTGGTAGTCAAAGCAAATTACTGGGTACGTTATTCCATGCATCATTACCAACGATAGAATGATAACAGCGTTTCAAGAACCTAGCAGAGAGGCTGGAGCAATTAAGAATCTGGGAAAGGCTGGGACCATCCAGACGAAAGCACTCCTAAATTTGCAAGAATGCTGAGGAGAGTCCTTGAGTATTGAGGAGACCTGCTTTCACTTGGAAAGCCACCAGTCACTACCGATGTAAAAATCTAAAACAGTACAAACTATCTAAACATATAGTAGATATTTCTGCAATTTTCATTGTTTGTTTGGTCTATCTGCAGTATTCATCATCATCATCAGCAGCAGCAGCAGCATCAGCATCATCATCATCATTCTTTTAACGTCCGTCGTTGGATATAGACCTTCCCCAGGATTCGCCACACTTCTCGAGCATGGGGGTCGCAGAGACAGTATTTCCTGAATTGGTCTAGTTCATCATCTCGCATGTGATCTCTGCAGATCCATATTGTGAGACGTGATGCCCATCGGTTGTCTTTCATTCTTGCAATATGGCCTGCCCATTGCTACTTGAGTTTTTAAAAATATTTTCTATGATGTCACAGACACCCGTTTTCTTCCTTATATACGGTGCTATCTTGTGATCTCTCCATGTAAGGTTGAGCATGATTCTCTCATGCGCACGTTGCATACTTCTCAGTTTGCAGGTCTGTCTCTTGGTTAGGTTCCATGTTTTAGCTCCATAAGTGACTATCGAGAGAATGCATTGGTTGTATACTCATCTATTTAGGATTATTGGGATCGTCTGGTTTTTGAAAGTTGAGCTTGCACTGCCGAAGGCTTGCCATCACAGAGTGATTCTTTGCTTGATTTCCTTCTCTTTTGAGGATCTCATAGAGATTCGTTGTCCTAGGCGGATGGAGTGGTCTACCTTGCCGAGTCTTTCATCTTCTATCTTGACAATTATGTTCTTATTCTCAACATGATTATTGCACATGATTTTTTTTAGTTGACTCATCATAATCTGATACATCTATGGATAAAATGGAATAGGAGGAAAACGTGATAATCTATTGTCATAACAACCATTATTATATGGTTGCCTGTTTTGTCCGATTCCTATTGTTATGACGTAAGAATGAATAATACGTCACTGTATCGCTGCACGTTTGAAATTAAAGGAAAAGAAAAAAGAATAAGTGAATGAAGTAAATGTATAATGTTGATTTCATCACCATTAACAATGTCCGTCGTAAGACAGAGACCTTCTTCAAGATTCACCAGATCTCTCTATCTTGGGCGTTGCGGGGTCAGTACTTTCTGAACTTGTATAGTTCGTCACGCCATTTTGCTTTCTATCGGCTACGATTTCGCTTTTAATCCCTTGAGATCCATGTTATGAGTCGTGATGTCCAGCAATTGTCTGACATACTTGCAACCTGACCAGCCCATAGCCATTTGGGTTTTCTAATATTTTTATGATATCTTGGACTTCTGTCTTTTCTCTAATATACCGTGTTGTCTTGTGATCTCTCCATGTGAGGTTGAGCATGATTATCTTATGTGCACGTTGCATGGTTCTCAGTTTGTGGGTCAGTCAAGCTTAGGTTCCATGTTCCAGCTCCATAGGTGACTATTAGGAGGATGTATTGGTTGTATATCCTTCTTTTGGGGATTAATGGGATTTCTTTGTTCTTGTAAGTCGAGTTTGCTCAACCGAACGCTTGCCATCCCAGAGTGATTTTTCGATTAATTTATTTTTCTTTCGAGGATTTTATGGATTTTTGTTGTCCCAGATAGATGAAGTGGTCTATTTTTTTTTCAGTTCTGCGTTTTCGATCTTGGTAAGTAAACTACTTATCTAGACATAAATAACCCCCAAATAGATTTTGGCTCGATTGTTCCGCTCATCTTTTACGGGTATATGCGAGTAGTAATAATAATAATAATAACATTTCTTTGTTTTTCCTCTTACGTTAACTATCAATGTTTTTAGTATTTCTTCATTGTTACAACCATCAACGAGATTTATTACATTTATTGTTGCTGTATTGGTTGTGGGTGGTTGTAGTTGATGCACTGGTAAAAAGATGTTAGTGTAGTATCAAGGAATAATAATTTTTAACTAAAATTCAAACAAAGACAAACAAGAATTTTTTTCTCAGATACCGTAAGGGACAAATCTAATGATTTCCCGTTGTTCCTCGACCAGTCAACATTGCTTTTTGTCAACGGTGAAAGAGGAATGAAACCATCTGGAAGAGGATTTCCTATTTATTCAATATTTCTTGTCAATTAGCAACTGCCCAATCAGTCGCTGGCAACAAGCCAATTGCAATGATGTCTCATGATTGAATTAAGCCGACAGACAGTGGACACTCAGACGAAGACAAGCTGTCTAAATATTCCAGAATCACTCGCAACATTGGGCGAGAAAGGAAAAAAAAAGTAATTTTCCTCTGATATTTTGGTGAAATAAAGCGAGACAAAATCCGATATTAACATCAAATCGTGATATTATTTCTTTTTTTGGCCCAGATTATTTTATTTTGTGAACTTACCATAAAAACGGGTTTTACTTTGCTCGAATAACATCCAGTACTAAGTCGTTGAATGTAATGATTTCTGGATGAATTCGTTGCGCCGATTTTTCAGAAGATAGAAATTAAAACTTTCTGGTCCGAACGAAACGAAGCTGGTTATTAATGAAGATTCCTGCACAATTTTTCAAGTCTTTTTTCTCATTTGTGTAGTTCTTTAATGGACATTTTCTATTAAAACTGGATGGTTTTCAATCATGGTCACGACGTTTTCTACAAGTCATATGACGTAAAGTCGATTATTATTTTATGACGTCATAAAAAAGTGTATAGTTTTCAATCGTATTTGGGACTGTAAGCCCAGGATATCACTTTACCAAGTTCAATATTGATGCATGATTTTTAAGATTCGTACACTGCTGACAGCAGCAGAAACAAGTTCGTCATAGTTGCACCAGGTATTTAATTTCGTTTAATTAAACAAATGAAAATTTTGACTTTACTTGTCTTTTATCAAAATAACAAAATTAGAGAGAACATACTCAGATTTTCCCTTAGCTTAGCTTAATCTGGTCAAAGGCTGTACCCAAATGAGGATCGAAAACACTAGCAAAAGTCTGCTAATAATCACTCTACAGCATGTAACCTGAAGAGAGCATACATACTTGCATGTAAGTATTCTTGTGGATGGTTCTATATCTACAAATACATTATCTTTATAGATTAATGAATGTACGTATGCACTGCTCCATGACGTCTCTTCGTAGCGAACTCGAGTCCGCAAGTGAAACCACCCATAAATTTAAATGTGTAAATCAAACGTTACGTTAGAAATTAACTGAATCAAATTAAATAAAATAAAGTCAAAAACTTTAAATTTGCAGCATTCAAATCATATTTTTGAATAGGTATTAATCATACTCCTTGGAATATATTTTAGATATATTGAGATTTATTTAGCATACATTAGAAATGAATGCTATTCAACAACCAGCGTTTTTGGTTGTCCCGGTCAACAGGTTTATTTACTTCACATTTTTCTGTCAACGTTAAGGTAATAAAGTCATAACTTTATCATTATTGATTTTGATTAGTATTCTATCTTCATACTAATTTTTAGTTGCTTTTTGTGAGAACTTTGAATCCTGACCCCACGGCAACGATAAATCAACGTAATTGGAAGATAAAGAGCAAGCCCATGGTAAGAATCGAACTCACACTCTTGTTGCTGTAGGATTACGATTTGTTTCAAAGTTGTGATTAAAAAGCAACTGTAAATTAAGATTGAGGTTGAAAACTAGTCAAAATTAATAATTTTGCAATACTTCATCTAAGAATAAAATTTGAAAAATGAACTTTATTTGTATTATTGTGCAGTTTACACAAAATTGTTGAATATTTGTCTCTGCTAATTGCTGTTATTTTTCTATTTTTTTTTTTTTTTTGTATATGATTAGCCTCCGGTCAAGGTTGGCGCTAGTACAACCTTATAGAATTACATACTTATAAAATCCATGCTATTTTTCGCGTCTCCGTCAATGTGTTCGTATTATTGCAGGCATTAATTCATGTGATTTGAGATTTGTCTGCATATGTGTGCACAGAAGTGAATGTGTCGTATAGGTGTGAGTGTTTATATGTGTGTTGTCTTTGTGACGTAACTGAGATGTTATGGCTGACAAATTAAAAGATGGCGGCTTAAGGCTCTTTGTTCGATTTCTCACACTTTTAACTTGTCACTGCCTTTTATCTGTTATAGCCGATGCAGATTTTATGAGGTTTTTCATGTCGTCTGTCGATTGAAGCCCAGGCACTGCAAAGGGCGGGGAAGAATGAAAGAAAGCTAGAAATTATTTTTCTGACGACTTATATTTGAGATCTGTACAGGAAGGATGGAATTAACAAAGGGATGGGACGAATAATGAAAGAGGGAAGGAGACAGAATGAAAGAAACAAAGGATTCGTTGGGAATGAAAATGAAGAGATTGTGAGAGATGAAAGAAAAGAATGGTAAGGATATGAGAAGTGAGGTTGAGAAAAATCACGAAAAAAATGTGAAGAAGAAATAAGATAAACAACCTTGGCTGTGCTAGGTTCGAATTCCCTTGTTTCACAAAAATCTAAAAGGTAAACAAAACGTGTGCGTGTGTGAGAGAGACAGACAGTGAAAGAGAGACAGACAGACAGACAGACAGACAGAAAGAGACAGAGAGAAAGAGAAAGAGATACACAAACAGAGAGAGAAAAGAGAGGCAGAGACAGAGAGGGTAGAAAGTGAAAAAAAGTAACATGGATGACGAAAATAGTCAAGAGACAAGAGTCTTCAGTAGAATATAAGTAAAAATAACCTTGGTAACGGTAGGGTCAAACTCCCTTGCTTCATTAAAATCTAGAAGGTAAACGAAATATCTTTGTGTGTGTGTGTGTGTATCAAGTAGAGAGAGAGGCAGACGGGGAGAGAGACAGAGACAGAGACAGAGAGGTTAGAAAGTAAAAAAAAAAGAAAAAAGTAAAAAGGACGACAAATATAGTCAAGAGATGAGAGTCTCCAGTGGAATATAAGTAAAAACAAACTTGGCAACGGTAAGGTCAAACTCCTTTGCTTCATTAAAATCTAAAAGGTAAACAAAACGTGTGTGTGTAACTGAGACTCAGAGAGACAGAGAGAAACGGAGACGGAGAGAGACAGACAGAGAAAGAGAGGCAGTGACAGAATAGAAAGTAGAAACGTTTAATGGGCAACAAAAATAGTAAAGAGACAAGAATCTTCAGTGGAATAAAAAATAAAAACAACCTTGGCTGTGCTAGGGTTAATCTCCCTTGCTTCATTAAAATCTAAAAGGTGAATAAAACAGAATTAATTTCTCCATACAATATTATTCCAAAACTACGTATCCCATTTCAACTTCTTTATTTGAGGTCCCTGTAAATGGGATCTTAGCAACTTTAGCAAAACACGTCGACTTGAGGCGGGTAGAATTCGTCATCAGTCTTTGCGTACGTCATTGTGTCACTGCTATTCGTGCATGGCATCGCCGGTTTTTGGTCTGGTCATTGTCATCCGTCATTATTGTTACTTATGAAAAGTTTGTCAACAAATTGGGTCATTGGAGTCAATGGGAAGAGATCCAACGAGAAAAGGAAAAACAGGCTAAAAAAATCTCTCCATCAAAACAGTTCAAACTCCACTCCTAGTTGCAGTTGACTTTGTTTTCCTCCGTAACAAGAACAACAAAAACAATCCTCACCAAATTGTTTGTCTGTCAAGCTATGCTGAACCAAACCTACGTATAAAATGGCTCGTACCCCGTATAAATGAATTGCCGTGAGCGGGCTACAGCGCTTCAGTTCGTGTTAAACTAATTATACTCAAATGTCATATTTAGAATTTGGATCTTTTATCAAAAATTATCTATAAAGAATACACATCTTTTATCTAAAATTATCTTGAAAATATACCAGCATTTTTGGTCGAAAATGATAATAGAGACTAGGAAAGCACTTTTTTGAAAAGTTGCAAGCATCATCAATAGTTGGGATAGAAGTAGGAGTAGATTTTGACCCTATTACAGCTGGGCTTATTATTTACAGAAATAAAAAGGAGAGAAAAAAAGAAGAGGATAAAATTTAGAAAGAAAAAATATTGTTTGATGAAATCGATCTTAATCAAAGACAGAGTGAGAATTGGTAAAAAGTTGAAAGAAAGGAAATCTGTGGAAGACCAATGCCATCAAAAATAGCCAGACATGTTAACATTCGAATGAATACCTACTTAATGTTTTCATTTATTTTCCATTAGATGAAGTTTTGTAACTAATTATTACCAATTTCTTGACTCCTATTTACCTTCATACTAAAGCACTTTTTGTCACGAGTTAACGCAGGTCGTCAATCTGCAACCGTAAATAAATACTGAAGACCGGGAAAAAACATAAGCTGTTAGTGAGACTCGGGCTCATACTCTTCTTAACGAAGGAAAGACTGGTTAAAAGCATTAGCTGCTATACTAACTCAGCCATGGGAGCTTCGATGGCTTGCAGAAATCCAAATCCAACCGTTAAACATAATCTTTATTAGTAATATCTGCTTATATCATCAATCAATAATAACCTAACATAAGTTCTAGTAAGATGAAAATAATTGTTCTGTGTATGCACTTTTGCGCGTATAAAATTTACGATACTCCTTTCGAATAGGTGAATTAAAACGTTATTTAATCTTGCAAATGTGATAACTTCTCAGCAGACGCGATTAGCTGTCACTATTGGAGTACTGCCATTTTAAATTTGGCCATTTTTAAATGTCTAAAAATGGCTAGATTTTAAAAGAATCGCTATTGGATAGAATTAATTTCCAGGTAACGAAACAATACCGACAATAATTGGGAAATTAGAAAAGGCTGCAAACTACCTCAGACCTACCTACTAATCCTAACCTCAGACCTACCTACCAACCCTAACCCCATACCAGCAAATTTAAACCCAAACCTACGTACTATCTTTAGACTAACTTTACTTACTAATCCAGACCCTATATACTAATCCTAACCCTAACTACATGCCCTATTGACTATAAAGTTAACAGCATTTTTAGTTCGAAAATAACATTATTTGTTTTACGGTTGAAAAAATCTAGCCGCTCATAATTTGAAATGGCCAAACAACACCACTGAATCATACATAGCGTCTATCTGGATTATTTACCTTGCAAAATATTGACCAAAGAATTCCCAAATTTATTACCTGTGGCAGCTCATCGATATTTGATAACGCTAACTACCACTCCAGGTAAAAAAAACATTCCTGCCAATGACTTTCCGTGAGAACAGGTTGAATCTACAACGGATTTCAACACACATGCCATCTAGATCGTGCTGTCGGGGTTATCATGCTAAGGTCTTCCCTGTGTGTCAGATTAGCGTGGCTGAAACAGTGTTTTATGATCAGTTCGTAATTTTGACTTTTGTTCCCAAAATAAATCAAGAAATCGTTTGACGGGTTTGAACTCGATTCGGAGATAAGCCGGAGATGAAATGTCTAACAGATGGGCTTTTTAGGGCCGCTCAGACAGAAATGTTCAGATTAAATAAAAGGTTTAGAAACCGTCAACCAAAACTATCGACATCAACATAGTCGACGTCAACAAAAGTTTCTTCAGTTTCTAAATTGGTTTGACTGGTTGGTTATGTATGAATTATGAGTATAGACCCCATCAATAGAGCTAGGGGACTGAAAATGTAAACATTCACTTCTTATTATATTTAGTAAAAAAAAATTTTTTCTTTCAATTCTCCCCCAAACAGGTTTTCAGTGGTTGGGTTCAATTTCCTGTGTAGGTTTCCGCTAAATTAGCCCCTGAGTTTGTGTCCGGCAGCATTCAACTTTGTTTTGTGAAAATTTGGACTTTCTTAATGATCACCTGTCAAAAAAATGCGAGAGGGTAACTTATCCATTGGTCAACCCTTTTTTTTCCAATTTGTTTATTGATCTCCCCAATACGGCAAGCTGTTGTCTGATGTTGATCACACGACGGTTTCTATTGAGTGACTAACCAGACGAGTTTTAATTGCCTCCATGAATTCAGGGATAAATAATACTGATGAACGTTTGACTAAGATATGTGTGTATGTGTGTGTTTGCTTAGATAAAATATATTAGGTTTCCGCTGTCACACTATCGATAATGGACCAAATGTGTCTTCAGCTTTTGAGGGGAGTTGTTTTCTGCAGTTCCAGTGTATAAATTGCATAATTGTATCTTACATATTCAGGGACAAGGCCGGAAAGAAGCGATATTTTTAGAGCAACAAATGAGAATCGAAATTATTTATTGTCTATCATCAAATTTTACACCATATAAGACGCATGGTCATATATCATCATCATCATCATCATCATCATCATCATCATCATCAGTCTTTCAACGTCCGTCGTTGGGCATAGTCCTTCCCCAGGATTCGCCACAATTCTCTATCATGGGCGTCACAGAGCCAGTATTTTCTGAATTTGTCTAGTTCATCTCTACATCTTGTATTCTGTCGACTTCGGTTTCGCATGTGATCTCTGGGAATCCATGTTTTGAGTCATTGATTGTGTGCCATTCTTGCAACATGGCCTACCCATTGCCATTTAAGTTTTCTATATAGTTTCTATAATGTCTCAGATTCCTGTTTTTTTCCTGATATACTGTGATGTGTTGTGATCTCGCCATGTAAGGTTGAGCGTGATTCTTTCATGTTCGCGTTGCATGCTTCTCAGTTTGCAGGTCCTAGATTTTTGTAGGCATATTTCCGAAAAATGAAAAGACCCCTCATTTCCCCCTGATCTCCATATCCCTCCACTTATTCTAATGCTCATATCTATTCAAATCTATATTGACTCCTGCAGTGGTTGACTGTTCTCGTTATTTGCATAGCAAACGGTAATATTAGTAAACAACTGATAAGCATTCGCCTCCCGAGACAGAATTTATGTGGTAAAAACGGCGCTTCTAAGTCAGCAGTTCCAGACCCCTTTAACCACCGCACCCCCTTTAACAGTTGGACCTTGTCAGCGCCCCCTAACCCACCTTCAACGAAACGTTTACTTTGGAAAGAGTATGACGAATACGCGAAAAAGGTCAATTCACATTCACACATCATTATTAGTAATTCCCAAATGTCCCCTGTCACGCTTACGTCGACAATGGCGTCTGGTGACGTAACTAGATAGACATAGAATTTTATGTTACGTTAAAGTTTATATATTGAATCTTTACTGAATTTTAACTGTAGATTAGTTTAATATTCAGGAAATATTGAATAAAAAGAAGAAAATGCTGCATAACATTGTTTTTGATATTCTATAAGTACAATGCATATCTCTGAATTTTTGAGATGAGGTATTATAATTATTTTTATTAATATTCGGACCATCCTCATTTTGGTTGTTTTTCATACAACCTTTCGGTCGTTGCACTCTACGGCCTTCATCAGGTAGGTGTGGGGAAGTAACGAACCGAACCCTTTATTTAATCGATGAGGGTATATTAACCGCAGTCCCCTCTTAGCATTAGTAGTATTATTATTGTCTCACACTAGGATTGAACCTAAAACCATCAGATTTCTTTGCAGTAATTTGTGCTTCTGACCCGGAGGCCGGTATCCTACCTCTGCGGCACGGAACTGGTCCGTCAGTAAGGTTGAATATAAGCGATATATTCATTTAGCATATATTCCCCATCTACCAGAGTGCCCCATTCCTAGATTGGAAGAGCGTAGCATAAGCTTACAATGAACGAGTTTCCTCACTTGAAGAGTGCTCAACCTTGAATAGGAGAGCGTTAATTAATATAAAAATATATATATATATATATATGTAATTTAGCTTAACGACATTATATATATATATATATATATATATATGTATATATATATATATATATATATATATGCATGCGTGTGTGTGTGTCTTGAAGAGGTGTGAAAACTATGGGGATGGGAAAACTTGAGGTGTAAACCAGATGAATTGCAATTGATCATTCACGAACAGATTGTCATGTATTCGCAGATTCAGTCAATGTTGCTTTGCTCAAAATATCTATTGATGGGATAAATTAGTTTAAATAGAAGATTAACATGAAAGAGGGGGGGAAATGACCAGAAGGTGACTTGTCTGAATGTAAAGGATTCCTTTTCCTGGGAGTCAAGGAATTGACTGAATTGGGAGATCAGTCGTTGAGAATGTGACGGGGGCCAAGTGGCGATGACGCCGAAAAATACCGAAGAGATAAAAATATATTTATGTGGTGTGGGGCAAGGGTGGAGCATGGGTGCGGAAATAAACCATTAATATTGGAATGTGACAAACCAGTAAAGTATTCATTCTCAACGTAATTTTCGACGCCATGTTCGACATGTTGGCGCGCGAAAAACAGCCCGCGTTCACATTCGTAACCAGACGACATGGATATAGGGGCGGGCCAGGGAGATGGACAGGAAAGAGCAAGGTCTTCGGAGAATGGAATTGAAGAGTTATTAGCACTACAGCTTTGGCAGAAAGCATTATCAGATTATAAAGTAAGAGGTTGGAGAAGTTGGGGGAAAAAGGGTTGGACTGACTGACGAAGTCTTGAGGGGGTTGAAACTTTTGCCGAACAACAGTAAAGAACTTCTCGACGTTCTCGATCGGAGAGCTCTTCTTTTGTGAAAATTATTTTTAAAAAATTTTCCAACGGAAATCAGAGATAAAGTTATTTATTGATGGAAAGAAAGATAAATGAAAAGAAATAGGCCTGGTTAGTCACTCAATAGAGACTGTCACGTGACCAACGACTGTTGGGGTGATGAAAAAATTGAAAAAGGGATGATCAATAAATAAGTCACTCATGTCACCTTTTGCTGGGCTGTGATCGCGGAAAAAGTCCGAATTTTTAACAAAAAACAAAAACAAAAACAAAACGAAACAGAAACAAAATAATATCGTACACAAACCAAGGGACTCATTTAGCTTACACTTACATTGTAAATCGCCCCCCCCCCCAAAAAAAACATATAGGGGAGATGAAAGGAACAAAAAAAACTCTTCTTTTTTTTTTAGACATAATAAGAAGTAAATGATAAAATCTGCATTCATCTAACTCCATTAGCGCGGTCTGTACGCGTGATACACACATATAAAGCCAGCCAGACTAGCCAAAAAAAAGTGAAGAAATCTATGCTGAGGCTGACTGTTTTGATCGACTGTTTCCAAAAAGATCAAACAAGAACTGAAATGAAAACTTGAATTGAAACAGATATCGAGGAAGAATGGGAAGAAGAAAAGAAATTTCAATGAGAAAAGCCATCGAAAATTTAAAAAAAAATGATTTGTCTGTGAGAGGAGCAAATGTAGGATGCAACAACAAAGTGAAACCTTCAAAAAACCGTCTGTTGGTTGTAGTTTAATTTTCACAATCATTCACACCGTAAGTAATTGATATCAGTCTTTTGTCGTAACAAGACACGAATCCATAACTGAACCGTCGAAGAAAAAACGAATGACAGTTTTCATCTATTTATTTATTGTTATCTTGGCTGATAGAGGCGGTATCAGGCCACGAATACCTCAGTTACCCCAGGGTGGATGGATGTGGCAGAAAATTAGTTGATCATAATTAATTCTATTCCTTTGTTGTGAACCCATCACAGAAGAAGTTGACGCATGAATAAAAAAAAATGCATCCTTCTTTCTTGTTTTTTAATTAGTTCCACTGAAAAGGAATCCCAGAGTATTAATTTGTTGATAAAACCCTTTTTCTCCGAATTTCTCATTTTTTTCAATGATTGAAATCTTCAGTTTGATATCGATGGATAAAAGATTTTGAAAGATAAATCACGAAATTTCGACTTTGTTATGAAACTTACGCACGCGATTGTTTTGTTGTCTGCCGAAACAGACTGGGTAGGGAAACACAACTTTCCTTTTGGGAAATGAACGTTGGTCAATTTTAATTAAATATGCGAAGTGCACTTGATATTCTCTATTTTTAGTTTCCACTTTGAAATTTCTAAAATGCTCTATGGGGGATTGCAAAAAACTCCTTGATTCTTTGAAATCAACCTTTACATTTTACTTCTACTTGTTAAATTTCAACTGGTTTAACATCGGTTAAAATTTTGCCGAAACAACGTGTCAATATATGAAAACATGTACGACCGCTAGTTTAGCAATATTTTTTTTTTTCGTAGAAAAGAATGTACTCGACCAGCTCAAGTCGAAAAGTCTATGGTTTCAAATTGTAACTGGCAGTAGCAAACTAAAGGAAAATCACACTGACCATTGTGTTGATACTATCTGTTTATGTTACTTCTTATAGCATAGGTAAGATTTCTAGAGCATATATATATATATATATATATATATATATATATATATATATATATAAAACAAATCTGGAATACAATATGATATAATAAAAGATAATACAATAGCCAATGTGTAATAGGTTTGTTTCATTAAGTGCTTGATACGTTCAGCATTGACATCGAATTGATTTAGAGCAGAGCTTAAGATTCAATAAAGCAAGGATTCGCTATGCAAACACGTTTATATTTCTGCCCTATTTGGGCTTCTTCGGGAGAATGATTCGGTTTATATATATATATATATATATATATATATATATATATATATATATATATATATATATATATATATATATGTGTGTGTGTGTGTGTGTGTGTGTAATTTTATGTAAAATACTTTTTATATAATTAACTATGGCAAGTAGAAATTATTGGGTATGAGAAATAGCTAAAACCACAGTTTGTGTCATGAATATCATTGAATATACGTAACGCAGTTTTCGCTGTATACTTAGTTGGGTTGCAAAGAGATATAGACGCAAGAAATCATTTTGTGGGTGTTTCAACTCGATCTATGACACACACACAATAATTTTTTAACTCGATCTGTGCCCACACACAAAGAAGTGAGCATTCACAGGCATCCAAATATATATATATATATATATATATATATATATATATATACGCACACACACACACACATATATATATATATATATATATATATATATATATATATATATATACACACACATACATATATATATATATATATATATATACACACACACATACATATATATATATATATATATATATATATATATATATATATTATAAGTTGTGGATCTGCTACGCAAACAAGTTCATGTGTCTGACCTCTCAGGGCCTCATCATTCGCCTGATGAGGCCCAGAGAGGACAGAAACATGAACTTGTTAGTGAAGCAAATCCACATCTTATTATTTATTTCCAGCTCTACTCTAAAACAACTTGACTTTCGAAGTATAAAGTTCAATGTATCGAGCACTCTATGAAATAAATCCATCACATATCAGACGTTGCTTTATATTATGCTATATTGCTAACCTGATACTGAGGCATCCAAATATATAGAGAACATTTACAAATATATATGACATACTGCGTCAGTATGGAGCAATTTTACAATTTTGAGTTTTCATAACTTGTGTAGCGTCAGTGATTTATCTATAAACCCCGTAAGAGAAAGAATGTATTGAAATGACATTCACATAGATGGGCGTATGGAGATTCTTTCTATAAAAGGAACAAAAGGCTTGATTAGCCAGAAATTTAACGCAGTTTTGCACGAATTATACTGATTTTTACTGAAATTTAGCATGTTTTCCCTAATTTGGAAGGAGGGTAACTTGCCTCCTGCCCCCTGGCTATGCAGGCATCTACTCATATAATCTAAAAGCGGCTAACCACTGCCTGCATTTTCTCTTGAACTGAAGGCGTTGCTTTAAACATGAAGTTGCTCAACTCGGGAAAATATGGAAATTTTTAGCTATAAATGAATCTCTCTGATAACGAACAAGACATTATTGAATTAACCATCTGATTCAATTTACAGTCGAATTTTAGAAGTTGTGAATATTTAAAATTTACATATTTATATATAAACACACACACATACACACACACACACACATATATATATATATATGGATATATATATATATATATATATATATATATATATATATATATATATATATGTATATATATATAAGCATTTTTGTTTTTTGTTTATCTACTGGATTATCTGCAGGGCAAGGATTAGTGAGCCAATCTGTCCCACTACCACGTTCAGTGGGAGCCCCAAATATCTTTTTGCGTAGTAATTGGCTTCTTCAAACTTTTCTCTCTCTCTCTCTCTCTCTCTCTCTCTCTCTCTCTCTCTCTCTGTATACATGTAGTTTCATTTTGGTCAATTTCTCTATATAATCCCGAAGTATGGACGACCATACGCTGAGTAAGCCACTTTTAATCTGATCAGTCTTATTTCAGTATATATATATATATATATTATACAAATCAGGAATGAAATATAGTATGATATAGTACAATATCCGACGTGTGATGGGTTTATTTCATAAAGTGCTAAATACATTCAACATTAAACATCAAATTGATTTAGAGTTGAGCTTCGTTTCGCCTGTAGAAGCCCAAACAGGTCAGAAACATGAACGTGTCTATGTAGAAAATGTTTACTTCATCATATATATATATATATATATATATATATAGATAGATAGATAGATAGATAGATAGATGGATGGATTAGTGCAATTGATAAATCGATCTATAAAAAAAACACGTGTCGAGTATTTTTCTCTTCCTAATCTCATATATATATATATATATACATATATATATATATATATATATGTATTTATATATATATATATATATATATATATAGAGAGAGAGAGAGAGAGAGAGAGAGAGAGAGAAAGAAAGATAGAGAGATGAGGTAAAGAAAGAGAGATTGAGACTTTTACAATGTTCTTGTTGCTGATCAGTTTCTCGAAGCCACTGCGATCGACGGACAACTTTTTTTTCCTGTTTTCATTACGCTTTTTTATGCAACTAAACTAGCTCGGGAATCTGCTCCAGTTGTGTGTGTGTAAAACCTGCGCCTGAAGTTGCACATGTAGTAAATTTTTCCTGATTTCACGCAAGGTAACGTATATTGGGATATTCAATGACCCTATTCCATGGAAATGGCATAAATCTGTCTGAGAAAAGGACCAATGGTTATACGGAATCATTACACATTGTCCGAAATTTGAGCTGGAAAATAGACAAGATTAGATGCCATTGACTCTAAAATACACCGGGAAACGGTTAAGAGCGCCTGACTTTTAATTTTGTATCTAGAGGAAAGGGACAATTGTGAGATGCAATCTCATATCCATAGAGCTTTTAATAAAGAACGAGCTCATTATGTATTGCGTGTTAAATTAGAATGCTAATCATGGCTGGAGACATCAGTTCAGACAACTTTGATAAAATTTAATTTTTACCATGTTTTATGAATGATGAATAATTATCACTTGGTACCTCAGTTTACCTTAGACGTGAAAGACCGGCATCTAGTGTTTTAGCAATCACACAGAGAGTAGTTTTGCTTTGGTTCAGATTGAAGATTATTCAAACTGATCTGGTTAGTCCCTAAATAGAAACAGTCACGTGACCAAAGTCTTTTGGTCGTGAGGGGTGATGATCAATTAAAACATTGGGAGACGATGAGATCGATGGATAAGTTACATCTTTCGCATTTTGTTGGGCAATAATCATTAAAACGTCTGAATCATAGAGAAAAGCAACAACAGAAGACGAACAAAACAGGCGGGCACTAACTAGGGAGTAATTTAGCATAAAATTATCAGGCAAACTGAACTCCTTCCTAAAAATTTATTTAGGAAGGATTACAGAAAAGAAAAGAAGTTTTGTACACATAACAAAAATATATGTTCAAATTTCGGTATCATGGCTGGCTGCTCCCCGTGCCAGAAAGTTCGACCGCTTCTGAGCATGCACTTTTGGAACGGACACTGTGTTGGCGTTCGAAATCAGAATTTTAAAAATCTTCCATTATCTAGCTCATAATAAGCAACGTCTGTCTCACTTGGTAAAAAAAAAAAATTCGTCAGAGGAGATAACTATCAAGTGCCAAGGTAAAATAGTACCCCTTACTTAATTATTTGCAAATGCGTAAACACCTGGGCGCATTATGGTCACATCAGATTGCACTAATTTTTTTTAACTGAAGAGACTTTCAATTCAGAATATATGGCCTGAATTTGGGGGATGCGTGAACAATGAGAAAGAGGAAGGGGAAAACTAACAAGAACTCACGTCCACAAAGAAATACTTGACTAATACGCATGTAAGTAAATAGCATATATATTGATTGAAGACAATGAGCATTCGAATTCACATGATATCATCAAAGTATTGCTGGCTCAGGGTTAAACTAATCTTGAATTAACCCTCGAACAACCATTTTGGGCGATTTTTGACCTATAATTAGAAACCGTCAACCAAATCTGTCATCATAGGCTTCTTCAGTTTTCAAGTTGGTCTGGCTCTGGCTATGTATGTATGACGCGTATGGGTCGCACCAATAGAGCTAGAGGGCCGAAAATCTAAACATTTACTCTTCATTATGTTAAGAAAAACGTTGTGAGGAAGGGGTTCAGTTTGCAATCTAAGTATATGCTAAATTGATCCCTTTGTTCGGGTCCACTTTTCTTTCTCTTTTTTTTTTAAATTCGGACCTTTGAGTGATTACTGCCCAACAAAATGCAAGAAAAGTTGCTTATTCTTTAAATCCCCCACTTTCAAATTTCTTAATTGATCAGCCTCAATATGGTATGCTGCCAGTAAACATCAGTAGCATGGCCGTTTCTATTGAGTGACTACCCAGTTACATAAATCTTTATTTTCTCACATATGATAACCGTTAGCAAAGCAACGAGTCATAGAGAATCTTTAAAAGGATAGGAAAGTCCGACTTACAAACTGATTTCAATGGCAGTATTTTGTCACTTGTGTTGATACCATTAAAAAAATAGTATACCTCAAGACTACCATACAACCAAACATAAATACAACGAAAAAAGTATGGGAGCCCAGATAGAGTCGCGCAGTGCATAAAATTTGTTAAATTATTAAACATCGGCTTCTTTTCCGATTGTGTCATAAACTCTTGTCTCTTAGCAATCTTTTTCTCGAGTCCAAAGCACTTCGCCAGGAATCTTAGTCTTATCGATCGCCGGGATATGGTTCTAATAATTGAGCCATGTGTTCAAGATACAACAGGGTCGAGGGGGGGGGGGAATACCAGAATACCAGAATTCCAATAGATTATTCATGAAACAATTGTCCATTACTAAAACTGTCATTTTCTCACAATCTCCAAACGATAATATGCCCCAGAAGTACCGGAACCAAGGACTACTTTTTCATTTCTCTTACTATGACATCCTTTTCGGTCCCAAAGATAAAAACTAGTGAAGGCAAACTAAGATCTGTTCTCTTCCATTGACCCTATTACATGGAAAGGGCATAAATTTGTCAGAGCTAGGACCATGGATTATACAGCATTATACACATTGTCCGTAAGTCGGACTGGAAAATAGCCAAGATTTGTGGTCATTGACTTTAAAATAGTGGACATCGAGATACGGTCGAGAGCGTCTGGCTTTCAACTGACCAGCATAAAATTCGCCCCGGGTGCCCATATAGACCATGGTCTCCCTTAACGAGCGGGTTATGAAAAAGAAGATTACGTGAAGGAGGGTTATTTGTATTGTATTGCTTGACCTTTATCTGGACAAAAACGGACGCGGTGTTACAAAGCGGCCAAAATGAGGGCCCCAATGACAATGCACATACAAAGCTTATGGGCTGGGGAGATTGCAGACTGGGGTGATTATATTTGATTGTGTCTCTTATTATGAGGACCCTAATGGCCGGAGTGGTATGCCTAAAGGTGGACGAAGATGGAAAAGGGGTCAAAGTTCAAAGACATAAATGAAAGACAGAAGAAGAGAATAGGAAAAAAAGAATGAACACGGGAGATGAGGAGAGAATTGAGATGAAGAATAAAAACCAGAAGAAGTGAAAATAAGAAAAAGTTTACGACAAGAATCCAAGAAAAATGAAAGAAATGAAAGAAGATAATGAAGGGAGTAACGTTAAAGAATTAATAAGAGGAAGGATGAGATAGGTCTGGATAGTCACTCAATAGAAACCTTCACACGATCACTGTCTTTTAGCATCATACTGTGTTGGGGGTGATCAATTAAATTAAATTGGAAAAAGTGGTTACGATGAACGAGTTACTTCTCTTGCATTTTGTTGAGCAATGATCTCTGAAAATTCCGAACCGAATCTAAAAATTTTTTTTTTCAAATCAAACAAGCGTGAATGCTACCGGACACAAAATAAGGGGTCAATTTAGCATAAGATTACATTGCAAATCTTACCCCCCCAATTTAAAAAAAAACTATTATGGAGTAAATTTTCAAAACATGAAAAGAGTTTTTTTCTGGACATAATAAGGATTAAATGTCTAAATTCTCAACCTTCTGGTTCCATTGGTGTGAACTGTACGCGTGATACGTACAAATCCAGCAAGCCGAATTTGAAAACTGAAGAAACCTACATTGACAGTTTTTGCTGACAGCTTCGGTTGACTGTTTCTAATAAGCTTCCAATAATAATCCAAGGAAATTGAAGGAAAAGAAGAAGAAATATCATGATGAAGGAAAAGAAGAATACGTTAAAGAATTAATAATAGCAATAATGAAATACGACAACGGCGATTATGACGAAGACGATGAATAAAAAGAGTTCAGTTTGGGGACATTATGGTTGATTTATAAGTGGCACCTTGGTTATCTGAATGATGCCAGAGGAAAGAAAGTTTTGGAGTGACTATTATAACCAATGACACGAGAGTATACTTATGTAGTGAGAGTACTTTGAGTATCTGGATGAATTGTGAAGACGGAAAGTACAACGACTAGTAGTCACGTCTTTTGAAATCTTATCAACTATGATGAGATGGGATGATATTATCAACAAAGGAAACAGTAGTGGAAAAGAAAATCAAGTGCTTGTGTTCATGACTAAAGGACAAAGAATGCAGTTGCTGGGTCGGTAGGGCTTGTTAGTAAAAGTCCACTATGAAGACAATCTGGTTTCTGAACACGACAAGATTTCTTTTCTCCGTGAAAACCTTGTATACTTCCCAGGATGCTTGAGTGTCAAACACGATTCCAACTTTAATTCCGTTTGAAGATTTTGATCTCTGTAACTTTTGTATTGTATAGATGAGAAATTGACAACTATAGAATAGTATTTTTAGTGTACATGTATCTGTTTATTTATTCATTATAATGAAATAAGCCATTGTGTATCTGTAAGATAGATTCCGTAGTTATCTAAAACTTGCCAAATTGACTCAGTCGATAAGAGAGTTGACTACCAATCACTTCAAATCACGGGAGGGGAATATCAATTAAAAATATGTACATATTTATTAGAATGAAATAAACTCTCGTGTATTTCAAAAATACATTTTAGCTAATATGTAAAACTTGTGAATTTAGCTCAGTCGAGCTGAGAGGGCACTGTCTTTATGTAGCCTGATAAAAGAGTTACTTTGACGGTATATATTTTGGGATACTCTGACATATATACGGGGTCTACTTGTGAAGTGAGAGCGCCAATGACCTTTGGAATTTCTACTGAGTCCAAGCCCTTCTTGAAGTTTATAAATGCTACCGCAAGTGGCATTTTATATTCTGCTGCTTTCCCTTTTAATTGATTTATTGAATGAAGATGGCCCATGGTTCAGTTGCTTCTTTTGAATGCAGTTTGTTCCTGCGGTTGGTTTCCGTCTTGCTTTCTGGTGTTTCGGTTAGAGATAACTTGGGTGAAAAGTTTGTGGATGCAGTTGAGTAGACTTATTGGTCTGTAGCTGTTGATGTTTTTCGGGTTTTCATTGTTATGTAACAGCATTATGATTGCAGTGTTCCAATCTTCTCGGACTTTACTTTGTTTTAAGCATAAGTTGAATAAAATGGCAGTTTTCCTGGCGATCACCCAACCAACTTTTTTTATAGTTGAGTACGAAGCTCTTTTTTATGTTTTAATGGGGTCCTGAAACTTTGATAAAAATGAAAGTAAAATCAATTCCTGCATAAAATCTGCAATCAGTAGGATAATAAATATCAAGAGATCGATTTGGCATCAAATGTATGTGAAAATTGCAGTGTCTCTGAAGGCTGGGCGAGCTGAATCATTGAATAAGGGGGGGGGCATTTACTATCCAAAACAATAAGAGCTAATCTAGTAAAACTGATGTCATAATTAGGATCAGTAACCCCAAGTAAACCTAAATTGCTGTGAAATAATTGATAATAGCTTGGTATTAACCTGTGTAATTGGGAAAACCTCTTGAGACAGATAGGCTAGACTGTGAATAATATTGGATCATTTGAAAACTTGATTATAACGGGTTTTAAGTTACTCAAATATTAACCAAAAAGATGATGAAAGAAATATTATCAATTTTGACTAGCTTTTACCTTCATTCAGTTGTGTTATTATCACAACTTAAAATCAGACCATAATCATACGGCAGCGATTAAACAACACAATCAGGGAGTAAAGAGCAAACCCATTGTGAGAATCGAACTCACATCCTCTAGCTAGAGGGGATCCGGTATATTTTTTTTTAATCATTGTATTAAAAGACTACAACATCTCAATTGTAAACATCAACAAGTGTTGAATATCGGTGGTAAGGAGTTAGGTTTAAGGTATGGAATCAGCTTCGGCTTAACTATAAAGTCTCCTTGGCCTTATGATTAAAGCGGTCAGGCATCATGATAACAGTGTTTACATCTTCTGGGGCTTTACTTGGTTTTAGGCATAAGTTGAATAAAATTCGCGGTTTCCTAGTAATGAACTTACCGGCTTTTTTCATTGTGGAATACGAAACTCTTTTTGTAACACTTCTAGCCAGAGACTCCTAGTCAAACTTAATGATAATGTTGCAAAACTCAATCCAAAAATGAATTTGAAAAAAAATGAAAAATATCGATGAAATAAATGATTCGTCAGTCGGACTCTTTTTCCGACTGAACATCGAGGACCTTGATAGGTGCACATGTAGTGTTTGGTGAGCAGAAAAATGTTAACCTTCTTTTTTTTCAGGGAGGAAAAAAAACAAACACCGTATAGTTCCTCAGACGAATACTAGCGTTCTCAGATTTCAGAAACCGTCAACTAAAACTGTCAATTTTGGTTTCTACAGTTTTTAAGACAGTCCGAC
Source organism: Thysanoteuthis rhombus (assembly GCA_963457665.1). Lineage (NCBI taxonomy): Eukaryota > Metazoa > Mollusca > Cephalopoda > Oegopsida > Thysanoteuthidae > Thysanoteuthis > Thysanoteuthis major. Next base: position 11,687,038 of record OY735234.1, on the reverse strand, counting down.
TGTCTGGCTATATATGCATTACACATTCAGGCTGTATTCGTGGAGATAGAGGGCTGAAAACTTGAACATTTACTTCAGATGTCTACAGAAAAGTATTTTTGTCTTTTCAAAATCTCCCCAGTAGATTTTTAGTGAACAGTCAATTTACAATCTAAGTTTGTGTTAAATTGATCCTTTAGTTTGTATCTGCTTTGTTTCTTATTTTTTTTCTTTTGGAAATTTAGACTTTATTAGTGATTACTACCCAAACAAAATGCGAGAAAAATAACTTATTAGTTGATCACCCTTTTTTCCAATTTTTTTTATTGATCACCCCAGCAAGGAATGCTGCCAAGAGACGTTGGTTGAGTGTCGGTTTCTATTGAATGACTAACTAGACTGTCTTTCTTTTCTATTTTCTCTTTCAGTCCTATAATAGGTCTAACGCCACACTTCCTACTGAAATTTGAAAAAAAATCATTTTAGTTTTTACAAAAGTATCGATGGACTTGTGTTTAAATGAGTGTTTTTCACTTGGTAAATTACCTGAGATCGAACCAGGAGTGTGGCAACGAGTTATAATTGGAAGGACGGGGGTTGAGCAATAGGTTGTTGTGTGCTACGGGCACTGATGAAGTTATACTGAACAACCGTAGCCATCAAAGATGGCGAAGGGTTCTGTCCTTTTTATATGTGCATGTGCTTGTGTGCGTTTTTTGTTTGCTTGATTATTTGCTCCGGCGATCCTGGCCATACACTTTTGTCTACAGACTTGAAATTTGGCATCAGTACTCCACTAGACACTTTCTAGACGGATATATAAATAACATCAAGATTGATTCTTGTCCATAATAAATATATTTCTAAATGCTTTTTACTCTGTTTTAGATGTTTTCTTGTACAAATTTAAAAAAAAAAAAAGAACACCGCTGTTATCTTGAATAGAATTCATTCTAATCATATTCGTTCTTCGATGGAATTTTCTCACACGACTTCAAACTTTGATGCTACGGTTCTTCAATTATTGACTATGATGGCCAGTTAATATAGATTGTTGATATTTTTCCGATTGTCTGAGAAGAAATTTTAAAATATTTTATTTGTTCAACCAGGAGTTTCGATGTGTTTGTCACTCATTTGTATCGATGAATATCATCGGTATATTCGCGATTTTTTATCTCAAAGATCTAAGATTTACAAAGACACACAAAAAATTTGTCTTGGCTTAGGGTTGCGACAATTAGATAATGTGAGAGAGAGAGCGTGTGCTATCGTGTTTATCATTATTCAACTCGTTATTACCTCCGAGAAATTCATATTTCTTTCAAATTTTCAATGACGCACACACACACACACATATATATATATATATATATATATATATCTTCTTTTTCAATTCTTTCAGTCAGACATGTAAACAGTTACACATTTGTTGCAAGTTGAAGATTTCTGCATCGCTCTGTGCTTCTGAAAAAGCTGACAAAACCAGCGAAATGCATCAAATTTATAATTGTGATAATCCAAGTTTTCGAGATATAACACTTGTTTTTTTTTTAGATATAACACTTGTTTCTCTCAAATGTCTTGATTACCTCACATCTACACAACATGCGCGCACACACACAGACACATATATATATCTGATGATTCCCACGATAAAATTAAACTTATAACATTAGGATCAGAATTTGAATAATAATAGTGTAATCCATTTTTGTGTAAAACATGGAAAACTCTGAATACAGTAGATTAGTAGCGATCAGGAAATAACTGACGCATGAATAAACATTGTAGACGCTTTAGGACTCAATAAATTCTCTAAAATGATATTTTGCTTTCAACGTTAACGTTCAACAACGACTTAAAAGCATGAAAGTATATGTGCATACATGTGAAACCGGAACACAGGGAATCATTATGCTTTTTTACAAATGCAAAGACACAGCAGGTCGGCTACTACATCCGTTCCTCGAGTCAGCACATCTGCTTACTTATTTTGTGAAAGACTTGCATGTTTGAGCATTAATCCAGTGTGCAAGCTAAGGGACCTAATTTCAATCCAGAGGTCCTGAGGTACTCTTATTTTTATCATAGAGCCCAAACTATGTAGAATTTCCCTAATTGAGCTTTGTGAAGCGAAATTAAGATAGTGTTAGAATTATTTCTTGCCCAAACTGCAATCACTGTGCTTGCTACAGTGGGTCACTTTTGGGGCTGTGCCGCTGCAATTCTTTTGATTAAAATCGATCTTTCATTTCAGGTAGTTTTCTAGGGGACTAACAGAACATTTAGATTTATTTACTCCTTCTTTTTTCTTTCCTCAAATTGCTTTTTGAATGTGTTGAATGTTTCCTTTAGTCCTTTTGCCAGTGAATGTATGAGGGACTTTCATGATGTTGTTTTGTAGTCTACAATTCTGCAATACTTTCATAAAATGTCTAATTGGTTTCATTCGGGGACTTCTTTGAATCATTCAATCTTATGTTGTTTCCCAGGGGGTAGATTCACTGTGTACTACGTCTGGAGCATCGTAGATCAGAAATAATAAAATAAAGAAGCGCTGGTCAACTACCAACTTCGAGAGGTATTACTTACTAATCTTCATAAGACCTCTTTCACAGCCAACAGAGTTGATCTTTCTTTTTTACATTGATGAAATAAGCTTCTATCTTCAATTGCTTTTCTGATCCACTTTGCCCCGTTTTTCCCCATACATTAGATTTACAATTGTAGTTCTCTTTGTTTAAGATGGTCACAGATATAAGATTTGACTGTTATTTGCATTCATCAATATATTTTGCTAAAAGCTATCCTCTCTAAACGAGAACCATATCTTAAAGTATTTTAGAATTCTTGTGAATAATGCAAGCCTTTAAACTAATTTTGTGCATGGGATCGTGGTCGATAGTTTTAGCTCTAATGGAAATGTCCGCAGACGAACTAATGTTGCCAATGTTCTACCACCATTAACTAATCAGCACGAGTTTTGTAAACCGCAAAAAGCAGAAATCTTACTTGGCCTTCCAGATGTGTTATTTATCTTTACTCACAACATCCGATGTGAGCCACATACTTCGTTCCTCGCACGCCTTGGCGACGCCTACTAAGTGACATCGGTCAGCATAACATCCTTTGTCGTCTGCAGGCGAGACGAGAGCAACATTTGATGAAAATCTCCATAACACTTCCTGCCAATTCACAGGCTTGGATTTAGAATTGATGGGACTCAACACATTTCAGTCTTTGTGGACCTTTCTCTTTTTTTGCAACAAGCGATCATTTTTCAAACCAATCGAACGAAGAGATGAAATATTCATAAAATTATGATGTTTAATTTAGCGTGAATTCCTTAATGGATCAATAATCTATCTCCATGTAACATGATAAACAAGTTGATACTTTGAGAAACATTGAAAATAAAAAAAATTAAAAGATATTTTGCGGGGGTGGGATCTTGGGGATTCTGTGTGGCTGCATCATTTGCATTGTACAGCCCCTGCCAACACGTGTATCCCCCTACACTTTTCGGTTGTTTTGTTTTGTTTTTTTGCTGTTTTTTTTTTTAAATATCTTCTTTCTTCATAGTTTTTTTTTTTTTATTTATCGGTCGCTTTTTTTTTCAGTGTTTACTCAGCAATATTCACCAAATGCTTTTCGGATTAATTTTTAAATACGTCCATACATGTCTATTAGACGCTTTTCGGTCGGTTGATCGATTGGTCTGTCCGTCGGTCCCTGTTACGTTAAACAACAAAAATAAGAAGGAAAACGGGAAGAGGTGTGGTCATCAAAATGTGTGACCTCATTGGAAGATTAGATGTCATTATAAGGATATCATTTTCGATCAATATTTTTACCACTTGCTATGATGTCATGATACTATGTTCGGGGTCCACATTGTGGTATCTAAAAAAAAACAAAAATGGCCAAGAAAGAAAAAAGCGTCAAAAATAGCCATTTACTATTTTTATTGAAAATAATTCTTGCAGAATATTTCCACATCAAAATATTTTACAAGTATGAGAATTAATTGACTACCACGGATAGTGGACACATCGTTGAACTTTGGATTCCTTTCTGAAGTTTTATAGCCACTTGTAATACAGGTCTGGTTAGTCACTCAATAGAAACCATCACGTGCCCAATGTATTTTGGCAGAATGTCATGATGCAGGTGATCAATTTAACAACTGGAAAATGTGGTGATCAATCAATAAGTTACCTCCCTTGCTTCTTGTTCAACAATGATAACTAAGAGAGTCTTAACTTGAGAAAGAACAAACAAAAAAAAACAAAGCGTGAATGCTGCCAGATACAAACAAATTGACCCATTCAGCATAAATTTTCATTGCAAATTAACCCCCCCCCCCATTAGAAACTTATTCGAGGGTATTTTCGGAGAAAAAAAAAACGTTTTTTTTTAGACATGATAAGCAGTAAATGTTAAAATGTTCAACCCTCTAGCTCCATTTGTGCAGCCTGTATTAATGATACACATATACATATATACATAAAAGTCAGACAGACCAACTTAAAAACTGAAGAAACCTATGTTGACAGTTTTGGTGCCACTTTTTGGTCGGCAGTTTCTTATATTTCCAATATAAGTACCAATGATTTGCAATTATCACAGATTTTACAAAGGCATAGATAATCGGAAGGAAAGACAGTCCTTTGGCGAAGGTTTTTCATCAATTTACATTTTATTGAGTTCATGTTAATGAGTCTAATAGAGCCAGAACTTGAAATAGAATTTATTCTGCACGACCATTCCTCGAATATATATAACGCTCAAAGGAAAAAATATTTGTCGTCTAGCATGACATCATAGAAAGGGGTTTAAACAGATATTTTAAAATGTGTATATCTAATAGAACGTTTCTAAACGCAAAGCGATGAATAAAAAAAAAAGGTTCCATTGTCAATAGTGGAGTATTAGTAAAATCAGTGGGCAGTGGGAAGAAAAGCCAGGACCTGTCTCATGTTCCCTAGGTTAAAATGTTCTTGGCGCTGAAATATAATTGTATTTATTGTTTCAGTTTCCTCATTTTTCTCCATTTTTATCGAACTTTACTTATCGTGACCGTGATCAAATTATGTTTATCAAAATTTAAACTTTCTTACGCCATTTACTCAATAGAAAACACGAACATAATAGAGGTGGATCTCGTATTTTGAACAGTTGGGGATTTTTTCTTCCTCCTCCATCCGTCTAATTAGGGAAATAGGTATTGAAATTTTTTTTTATTTTCAAGGTTAACTTATGATGATTTGGGATTATTCAGTTCTTGTTTCATTTACACAATTTCTTTACCTAGATATTTAAAAAAGAAATTCTGATTGTGCTTTGCACAAAATGGTGGGAGGTTCCAGACAGCCGGGTCCCCATCCCCTCCTAGATCTGCGCCTGCTTCAACTTATAACTGGCTTTTTCTCGATTCAGGTTTGACGTGGGCCTGTCGGGACTTGTGAAACCAAGGATTGTGAAACTGAACACCTCTTAACAGTGACGTCTCTGTCCCGAGTAACTTCACACAAATTATATTGACATTATGTCCAGCCATCCTGACCCTTTTTGTGTATATATATATATATATATATATATATATATATATATATTACCTCCATGGACGTCTGATTTACCTTTATCGCACATCTACGGCTTGATGAATTCGTCGACTTCTTCGGTTTCAACTTGGGAGCCGCAAAAAGACAAAATTCCATTTGTTTACGATACCCCGGGCTTCAAATTACATTTCCTTTGACAGCGATCTTTCTATGAGCTTTCTCCCCTTCCACATACTCTCTTCATACCCCTAAGTGACTACAATTGCCACATCAGCTGTGCTGTGCTTGCTTTCTCTACCCATCACTTCCGAAGACAAAGTCACAATCAACGTCTCTTCTATTCTCTTGTTCCATTCAAGTTCTAAACTGAATGTCAGTCTCAGACTAACTTTTCAGTATCAAGTTCTCTTGCCGTTCATTGTAGAAAACATCAATTTGAAAAAGTCTCAACTGTTATCAATATTTTTTTTTAAATTTCATAACGTCATGCTGCGTCCCGTCGCCAGTGGTCACTTCACAACAAATACCCTCGAAGCCTACGTTGTGTATTTTTTAAATCCAGTAAAGAAGACCTCTTGTGCTGGCTTAGAGCATCTTGGTTAAGGGGTGCAGCTCACGTGTAAAAATCGAAAGAAAAAGACCAGACGCCTGTTTTATAGTTAGCAATGATAAGCAATTGATTTTCGTGGATATTCTTCACGAATACAAGATAACTTCTGGAACGATAAGGCACTTCTGGAATATTAAGGCCTCTTTATGGAATTGTAGTCGTTTTCGTTTCGTTCTATACGTGATAAAACGAACTCTTACGGTTGGTTGTTCGTCAAGATCATTCCGTGGGTTTGTCATGATCACGCGGCGGGCTTATTGATATAGCTACATATTATGGACACAGTGTGTGTGTGTGTGTGTGTGTATTCATGTGAATGCGGGAGAGTGCCTATGCTAAATTGAGGACTTGACATCAGAAACGCAAAATTAATTTTTTATGGGAAGCACATCGATATTTGATGCCGGTGATCATCGTAAAAGAAACAACCCTGCAGACCAGTCGTTAATTCATAACATTACGTTAAATCGTATATGGATCCTCTTTTAGTGTTTAGATCTTACGTCGGGTGTTTATTTCCACAATTCCACCATCATTGACTCACCCTCAAGTATTTGCAGGTTTGTCTCAACGATTAGAGTAGTGGGCCCATAACCAAAAGTAGTGGTGGCGCTAGATCCGACTGCACCCCCCCCCCCCAACTGCACATTTTTTAGATTTTTCTAAGATTTTTTCAATTTAAAAAAAAATTTTCTGGGTCCTTGAGATATATCCCCCCTCCCGCCAGAGCTCCAGTTCCCCTGCAATTGTGAGGTCCGAAGGCCGTACGCGCCACAAAAGGACCAATGGGCGATAAAGCTGCTTTACTGTAGAGTAACCAAGATGGTAGATGCTACCGAGGAAATTGAACCTATTTCCTCGCCCGGTATTTGCAAGATTCATTAAACTCATGATAAACACGCACGCATGCGCACACACGCAGAGGCAGACACATTTACACCTGAACAGTGGAATTAGTGGCTTATTTTGCAAAGATGTCGATTCTTAGCGTAACATAGGTATGAATATATTTGTATTTGTTCGAACCCATGATGTGGCATCTAGACCTTACACTACCGTGTAACTTTCATACTATACAATTTCGGAACTATTCACATTCCTGAACTAATTAATTCTCAGATGCTCTGATGTAGAAATGGATGAAATATGTAGTGAGAGACCGGGATAGTTGGTATGTTTTTCACTTAAATGGTTGTAACCAACTGTCAAATTAAATCATTAAAACGCAATTATGACCCAAATGGGTTTCCTTTGGATGGGTTTGTATAAATCTGAAACACTTGTCAAGTTCATTATATCATCATTTAAACATTTGGAAAAGGTGTAGAATCTCCATGAGACCCTCAAAAGAAGAAGAAATCAAGCGAAGAATCACACTAGGATGGCAAGCCTTTGGCAGAGCTAGCTCAACCTTCAAAAATAATAAGATCCCATTAATCCTAAAGAGAAGGGTGTATAACCAATGCATCCTCCCAATAGTCACTTATGGAGCTGAAACATGGAACTTAACCAAGAAACAGACCCGTAAGCTGAGAACCATGCAACGTGCACATGAAAGAATAATGCTGGGCCTCACATGGAGAGACCACAAAACAGCACAACACATCCGGGAAAAGACAAGAGTTAGAGACATCATAGAATCCATAAAAAATCTCAAATGGCGGTGGGCTGGCCATGTTGCAAGAATGGCTGACAATCGATGGACATCACGACTCACAACATGGATTCCCCGAGACCACATGCGCAACCGAGGCCGGCAAAATGTTAGATGGAGAGACGAGCTAGATAAGTTCAGGAAGTACTGGCTCCGTGACGCCCATGATAGAGAAGTGTGGCAAATCCTGGGGAAGGTCTATGTCCAACGACGGACGCTAAAAGACTGATGATGATGATGATGTACTGACCTATCCCACCAGAGGAGATAGTTCGTACAATCTGATTGGACAAGTAAGTTAATTCTTTTGCTAGTCGGCATATATTTGATTAATGTGTTATTATAATTAAGAAACACAAAATTTCAAACCCGACAGAAAAAATTATTTGAGTAAAAAGTCATTTACCAGGATTGAAAAAAACAAAAACATTTTTCGTACTTTCAAAAAGCATATGACGGAAACTCAGAAGAAAAAATGGCTGAATTTCTTTCTGCTCAAAATGAGGCTACCAGTGGCGCCATCAAGAGGTAGAAACAAAAATTAAAGAAAGCGATTCAATCTGGCCCTGTGCCCAAACTAACCCCGTCTTCCTTGCTTTCACCAACAGATATGTGTATTTAAATACGAACTTTGAGTCCCTATTACAATTATGCATTGGGTTATCTGCGTACTAGCACACGTTATAAAATATTAGGACGTGCATTCGTACTTATTTATGGTCCACTGAACAAATATAACGCGCATAATGTGAACTGAGTCCTGCATATTCAATTGCAAAGGTCTGTTTCTGTTGGAACGTCAAAGATCAAACATCCGGAAATTATCTTTCAATGACGTCATCGACAGAACTTGCGGAAATTTGTTTCCGACAAACCAAAAGCTTCATCTAAATTTCCGTTGCTCTTCCTCGAGTCCCGGGCAGAGGCTCAGTTAAGAAGCATCAATAAATAGAGTCCTTTGTCCTTTCATGAAATACAGAACCCTGTATTTTAAAATGTCAGAAGCCATGGTTAATGAAACGACGGACTGCTCACGTTTAACTTGTAAACAGTAGTATAACGTTTAAACTTTTTTTTTTCCTAAAAAGTTAAAATAATGGGACACAAATGAACGGAAACGTCTTTGAAATAAAGTTAGTATTGTTTTCTTTTTTTTTTTTCAACTATGTTCTCCCACAATTTTGATGAATAAATGTAACTACTGCAGTAAGGTTTGAACCAACTATTCAACTAACCAATCAGGGCAAAGTATTCTTATGAGTGGATTGTGCTTTTAATGCACAGCATGGGTTTTAATTAAATTTTCTTTCTCGTAAAAATAGATCACAACGATCACTACGTAGTGTACATATTTCAGATTTTATCAGTACGAGGTGATTGATATTATTGTTGTTACCACAATAACAATAGTAAAAAAAAATACTATTCTTCTTCTTCTTCTTCTTCTTCTTCTTCTTCTTATTATTATTATTATTATTATTATTATTATTATTATTATTATTATTATTATTTGCAATCTCACACCAGTTGCCTGGTGGTAACCGCTAGAGTTTGAGTGACAGCAAGTCTCCTCAAGTCTCCAGTCCTTCTCTCCGTTCTCATAGGCCACAGTAATACTGCGGTTTACAGTTTCACACTGGTTGCCCAGTGGTCATTGCTGAAGGCTGAGTGACAATAAGTCTCCTCAGGTCTTCAGCCAACATCTCTTCTCTCCTTTGCCTATCATGCCAGTACTGTGGTTCACATTCCCGTTTTCATTTCCCAACTTTTGTTAGGTCACTGTTAACAATTAGTGTTTCAGTCTTTATATTTCTAGCACTTTCCTCAGTATCCGCGCAGTTCCTAGCAGTGCTGTGGTCTATACAGTGTGAATCCTTCCTTCTATCCCGATCTCCTCCAGTCTTGCCTTCAGTGTCTTTGGGGCAGTTCCTAGTGCGCCAACTATGATTGGCATTACCCAGGCTTTCATGTTCCACATCTTTTTCAGTTCTCTCGCTAGATACTGGTATTTTTACAGTTTTTCATTCTCCTTCCTCTTTACTCTATGGTCTGCAGGTACAGCCACGTCTGCTATTTGGCAGGTCTTCCTCTTTTTGTCTACCATAACCAAGTCCGGTCTTCTTGCCTGGATGAGGTGGTCGGTTTTGATGTCAAAGTCCCAGAGTAATTTGTGGTTGCCATTCTCCAGGACTGCCTCCGGTTTGTGCTGATACCACTTTCCTGCATGGTTGAATCCCATTCTTTTACTCAGTTCCCAGTGCATCATTGTTGCTATTCTATCTTGTCTGTGCTTATACTCCTTCTGGGCAAGTTGACTACATTCACTAGTTATGTAATTTACAGTCTCATCTCTTTCACTGCATAGGCAGCACTTGCTGTTTGTCTGTGTTCTGTCGATTTTTGTTTTTAAGTAGTTTGTCCTTATGCTTTTGTTTTGGGCTGCCATGATGAGCGATTCTGTTTCTCTCTTAAGGTTCCCCTTGCGTAACCACGTCCATGATTTCTCGTCTACTATATCTTGTATCCGTCTTTTAAACTCGCCGTACAATTTTTTCCCTTCCCATCTTTCTTTTCTTGTTTGCTGTACTGTTCCATTGTTTTCTACTTTATTGTTTGTTGCACTATCTCTCGCGCTCTTTATGATTTCTTCACTATTTGTTTGCACATATCTTTCTAGGACTGTTTTAGCTCTCTGGACACAATCTTCTATGCTGATGAGCCCCCTACCACCTTCTTTTCTTTTAACGTATAGTCTATCTGTATCATCCCTAGGGTGTAATGCTTTATGCATCGTCATAAGTTTCCTTGTTCGCCTATCCATTGATTGGAGCTCTTCCTTTGTCCATCCTAGGAATGGTCCTGTATACCTAACTACTGACACAGCCCAGGTGTTCATTCCTTTTATTAGATTTCTGCTGTTTATATTATTATTATTATTATTATTATTATTATTATTATTATTATTATTGATTTTTAAGTGTTGTAATTTGTACTGTGTTGACTGTAACTAAACGCCATTTGCACCCCATGACAATTGCTTTAATATCTTGTAGCGTGACACTTTGTTGACATTACCAAAACGACAAAGAGAAATCGTGTTGAATTTCATGTTAATGATAAACATTAAAACCACCTAGTGTTTTGAACCATCTCGTCCCTGGAAATATTTACCAGCAGATGTCTGGTGATGACTTCTCTCTTTCTTAATTAATAATGTATGTATGAATGTACTCATATATCTCGAGAACAACGCGCCCGAGACGAAAAAAAAATAAACATCATCATCATCATCATCATCATCAGTCTTTTAACGTTCGTCGTTGGACATAGACCTTCCCCAGGATTCACCAAAACTCTCTATCATGGGCGTCGCCGAGCCAGTATTTCCTGAATCTGTCTAGTTCATCTCTCCATCTTGTGTTCTGTCGGCTTCGGTTTCTTATATGATCTCTGGGGATCCATGTTGTGAGACGTGATGTCCATCGGTTGTCTGCCATTCTTTCAACCTGGCCTGCCCATTGCCATTTGAGTTTTTTAAATAGTTTTTATGATGTCACGGACTCCCGTTTTCTCCCTTATATACTGTGCTGTCTTGTGATCTTTTCTTGTAAGGTTGAGCATGATTCTCTCATGTGCACGTTGCATACTTCTCAGTTTTCAGCACGTCTCAATCTACTTAGAGTTTGACCGAAGAAGATCCAACTAACGACTGAACTCAGGGTTGATTCCAACCAGCAAGCAGAAAGTAATTCGAGTGTTTGTGTCCTTGGTGTGGTGGCAAAAAACTTGCCCTATGGGTTGATTTTTCATATGCCCCTCACCCTGGAAAACGGGGAAAGCTGTTCGCCCTTGCGACCAAGCAGGGAGGTGGGGGGCCCTACTCAGGATATAGCTGATGATAGCACGGGTTTTCAGCAAGTCAGTTAACAAATTTGTAGATAAAATGACACTGGATTGGAAACAAAATGACTCTGAATTGAACAAATAAAAATACACTGAACTGAAAAGCAGATATACACTGGATGGAAAAATAAAATTACGCTGGATCAAAAAGAAAATTGAAAAGCAAAATTGCACTGAATGGAAATACAAAATTGAACTTAATTGAGAGGCAAAATTACACTGAATTGAAAAGCAAAATTACACTGGATTGAAATGCAAAATTACACTGGATTGAAAAGCAAAATTACACTGAATTGAAAAGCAAAATTACACTGGATTGAAAAGTAAAATTACACTGAATTGAAAAGCAAAATTACACTGAATTGAAAAGCAAAATTACACTGAATTGAAAAGCAAAATTACACTGAATTGAAAAGCAAAATTACACTGAATTGAAAAGCAAAATTACACTGGATTGAAAAGCAAAATTACACTGAATTGAAAAGCAAAATTACACTGAATTGAAAAGCAAAATTACACTGAATTGAAAAGCAATTTACACTGAATTGAAAAGCAAAATTACACTGGATTGAAATGCAAAATTACACTGGATTGAAAAGCAAAATTACACTGAATTGAAAAGCAAAATTACACTGAATTGAAAAGCAAAATTACACTGAATTGAAAAGCAAAATTACACTGAATTGAAAAGCAAAATTACACTGGATTGAAAAGCAAAATTACACTGAATTGAAAAGCAAAATTACACTGGATTGAAAAGCAAAATTACACTGAATTGAAAAGCAAAATTACACTGAATTGAAAAGCAAAATTACACTGAATTGAAAAGCAAAATTACACTGAATTGAAAAGCAAAATTACACTGAATTGAAAAGCAAAATTACACTGGATTGAAAAGCAAAATTACACTGAATTGAAAAGCAAAATTACACTGAATTGAAAAGCAAAATTACACTGAATTGAAAAGCAAAATTACACTGAATTGAAAAGCAAAATTACACTGAATTGAAAAGCAAAATTACACTGAATTGAAAAGCAAAATTACACTGAATTGAAAAGCAAAATTACACTGGATTGAAAAGCAAAATTACACTGAATTGAAAAGCAAAATTACACTGGATTGAAAAGTAAAATTACACTGAATTGAAAAGCAAAATTACACTGAATTGAAAAGCAAAATTACACTGGATTGAAAAGCAAAATTACACTGAATTGAAAAGCAAAATTACACTGAATTGAAAAGCAAAATTACACTGAATTGAAAAGCAAAATTACACTGAATTGAAAAGCAAAATTACACTGAATTGAAAAGCAAAATTACACTGAATTGAAAAGCAAAATTACACTGGATTGAAAAGCAAAATTACACTGAATTGAAAAGCAAAATTACACTGAATTGAAAAGCAAAATTACACTGAATTGAAAAGCAAAATTACACTGAATTGAAAAGCAAAATTACACTGGATTGAAAAGCAAAATTACACTGAATTGAAAAGCAAAATTACACTGAATTGAAAAGCAAAATTACACTGAATTGAAAAGCAAAATTACACTGAATTGAAAAGCAAAATTACACTGAATTGAAAAGCAAAATTACACTGGATTGAAAAGCAAAATTACACTGAATTGAAAAGCAAAATTACACTGAATTGAAAAGCAAAATTACACTGAATTGAAAAGCAAAATTACACTGAATTGAAAAGCAAAATTACACTGAATTGAAAAGCAAAATTACACTGAATTGAAAAGCAAAATTACACTGGATTGAAAAGCAAAATTACACTGGATTGAAAAGCAAAATTACACTGAATTGAAAAGCAAAATTACACTGAATTGAAAAGCAAAATTACACTGAATTGAAAAGCAAAATTACACTGGATTGAAAAGCAAAATTACACTGAATTGAAAAGCAAAATTACACTGAATTGAAAAGCAAAATTACACTGAATTGAAAAGCAAAATTACACTGAATTGAAAAGCAAAATTACACTGAATTGAAAAGCAAAATTACACTGAATTGAAAAGCAAAATTACACTGAATTGAAAAGCAAAATTACACTGAATTGAAAAGCAAAATTGCACTGGATTGAAAAAAATACCATGGATCAAAAAGCAAAATTATGTTTGATTGAAAAATGAAATGAATATAGATAAAGAATAAAACTATACTGGATTGAAAAACAATGCTACACCGTATTATCTATTCATAATTTTTTTTTCCTTTTTTGTGGTCCATTACAAATATTTTTTATTCAAATTTTCAATTCACTTTCGTTAATCATCAAAGATAACAACAAAAACAAATTGATGAAAATAACTTTCGAAATTAAGAAGCCAACACATTTTAAAACATGCTCAGTGATGCAGAATCTTTTGCTTGTTATAAATAAATAAATACTGTAATACGATTAAACAGCTATTGCAAGTTATCTAATGAATTCCAGGTTTTGATTTTGAAGATCTTCTTTATTATTCTTAATTATGCATTTTATAGTCTCCTAAAATATTTATGCAATCAGAACAACAATACAAGGTTGGTAAGAAAGCATGTGTCACTTCTTTAATTGATTCCAAGAATTCTTTTAAAGTTGGTGCAAATAGTTAGGCTTTCAAACGGTCATTTGAACAATTGAATTTCTTCTTCTCACCCTTGACGTGGTCAATACAACGTTCCGGCCAATCCATTCGTCAAATGTGCAATTCAAGAAAAGAAGCCAGCTCGAAGAATGAATCAGCTGGAACGTTGTGTTGTCAACATCTCAGATGGGAATGAGAGATATGATTGTCCAACCAAAAGTTGGAATTCTAATGACTCTTCTCGTTGACAATGGTTACATTTTGTGTTCCAGTTGAATATACGGCCTTTTGATGAAATATTCTTGGTTATATTCGATGGACGACCATTGAATTAAAAGCATTCTATTCTTTGTCGAAATTGTGGTATTTCCTGACAGAACAGAACAATTGATAAATACAAAGCGGTTGGTTGCTTCTGCAATTCACCTTCACCCCCCCCAGTCAAGAATCTGGGAAGACCCTATACTCTTATATGGATATCACTAATAACAACCCATTCATAGGTAATTTCCCTCATTACAGTTCTATGACTAACTCAAAAAAATTTCATTTCATTATGATTGATGGCAACTCAATTATCTATGAGTTAGAGCTTTTATCGTGCAATGGATAACTTACAGTGGACAAGAGATTTAATCTTGCAATATATAACTATTAATCATTATCAACAAAAATGATGTTTTTTAAGCTATAATATTTTTTAAAATCATGGTAAAACGATAAAATTAAGCTGCTTGGGGATATCTACGGAATCAATTTAGCACAGACTTACATTGCAAATGCTCCCTAAAAACCTTTTTTTTAGTGGGGGATCAAAAAAAGATAATAATGAATAAATGTTTGAAATTTCAGCCCTCTAGCTTGTCCGTGCACGTGATTTATCGATCCATGCATCCTTCCATGCATCCATGCATACATATATACATAACCAGCCAGATAGATAGACCGACTTGAAAACTGAAGAAACCTATGTTGACAGTGTTGGTTGACTGTTTCTAATAACTATGTCCAGTCGTACGATAGATAAGATATCAATAATGAAACATCTGATGTTGACTATTATGTTGGCATTGATCAGAAATCTCAAACAAACCTCGTTGCTCAGCAAACAAAAATTAGATTTTCGTGTGAGGGGATTTGCCATTGCACTTGAATCCTGAGTGCATTGCGCCTGAGTCAGCATCCGGGTTCGATTGACACAGCAACCATCCAAAATGGCTGACATTGAAGACCTCTCAAAAGATGCGACAGACCGAAAGGAGAACCTCTTCTAAGAGAGTCAATCAAAGATCTCACCCACAAATACAATGTTTGTGGAATAGGAGGAAATGTGATTTGCTTTGGATTTATTCAAGAACAAGATCCCACTGGCGATCCTAGGGTTGGTGTCACCCGGGGTGGTTACTCAGGGTGTTGCCCCCAATGTTGCCAACTCAATAAACATTGCAGTGAATTGACTTCAAAAAATGTCCAAAAAAAAAAAAAAGCCAAAACGCACAAAAGAAAACACTGTTAGCCTTTTTTACAGTCATTTTTAATAGTTGAATATGGCTGGATTTGTTTGAAATTCCTTGGAAAGCAGCGAAAGATTGGCTAAAATCGCTGGGAAAAAAAGAGTTAAAAGCAGCAGTTAATGTTGCCAAAACATCATGGTGTCACTGCTATCAGGGTGTCAACCGTGGTTACAGAAAAAAGAGTTCCTTTGGTGGGGTTGCCAGTATAGATACTTTTTTGTTTGTTTGTTTGTTTGTTTTCTTCTTGTTTTTGTTTTTTTTAATTCGTGCAGTGTTGCCAATTAAGATGTGTTTTTCTTTCTTTTTTTTTCTTCTTTCGAATTTGACAGTGACTTCCAGGATCGAAAAATCACACCTAAATTGGCAACCCCGTCCATTGAAACGAATCAAATTTGGTTCCAACAAAAGGTATCAAGCACTGACTAAATAGGAAAGAAAACCAACTGCCTCCTAACCGCTGTCGTAAGTCGGCTCTGCTTTATTTTGACAAACCTCCGATTCAAAACCAGCTGATCCCAAGATCCGTACCCAGGCAAACAAAACCTGAAAAATATGGGCGTATACAGCTACCCAGACTTCTAACCAACAGCTTCACCATTACCATGTCCTCCAATTTCGTTATCTCAATTCCTGTTTTATAAAAACCAATTTTCAGGGACATCATAGAATCCATCAAAAAGCTCAAATGGCAGTGGGCTGGCCATGTTGCACGAATGGCGGACCATGCGATTGTAACTTGCAGTGGTTCGTACCACAGTGTTGTCCTTTCGATTGACGCTTTTTGTCTTGATACTTTTTGACTTGAATTCGCAATAAACAGACAAAAGAAATTATCATTGCTCATCTGGTAAAGTTGTTGATTTTATAAGCATGCCTGGTGAGAGCTCAAGCCTATGAAGGGTCACTAGTATTGAGATGTTGCCGTTTCAATGTTCACTTTCTTATTATTGTTTTTGAGAACGCAATCAATCATAAGCATTTTATTCACGTACATGGACACTTACGTACAGATATTCTTAACAAAGCGTTCTCCGGCCATAAGAATCCTGTGCCGAATTTAGCTGAGGAACGGCACATGCTTTCATTCTGCTTTAGGGCTGCTAATCATATCAGCCCCCCTAAAATATGAATCACCAGAATTGTTCTAAGGAGATAAATCCTGGTTGCCCCCTAAAATATAAATTGACAGAATTTATCTAAGGAGATAAATCCTGTTAAGTAACGTGTTCACTGTTTAAGCATAAAAACAAGCTTAGTACACGCTTAGTTGGATTGTTAACAAAACGCGGAAATAAGGACATACAAAGAGGTTAACTACACTACTGTCGTAGTAGGTAATACATTTTGGTGTTTATAAAATCAATATGGTACATTTACGTTCTAAATCATCAAGAATTATTTTCTATTACGTTTCCCCACCCATTGTACATAGTCGAAAGGAATAAATGATGCGCATGAAATTTAGAATGTTCTCCTTTGCTTTTGGTAGTCTTCCGTCAGTCAAGATATTTCCTATCTCTTCTGTATTCTTTAATGACACGCATGCGCACTCATGCACGCACACACGGACAGACAGACAGTCAGATGGATATATATATATATATATATATATATATATATATATATATATATATATATATGTATATATATATATATGTATATATATATATATATATATATATATATATATATATATATATATAGATAGATAGATAGATAGATAGATAGATAGATAGATCGTACGTGATTGCGTGTGAGTGTATGCGAGTTAGTTTGAATTCGGATTCCTTAACACTTTCCCTAACAAGTGACGGATATATGAATTTGTCTATCTATAAATGCATCCTTATATATGTTTGTATTCCTTTTTGAAAGCAGTTGAACTAATTCACTCAATCAACTGAATACTGTCATACGTCTGTACATGGTTAGACCGTGACGTGAAAAAATAATTTTCTGCACAAACGCAGTGAGACTCTTGCTCATACTAACTCAGTTTGATTTGTGAATAAACTCATGTGTTTTTTTTCATTAGAAACCGTAAACAAAAATGTCAACTTGGGTTTATTCAAGTTTTCACCTGGGTCTGGCTGGCTGGTAGGCTGGCTATGTATGTATATATGCATCACGTGTACAGGTCGCACTAATTGAGCTAGAGGATTGAAAATTTAAACATATGCTCCGTAATTTTTTTTCAAAATTCCACCCTAAATACTTTTATTTTTTTGAGTGAGTTTCAGTTTGTAATTTAAGTTTATGCTAAATTGATCTCTTAGTTTGTGTTCGTTTGCTTATTGAAAATTCAGATTTTTTAGTGATCACTGCTCAACAAAAGGCAAGGGAAGAAGCTTATTCATCGATCACACACTTTTCTTATTTTTCTACTTGATCACCCTAAACACGGCTTGCATATGAATAAGACGTTGGTTGCTGGATGGTTTCTATTGATTTACCTACCAGACTTGTTAGAACAGAAGAGACCCTGGGTTCACGACGAGAATGAACATACGAGGCAAAAGGAACACTCACAAATTGTTGGCCTTAGTTTTGATCAGATGGCTTCCATAGTTAATTGATATATACATATGATGTTCCTGACTCTTGTCTTCAGGAACATCATAGAATCCATTAAAAATCTCAAATGGCAGTGAGCTGGCCATGTTGCACGAATGGCGGACAACCGATGGACATCACGACTTACGACATGGATCCCCCAAGATCACATGCGGAACCGAGGCCGGCAGAATATTAGATGGAGAAACGAGCTAGAAAAATTCAGAAAGTCCTGACTCCGCGACGCCCATGATGGAGAATTGTGGCAAATCCTGGAGAAAGTCTATGTCCAACGACAGGCGTTAAAAGACTGATGATGGTGATGAATATATACATATGGATTAACGAATAATGAAATATATAGGGAAAAAAGAAGTATGTCACTCCTCATCGATTTACCCTCTCTCTCAAATCTTTGGAGGCGCACATGCTTTCAAGTATTGATTGATTTGACCAGAGATTGCATAATGCCAATTCTTCCAAACATTTTTATCAGTGAAAACTTTGATCAAAGTGACCTTTCCCCTTTTTACCGTATCAATCTCTTATTTAGAGAAGTGACTTGTCACATTTTGCTATCGCCACCAGTCTTTGAAATTTAAAAAAAAAATTACTTTTCTATTACATCCAAGGTGAACTTGGCAACATACGAGCTCCTAAAAGTTGGAAGACCGCACTGTGCTGAATTCTCCAAGGGGTTGGGGGCAAACGAGGTATTTGCTACCACCCCTGGATCAGGTCTTCTCACCGAAGGTGAAGCGGTTTTAAAGTCGAAAGCTTCGAGTCAATAAAGAATTATGCAACTGTGCTGAGGCGCCCTCTATACTGTTAGATAAGAATGAAATACGTAACCCTTCTTTTAGCGAGGTATCTAAAACGTCTCTTCCTCTTTAAAGCCCTGAACGCGCGTGGTCGAATGCCCCTTTGCCCGGGTCTTCGAACCAGTTAACTTCTACCTTTTTGTCTCCAACATCTTCGCGCTACCCATTCCTCGACGAGAACTACAAAAACTATCAAGAACCATACTATCTACAAACAGTTCACTTCCCAACATGAATATACCCCACAGTACAATAGTTTCATGTGAGCCCGACTTCTCAATGTTCCTATATAAAGAAAACTGTTGTTTTTTTTTTCGACTGGTAACAGGAGTGCCACTAAAATACAAATTCCGTGGATATGGAAACATATCCTTTTGCCCCCCCCTCCCCGGCTTCGCTCCTGGTAGAGTGGCGATGGCTGGCCATGCCAAAAGATGTAACAGATTGCAAAGTGCAAGAACACAGAAATTGTTAAGGGAAGGAATGCCAGAATCGCTCAAAGGGTAAAGGTCTCAAATCCTGACTGGTTAACTGAGAGTAAGCACAGACAGCTGGCTCCAAAGGCAGAATTTCTGATTACTATCAATTAGGCTCATAGATTCATACACATATGATATTATAGGAACATCTTAAATGGTCAACACTACTAAGTGCCTTTCACAACGATTAGTATTATCAATAAATCAAAATGCATTTGTTTGACTAAACGTTCTTTTAAAACTACCCCAAAGTGCGCTCAATGTATTAAAAAAATAAAAACAGTGGATTGTTTAATAGAGAGAAAGACTAATTCAAAGTTAATCCATTTATCTATACAGTACCCATAGACACCGAGATTACTGAAAGCACTTGTATCCTTACCGCTTTCCTCTCACGAATATACATTTGAGGGTTGTTATTGCAGATTTAACGTTAACTTGTCTCCAGATGTGTAGAATACTGGAAGATTGTATAGCACCAGTCAACCAATCTTGTTGACGTTTGAAGTCATGTGATTCTCAGCAACGAATAATGCTTCATTTAAATATCGGTATGCGTCATTTTCAAATAAAGTAGTAATATATATATATATATATATATATATATATATATATATATATATATACATGCACACACACACACACACCCATACATATATATATGTGTATGTAGAGAGGGAGTGAGAGAGTTTATTTATTCTCAAAAGAGGAGTGTATTTGAATAAATAAATAAAAAAATCCATGCATCAGTACATTCTTAGATACCAGTGTACCCTGTAGACTGTGTGCACTCACTGGCTTATGTCAACCTTGTAACAGATTGTTATCATTATTACAGCCTCTGTGTGTGTGTGTGTGTGTGTGTGTGTGTGTGTGTGTGTGTGTGTGTGTGTGTAAAGTTCGCTTTAGTTGCATTCAGCATTTATTTCGCAGCGAGCTATTATATGAGCAGCGTGCATCCCCTCTCTCCAACACCCCTGTCTCCTGCACTTCCCACCACCCTAATCTTCAATGACCCAGCCTAACGTACGCTAATCACCATTTCGAGGGTCTGGAAACGCTCAAAACCCTTTTCTATAAAAACATTGCAATTTATTGGCAACCGTTTCGAGATAAAGTTGACGACTTCAACAGTGGTCAGATCGTATGCGCCCTGTCTTTATGGGAACATAAAAAATCAACCAGCAGGCACTTTTTCACACTTTTTTCTCATTTTGAACGACTTTCCTCCCAGCTATTGTACATAATCACTTGCCCTCATTGTCAATCATTACGGTGACGAAATATTTTTGTCAGGATACATAGTGATAGGACAGTGAGCAGGGATGTTGATTTATGCCTTTTCGAAGCGAATGAACACGAGTATAGTCCAATGAATGCATATACGACCAA
>OY735234.1:11650989-11660989 GCA_963457665.1 Thysanoteuthis rhombus | reverse complement strand
ACGATAATTCAAGCATAATGGTTACAGCTAGTAGTCAGCCAAAAAGTGACTTCACGCAATGGAACATCATTTATTACCTTAAAACCTCTTCATGCGAACAATACCACATACACAAAAACACATATGGGCTCACATACACACACACACACACACACAATTTATTTTCCGACTTACGACCGTTTTGAGTTGGTAGGGGACCCAGTCGTAAGTTGGGGAGTTGATATAAAATACAATCTGTACTGATACTTGAAAAAAGGAGAGCTAATAAAGGGTGTTAGGATAAGGGAAAGGGGACAGGAAATTCAGTGGAAGAAAACCGGTGGATACATATTGACACGAAGTGAATTTACTTTACGTTGAGAGTTTCAAAGTCTTCAAAATAGCAATGAAGAATGGACAACAGAGTGAGTGAAATGTCAATAGTCCAGGCGATCACGGCAAGAATTGTTCAGTTGGTGATAAAAGCATGAAATTCGGCGGAAATATCATTTGATAAGGACTAATCATTTTCAGATATGGAGACATTCTCTAACCGCATATACATAGCAACGGTTGTTAAGGAACTCATTTTCCATAGTAACTGCTTAAAAATCACTAATTTCAAATATTCACATCAAAAGGTTTCTCAGTTTTTATTTGTAGTATCAGGTGTGTTCAATGATATACTAAAAATCTACCACTATCTGACCACGGGAAAGGTATCATTTTCAAGATGGTGTACAAAGGCTTTAATACAAAAAATAATTCATGACTTATGGTTGTTGTCCTTCAGCAGTACACACTATATAAACAAATTTCTGGATTCATCCCAATATTTAATCACTCCTTTCTCACCAGCGGTCTATCTTTGTACGACATTTAATTGAGAACTTTCGGGGATATTTTGTGGACAGTTATGAGATTGAACAAAAGTATGAAAAAACACAGGAAGAATATCTTTCAATCAAAATTTGAAAATGTGATCAAATCAGAATTTGGTCACTTTCCCCTCACCCCTTTGGCGATATTGTACAGAGAGCATGAACAAATACAGAAATATAAGAAGAAAAAGGTAGCAGTAAATATCTCTCAATCGAAAACAAATTCTTGGATCCACCCAAAAATTTAATCACATCTTCCTTGATATGTGCTTATCCTTCCACGAAATTACATTCCAATTCATTGAGATGATCTAGAGATATCGTGTTGACAGATAGGAGCGGATACAGAAATTTATGAAAAACGAAACACGAGATATCTGTCAATCAGAAACAAATTCCTGGATCCACCAGTTTCAATATTTTATGCATTTCTCTATTCGCTCACGTCTATTCACACGGTATATCCGGAAGTTCTCAATAAATTGCAATGTTATTAAGTGAAAGAATGAGCCAGAAGATAAAGAACGAATTATCAAGTCCTGAAAAAGGTGGATCCAGAAATTTGTGTTTCATTTGGAGATATTTTTGCTTTTTTAAAAATATATTCCTGTATTCGCTCCTGACTGTCCATACGATCTCTGCAAAATGTCCCGTTTAATTTGAATGACATTCTGTGATGGTCAGGCACATTGTAATAATAATAATAATAATAATAATAATAATAATAATAATGATAATAATGAGAAATAACTAAATTTTGGGATGGATCCAGGACTTTGTTTTTGATTGGCAGATATTTTTACCGTTCTGGCATTTCTACATTTCTGTATACGCTCCTGTGTACACGATATCGCCAAAAGTTCTCAATTAATTTCAATTAAACTTTGTGAAAGGGTTTGCAATCAGGTGGAGGTGAAGTGATCAAATTGTGGAGTGTATCCAGTAATTCGTGTCTCATTGGGATACATATATAGACTTATTAGGCTTGTTGCCAAATTTGAAATATTGCCTAGCAACTGTTTCTAAGGAAAGTTCGTTTCAGACTCTGTCCATACTTGAAATTGTTCAGAACAACTTAAAGTATTGTCATGCCAAGTTTCATGCTTTTATCACAAAGTGTGCGAACACGTCTAAATTCTGCGCCGATCGTCTGGACTATAAGTGAATAAATATCTATCTTTGCTGAAATTCGTAAGTTCTAAAAGGTGAGACATGTTAATATGGTGAAGAATATCTCCGCGTTAACAAAGGGTTCAGAGAGCAATGGTTCCCAAGCTGTGTACCGCAGCGCAACAGTCTGTCGCGACTGCCAAGAAATACGCAAACGTGTCTTTCCAGTCTTGAAAGTGTCAAGTAAAGATATCATGCCTGCCCCGCATCTGCCAACGATTTAACAATCTAATAGTGTTATCAGAACATGTCGTCAAATTCCAACGTTGTGGGTTAAGGTTCAATCTTTATTTCAAGGTGAGTGAATGGTGAGTGATAAATGTATCAGGTTTTATTTCTTCACACTATGAGAATGTTTCGCGACATTATATTCACCGGATCGAAGTAACCTGTAGAGAGCATCTGCTGTTGAATGTTAGAAACAGACATTAGGGTTGGTCTCCAGAGATTGACAATTTGAAAATAATACAAAAAGTAGATGGAAAGCTACCAAGGATAAACAAGCAAGAAAAGGGTGCAAACTCTTGAGAAGTAAACATTTACCGTACATTTTTAAAGTAAACATTTATCGTGCATTTTTAAAGTAAACATTTACCGTGCATTTTTAAACATAAATCGAGCTTTTTTTTTTACCTGAAAATAAAATAGAAATTAACGCTTCAAATCAGTTATAGAGAAAGGACAAAACTTCATATTCGACGAATGCCTGGATGAGCGACGATAATTGTCCAGCAAGGTTTTTAGAAGTATAGAATCAGCAACACCATGAATAGAACAGAAGATAACATCTTGTGACAAGGATCTGCTGACCAAACGTCAGAAACAGAACACGCAATGAGAAGATGACTCATCCAATGACGTCATGACTGAATAACAGGCTTGGCAGTTGGCTGAATCTAATATGAAACACTTCTATGGATTAGAGTGAACTACAATATTGGTTTGTGATTTTTCTTTGCTCCTTTTTAAATAAAGATTACATTTACAAGTTGTATATTTATATTCCGTCGGTCTTCATGAAAAATATGGAGCCAACTTGAGACTTTATTTTTGTTTTGTTTTTTTGTCGCTGTCGAAATCATCAAATGGTTTGGGGCTTGACTTTTATTCGAATCTTAAAAATTTTAGTTCCTTTGATGTTTATACTTTTATCATAAACAGTATAATTTCTTTATTTCTGGAACTTTCTCTTCTTTTTCTTCTCATTTTTTGGTCTGTTAAAACAGAGGATTATCGCGTCCTAATCTGATAACAGCTAAACTCTGAGATTAAACTTTGAGATTATTTTTTTCTGATAAGGGAATAAGCTTTAATTTTTCAAGATCCATGTATTAATCTGATTTCATCCTAAGTATATCCTGTGCGTGAAAACCTACTTCCGACATTTTATGTTTTCTTTCCTCTCAATCATTTCTTCACTTCCTGAACCCGTGGAAATTCTGCCTCCGTTCTTCTCTCATCTATTGTCTATATCTTCTCATTCTCTACTTTGTCATTTCTAATAATCTTTACCCGTCCATGATTTTATCTAAATTTTATGCAAGTAAGGATGAGTCTTGTAAACGAAAATCGTCCTATTCCCCGCCTGTAAATTATCTAACTTTTTTTTTTCTGTCACATCTATTCTATACCCACTCGCTTATTAAAGACTATCTTCTCAATCACCTCTCTTCCTACCTTCTAATCAAACTACCTAACTTTCTTTTCTGCCTCTCATATGATACACACATGCATAGCAAGACAACCAGGGAGACAACCAGACTATCTTAAAAACTAGAAAGAAACTTGACAGTTTTGGAGACAGATTCGGTCAACAGTTTCTGAAAAAATGTTTTTTCAGATTCACAGCCGTTCTTATATAGCTTTCTCTTTTTCTCATTCCCATTTCCAACTTAGATTACTCTCTCTCTCTCTCTCTCTCTCTCTCTCTCTCCTCTCTTACCCCTGTTATCACCGAAAGTGCATCATTCGAAAGCAAGTTGGGAACAAGCCGAATAATATTATAGATATGACCTTGTATTAACGCTACTGCGACTTTCATTCCCGACTTGTGCAAGATCTAAAATTCGTAGTTCTTTCATAAAAGCCAATGATGTCCGGCGACATTTCAGCTATTCTTACAATCTAGACGATGAAACACGCATGGTTCTTGCTTTTAATATTCTTGAAATCTTAATCTTAATTGTAAAATTTTCACAATCATCTTTTATTTGAATTAAGATGCGCAGACTTTGGAGTAATAGTGAATATGATCGAAACCGCCAACGACAATTGTCACAATAACAATCAACATAGGTTTCTTCCAGTTTTCAAATTGGTCCGGCTGCCTGGCTGGCTGCCTGGCTATGTAGGTATCACATTTACTGACCGTACCAATTGGGTTTGAGGGCTGTTGATTTCAACAATCACTCCTCATTTTGTCAAAAAACACTACATATTTTTTTTCATCCCTCTAAATAGTTTTTTTAGTGGGGCTTTAGTTTGCAACGAGAGTTTATGTTGAATTGATCCTTTTGTTTTTGCCCGCTTGTTATTGTTTTTATTTTGTTTTGTTTTGTTTTTTGTTTTTTTTCAAATTCAGACTTTTTAGTGATTACATCAATAGAAGGCGAGAGAAGTAACTTATTTATCGACCCCCTTTCTTCCAATGTTTTAATCCATCACCCCCAACACGCCATGCTACCAAAAAAAAATGTTGGTCACATGATGGTTTCTTCTTGAGCGTCTAACCGGACATGTTTTATATCTTTCAGCATTCGTAACAATATAGGAGCGATAACTATATTGATAACTCGAGTAGATCTGGTGTTGTGTTTAGTGTCTCTGCGCTATTTTCTCTGATTTCTGTTCGTATAATGCTTTTTGCTTACATAAGGACAAGATTACGATACCAAGCCTCCTTTTATTCGTTTGTTTAGGGTTTGTTTTTTTTGGGGGGTGGGGGGTGGGGGTGATAGCTTTTCAATAATGGGTAAAAATGAAATTTTTACGGTGATCATTGAATTGAAGGTTAGATAAGAGCGTTACAAAATTTCCCAAACATTAGACGCAGGTTACTCGCGTTACAACGGAAGTGATCACAACCAGATTTTTGATCTGCGTGGGTTGCATGTACTAGAAAACGAGAAAGGTAATCTTGCATTGAATAACTGTAGTCATCAGAGATGGCAGAGGGTTCTATGTTGTTATTGTTGTTTTTATATGTGCGTGTCCTTGTTTGTGTTTGTGTTTGTTTGTGCGTTCCAGTGCCCCTGGCCGTACAGGTTTGTCTACAAACTTAAAAATTGGTATCAATGCTCCCCTAAATCCTTTCCTTAATTTTTTTTTAAATATTTTTGGAGGAAAGGCTTCTTTGACCTTTTGGGGGCCTTATTTTAACAGGCTTATTGATAAGATATTGATCCTCCAGAATCTAGATAAATCAGAATTGACTAAAATAGTTGAGTTAAGAGTAGAGTTTGACCCTGAAGTAGTCAGACTTATTTACTCAACTTTAGAGATTTTTCCGTTGAAAACGCCAGTGAGGTCATAGATAGAATTTATTCTGATCATAGTTATTCTTCGATTGATAATTCATTTTTTTTACAAAATTTGACGCTACGGTTATTTAATTATTGACTGTGATGACGAGTCACGCTTATTGCCAAACACCAATCCAAGTTGGAATTTACTTTATTTCCCTCCTGTAACAAGAATAATCCTCACCTAATTTAGCGACTTAACCTGTAGGTTCCCCTCTCTTTAACAGCAAGCCTCAGCCCCTCGTCTCCTTTTTGTTGCAGTTATAGCCTTCAGCGTCAAAAATCGTTTATGATGTCCTTCCCCCTTTCAACGTTCATGCTCTGTGATTTCATGTTTCTCTTTCACTCATCTTTGAGACAAAGATGGGACTGCTCGTGCTGTTTAGCCGGGGGGCAGTTCCCTATACAGCAGATCTCTCAGGATCATCCCATCCGATGCGTACGTGGCCCAGTCAGCAGAGGCGGCGTTGCCGAAGCCGAAGCAGAATGAAGAGGCTTGTAATCCAAGCAGGAGCTGGGACCTTACTGTCGGTGATTCGGTCCCGGCATAATGTGGTCATATTCCATTGGGTTTTGTAATAACATTCTCCTTTGTTTCTTGGTGCTCAAATCTCCAAGTTCGGATTTTAACGGCGGTTTGGTTAATGCAATTGTTTCTCAGTGTGACGTCATTCTTAGATTTATTTCTATCAGTTTTAATTCGATTTTGGTAGATTTTTTTACTTTAATTTAACTAAAAAAGATACCAATACAAGATTTGGGCATTGTTGGTCCAAGGAAAGCACTTTTTCGAAAAAAAAAAAAAAAAAAATTTTAGATGGTGCCTAGCGGTATGCCCATACACAATCTCAAGGTTGTTGTCCTAAAAATGTGACCAGGAGCGCCCAGACGTGCACACACGCACACACATGCACATACACGCCTAAGATAACAAAGAAAGAAGAATCCGGAGTCCACTTGGCTGGTCGATCGGGCAACTCGTGGGGCTACAGTGATTCGATACAGAACTTGATAAAGAGGAAGCAAACGAGTAAAAACTATAAAAACCGTTGAGTTCCCCGCCACCAGCGACGTGCTTTACAACGAATTTATCTTCGCCTACAGATTCGATTAGATACTGGGAAAACCTTTCTTTAGTCGAAACGAATGCGAAATAAAACTTTTTATACATTTATTCGGTGAATTTTTTTTCAATTTTATTGCTAACTTTACAATCTCTCTTTTTTCGAACTTATAGCCTTCAGAGGATTTCAAACGGAACCTTTTATTTTACTCATTGGTTGTCCTAAGCCAGAGCTTCCAAAACCTTCTGTATTGACGGTACATTTTTTAAGAATATTTTTTTTTTTTTTTTGCGAATCATCACTCAAATTTTGTCTGCCGAACCAGATATGACATCCCAGCAGTTCAACTGACTCAGGAAAAGTATCTTTTGAAAGATATTCAAAGTATATTTCAATTTCGTGACACACCAAAGATTATCAGCGGCACATTAAAGCTCTTTTTCTTTGATCCAGCATCCCGTCTGATAATTGGACTCAAAACTTATTCATCAGGAAGAATTAACTGATACGAAATATCCTCTATCATGGACAACGGAATGAGAACAATCTACCCCCGTGGATTGATTAAAGGGTTCAGTTCGAAATTCGCAGAAAGTTACCAAATATATGAATACATTTTCCTATAATCCAATTGTGCTAAACTAATCTTGAGTTAAAGAATCATTCTTATCGCTAAAAAAAAAAAGAAATTGAAGTGTGTCATCAACAAAATCACCCTTGAATATCAAAGTCATCCAAAGTTTCCGCTCTCATCTATGTGAGTGCAATAAGGGTAAAGCAACCTCACCGATATACTTAGACGTACAATATGTTCAGCATTTACAAAGATCTCTGCGTAGATTATCTCTGGGAATAATATTAGCTGACCACCAAAGACCAACAATTTCATGAATTATTCCCGCTGGGGGATATGCCAGATCTTTGGTTATAGTGTAATTGTGAGTTGTCATCTACACAAATTGAGCTTAAGGTCATCAGAAGAATAAAAACGATAAAAATTATTTCTTTCTATTTGATGATACGGAGAAACATAATGACTTTTAAATGCTGCTAAATATCCCCAGGCTCATTTCGTTGTACGTCATTCACAATTGCCGCCTTCCGTTTAGTGTCGACAAACTGTTCGTAAAATGAGACACCATTGCTATAACAACTTGACTCCTCAAACTCTCCCATTTCCAACCACTGAAAATCCCCCAAAGAGCATCAGTTGCTGACATTCAAGAAAGTGAGAAAAAAAAGTAGCACGCTACTTTTCGTCGTATCTAAATGATTACATGATTATTGAGACGCATACTTATCAATGGACAGGTCGGTGTCAAATGTCTCTAAACAAGGTGACAGTTTCACATCATATGCTGGATAATACTATTGTATTATGGTGCGTCGATGTTCAGCTGAGGTGCATTTGCGTTTTGCCCAATGTAGAGATAGCGAGAAAAAAAAGGACCACTTTCACGTTTGTAAGGTAGGGAGTGAATGCATTTATTCGGAAGAGGTACGGAATCCAGTTCAAAAGTCATCCAAACGAAAGCCATCAGTCCAAACGATACCTCTGTAATACGAATATTTCATCCGAATTTGTACTAATTAAGTAATGTAATAAAATCAATATTACATTTTTATCCATTTGAATTTACCAAAAAAAAAATAATAATACCTAATCAAATTACCTAATTAGTACAAATTCAGTTGAAATATTCGTACCATAGGGTTGGCCTTTTGATTAATGTCTTTTGACCGAATGCGATTGTAACTTGAAGAGCTATCCGCACTACACTGTTGCTCTTTTGACTGACGCTTTTGGGAGGGGTAGCTTTTGACCGGTCACCAAAAAGTGAATAGTGTGATTGTGCACGCATATGTATGTATGCATGTGTATGTGTGCTTGTGTTTATATGCGTGTGCGTGTTTGTGTAAATATATAACAATCTTTACTTTACTGTAAGCTGACAACAACTGAAGAAATCTGCCTTTGTGTGTATGCATCGCAATTACTCGACAACAGGCCAGTATTTCAAGTTGACATTCGCCAGATATGATAGCACGCAGTGCATACCAAGGTCGAATTGTCGAAAGTAAATGAAATTTGAAGATGATAGGTCTTCATAGTTTATATAAATTATCTCCCTCGACTTCTGCTCTTCGGAGGTATGTGAATTTAGATATGTTAAATCTAAATTAGCAACACCGAAAAGAAGTGACCTAAAACTTCGCAGCCGTAGTTTAGTAGGGCCGACAGAAAATTATCTTACATTACATGACGATTATGGCAGGATGTTTCACACAGCATAAAGTCGGGCCCCTTCCAAACAAGAACATTGGGAATGGGTACTGTCCTAGATAGCTAAATTAGCGGATGAGATTGTCTGCGTATGTTCGTACAAGTGGATGGATGTTTCTGTTAAAAATAAATTGCAAGTTCCGATGTGTATATTTATGAGACGATAGACAAAAGTGAGGGGGTGGCATTTGGAAAGTATTTTTAGTCTAATTATTTACAACTAGTAGTATTTTGGTCACATCACACTCGCACATAACATACACATGCACCTGAATGCATATATATATATATATATATATATATATATATATATATATATATATATATATATTTCAAAAATGTATCATTCAGCCGTTTTTCCAAATAGTCAAATTAACAAATTGCACATTGTCGAAAAAATCATCCCACTTATGTATATATATATATATATATATATATATATATATATATATATATACATACATATATATATATATATATATATATATATATATATATATATATATATATATATATATATATATATATATATATATATATGATGGCTTGGGTGCTCGAACGAAAATCTGTGGGTACAAGATACGTGCATACATACATTTCGTAATATATATATATGTGGAAAACAGTATCGGTACCTCCTAGAGAGTTTTTATCAGATAATGGCACTGTGGGGTAAAGTATGGTTTCGTGGCCAAAGTATCATAACCACAAACTTAGGTTGTCCCAGCAGCACCTCTTGAAGACTACCCTAACAACAACAACTAGACACCCCCAGCTATCCACATACCCTCATCAATACTAATATAAATCATCAAAAAATGAAGAATCTCACCATGTCAATTCTACCCACTTATTTCAATCTTTACCATCATTAAAAAGTACATATCATCATCATCAGTCTTTTAATGTCCGTCGTTGGACATACACCTTTTCCAAGATTCACCAGAATTCTCTATCATGGGCGTCGCAGAGCCAGTATTTTCTGAATTTGTCTAATTCATTTCTCCGTTTTGTATTCTGTAGGCCTCGGTTTCGCATGTGATATCTGGGGATCCATGTTGTGAGTCGTTATGTCCATCGGTTGTCCGCCATTCTTGCAAC
>OY735234.1:11568489-11645989 GCA_963457665.1 Thysanoteuthis rhombus | reverse complement strand
TTTATAGGTTTCCTTTTAATTTAAACAATACAGAATTATTTCTTGAGCTTTGTTTTTTCCTGTCGAGATGTTCGAAGTGACTCTTTCTGTCCCTCTGTCTCTGATTTCCCCCCCTCCTCTCTCTCTCTCTCTCTCTCTCTCACCACAGTTTACATGACGATGCACTCCTTTCGGTGGCGCAACATTCTGCGCGGTGAACTTTTCTCGGTCACCTACAATCGTCAATCCAGCCGAAACCGTTGACTTGAAAGGTCCTTGAAAATGAACAATGCAATCAGTGAGTACAAGTCACGCATACAAAGAAATTACAGCGCAGAAACCGACCGTTCGATAACAAACTTCAAGTGCCCGGAAAGCTATCTTTAGAAAAAGTTTTTAAAAAGTCCAATTGTTGAGAAGGCTTAAGAATCAAGCGGACAATAAAAGGATTGAGTTTAAAAGAGAGAACCCACAAGTGGTCGAAATTGTACCGGAATTCTCATCTTACACCAAGTTAAATAAACAGGAAAGGAAGACGATATTTGGTGCACCAGTAATTCTCCCCCGTTTAATTCAATTGAATGTGACTAAATTATCAAAGAGCATCATTTCCCAACCTATAACAATTTGAAGACGTTATAAGTCAGAAAATTATGTATATTTATATTCTCAGTTTGTCCAAAGATATCCAACAACAATGAGGGAATTCCGATAAAATGGTTATAAATATTAAAACTCGATTTATAAATTCCGACTTCTGATTGGACAAAAGAAACTTTTTTTCGTTTCTTTGATAATTCGAAATGAGAGGCAAATCCTTCTTTTTCTCTCCCGTGCGAAGAAATTGAGAGAAACTCATTTTACTAATTTCTTCACCAGGGAGAGATAAAGGATTGCCTATTTTTTTGAAGTATATCCCTGACTATGGCTGTAGAATGGATCTGCTAAAATGTTGACAACACCAAAGATAGGAAGAATAGATTCAATTGTCCGAACAAAAGTAGACTTTGCATTGTTTGATAAGAACCAACTTTAATCAAATGATGATTGCTCATCTGCAGTTTTTTTCCTTTTCATAATCACTAATTCCTTTGTGCTTAAAAATTGTCAAATCATCTGGCCATTTCTTTTAGTCCAAGACGACAATTCAGTTCCCATTGAGCAATCTAGTCTGCAAGTAGCTCACTAAGCCATATATATATATATATATATATATATATATATATATATATATGTATAACGCTCCCTTATTCAGGGTTGAGCGCTCTTTAAGTAAGGTAACTCGTTCATTATAAGCTTGTGCAATGCTCTTCCGACTCTGGAATAGAGCACTCTGATGGATGGGGGATTGCTTGTAAGTAAATATATCGATTAAATTCAACCATACTGACCGACCAGTTCTGCGTTGGGTTGAGATAAAATGCCAGCTTCTAGGTCTGAAGCGAAGGTTTCGATCCTACTTTGTGGTACTGGATGGTCTATAGCCATACTAAAGAGTGGTAATACAACTGTGGATGTCTCAATTATCATATATATATGTGTGTGTGTGTGTGTGTGTGTGTGTGTGTGTGTGTGTGCATGTGTGTGTGTGTGTGTGTAAAGAATTGAAAAATTTTCCGCTGCAGCCCCATTTTCTTCAATTGTTTATTCTATCTACGTAGTCTAGACCAAATGATACATTCTCTGTGTAATACCGGAAGATTATTTCGAATAAAAGTTTCAATATAGAGACAGATAGACAGAGAGACATGTGGACGAAAGGACGGACAGACAAACAAACGAGCAGATCGATAAATAGGTAGATAGACTGACGGACAGATGAACTGACAGACGGATTGATACATGGACAGATAGATAAACGAGCTGATTAATTGATAGACAGATAGACAAGCGGGCAGATAGATAAGACTGGCGGACAGATAGACGAATAGACACAGACAGACAAACAGATAGATAGATAGATAGATAGATAGATAGATAGATAGATAGATGTGTATTTGTGTACGATTAAATATGGTTTTAACACAGCTAAATCTGTCTAATTGTCTCATTATCGGCAAGTAACACAGCAAAAATATCGAAATCCTTGAAGAAAGTAAACAGAAAATGAGATAAGATGGAAAGAGCAATCTGTGTTATTCATGGGAATTAGGTTGAGAAAAAGCAGCTGTTTTTTTTGTCGGGTGGGGGAGAGACAATGCAACAGAATATTGCCTCGAAAACCTTCGTATGTTTTTTTTATTTGTTTGTTGTTTTTTTGTTTTTTTTGGTCAGTGTCTGATTTTTAAATAAGCATCATCTAGTTTGGCGTAAAGAGTACGAAAACTCCAGGCTAGTGGTTTCGAAAACCTTGGAAACTCACGGACCACTTCTAAACAGCCGGATCTCCATTTTTAATGTTTAGTTTATAGGCTGTAATCAGTGAACTGCAAAAAGCATAAATATTTCTATCGTTAAAAATCGTATTTATTTCAAATCAAATACTTATATTCCAATTCTGATACATAGTATAGACCTGAGTACAATTATTATGCTTTTTGGCACCTGTGCAATGGGTGTTGTTCCTTTGTCATTAGATATGCGATGTCATTATTTGAAGGACCTCCACGGACCCGCAGACCCAAGCCTTGAAACCACTGCAATAGGTCAATGGTTATCAACATCATCATCATCATCATTTGTCTGTTTGCCTCCGTTGTTGGACATAGACCTTTCCCAAGACTTGCCAGGGCTCTCTAATATGGGCATCACGGAGCCAATACTTCCTGAACT
Source organism: Thysanoteuthis rhombus (assembly GCA_963457665.1). Lineage (NCBI taxonomy): Eukaryota > Metazoa > Mollusca > Cephalopoda > Oegopsida > Thysanoteuthidae > Thysanoteuthis > Thysanoteuthis major. The sequence continues at coordinate 11,643,238 of OY735234.1, read as the reverse complement.
TGTCAAAGTCGTCAAGCCGTCTTATTTTCTGCCTGTCACACTTTTAAGTGTGATCTGTGCGGATCTACGTTTTGAGTCGTGGTGTCCAGCAGTTGTCTGACATTCTTACAACATGACCAGCCTACTGCCATTTTTGTTTTCTAATACATTCTATGATATCTCTTATTCGTGTTTTTTTTTCTCTACAATACTGTGTTATCTTGGGATCTCTCTATGTGATATCGAGCATGATTCTCTCCTGTGCACATTGAATGGTTCTCAACCTTTTGGTTGGGGTTCCATAGCGTGCTGCAACTATATCCTGAATGAGCCGCGTAGATTTCCCCCAAATAACATGACATGTATTTCGAAGTTTGAATGTGTCTGTACGAGTCTATCCTGCTTCTGTAATAGAGTTGCCAACCTGGTGGTTTTTTACATCAACATTTTTAGTGACCTGAAAAGAAAAAGGCGGTGATTTAGTCTATCGGAGAGAGGAAGTTTTCATTCGCCGGGATGAAAACTTGGCAAAAAATGTTCAAAAATAAAAGATAATGAAAGACATTCATACATTTTTATTAAACAATATCACATTATACAGTAAAATAATACTAACAAACCTGAGTGGTCACTTCATAGAAACCTTTTTTGGCAGCGTGCTGGATTCGGGATGATCAATCAAAAACTTGGAACGAGGGGTCATCAAAGGATAAATTACTTCTTTCGCCTTTTGTTGGATTCATAAAATGTTTGTATTAAAAAAAAAACAAGCTGGTACGAACAGGTAACCAATTTATCATAAACTTACATTGTTAACTTGAACCCCAACTAAAGAAATTTTTGAGGAAGGATTTTGAAACAAAAAACAAAGGAGTAAATGTTTGAAGTTGCAGCTCTCTTGCCTCATTTAGTGTGGTCTGTACTGGGTGATACATACATACATACATAGCCAGGTAGCCAGATGACCTTAAAGACTGAAGAAACCTATGCTGACAGTTTTAGTTGACAGTTTCTATTTATGTGCCACAAGGTACAATATCATTGTTTGTTTAGTATTTAATATTGAATCACCGGAGAAACAATCACCGACCTGACTAAATAACAAACATGAAAGCAATGTATTTCTCACATAGTTTCGTTGTGTCAGCTCTACCAGAAACACCTTTTTTATCCAGAACCTTGCAAATCTTTGTGAGTACTTCAATAGACATTTTTTGAATACGTCTTTGAGGATTTTTGGAAGTTTTTATAACCTTTTTATGGGATTTCTTATTTCTTTGGACTTTTAAGAAAAAAAATCTTGAGTCAGTGCTACTGGACACATCATTTGGTTTTCTGAAACTTTGCAAATTTGCATCAGTACTCCACTAAATATTTTGTAAAATGAGATTCTTTTTTTAATTTCTGGAAATATTCATTTTTAAACTTTTTTTTTAATTTTGAAAGCATAAAATTAGATTTCGCACAAATAATGTGTTTGGAATTGACGATTCCTAATTATTGTTTTATAAATTTATTAAAGTCAGAAAAAAATTATATATATATATATATATATATATATATGTGTGTGTGTATATATATATATATATATATATATATATATATATATATATATATATATATATATAGTAATAATTGGAAGAAATATATATCTGCAGTCGTCAATTTAAAATTTCAAAATGCCACCCTTAACGAGCTACAAAAAAACTGACCACAATTTCTTTCTCAAGGTTTCTACAGATGTTTTTAGATATGATTCGTTTGTTGCCAAGATTCTACTTTGAAAAAGATAGCTAAAAAAGGGGGGGCTTAAACTGACACACTGATGATTAAGTACTCATAGGTGCCTATCAGCCAATCTGCCCCGTTTATCAATTCTGGAAAAAATATCCACCCCTGCCTGCTCTTATAAGGATTGATTTTCGAGAGTCCATCTCTACTATCTCCTCCCTAATAGTTGGGTGGGGGACAATTGCAGATGCGTCAAAACTTCCGACCCAGAGACGACATTTAAACAATACAAGAAGGAAAACTCGGTTGACCAAGTTTAGTTGTATCTGCAAATTATAAAATTTTGTTCCACCGAAAGACCTTTCAGTCCAGTTTTTCTCAGAAAGCAAAAGAATTGTCTCGTTTCGGTCAATACTGTGCGTGTTTACTTCCCATGCGCTAACCTTATCCTCACTTTAAACAACATTTTTCTTTTGTTCAGATCGTACTATATCGTATTGGTGGACTTAGTTTCTACCACCACCCCCTTTATCTAAATTCCCGTCTCACTCGGGATTAGGGTTTGCTGTATGCTTTACAAAACCCCTCATTCTGAGTTGTATATACGCATATGTGCGTGGGTGTATACACATATGTTTGCAAATGTTTTGGGTGAATTATTAAAATCAAGTCTCATACCAATATCAAATGTCAAAGAAACAATATCTTTACCAGGTAGTTAGATAGATAGAGACATACATACATACATACATACATACGTACATACATACATACATACATACATATATACATACATACATACATGCATAGGATCACTAGTTTTAAGATTATCACTCTATTTGCCAAAAGAAAAGAATCCTTTGCTTCGTGTGAAATTATTCTTTTCCTCAAGAATAAACGAGAGTTTACTAGATTTTTCACAATGCCTCCACTAAATACTGTCAATCATCGAATGATATTTACAAAATTCAACACAAGACTCTGTAGTACTTCGCCAACTTTTTGTGGAAAAAGCCAATATGGCTAGAAAATCAACATTCTGGCTTTTAGCTGAGTTTGAACACCGACTTCTGTCACCGATGGTAAATGCGTAGTAATCTTCAAATAATGATTGTTTCAAGTTATTAAGAAATATCACCTTTTCCTTTCTTACCAATGCCGTCAGAAGAATTGTGTCAAGGCGCAACCCAGTTGTTACAACAAGGGATTTTAGTCTCCAGAGCTGATCGGTGATGTCTTTTCTTCTAGTGTCAAGAACTATACAGCACTAAGAGAGCGCATATATCTGCCAACGCAATTGTCACGTAAAAATGGATGAAAATCAATTCATGTATAACAATGATGCAGGCGATGTTACAATGAGAAGATTACCGGATCTGCCCCAAAATTTAATCAATTCTTTCTAATCCTATGACTCAACCTTCCACGAAATGTCATCAAAATTCATTGAGAACTTTTGGTGATATTGTATAGACTAACAGACAGGAGTGAATCGATATACCTATTCCAATTTCGTCGGCAGAGGTGAATTACCCATTGAAAGGATAGAAGCGCTGTCGGAATCTCCTCACAAAATGTCTGATGTTAGATGTAACAAAGGTTTCCCCAATTTATTTGAGTGCATATGCATACATGTTGGGGTACTGAACACTGATAAAAAAACAGTAGGAAAAACTTCTTTCCTCAAAGAGCAATAAACAACTGAAACTCACTAGTACAAGACGGCACAACTGTACTAATAATAAAAGAGTAATCAATCCTAAGAATAAGTAATTAACCTTAGTAGAGATACAAGCACATATACGTGCATCATTCCATTTTTCACGCAGTTCAAGTGGTTTTATTGCTTCGTGAAATGTCACTAAGTATTGAGTGTCGGTGAAAAGAAACTCCTTATGGGAAATTGGAAATAACTGTATTATTTATCAGTCGATTGTAGTCAAGCCAGATTTACTTCGGACCATACGATGGCACAAGTTGCTTGGTGAGTCAAAATTCAACACTGTCAACCAAATTTCTGAAAGGGTTTCAGTGCGGCCCCGACCGACCTTAAGCAGGAAGTACGGCGATGTGAAGGGAATATCATGTCGAATGTGCTCCTCTGTTTGATCCAGAGTTTGTGGTTTGGTACGGTACACATCCACAGGAAGAAGCCCCGATAATAGAACAATATTTACAAAAGGTACATGAGATTTCTAATAAGGGGTTAATTCTGAGGCACTGCCAGGATCTCCGGTATTTACTTGTATAACTTCTGTGACACTCATTGAAAGCTGAAGTCCATGAAAATTTGTGTCAACAGAACACATCGGCACTTACCGAGTAGGTATGTGTATGTACATGCAGATTTTTGTACGGGATATGAAATCGTACGTATGTGTATGTGTGTGTGTCTGAGAGAGAGAGAGAGAGAGAGAGAGAGAGAGAGGGAGAGAACGTGTGTGTATGAGTGTCAAAGAGAGAAAGACAGTATGTTTTAGCGTGTGTGTGTGTCTGAGTGTATGTGTGTATGCATAAGAGTGAGAGAGAGAGAGAGAGTTGAAGAGTGTTTATGTCTTAGAAAGAGAAAGAGCCAGTACGTGCGAGAGAGTGGATGAATGGGTGAGAGAAAGAAAGGGTGTGAGCGAGAGAGGAAGGGTGATTGCGTGAGAGAGAGTGCGAGAGAGAGAAAGAAAGAAAAAAAGAAACGATGAGTGCGAGAGTGAGAGATGGGAGGAGTGAGTGTGTGTGTCTGGAAGAGAGAAAGAGACAGTGTGTGAGAGAGAGGGTGCGAGAGAGTGAGAGAAAGAGAAAGAAAGAACGTCTTTGACAGGAAGAGTGATGCTGTGTGAGAATATGTGTGAAAGAGAGTAAGAAAAAGTGTGTGCGAGAGTGAGCGAGAGTGAGCGAGAGAGAGAGAGTGAAGAGTGTATGTGTACGAGCGTTTTTGTTTTGAGTGTGCGTGCGTGTACGTGTGTGTACGCACGCGCACGCATGCGTGCTCGTGTTTGTAAATCAATGTTTTCTTCTATCTTCCCTTTCACCATCGTCCATTAACCCAGCTGGCAACAGGACATTATCTGACAACATTCATAGACCAGAAACTCCCGCCATGTGAGAAATGTTCCACCCGAAACAGTGGCATGTGAATGATTCCGAAGACACATGGATTGACAGACAGACAGACAGATAGGGGGGATCAGGGTGTGGGGGTGGGTATGGAGAGAAATGGGAGGAGATAAGGACAGGAAGGGATTGGATCGTTTTCTGACAAAAGAGTTCTCGTCGGAATTGGCCCTGTTCCAAGGTGTTACTTGATTACATATTTATTTAATCTGATCACTTCTTCCACCCACGGGGCGTCCAAAATTGGGCACATTTCGTTACCCATCATATACAACATTCAATACAGACGTACTCATGAACGCCCAAAGGCACACACACACACACACACACACACTGAATAATAACTTCCTATTGATTTCGCGCACGCGCAAACATGCATTCAAATACACATATATATACACTTAACAAATTACTGGAGAACGGGTGTAAGCCAAAAAATAAAGCACACATCCGTTTATATGACTGGTATTGATAGCAATGGATATCCATGCACGAACATCAGGCATACAGTTACACTCAAAGACGTATGCACATGCCAATACAGACATAAAAAAAAGAAAACACGATTGTATAAGCTCAAAAATTTGCCCTTTAACATATTCCCGTACGAATACACTACCCTGATACTGAGAGGTAAATAAGTATATTTATTTCTCGTTTTTTTTTTTAGCTGCGAAGTGGACAATGCTAAACTTGGCAAATACTCTTCACAAACGCCTATACACAAACATGCATACACGCATACAATCACATGTACAAACACATTCACTGATATACTCTCAGACGTGTACACCCATAGATTAACACGGGCATATATCAGCGGGTATACACATTCACATATTTTCCTACATTCAAAAAAGCAAATATGTTCTTGACTTGAGCAATACAAACAACATCGATACAAGTTACTTCTGAGCACCGGTTCACTCTATCAGGGGAATTGAGTTTAGCTGATTGTTTAGGCAAATTTTCAAAGCATTCCTTCCACTCTAATTCCTATATCCACAGAAGGTGCGCTGCCAGTGTTGCTAATTTAGCTAAATTTAGCGCGTTTCTTGTTTTTGCAGTGCGATGAAGTGTTCAATTAGCGCAGGCGTGCCCAAACATTTTTGGCACGTTTTTTGACCATTTTTAGCATCTTTTTTTTCTTAATTTTGCTCATTTTCGACGTTTTTTTTTTTTTTTTGGCGATCCAGGATTTAGCCCTTTTTGGCAACCCAGCTAGCACAGAAATATTTTTTAGTCGGCAACACTGTACTCTGTCACACGTGCGCTTGGCAATCGGTGCAACACATTCCTCTTGCTGTATTGCCTTATGGTATTACAAACCGTCAATCAAAACTCTTGCCAGAACTATCAACATTGTTTTTTTTAGTTTTTAAATCGGTTTGGCTGGCTGGCCATATATATATATATATATATATATATATATATATATATATATATATATATGTGCACTGGCAAAACTAATGGAGCTAAAGGGCTTCAAGATTTACTAATCATATCTACAGAAGCTTTTTTTGTTTCCCTCCCCTTACTAAGTTTTCAGGCGGGAGGGCAGTTTGCGATGTAATTTTATGCTAAATTAGTCCGCCATTTGTTTCAGGTAGCGTTCATATAGGTACTCATTAGAAACTGTCAATCAAAATTGTAACAAACTGTCAATGGCTGGCTCGATGACTGTATGGCTGTGTATGTATCACATATACAAGCGACACCAATGGAGCTAGAGGGCTGAAAATGTAAACATTTATTCTTTATCATATCTAAGAAGAACACTTTTGTTTTTGGAACCCCCTCCAAATGGGTTTTTTAGATGGGGTTCAATTCACAATGTAGGTTTATGCTGAATTCATTCCTTATTTTGTGTCAACCAGTTTTGTTTAATTTTTTGAAAATTCAGACTCCTTTCATGATCACTGCCCAACAAAAGAAGTAAGTTATTCATTGATCACCAATTTATCCAATTTTTAAAAATCATCCTCAATGCGGCATGCTACCGAAAGGCGTTTCTATTGAGTGACTAACCAGACCAGTTTATGTTTGTATTTATTTGTGTATTCAAAGGATAAAACCCAGTTTATCCTCATAGAAACACTTCACACGCATACAACAGATACACACATGAATGTTATATGATGACACGAAAAAGCGAATAGGTAAATAAATCTATAAGAGAAGAGCCTGCCGAAGAAATAATACCTCGTACTCTATTCCACAGAAGCTTGATATGTGCTATGCACTGAGTTCAAGTGCACTTTACAGTTTAACGAAGGACATTAACCACTTGGTAGCGCCTGACGAGATATCTCGAGGGAAATTGTGGAAGGGTAGATCATTGGCTAAAGAATAATTGAGTGAATTTTTGAACGGATCCAAGAATTCTTACAGTTACTTCACCTGTATGGTAGTTATATCTAATCTCCGTTGCCACACAAATGGCCTGCCAGACCAACCAGCCAGATAGGCAACAGATTCTTCTATCTTTGCTCGTGTGTGTGTGTGTGTGTGTGTGTGTGTGTGTGTGTCTGTCTGTCCGTGTCCGTGTCCGGGCTCTTCTGCTTTTGGGGATCTGTATGGTCACTTTTGACCAAAAATACACAAATCTCATTCTGGTATATTTTTTTTCCACATGATTTACGATACAAAATCTATTTCCTTGTATTTTATTTAGACAATTAGTTCTGGTACACGCGTGGGCTACAGTGATTCGTTTACGCTATGTACGGATACATTATCTTATTTTCTTTTTGTTTTTAATGACAATGACATTGGCAGAGATATCGGCTCTCTGAGTGCTTTCCAGTTTAACATTGAAGTCGAATATTTATTGAAAAAAAAGTTGCAACGTAGAGAATTTATTTGCGTTAACCAATCATCGATGCTCTGCCAAGCAACCATTAGAGGCGAAGTATGAAATCTTGTAGACAAAAGGTTTCGGAGGCAACAGGTGAGATCGTCTGAAACTTGGACATTGATACTCTCCGTCTATTATATATATATATATATATATATATATATATATATATATATATATATATATATATATATATATATATATATATATATATATATATATATGTCGTTTGGAGAAAAGGCAGAATGCTGTCGGAGTTGTTATTCCGCCATTTAAATTCGAAGACTTGGATCAGGCATTTCTATGTATTGTTTTCAAGTTTCTTTGAGCTAAATAAAGAAATAAAGGCAGTGGTACGCATAGCTAATGAAATCGCTAAAATGATTTCAGTGGGAGCAAATATAACCGATAACTCCTAACTTGTATTATATGAATTTAGCTTCGGTTCAGCTATTATGCTCTAAAACCTTTAAAAAACAGACCAAAAGAGCTGAAATTTTGATATGTTGTAGCTTAGACACAGAGCTTCAAAACTGTATGTCGTCTTTATCATCGTTAAAATGTCATACCCTGCCTGTCTAGTAAAAAGGGGACAGTTGCTATAATACCATTGGAATTCGCAACCACGAATGGCTACAGGAAATAATTAACAAAAGGTCGTGGATAGAGAAGAGCAAGAAAACTGTGTACTGATTACTGTAAGTATCTAAATTGTAAAACTGGACATTATTGAATTTTATGTCAGAATTTTTTAGATGAGTGAATATCATAATGTAATTTTTCTTGCGGGCTTTATCTTCATCTTTGTTCATTTTTTGAACACAAGGTTTCGGCCGATGTATCATACGGCCGCCCACAGGTGGTGAAAGGGTGTATTCTTAATAATCGGAGCGGAAATCGAAAAATAATCAACTACACCCAATATTAGCGGGTGTGGTTGATTCCCCCACCCAACCCTGCTCCTCGAGACATCAAATCCAGAATTAAAATCCAATTTCAGCAAACTACCGTGGAAACAAAAAATAATCAACCACACCCGATATTGGACAATGGAATGCGAACCTTTCCATGCGACCAATGAGACGGGCGTTTTCCGTTCCGATGATTAAAAAAATACACCCATTCATTACCTGAAGACGACCGTAGGGTACAACGGTCGGAACGTTGAGGATAAAGGTCCGGAAAAAATGTATTGATTTTTATTGTTGTGATGAATCCTCTTGATTTTGACTGGTTGAAGTGAGGTTATATTTTGAGCCCATACTTTGAAGGATATTTCAAATACAGTGACTATGACACAAACTTACATTCTTATGTGGTATTTGTTAGCTTTGCCATAGATCTCTTTCTTAATTCAAAATACATCAAAATTTGCCTTGCCATGTAGGTATTAGATCAATCGCTAAAACACGTATATGACTACTCTTTTAGATTTCGACCAACTGTACTCTACGCAGCTTTGCCACAATTATGAAAATGGCGTTTTCTGAGGTCTGTGCAGCCAACGGCGAAAGTCATCTAAGTTTCACTATGGCCTAATGGGAAAGAATATACAGAGACCTAATGCAAAATCTAAAAAATGACTTCTCTACGCAACTTGGTGCCAGAACTAAGACTATAGATGTTGCTTGGTCTCATACACGGATAAACAATAAGGTATTCAATGGGACTGAACTTTCTTCACTAGCAATGGTAACCGAATTTAGCCTATTAGTTGCCCTGAAGTGGTTAAAAAATTAATTAACCGATCAAGTTATACACCTCTACTCTATGGTATATAATAGCAATAAGGACCTTCCGTAGATCGATAGTTAGCAGATTTATCCAGCGAAGTATCGCAAGTAAGTTAGATCTTTACTTGGTGCCCAATTATTGTGGCTTTTTGCCAGACAAAGTAATGCCTAGTACGTATTTGCAATGATATCCACAATTATGATTACAAGATTATTTGTGGGTTGTGAGAAAGACTAACAGTAATTATGTTACTTTATGGCCGGGATTCCCGATCTGGGATATATGTTTCCCCAGGAGTACATTTGCACTTCTTAACGAGACAGAGTTTATAACCATGGTGTGCACTGATGTACTCAGTACTCGGTACACGACTGGATATTTCCCAAAACATTGGTGACGATGAAATCGTGAATCTTTGGAATCCTTTCACCACAGATGTTGCTGACTAGGACAGGTATGCAAGAGGATCTGGTAAAACTCCAACATAATTATTTCGTGAGCGATGCATTCTCTAAGAATTTATGTTTTTTGTTTCAGATGCGAAACTCATAAAAATGGATTGCTAAACCTATTAATTAAGTGTTGCTGTTATTTCCATCTAACACGACTTCGCGAGTCAACATTTCTAGCGTTGTTGAAGATTAAATCAAAACACAGATCTAATATCAAAACACTTGAACATGATCTCTGTGGTGCAGTTGCTGGAGTTTCAGCTCGAGTTATGAACTCGTTCGTAAGAGAAAAAACAGGTTCAACCCAGTGGCACATAACACTTCGTATTACGGCTGTCCTCTGGACTAAGGATGCAAAAAGTAAAAAATATTTTAGTATCTGTAAAAAGCAGTGAACAATAAAATCTTTTTTAGTACAATGTTGGGAAAGTGGTCTAGATTAGAAGTTGCAAAGTTTCACACCCTCCATTATTCGGCGTTACAAACGGTGATGACGGGTCATCTTCTAATTAAAGTGTCAGTCGAAAGAAGCTTTCAAGGATTTATTTTCGAAAACAAATTTTACTTTTTTTCTTCTCCTCTATTGTGTTTTGCTATGCATTCATTAATTTCGGGAATTGAAACTTTGTGCCACTTAAAGGCTTTTCATTAGGTCACTTATTTTTTTTTTTTATTTGTTTGTCGTTTGTAAAATCGAATGAATGATGGTGCGAAACTTCACAATTTACAATCGGGACGACCTTCCCCAGTCTGAACCAAAATGCATTTATAGTAAACTGCTGTTTACAGACACTATAATACTTGTGCGTTTTGGTTCATTCGTAGCTCAGAGCCCACTCGTGATACAAAGCACCATTGTTACTGCTTGTTGGACTCAAATTTCCTCTGAAATATAAAAAATGGAACATTAAAAGAGAGAGCAACTCTGTTTTCAATTGTTCTACATTTGTAATTATCGTAAAAAATGAATTATCGAAAGCAGTTTAATGCCGAGAAAGATCCCAGTCCTTCGACTTCAGCTTACTCTGAAATTTTATTTGAATGTCAGATAATTGAATTGGCATATCTGGCACTCAATTGGCATATCTGGCCCTCAATTGGCATATCTGGCCCTGAGTCTAGTCTGTTGTGACACTTGGTTTTTGTGCTAACTTATCATTCCGAAAATGGTGAACACCTTTTGTTTTTAACAAAATATTTTTTTTTCAATTTCATTATAAGACACCTAATCTCGTGGAACCTCAGAATTTTTTCGTGGAACCTTGATGTTCCGCAGAACCCACTTTGGGAAACACTAGTCCAGTACTTGCACAAAATTTACATATTGTATACAGTGGCCAATTCATACACGTACTTGCAAAACACGTGTTTGCAAAACACGTGTTTGCAAAACACGATACAAAAGCAGTTAGCTTTTTTTCATTATGAATTATTTTTCTCTCCAGATACGAATAACAATTTTATTCATGCTGCAAGATCCAGAACCGTTTCGATATTGAACGTTCGAGAAAGAGATACCAGCTCTCAAACTATACGGTTTTTTCTTCGAATTAACATTTCCATTCCTATGCCGGAGCCATAAAAGTGTACATATATATGCAGTAGTGTACCAAGGGTTCTCGGCGCTCTGGGCAAAAACAGCATCGGGGGCAGTTCCACTATACCCAAGGGGTAATGGACGCATAATTATTAATCAAAATGCCCCACAGACCAGGAGAAATTTTGTTCCCGGAGACAAGTGCCTCCTTCTCTCTACTTCACTGCACACACGGGAAAGGAGAAAGAATTCTTGCAACGTAAAAACAAAACTTAGTAAACGGGTGCGATGTCTAATGAAATGAGATTTTATTCATACTTTACATTTGTGTGAAAGATTCATCAATCTATTTATATAAAAGCCATCAGGTAGATAAGAATGTTTATTTGGTCCGTTGTCTGTTGTGTTCGATTCCTGTTATAACCTAAAACTTACAATGGATCGGTCCATGTGAAATAGATTAACAGAGCTAATAAAACAATTAAAGGGTTTTGGTATGTGATAGGCTGTTAACAATGGAGATTACATCACTGAAACACTTGAGAGTTTTTGTCTGATTCAAGTTTGCCAATTTAGATGTTATTTTTTCAATTTTTCGATTCTGGAAGTCAATCTCAAGTACTGAAATTAAAAAAAAAAAATCTCAATTGGCATCACCAGACTTTAAACATGAGAAAAATAATTTATGTATAGTCAACACTGGAATCGCGAAACAAAACAAAAACCATCTGAATTTGCAACCCTAGTCTGATTACATATCAGAACAGCTTGACTTGAGTGGAGACTTGGAAAAAAATAAAATCAAAATTAAGATACTTGAATCATTAAAAACAAACTATTCCATAAAATAGCTTTCGGCTCCTTAGAGACGATTCATACATAAATAACAGCGCCATTCTTTACGGGTATATGCAACTTTTCATATAGTCCTGATTGAATATATGGCGAGTACGTTTCAAATTTTGATTAATGGTTTATATCAAATTTCCAATGTACTTTTTACGCAATAATAAAAAGAAAAAAAACTAGCCCCCACTCGCGTAACAAGTGGGAAGCTAGCGAGACTCTTCATGTTTGAATCACTTTCACCGGTTGACCTCTTCGACAGATTCCTAATTCTTTCGAGGGTCGTTAAACCCAGTGGTTCCCAACCCAGAGTACAAATATTCCTCGGGGTATATTTGCACTTCTAAATGAATGAATACATAGGGGTGTGAGGATATAACCCTGGTGTACACTTATGTACAGTCTGACAACTTCGCGACAAAACAGAAGATAAACCATCTTACAAGGAACTGTTATTATTTCCATCAGCATTTTCAGTGTTGTTACAGACTGAATCAAATCACAGATCAGATCTCAAAACATGATCTTCGTTGTACTTTCACTAAAATGTCCTTCGTATTGATTGGAGGAGACCACGGCTAGTTGGGTACACTTACAGGTTGAATCACTTGCTTCAATTTATATCTAATGGCATCACCGTTAGTCTCATCTGAGCATTAAAAAATCGGCTTTTTTTTCTGAATTTGAGTCATATTTGTTTAAACACGAAAAATTTGCGTGAAAAACATTTTTCACTCTGATAAGTAACTTTTTTTATTTCGACAAACGAGTGCCCAGTTCATGCCGTAATGTGCAGTAGATGATAGCGCTGTCTATGTTAATGGGAAGTAACAATAGATATTATACATGAAAAAATAAATTGCCCAATAAAATATCTCTAGGCTCCTTCATCATGGCATAATACGAAAGTAGATTAACCAGTGACATCAATGAGCCAACTCGCAGAAAAGAAATTTGCATTTATGACTATCATATGGGCACAACAACAAATCCAGCAAAAATGACGGGCTTATTTATGCATGGAGCTTAAGGCTATTTCACAGGGTTATTTAATCTCTAATAATTCAGATATCCTATTTACCCTATGATAGAAACCATTAATCAAAGTTTGAAACGTACTCACCCCATACTTAATCAGGATTATATGAAAACTAACACATGCCCGTCAAAAATAACGCTCTTATTAATGTATGTATCGGCTCTAGGGAGCCTAAACTATTTTGTTTTTTGATAATTCAAGTAATGCCATCTCAAGTTTTCCAAAGTCTCAATTTAACTCTTGTTGTTTTAACGTATATAAAGTCTTGGGAGTTTCAGTGACGTAATCTTCATGCTATAAGTCTAAAGGTAAATTAACCAATGAGATACGTGAGCGCAAACAAATGGAGAAGAAATTAGCATACATGTTTATTAAATGTTTAAATAGATCATGCTGCAAAAGTCACGTGACTGGGAAAGTAAGGGTCATGCAGTGCGATCTCTACTTGTTATGTGATCAAGTGTTTGGCCTATTGATATTCGGACCATCCTCATCTTGGTTGTTTTTCATACAACGTTTCGGCCGTTGTACTCTACGGCCTTCATCAGGTATCATCTGGTAGGAGTGGGGAAGTAACGAACCGAACCCTTTATTTATCCTCATGGACACATAGCGTAGTGGTTACAGCATCAGACAAATTACTGCAAAGTAATCTGATGGTTCTAGGTTCAATCCTAGTGTGAGACAATATAACAATACTACTAATGCTAAGAGGGGAGTACGGTCAATATACCCCCGTCGGATAAATAAAGGGTTCGGTTCGTTACTTCCCCACATACCTGATTAAGGCCGTAGATTACAACGGCCGAAACGTTGTATGAAAAACAACCAAGATGAGGATGGTCCGAATATCAATAGAAATAATAATAATACCTCATCTCAAAAATTCAGAGACATAGTAAGTGTTTAGCCCTTTGTCAAGGGTTGAATGCTGGAGATCAAGGGAAACTGACACCGGAAAGCAATGCACAATTAGAAGGCACTCAGAGACAGCATATCTCTGACAACGCCACCGTCAGAAGTGATTTTGCATGTATCCACTTTTTTCGTAGCCTTGTTGCACACCCTTGCTTAAAATCTCATCGATGTTCACTGAGAACTTTCGGAGATATCACATGAACAATCATGAGCTTATACATAAATGTATGGAAAAACGGGATAATATCTCTCAATCAAAAAAAATCCGTATCCAATTTCCGTACCTTCAACAAATTTGATTGAAATTCATTGGGTACTTTCGGAGATATTGTGTGGACAGATGGACGGATAGACAGATAGACAAAAAGACGGACGGATGGAAAGTTTTCCTATCTCAACATATAAAGACCATAGTCACCAAATTTGTTTGTGTGTATGTTTATTTATCGGTTAAAGGTATGAATCTTACTCTCTCTTTAAGTTTGATTAAAGAGAGGAAGAAAAGAACAAGTGCCCAGTAGTTTTGTGTGACTGACTGCTGTAGCTGATACAGTGATACAGTTTCTTGTGTGTGTGTGTGTGTGTGTATAAATTTGGTGTGAAAACATGTTTTATTCTCTCTTTAAAGCTTATTAAAGAGAGGGAGAGAGGGATATTTGCGACTGAAAACGTTGTTAAAAAATGAAGATGTTCCCAAATATCTATCTATCCATTGACATGAAAAATCCCGCCAATTTCCACGGATGTTAAGCTAGTATATAAATAACAAGTATTGTAACATTGGTTCATTGAACATGCTTTCAACTCCTTTCTTTGTTGGGTCTGGACGTCCATATCGTGTCCCTATTGAGAAATAGAAATAGCCCCATCGAGTTGAATTCCATATAGAGCTGCTCAACTGTGTCACGGTATGGAAGTTCTTGGCTTACAATGAATTATAAACATCTGCAACTTGCGTTACAAGTGTTGCTCTCTCTCTCTGTCTCTGTCTCTGTCTCTGTCTCTCTGTCTCTCTCTCTCTCTATCTCTCTCTCTCTCTCTCTCTCTATATATATATATATATATATATATTAATGAAAGTCTCTTTGGGTTTTTGCGAGAGAAATTACGTAAAATCAATATTTGCCGTGGCTGACTTCATTTCCTACCATTGCCTGTGGTCCTGATGACATTTACCTCGCTAGATTTGACTGGCAATGGGTTATGAACATCTGCAACTTACGATACAAATGTTGCTTTATATATTTATAAGCGAAAATTTGTTACTTGACACGAGTGGAAAAAGGGCCCCGCTGTTAACGTACGGATTGGGTTCCTGCGAAAAAAAAAAGGTTATTTAGAATCAATATTTGGTGAGGCTGCTTTTATTTTCTGTTATTGCTTGTAGTCTTGGTGACATTGACCTCACTAGATTTGCATAGGTAGTCATTGGAATATTTTTCCACTCCGACGGTACACAGTCTTTCAATTCTGTCTTGTTGGATGGTCGTAGTTTTTTTTCTACTTTCCGTTTAAATACATTCCACAAGTGCTCAACTGGATTTAAATCTGGTAACATGCAAGACCAATCGAACTCTTTTACCTTTTGCTTCTTGAAAAACTCTGTTGACTTCTTTGCTAAATGTTTTGGGTCATTATCATGCTGAAACGTAGCTCTTCTTCCCAAGTTATTGGATGAAGGCAACATGTTTCTATCAATATTTTGATGATGATGTTTCCACTACCATGCTTGACTGTTGAGATCAAACATCTTTCCTTGTACACCTCGCCATGACACCACTGATCTCGTCGAATGCTACCAGAACCAAAAAGGTAGATTTTTATACCATCTGACCGCAGTAAGCTGTCCCTAAACTTTGAATTTTCATCATTATTTTTCTGTGTAAACTTGGTGTCTCGGGTTTCAGTAGCGGATTCCAACGCGGTCGTCGGCCAAATAAACCTATCTTTCTCAATGAGCGTTTGATTGTTGTGATCGAATCATTCATGACACACACTTTACTTTTTTAGAAACATCCACAGCCTATTTTCTTGGGTCTCAATCGGCCAATCACCTGATTTAACGAATAGACCTAGGGGTCTGCTTGCATAGTCAAACTGCATGCTTCTGTACACCTCCGAATCTTCCAATTATTTTGTAATCGTGCCCAAATTTGGCGACAGTGGTTTTGCTTAACATCAGTACGTGGCTATTTTTTTGATAGCCTTTGTTCTGTTTGCGCAAATTAATAATACGTTCTTTCAAATCAAAAGAGAATTCTTTCCCACGGGGAGTCATCTAAAAAATAAACGTTTGTACAATGAAAACTCTGTCTTTATAAAACTATTTAGACATTACGTGCTCAATTTATATACAAGTTTGGTTTTAAAATATACTTACCATACAGGATGAAATAAACACTATTAGTAGCGGTGTACTAATTTCTATACAATGCTATATCTATATTTTTGGTAACAGAGTTTTAATGTTGCTGAGTTTGGAAGTAATAATAATACCTATGAACTAAATAAAGAGAGCAAGAGGGTGGGTCCGTACGTGAACATCAGCAAAACAAATGTCATGTACAACAAACACGAGAAAAAAAAGGACACAAAATTGAAAACGAATAAACCGGAGAAAATAGACCACTAGACCAACCTTGGACAATAAATCTCCATGAAATCCTCGACAGAATGAGGAATCAGGCGAAAAATCATCCTAGGTTCGCTAGCTTTTAGTGGATTAAGCTCAATTTTTAAAAAACGAAAAATCCCACCTGTCCTTAAAATAAGGGTATACAACCAATGCATTCTTCCGATACTCACCTATCGAGCAGAGCTGTGGAACCAGCCCGAAAGATTGACTCTCAAACTGAGAACCATGCAACGTGCACATGAGATAATCATGCTCAACCTCACATGGAGAGATCACAAGACAACGTAATATATTAGAGGAAAGACGGGGGTCCAGGATATCAGAGAAACCACTAGAAACCTCAAATGGCAATGGGCTGGTCATGTGGCAAGAATATCAGATAACTGTTGGACATCACGACCCACCACATGGATCCCAGAGATCATTTGCAAAATTGTGGCCGGCAGAAAGAAATATGGCATGACCAGCTAAACAAGTCAAGGAAGTATCGGCTCAGCGACTGCCATAACAGAGAAGTCTGGCGAATCTTGGGGAAGGGGTAAGGCCAACGACGAATGCTAAAAGGCTGCTGCAGCAGATGATGATGATGATGATGATGATGGTGATGATGATGTCTATTTTGATCGTACCTCTAGAAATGATAAAATCCTGGTATGTTTAATTCAAAAAAAGAAAAGCTTTTTGTTAAAAAAAAATTAATATGGTTGTACCTAATTACAGGCACTACTATGCAACTACGTACATAACAAAGATGTTACAAGAATAATAATAAGGCAGTATGAGTTCACTAATGACCAATCAAAGAAAAGTTTATTTGCTACAGGAAGCCTGACCATCGGTTAGGAAAGGTCTAACACGAGATAAACAATATCATAGACTCGCCATCATAGTCAATAATGGAATAACCGTCGCATCAAAATGTGAAAACATTGAAAATAGATTCCATCGAAGAATGAATATGATCAGAATAAATTCTATTCATGACATCACTGGCATTTTCCATTAGAAAACGTTCAAAATAGAATGAAAGAAACATCAAGAAAAATTAAGATTCTGGTGAATCTAAATGTTATTAATGAACCCATTCATAAACCCCAAAGAGGTAAAAAAAAAAAAAGACTTTTCTTTCCTAAAAATCAAAGACATTTATAGAAGAGGTCTAGTGGAGTACCGGCGCCAATTTTCAAGTCTGTAGACGAACCAATCTGACCAGGAGTTCTAGAACACACAAATAAATACACCAGCACACGCAGATGAATCAGAATAAGATAGAACTCTTTGCCACATTTGGTGGCTACGATTTTTCATTTTCAAATGAATCGACAAGGGCACTATAAATAGTGTTAAGATACAAATGTAGTTGGTCACTCAATAGAAACCACCGGATGTCTTTTGGCAGCACGGAAAAAATGTGTGATCAACGAAAAATTCGCTCTTCTCGCCTTTCGTTGTTTAGTAATTATTAACAGGTCTGAATTTTCAAAAACAAGCGTGAATGCTGCCAGACATAAACTAGGGGTTGGATTTAGTATAAATTTATATTGCAAATTGAACCCCCAATATAACTATTTGAGGTATTGAAAAAACAACCAAAAATCGTTTGTTTTTGTTTTTTGTAGACATAAGGAGTAAATGTTCAAGTTTTCAACCTTCTAGCTCAGTACATAGCTAGCCGGACCAACTTAAAAACTGGAGAAATTTATGATGACAGTTTTGGTTCACGGTTTCTGATACAAAAAATGTTTAAAAAATAAATGAATAAATAAATAAAAATAATAATAATGATATTAATTGACACTAGTTTATCGAAAAAACTCGATTGACAATGATAGTAATACTTTTCTAATTTAGTGAATGATGATTCACTATTCTCAAGACATAAACGAGTTCACGGTCAATAAAATGTATCCCCCCGTTGTTACACGGACCGCAATGAAGTATAGAACTCTTTTATTACTGATAACATTATCTTATTTTATTGCTTCGGCCAAATGATAATATCGTCTGCAAACCGTAAGCTTGAGGATCAAATAGTAATAGAAACAAACCTCGTTGTGCTAGGGTCAAACTCCCTTGCTCCATTAAAATATAAAAGGTTAACAAAACATAATTCATTCCACCATGCAATATTATTCCAAAACTACGTGTCCCATTTCAACTCCTTTATTTGTAGTTCCGGGAAATGGGATTTGCAAACTTGAGCAGAACAAGTAAACCCGAGTTTAGCTCTGGAAGTGGGAGTGAATCCGTTGGTTCTTATGCGCGTTTCTGTGTCACTGGTATTCGTACATAACGTCAGTGGTTTTCGGTCTGGTCATTGGCATCCGACATTTTTGTTACTGATAGATAAAGTCAAAACTCAATAGTAGGAATTTGACATAGAGCCAACTTTTTTGTTGAAAAATGCACACAGGAGAAATTTTCAAATGAAAAATATTTACTTGAAAAAAAAAAAAGCTTGAACGTTATGGTATAATCTCAGGTTTATTTGTGAGTCATCGTCATCTTCATATATATATATATATATATATATATATATATATATATATATGCACATATACATACGCATATATATATGTAATACGAATTAGATCTGCAATATAGCATAATATAATGTAATATAAAGCAATGTCTGATATGTGATGGATTTATTTCATAGATTGCTCGATACATTTAACTTTATACTCTGAGAGTCAAGTTGTATTAGAGTGGAGCTGGATACATATATATATATATATATATATATATATATATATATATATATATATATATACATGTAAGGAAATCACATATACCATAAATCAGCACAATGTATGCTATTCATAGTAGCATTCACCCACGCATAACTAAATTTTGAGAAATAAAATTCTTTAATTTTGCCACTGCATTAGTATATTTCCGTCTATCTTATGTTAATATATTCTTGTTCAGTGGGGTTTTTTTTCAAGTTATTACGATTATATTAACACATAGTGTTGGCACGCATTCTTTTATTGGCCCAGTTCGAACTCACCAAGAAACTTCTTTCTTCTATTAAACAATAGTTATTATAGTAGCGGACGTCGAGTGTACATATTGATATTAAAGAAAACAGGACCAGTAAAAAAAAATACTGTGGTTTTTAACGAAATACATGCACACCCACACGCACACGCATACATATTTATATATATGTACATTTGTGCAAATGATCAGTAAGTCGCTTTATGGGAGTACATAAGTTTTACATTTTTTATAGTCCAGCTCGATATTTTGCAATTGTATCGTCAACTCAGCATTGGTTCCGTAACTATAAAAATGAGTGAAATTGAATGGTTACAATTTTTCTAACACTTTTATGATAAATAGATTTTACAATGATTCCTCGGAGAAATTCGGTGCAGAATTTGGATCACGCCTCATAAGGCTTTTAATTTTGTTATTTTTCCCAACTAATCAGAAAAGAATTTTAAAACCAATCAGAAAAGAACAAGGACCATAAGTTCAATGGTGCGTCCACCATAGTAGTAGTAGCTTGAGGAGGATAAGGAAGAAGAGTAAATTGTCTTTTCTTGCCAATTGATTCTCATGCTGATATATTACTGCTATGTGGATATATTCTGCAAGTATCATTTTCAATAAAAAGCTTAAATGGCCATTTTTCTTTTTTTTTTTCCTAATATAAAAATGCATTACTCGTACATTGTATTACGGCATCATTAGTGGGTAAAAAAATGATCAGAATAGTTCTTTGATGACATCAAAGGTTTAATGATCTCATACCTTTTTATGACATCACAACTCTTCCTTTCTTCCTATTTCGGCTATTCATCGTAACTAGGACCGATCAACCGATCGAAAAGCGTCTGATAGAAATGTTTGAACACATCTAAAAGACATTCGTCTAATTGACACAAAATTCATCTGGTCGCGTGTTATGGTCCTGTACAAATTTTTTTTAGATTAATAATGGTTGACAATGATAACAAAGTTAGTATATTTCTGAATTTTTTAGATGAGGTATTATTATTTATTTCTATTGATATTCGGACCATCCTCATCTTGGTTGTTTTTCATACACCTACCAGATGATACCTGACGAAGGCCGTAGAGTGCAACGGTGGAAACGTTATATGAAAAACAACCAAGATGAGGATGGTCCGAATATCAATAGAAATAATGATAACAAAGATTCAAAATATTGCTACCTATGCCTTGAAATGAATCATAGAAGTGTAGTTGCTTCATCTTTGTCGCAGTAACCCCACTATGTAAGCTTATCTCTCTGTCATTCTAGACTTTACTAACCTACCTACTCCACCTCGACTCTTTGGACAGTGATACAATGTTACATACAGCAATGCATGATTTGGCGAGATCAAAGGTGCCGGCCAACTGGAGTTATCAGTTTCGTTACAGAACCAGTGGGACAGTATGTGGTTTAATTTTTATTTTCAAAAAGTTAAAAATTAAGCCATACACTTATTCAATCTCGCTCACTCTTACTTTCTCTCTCTCACGCACACACATACTCGCTCTCTCACTATCCCTTTCCAATCAAGCTTTTCCACAAACGCTTAAACGTTGTAATGCCACGTCATGACGCTGGCGAAATATATACGTCTATTTCACGATAGATTATTGTTGCAAATCGATAGATCACAAAAATAATTGGAAAAAGTCGAATTACAAATAAATGAAAGAACGGTTTTTGAAATATGGCTACTGGACTACACATGTAAAATTTCAAGGGTCTATGCCGAAAACGTGATTTGGAGCATTGACACAGACAGACATACACAGACTAGTAAAAGGGAAGAATACCAAGCCACCATGTTTTTTGTCAAGATATTGTCTATAGTTTTTGGAATTGTCATTAACATTCAAAGAGTTTTTTGGACGTTTGAAACAACGTTTTGGTGGATCCATTCAATGGACTTCTTCAGTTGTCCTGCCCGAATGTGATGGTAATAAACAGAATTTTTCACTCAAATGGTAGCCATGCTACAAGACTGGATTTGGGTGATATTTTCTTTTTTCTTTCTCTGTTGGCTCGAATCACAATGTTAACACATACACGGCGTTCAATCGTCCGATAAAACTCTTTGAATGTTTTTTCGTTGCCTATTCGGGTCGGTGATCGTGACTCCGGTAATTTAATATTACAATACAATTTATAATCTCCCTTCTACAGGACAAGATAATAACTAATGGATTATATTTTTCACTGTCGATGAAGTTGGATGAGGACATCAAGGTCAAAAACATCGGATAGCTCGTGAAAATGCTTTGTCCCATCGAGACAATATGCCTTCTTACATGTTGACCGACACAATGAGAGCTGATCATTACTTTAGTGGGATCCTAAACTCATTGATCGTCCATCTCTCTCTCTTTCTCTGTTTATTTGTTTGTTTGTTTGCGCTCAAATGGGATGATCTCATTCGTTGAATTTTCTTCCTATTATGACATAATAACAATTACATAATAGAAACTCTTGAGACTTCATGTCTGATCATCAATCATTAAAAGAGCTTGAGTTTAATTAAGACTTGAAAAAAAAAATCAAAATTAGGAGTTTTGAATAATTAGGAATAAATCACCAAATAGAATAGCTTTAGGCTCCTTAGTGCCGATCCCTGAATAAATAACCCTGCCATTCCCGATGATATATTTAGTCCAGAAAGTTTTACAGCTTTAAACACTAAATATCAAAAAACTTTTTCAAAAAACACTGGTCTCACTTTAGTCACCTGATTCTCAATATATATATATATATATATATATATATATATATATATATATATATATTGATGTATCTATTTTGATTTATTGTTTCTTGAACTCTCTCTCTTTCTCACTCTCTCTCTCTCTCGATATATATAAATATAAATATATGTGTGTGTGTATATATATATATATATATATATATAATCTAGAAAGCTTTACGGCTTTAAACACTAAACGTTAGAAAAACCTTTTTCAAATAATGTTGGTCTCACTTCAGTCACCGATTTCCCAATATATATATATATATATATATATATATATATATATATATATATATATATATATATATATATCGATGTATCAATCTCGATTTATTGTTTCCTGAACTATTTCTCTCTCCCTCTCTTTCTCTCTCTATTATATTTATGTAACACGATTTATCGTTCCATTTCTCTCTCTGTATGTATAAGTGACAATGATCTTGCAACTCACTTGAGTAAATCATCTTCAGCAGAATAGAACCATTGAAGGCTCTCATAAAAAGGCATTTTTCAACGAGACAATATGCTTTCTTTCATTTTGACCGACACAATGGTAGCAGATCATCACTTTGATTAGATGCTTAACTCATTGGTTTATTGCTATCTGAATTCTATCTCTGTTTGTATAAGAAAAAACAGTGAACATATCTTGAAAATGGTAAGTCCTGCTGTTAGAGTCACACCCTCAAGTAAATCTTCATCTCCAGCAGAATCCGACCACTAAAGGCTCTCTGAATAAATGGATGCATCCCCAAAACAACTATTTTTAAAAATAACCATTTGCCTACTTTAGTTAGGCTATCTTTGAGTTCGTGTCATACCCCACCATTAAAATTTTTAAAAGAAAATCGGACCATCATTAGATATTTGTGATTTTTACCAACGTGTCAGATAATTTGGAAACGCTCACATTAAAAACGACTTAGTGTCAAACATCACGTTAAGCTGCCCCATTTCAAGTTAATCATGAAACACAAGCATATGCACGAATTTACGATTGCACATATATTTAGAAATAAGTAGAAGCTTTGACATTCACTGCTTAATGGCAGTAAATATAACTTTAGAAATAAATTGTCGAATGAAGAGAATGAATTAGACATTATGATTTCATTTCTTTACTTTTCATATGTGAAACAAGAACAGACTCGGTTTAAAACTTGCAACGTTGTTTATCCTTTATTTTTTACTGCATCTGGCAACATTTGGCAATATTTGTTTCTGCAATAAAACTATTTGTTTCCAATTGATTTCTTAAAAGGTAATCTCCGTTTCAACGCCCAGAACAATAATGAATAATCATTGCATCAAAAATAAAACAATGAAAATCGCCCAAAATGCAATGTAATTCATTGGGAGCTGAAAAATTTATAGATATGAAGTCTATACATTAGTTATAAACACTGTATTATCTGCGATTTTTTCTCTCTTTTTGTTTTCTTCCTTGCACTTTCTAATATTTCATACCCAGAATTGATTTAGAAAAAGAATTATACGACATAATAAGACGTGAAAAAGAATTTGCCCCTTTCTTTACGCACCCCCTCTCTCTCCTTGTAAACGCTGTGAACTGATTCAATTTTGATTTGAACGAAAAGGTCCATGGCATTCACAGAACTGTCGATTTTCGTCACAGTTGATGATAGATGTATGTATGTCTCTCTCTATCTCTCTCCCTCCCTCTCTTTCCCTCTCACTCTCTCTCTCTCTATATATATATATATATATGTTTGTGTGTGTGTGTGTATGTGTATAAATCGATCTGTCTGTCAGTGTGCCCCCTTAACATCGACGTCTTTCCAAAAGTTTCTCAGTTTCCTTATGCAAACAAATATTTTAGTGGTTTCAACGGGTTCCACTATTTACAATGTAACTATAATGCGATTCTGAACCCTTACTTTTTATTCACGTTCAATGACGCAGCCTTGGGATAGCTCAACAAAATTTGGTACGCATTCTTAGTGAACCTCGGGGAAGAACTTGGCCGTTTAGTTTTTCCCTAAGAATTTTCAAGGGTTTTAGATGGGGGTCTCTATCAACAATGTAACTATAATGAACCTTTACTTTCCATTCAATTTATTTTCTTTTCTTATCTTCTAATCAACTGTCTCCCAATGTCAGTCACTGGCTCGCTTCACCTTTGATTTGAACAGACATATTTTTTGGTGGTGGACGGGAATCTTTTATCTTTCTAGCTGTAGAAATTGGATCAGTTCAATCGGAAGAGAGAAAAAAAGCTTAGTATTCAACTATTTCTTGAAAAGAGAATTTTAGAATTTTAATAAAAATTAATAGAAATATATGTGAACTACGACAATATGAAATGTAAGATGATTTTTGTATTTTCTATTCAGTTGTTAGACAACTAGCCTTCATTTTTTTGTTCCAAGAACGCGGTATGGATTAGGTATAAATTATAGAAAGTGAAGTGTTGCAAGCGTAGCGTGTTGAACGTTTCAAGTTGAATCTCGGCCGTTATGACTAAGCGTCTATAAGAAATAATTTCTCATTGGTTCTAGCTGAGCTGGTTTCTGCCGACCAGAGATTAATGTGTTTGCTCAGGTCTGGAAACGCTTACAGAATATAAGCGTTTTAACAATCGGGATGTCGAAAATGGCCTGAACAGCCTTAGCATCGAAGATTTCTATCAATAAAATCAATACGAGAGACGGGCCTACATTTGAGAGAATTTGGAGTTTTTAAGGGGTTTTTTTCTTAAATAAGTGTCTAATGGTACTGAAACAGAAAGTAGAAAAAGGAAGATAAAAATTTACTGTTTGTTTTTCTTTGCAATAATTAATGAAGCTTATCAATATGAAACATAATAATCTATTTTACTTTTTATACTTATACCAGCGTTAACAGAGTTTGAGACATTTTTTATCCTTTTTAATAAAATGAAATGTAGTAAAATATTAGAAACCGTCAATCAAAACTGTCAACCAAAACTGTAAACTTAGGTTTCTTCAGTTTTTAAGTTGGTTTGGCAGCTTGTGTATGTATGTACCATTCATACAGGCCGCATCAGTGAAGCTGGATGGCTGAAAATGTAAACATTAACACTTTTGTTCTGTCAAGAAAAATGTTTTGTTTTTGATTTTTGAAAATTCCCCCACCTAAAAATGTTTTTAGGGGGTAATTTGCAATGCAATTTAATGCTTGATTGGTCCCTTAGTTCGGTGTCTGCCAGCATTCGCACTTTATTTTTAGAAAATCCAGACTTTCGTTCAGAGATCACTTTACAACAAAAGGTGGGAGAAGTTACCGATTCATTGTCACCAGACCAGTTTTGATTTTTTTTGTTTGTTTCTTGTTTTGTTTTTTTTTCTTCGAGTTGCTTGTTTATTGTACGGATGAGATCACTTTACAACAAAAGGTGGGAGAAGTTACCGATTCATTGTCACCACCTTTTACCAATTTTTTTTATTGATCTTCCCCAACGTGACACGCTACTAAGAAAGGCTGGTCACGTGACGGTTTCTACTGAAAGACTTACCAGACCAGTTTTGATTTTTTTTTTGTTTGTTTCTTGTTTTGTTTTTTTTTTTGTTTTTTTGTTTTTTTCTTCGAGTTGCTTGTTTATTGTACGGATGCTTTCGCAATATGGTCTAATCGAACTTTGGCCTCGTAAAACGAGAAACAAGCAACCTTGCACACCCTATGAAAGTGTTATTGTTCTTATCGTCCACCTCAGCATACGGGGGGAAACTCAAGAAAAGCCGGACCCCTCATTTTTCTGGAAACGCCTTAGCCATTAGATTACTTTCATTTGACGCACGAGTCCAAACAGTTGGCGGTCTCAGTTGATGGTTGAAAGGGAGGTGAACGGGGCTTTTGTTACAGCACCTCATGCCACAAACCGTTAAACACGGCCCCGGCTCTCCCTTACCACTATTCATGAAAGTGGTGGTGATGATGATGATGATTACGGTTCCTTCTTACTTCCATACTCCCACTTCTACTCACAATCATTTTTCCTTGTTGCTCTCTCTCTCTCTCTCTCTCTCTCTCTCTCTCTGAAAACCCGAGATGAAACTGCCAACACAGTTGCCGTCATCAGTGTATTTCCCTCATTTTCTTCCACCTATTTCTCTCTCTCTCTCATATGTATATATATATATACATATATATATATATATATATATATATATATATATATATATATATATATAGCAGCTTTGCTCTGTGAGCAATATATACACACACACACACACACACACATATATATATATATATATATATATATATTTATAAAGCAGCTTTGCTCTGTGAGCAATATATATACACACACACACACACACACATATATATATATATATATATATATATATATATTTATAAAGCAGCTTTGCTCTGTGAGCAATATATATATATATATATATAAAGCAGCTTTGCTTGGTGAGCAATATATATATATATATATATATATATATATATTGCTCACAAATATATATATATATATATATATATATATATATATATATATATATATATATATATATATATATATATATATATATATATATATATATATTGCTCACAAAGCAAAGCTGCTGATGGTGGACTCAAGTTCCACATAAAACTTATAACCTCTAAAAGTACACCCACGGTACATACTACTGAAGAGGAGAATACCTCCCGAAACATGTCTAGACCATTAATGAAAACATTTACAGATGAATAAACCTAACTTCCATACACTTTCACTCCCGAGTCTGTCTCACTCTCGATAGTTCAAATAATATATATATATATATATATATATATATATATATATATATATATATATATATATATATATATATATATATATATATATATATATATATATATATATATATATATATGCCAGGTTTCCGTTCTCTATTTAACTCGCACTATTATCTTCATGTGACGAACGAGGTCCAAAGCAATGTAATGGTTATGAAAACGGAACCTGCAAATGGGGTTCGAATTAGGGCAAAGCCTGCATGGACCCTGGGGAAACGAATGAATCCATAGCCATTGCGAATCTAGTGCCAGAAAAACATCATCCATCGTAAAGCTATCGAAAATCATAATTATTGTACTCAGACCAGAACCATATATTAAGGCTTCAAATGAATTTAGAATAAAAATGATTTTAAAGGTTATAAGTTGCTCATCATGGTAGTTAATTGATTGGAGACTAAACACTAAATGGTAAACAAAGGGGTTCGCTAGAATATCTCCCAACAATCTTCTTGGAATAGTCTATTGAAAAAAAAAAAAAAAAAAAAAAAACAGACTTCGAAGCCCCACTTACAACCAACGGTCGAAAGGTAACGGGGTCCAGGTTACCATTACATAAACATTGTAGAAGTAGTACCTCCTTCGTGAAACGTGAAAAAATATTTTTGTATAAACAAACTAATTCCGGGGAGATTGTAATGAGTATAATGGATTAAAAGCAGAAAGTATTACTTGCGAGATTTTTTTTTTTTCATAGACTTGGTTAACCGAAGTGAATCTCAATCACCAAATATCTTGATTCGTCTCATCACTGACATGCCACGATGGTTGACGGAGACGCCTGTGGGAGACAGATCCTTCGAGCACACAACTTCCCACTAACTACCTTGCCTGCCTAGACAGTAGTAACAGTAAAAAGCTGTTGCACCCATTAACCTAGGGGCAGTTGATAACGCTAAAGCAACAAGTTTTTCTCTCTCCTCTCTTTCTTTCTTTTTCTCTTTCTTCTCGCTCAATCATTATGTATCTCTCAGTCTATCTCTCCTCCCACGCTATAAGTATTAGATCTATTAATTCCTCCGAGATTTTCAATTATTCGAACTCACTTCCCACCTGGTCGCATCAACGTTTTTCTCATTTCTTCTGTCTCTGAAGAGATCGGGGTAGGGAATGTGTACAAGGGTCTGTTCCAGTAGCTTAGTGGTGAGAGCGGGCAGGCGTTTAAGAGACACAGAGGGTCGTGAGTTCGATTCTTTTTTAGCTGAAAATCTTCGGAAAATGCAGGTTTTACACTTTAAAATACGGTATATATTCTCATGAGGTTACGAATCCTTTTTCCTTTCTTTTTTTGTTTTGAAGGTAATCACTGTCCCCCCTCCCTCCCTCCCTCTCTCTCTCTCTCTCTCTCTCTCTCTCTCTCTCTCTCAATACGTGCACGCAACACACATATGCATTGACACATATACATTTGCTTGTGTGTGTGTGGTTGAAAATTTGCTCACACCTTGTACTGGGAATGAACAGTTACACCAACTTGATTTTTGTGCAAGTGAATTCCTTGTATATATATACATGAGTATGAGTAAATGCGACCCCACTTAAGCTTTATATATATATATATATATATATATATATATATATATATATATATATATATATATATATATATATACACATATATATACACATATATATATACACATATATATATATATCGTAAATAGAATCACGTATATCCATTTCTTAATCCATAATAGTCGCGTTGTAAGAAGCGAATTGACCGAGAATAAACGAGACGAGAATTTGGGGCGAAAACAGTTATTTGGGCCTTGGCATCATCGGCAACTGTTCAGCTCAATGGTGAGAGCATCGCTACGTTGATTCCTGCAGCAGCCCCATTTTCTTCTATTGTTTATTCTATTACGTTGGGTAGGTTGAGAGATACATTAACCGTGTAATGACAGGAGATCATTTTTCAAATAAGCTTCCATATTATTCAACGCAATTGGTGATTATATATATATATATGTGTGTGTGTGTGTGTGTGTGTGTGTGTGTAAAAGGTAAGACAAAAGAAATAAGGGTACAGAGTAGCTGAGAAACAAGGTTGGAGGTTTCTACGTAAGCGTTCCAAGAGGGAGCGAGAGATGTGAAGGGGTGCAAATTTTTTTCTGGTCTATAAAGCATAATAATTAATAATCATGTTGCTCCTTACAATATAGCGCAACTGATCCCGGGCACTGTCTCTACCTCCGGGCGTTGAGAATCCTTGCTACGTCACAGGGTTTTCAAAATGCTGCCGCAAGTTACCTATTCGTTTCAATGCAATTAATACATTCAAGATCAGGAGATGTATTACAAAAATATGCCATTGTAACCAAGGATGCATTGATAAGTTTTTGTTCGTCTGATGGTGCGTGGATAAATATGGAACTAGAGAGTTAACGCTTTAAATCTACTGCCATTTTTTCATAACATTTCACAGGTGGCGTTATTGATAAAGGTTTTTTTTCATTTGGTTCAGTTTCAAATTAGTAGAAATTATTTGAATAAAAACGATATATACTGTATTTAATCAAATGGGGAACAGTTCTATCGGTTTCCAGTCTGCATTAGAAGATTAAATTACTCTTTTCTTTCTTAATTCACATTTATACACAAATAATGGTTACCATTTGCATTTGTTGTCTGTCACGCTTACGTCATCAGTGACGTCGATTGACGTGATTTTGTAGAAATAAGACTCTATGTAAACTTGACAAATTGTACTTCTACTTAATGTTACAGTTAGATTAGTTCAATATCCAGAAAATGGTGCACAATCTAATATTTTTGATATTCTATCAGTACAATGCAATTGCAAAATTACCTAATTATTGCCGCCATTTTTTTGACGGCTCGTGGTAATCTAATGTTCAATAAAACTGCCATGTTGAAACAGCGTTTTACAAAACATGACTTCTCTTTATGCATTTTTATTTGCCACTCTTCCCCCTCCCCTACTCCGTCTTTATTTCTCATTTTTATTCTTCCCCTCTCTTACTGCCTTTTCTCTCCCTCTCTCCCTCTCTCCCTCTGCTTCTCATTCTCTCTCCCCCTCTCTCTCTCTCTCTCTCTGCTTCCTCTCTCTTCAGTACACTCATGCAATCATCTGCAATGCAAACACCTTTATCAACCGAAATCATTTTCTCACATTTCAACTTCACCTTTCCCGCCCTTCCTACTATCTCTACCTGTTCATTTCTTCTTCTTCTCTTTCTTTGTCATTTTGTCTTAACCTCCTTTTCTCTTCGTTTGCTTTCTTCTTCTTCTTCTTCTTCTTCTTCTTCTTCTTCTTCTTCTTCTTCTTCTTCATCTTCTTCTATCTTCACCATCTTTATTACATCTTTTGCTCTCTTTACATAATTCGTTTTAAACTCCTTTCCTCTTGTTTTTTTTCCTTATTCCCCTCCTTCTCTTTCTCTCAATATCATCATATCCATCATTACCTTTTCTCTTCTCTCATCGTCGCTTTTTAAACTCCTTTTTTTTGTTAGCTTTCTTCTTCTTCTTCTTCTTATTATTATTATTATTATTATTATTATTATTATTATTATTATCATCATCATCATCATTATTATTATTATTATTATTATTATTATTATTATTATTATTATTATTATTATCATTATTATTATTATACTTTTTCTTCTTCACTATTATTATTTCCTTTTCTCTTATTCCATAATTCCTTTTTAAACTCTTTTTCTCGTTTTTTATTCTCCTTCTTTTTTTTCTTCTTTCATTTCCATCGTCTCCATCTTTTCTTCTCTCTCTCTCTCTCTCTCCTTTTTGCTTTCATCCCCCCTTTCCTTCTCTTTCTCATTACTCCTTTTACAACAACCCCATTATTTTTTTTTTCTCCACCTTCTCGTCTTAGTTTTTTCTTCTTAATTAATGCTCTCTATAATTAAAACTCCCAACTCTTCTTTCTTCATCTCATTACCTACTCTTCCCCGTTCTTTCTCCACCTCCTCCTCCTTCTCTTTGCAACCATCACCCTTCTTCTCCCTATCGGCGCTCTACCCTCTTCGTATTCCCCGTTCAACCACCGGCATCGCCGTTTATTCAGTCCTCTCAATCCCAAAACCTAAAAAAAAAAATAACACCATCCTCCTCCTCCGACTTTCTTGTTCCTTCTCTTTCCCTATTAATCTGGTCTCCCTTTACCATTCAATAATTCCCCCTTATCCCCTCCTCTAACTCTGGCTGGTGATGGGGATGAGGAGAGGAAAGCCTTGCTCGTTGTTGTTGTTGTTATCGTCTTGAAGCACAAGAGGCTTCCATCGTATTGAAGTGTTAGCATTTGCTTAAGTTGGACGTATCCTACATTACTGCCGTTGCCGGCTACTGCTGCCGGCTCAGTGTCACAGACACACGCATCACCGGCCTTGATATTTACTTATTCTTTCTACTTTTCATACATCCCTATAGCAGCTTTCTTGAACTCCCAGTAAATATCAGTGGTTTTGCACCGAAGCGTTAGTTCCTTATAGAACTACACTGATAACAACTAAAGAAGAAAAAAACAAATGTGCCTTTACCTTTGGCAAAATTTGTATCACTGATCGCACTTTGCAAGAGATTTTTTTTTTGTAAAACTCGTATCTTACAATGACTCATAACTTTTATTTTTGATATCAACAATTGTACTCGCCAAAACAAACTGGAAGAATCGGATCCCCACAGGTGAGAGATTATTTTTCTTCTTGTCATTTTTCATAACTTCAAATTATCGGTGTTCTGAATGCATGAGGAAGAGAAATAAAAAAAAATATACACGTGAATTCGTGGCAATAATCTGATTTGTAAATAATGTACATAGATGCTTACTGGATCGGATTTAGTGCGGGGCAAAGGGGCCATTGCCTGCGGCTTGCTCTAGTCCCGGGTTTCTCGCTATACAAAATTATTTAAATAAAGAAATGAAATTTTGCTTACAATTCGGATCTACAATTATTGAAGTATGGATTACGGAAAATGAATTTGTCTTACATAGAATCTTTCTATGGATGAAGAACCTGTCAGATTAGGTATCATACAATAAACGGATTTTGATTTTGTGATATGTCAAGTATTCTATTTTCTGTGTATGAGGGGCTCCCGAACTTGTAACGCCCTAGGCCCTCAAGATCTAACTCCGGCTCTGGATGCTTATATCATATTTTTGTTTCAATATTCAATGTATGCATCTCAGTTAAATTTGATGTTTGCGTATGTTTAATATAGATGCGATGATGAAGTTATATTTTAGATGATATTTGTAAAAAAATTCAGTTTGCGCACATGAGTAAAATACAATTTTTACGTTGATAAAACATGCTTGTTCATATACTAATGTTTGCAGATAGCTATATTTAGATTTGGAAAAGCGGGATTTATTTGTTGAGAGAGTGTAAGTAAGAAAAAATTCTTGAAGATTTCTTCAGTTGAATTTATTCATTGATAGTTATATGAAAATAGTTTTCGACACACACACGTGCATATATATACACAGACACACACACGTGCACACACACACACACACACACACACACACACATATATATATATATATATATATATATATATATATATATATATATATATATGAATTGAGTTATATTATGTGGAAACTTATTCAAAATGATCTCCTGTCATTCACGCTTAATACATCACTCAACCTAAACAACGTACATGGAATAAACAATTGGAGAAAGTGGGGATGCATATATATATATATATATATATATATATATATATATATATATATATATATATATATATATATATATATATATATATATATATACTATTTTTATGTGTTGCTTCACTTATTGTGAGAATGCTCAATATTTTGAATTTAGAGTGTAAATGACGAATGGATACAACAAAAATTGTAACTCTCTCTCTCTCTCTCTCTCTCTCTATATATATATATATATATATATATATATATAAGTATGCGTGCGTGTGCATAAGCACACGCGTGCGCGCATTTCCCTCATGATGTAAATAAGCGTCAGCGTGTGTCTGTGTGTGTGTGTGTTTTCCTCATGTCAACATTAGAATTTCATGCTCACGTAAACTTTGATGTTGTTGATGTTGTCGTTGTTGTTAGTGTTGTTGTTGGTGTTGTTGTTGGTGTTGTTATCGTTGTTGTTGTTGTGGTGGTGGTGGTGGTGGTGATAGTGTAAATCATTTCTTGGCTTACGTCTATTTAATGAAGATAAGGTTTCAGATTTTTTTTGAAGTTAACTCCTTCGTTATCTATTGATGATACACTTGGCTGCTCGGAGACTTCAAGAGATATTGAAATTTCAAGATACTCCACGAACTGCGGGTACCCTTATATCGGTCTGCATCATCTCTTCTTTACATTTATTATGTGAGATCTCTTCTTCTTCTTTTTCTTCTTCTCCTTCTTCTTTGTTTTCTTTCATGTTCCTTCATCCTATTACAAAGAAAAATAGATTTTTAATGCTTTTTTTAAGCGTATGTAAAAAAGCCAGATTATTTTTAAACCAGTGCATTTATTCCTGGCATGGTTTGGAAGAGAAAAAGTCTCAGTGCAGACGATACTTTTACAAATGACAACACGAACACGATCTCGGAAGACCTCTTAATTTACATTGTATATAAAACAATATACGATGTATTTGACTATTCATACATGGTGCATTTTCGTAAGCTGTCTTTTTAATCTTTTTTTCGAGTTGTTTTCAGCTGGAGAAGCTGTAGGACTTGACTATCATTTTCATTTTTTCTTGATTATCATTGAATTGATTTTAGTTCGTTATTCGTTTAAGAAATAATGTTTGTTGCTGGAGATAAGAACTGTTGATGTTACTTGTTAACATTATTCAGTTGTTGATATCATTTTCGCATATTTCTTTCCTCTTTCATATTTTTCCCATTCTAACTCCAAACCAGGGCTGGATTTAGCATTGATGGGACCCAGTGTATATAGGGTCCCTGTTTTTTGTTTTGTTTTTGTTTTTGTTTTTTTTTTCTATTCAACTATTATTTTCAAACAAATCATAACAAAAATATTATGATGTTTAATTCAACGTGTCAATAATCTATCTCTGTGTAACATAATGAATCTTTAAACAAGTTTAGTCGGGACATATTACTTTTTTACCCGGTAAAAAAAATGAAAAACTTCAAAATATTTTCGAAGTACATATTTTGCAGGGGGTCCCTAAATTCTCGGAGACCTATGCAGCTTCACTGTTGGCGTCGCCCGTAGTACAGTGCTGTCCCACGCCCAGTGCCCTCGTTTTGGGCTTGTCATGTTGTTATTGTTATATTTAGAGGACGATTTCTTTATTGGTCTTCACATGTTTATCGAACACCAAGAATATATCAGAGTGAGCGCATTCGTGTGTATGTATTTGTGTATGTGTATATGCGCGTGTGTATTTGTAAATTTGTGTATGAATATGCATGAGTGTATCTTCAATTGCGTGTCTATTTTTGTATGTGCTCGCGAATTTGTGTGTGTGCATTTGTTTTATGTGTATGCATTTTTGTGAGTGCGTAATTGTTTTTGTGTGTATGTGCATGCATGTGTTTACATTAGCATGTGTGCATTTTGTGAGTGTGTGTGTGTGTATTTCCGAGTGCGTATTACTGTGTGCGTATGTGTGCATTTCTATGTATGTACATGTGTATGTATTTTTGCGTATATGTGAGTGTATGCACATATTAGTGTGTGTGTGTGTGTGCGTATTAGCGTGTGTGTGTATCTCTGTCTGTGTGTGTGTGTGTGTGTGTGTGTGCGCACGAGGAGACAGGAAAACAATACTTACTATGAATTGTACTGTGCGCGTGTACGTTAGTTAACCTGTATGTGTCTCTTTGTATAGCTGGGTTTGTAGGCTGGCACAAGGTATTGTTTGAAAGTAATCAGAGATTACAAGATTGTGTTGAGTCAATCTCCCAGGTGAGGAAGTGCCCATGGGCCAATCTTGAAAATCAGCATGCCAAATCCTGACCTTTTATCTAGACTCGAACACGAACCACTGGCGCTATTTAGTAAAACACGACTGCCTCAGTCATGAGGCAGGCATTGTATATTTCTCTCTTTATGTAGTATTCCCAAATCGAAAATTTTATTCTCGTTGAAATAAACTTCATGATATACCAAAATGCAATGATAAGGATTTTTTAGCTTTTTTTTTTTTTTTTTTGGCTATTTCAGTTGTCCAGATTTGCTAAATTTCTCCGAAATGGACTGGAAATAGCTTAAGAAAAAAAAATCGTCTGTTAGTGCTAAAAATGGACAAGAAAAAAAAAAGGGTTGAAATTTAGCGCTCTTTGTGCTAAATTGTTAACACTCTATTTATATTCGGACATTAATTGCAGGTACGCTACTTATTTGCTTATGTTTGTTTCAGTTCGTTTTCATTGTCTGCGCGTGTTTGCATTCGAAACGCCGGTGGTTGTTGATGAATTTGAACGATTTTGCATGCATTTCCACGAACAAATATATATATTAAGCAGGCTCCTCTTATTACTGTACACTTGGATCTTTTCGAATGCCGTTATAACGAATTTGCACATTATTACTGATTTGCCGTTATTACGAATTTACCATTATAACGGGTGGATTTTGCACAATGTGTATTTTTAATGACATGGCAAAATAAAAAAGCACAGATCTAAATGACTTTGTATTACCTTTTCACAGTCTAATATCTCATATGCAAGTTACAGATCAATATAATGAATGAACTTGCGAGAATAAAAAAAACAAAAGTGCCGTTAGAATGAATTCTGTTACAACGAGAGTTTATTGTTTTTTCTCTCCGTGAATACGTTTCTCTTTGTGTCTTCTTGCAAGGATATGCTTCGTATGTTAATTAATTGGCGTGTTCGTCCGTATTACATATTTATATCAAGCTTTGTGCAACTTTTTAAAATATTCATTAAACTTCGTCCAGACCCCCAGAAGTCGTGCAGGCGTATCGGGTTCGCGTGAGAGAGAACACGCACGTTTATTCTCGAGTATGTAAGGGTCTTCGTTTTCGATTAGATATTATGTAACTCCGCCATGTCCGGGTTTGAGGTACACAGCCGGGAGGGGCGGAGTCGGGGTGAGACGCTATCGCACCATCTCCCCGAATTTAGGGCGTCGTCTGAAACCTTTCAAGACTCCTTGGTTGTGATATATATCCCGTGGTTTCTTTGACTGCAGGGATATATATATATATATATATATATATATATATATATATATATATATATATATATATGTTTCAATTCTGCCTCGCAGTACTGGATGGGATAATGGAAAGTCTATAGCCACACTGAAGAGATGTAATACATCGAAACAGCTGTCTGTGGATGGCACAATATATATATATATATATATATATATATATATATGTGTGTGTGTGTGTGTGTGTGTGGTGTGTGTCGTAGATCGCTTTTAGAAGTCTACTTGATGGGTTAGCCTTGTAAGGGTTAAAATAAGCTCTGTCCCGGAC
This sequence comes from Thysanoteuthis rhombus, assembly GCA_963457665.1. NCBI lineage: Eukaryota > Metazoa > Mollusca > Cephalopoda > Oegopsida > Thysanoteuthidae > Thysanoteuthis > Thysanoteuthis major. Next base: position 11,606,433 of record OY735234.1, on the reverse strand, counting down.
TCACCCACTGATATTTGTCGCAGAGGCTATCAACAAAAAGATAATTAACAATACCTGGCCACACTATTTCGGAAGACTATGTGGCGTCAGTCTCCAAGTGAGATATGAGACTAAGTACGTTTTATGAAATTCAATATTCTTTCGTGGCGTCAGCACTTTTTTTAGTCTTTTTTCGGTAAAAAAAACATGCTGTACTTCGAGTGTTTTGATAGTGTAATGGTTTGCATGTCTGCCTTACACGCGGGAAGTCCCGCTTTTGATTCTCGGTACGAGCGATTAATATGGAACACATTTCATCAAGACTAATTTTCCTGAGCAAAATCTAAGCTATGTGGTTAGGGTCGAGGTATCCCTTCTAAAGTTAATGCTCATAGATCAGAATGCGGCATCAGTGTCCCCCCCCCTCTCTCTCTCTCTCTCTCTCTCTCTCTCTCTCTATCTATCTATCTATCTATCTATCTATCTCTCGTAATTATTCAATGTCGATGAGCGTTATTACTGCTATGGGAAAAAGAGGAGCTCGCGTGTGCACGCGTCAGTGTGTGTGCTGGGATGGTCATTTCCAAATTTACGGGAAGGACCAAACTGGGGCCCGAGAACCCGGGATGAAGGTCCTTAAAGGTATTTCAGGGGTCCGTGAGCTTGTTGAGTAGCAGGTCTTCGAGGTAATTTATACTTGGTTTTTTATTCAGTCCGACCTGGAAAAGAGGAGGACAAGTTAACATCCGGCTTGTGCTGGCGCCGGATGAAGGACCCAGATCTCAAAAGCTGGACTGTTTCTCCTGTATTGTGGCGGGCGTCTGATCACCCTCATGTGTGTGTGTGTGTGTGTGTGTGTGTGTGTGTGTGTGTGTGTGTGCGTCAAAGCGTGCTTGTGCCTGTATGAGAGTATGTATATACGCATTGCTGTTCCCGTGTAATGTTATAAGTGTGTATACACACACGTGCTTCCTTTTTTTCTTTTCTTTTCTTTTGTTTTTTGTTAGCCAGTTGTGGGCTGTACAGTTGGCCAAACACTTACGAGCTGGGAAATTGGAATTGGCGGACCAGGTTCGAATTCTGACTAAGTTAGCTTTATTTCCACTCACACGAATGCCCCGAGGGAAAGACTGAATCCTGCTCATATCACAGTGCCGGTACCGCGAAAACCAGTACAATCTGTCACGTGTTACTTGGAGAAGAGTTGGATACCATCAAGTTACTCCATTTCTTCGATATATATTTGTATTAAGGAATGGATATATATGATCCGACAGAATGATCATAAATTACGTTATATCATAGTGAAACTCTTATTTGAAATGATCTTCCGATATTCCACGGTGTATGCATAATTTTGCCTAAACAACGTAAATACAATAAATAATCAAAGAAGCAGCTACATTTCTCTAATTGCTTATTCTAGTTGTTTAGGTCAAATGATACATTCAACGTGAGATAACAGTAAATCATTTCGAAAAAAAATTCAATTTATTATTATATACATTTATACATATATGTGTGTGTGTCTATGTGCATGTCTATGTTTTGTTCAGTAGCAAGCAAAAATGCGTGAGTTCTTCATACAAACTAGATTCTTACTATGACCAAGATTGTATATTTGTATGCACAGTTAAGTCTCCCAAAATAACAAGACGAAATCAAAATTACTATGACACTAAGTACATGACTTATAGTAGAGTTTTAGTAGGTACGTTTGTTAAGTTGAATATTTTAGAGTTGCTCCAATCTAGATAGCTTAAAGAGGAACGCCACGGGAAGCCCCTTTTTATAATCCCAATTCTGTCTGATAGAATCTGTAGAAGTATGCAGCTGTAACAGATGTGTTTATCGATCAGCGCCAAGGAGCTTAACGTGAAGAAATACGCAAGCAATCGCGTTCTTTGTCTGCACCAATCGCTGAATTCCTCCGAAATTCACGCTGCAGAAATGCACCTACGTTAGCTGGTTCGTCGTTGTATTCAATTTACTTAACGCACGAATCCCAGTCCTCATTCTCCCAATTCTATTATCATACATCGGTCTGCGAGTCGAACAGCTGACTCTGACAATTCTATCCGGTTGCATTCTTATGTTCTCGGACTAATAACGGCAAGCTTTTCACCTTATGCCCCCCTGGGCTTGCGTTATCTAACACGGTGTAGAGATAGGTCTCCTCCTGAATGATCCCCATTCTGTCTGTAGAAGTCTGTCTGCTGTATCGATTTGCATTCAGCTTTTTCCGGTCCAAATGGATATCTGAACCTGATCTCATTTTGGCTGAGACGTTAAACCAATATTTTGACCACTGAGTGTGTATCTAGGCTGCGGAAAGTCTAGAGCACCCCATAGCTTGTACAGTGTTAGTATAATTTTTCACGGTGTTTGTATGATCTTTAATGCAGGTGGTGTAAAGAACATCAGAATTTCAGTCTCTCTCTCTCTCTCTCTCTCTCTCTCTCCTCACTCTCTCCTCACTCTCTCTTTCACAATATATATATATATATGTGTGTGTGTGGGTGGGTGTAATTCGTAAACCCAGTTTCAAAAATTTAAATGTGTTGCATTAAATGATATCTATAACAATGCACATAATACCCTACGTAAATTAACATACTGCATGTATGATATGAGCTATAGATTAAAACATAGCTGAAAGGGAGGTGGTGTACCACGTTAACATAACTGTTCTGTCTTTAAAATCCCCGAAACGGTTACATGGTAAACAACTGATGATCCCAACAAGAGAAAACTTTTTACATTGCGCCATAATTACCAAGTTTACGTCAAATGGGGAAAACATAAATTGCATCGACAGATATTAGAAAAAATAAGTGACTGAAAAAGTTTTGGAATTTTTTTTTAATGTTTAGCGCTTGAATTCGTAAATATTTCTAGATAATATATATATATATAAAGAGAGAGGGGAGAGAGAGAGAGAGAGATCATCAGCGGTCTGTGCATTGCTTATTAAAAACCAAGCCCATTACATACAACCAGCATGTCCATTCGCTTCAAGTTCAATTCTCCAACGCAACGAGAACAGTTACAACCCCGCGATGCAAAAATCACTCAATGACCATAATGATACTCGAAATCGCGTGCAAAATATTGTAATTCCATTCTTCCATGCTTACAACAAAATATTCAGCAAAAGGTTTTGCTTGAAGCAGTTGGAAATAGTCTGATGAGCAGCTTCCAGCTAATGTGTATCATTTCCCTGTGTTGCTTCAAATCTTTTTTTACCGTCTGAAGAAAGAAAAAAAATGTTCGAAGCACCGCGTAAACTAGGAAAAACTTCAGAAGTTTTAATACTTTGTTGCCGTTTACACACGATTATTCCACGAAAACGGAAACTTGAAATTTGCTGTGGTCTTGAACTAACATGGGGACGATGTTAAAAACCTATAAATTTTAATGACTGGAATCTGTGGTTTATAAAAGCCGATTTACGGCTTACATTTTAATCTAGGGTTTTAGTGATTCATCTGAAAGGCAGACACGAGATAACAGGTCAGAAGTGACCGGCGATAAAACCATTAAGGAAAGCCCCGAATAAACTTTATCTGCTAAGCCTTAGTATAAACATCAAAGTTCAGACAAGTCACTTTCAGGAAACCCCTCGACCCCAGGGGACAGGATTTGGGTGACGCTATTTGAATAGTTTAACCACACATTTGTCCGTCTGCTTGTGACTGATCAGTTAAACGATGTATCATCACCATCATCATCATTCTTTTATCGTTTGTAGTTGGACATAGACCTTCCCTAGGATTGCCATACCTCTCTATAATGGACGTCGCGATGCCATTAATCTCTGGACCCTATCTCATATTCTGCTGGTCCTGCATTTGATACCTAGGGATCCATGCTGTGAGTCATGATGTCCATCGCTTGTCTGCCTTTCTTGCAACATGGCCAGCCCATGGCCATTTGAGTCTCCTGATGGTTTTTATGTCTCAGGTTCCTGTTTTTTTCCCTTAATTTAAGGTGCTGTCCTATGGTCTCTCCATGTGATGTTGATTATGATTCTCTCACGTGCACGTTGCATGGTTCTTAATTTGAGGGACAGTCTTTCAGGTTTCAGTGATGCATTGGTTGCATTCTCTTCTTTTTAGGACTAATGGGATCTTCTTATTCTTGAAGGTTTAGCTTGCTCTACCGAAGGCTTGTCATCCTAGAGTGATTCTCCGCTTGATTTCTTCTTGCGTTGAGGGTTTCATGAAGATACATCTGTTTAAATCAATACCACACTGAACTGTTGACAGTTCCAAGGAAACCCTTGATCCAGTTCTTGGCAAAATACTCGTGGACAAAAAGAACTTATTTCAAAAACTGAACAGACAAACCTTGTCATTTTCAAGTCATTTTCAACAAAACGTTAATATTAACCCTTAATGTTGAGCTTTCTAATTCTGTCTGGAAGCTGAAATTATTAACGTCATTTGTCCAAAGAAAATATTTTTTTTATCACTGAAAAATGGTTAAACCATGAAACACGTGTTGAGTATATCTCTCTGATTTTATATAAAGATGTGTGTGTGTGTGTGTGTGTGTGTGTGTGTGTGTGTTTGTGTGGCGAGATTGCACTTGATTATGAAAGACATACGAATGGTGAGGGCGTAAGCATATGCAATTAGAGAATAAGAGGGATTGTGCACGTGTTTATAAAGAAATGTATCTTTAATTGCACCAATATGCAAAAGAAATATATCTTGTCTATCCTTCTCTTTAAGGTCGATGCATCAACTCCTATTACCTCATCAAAAATGTTTTCGTTGGTTCACAAACGCGGAGAGAGATTACTGTTTGCGTCAAGTATTGAATGTTTGCTAAATTTCTACACGCCCTCTCGTTGGTTTTAACTTGACCTAGCTTCTGTATCAAGCATTTAGAAGGGGGGTTTTCATTATGTATAGTTATTCTGGGCTGTTGTCCTCATCTTGGTTAAAACCACCCGAAATTAGACAGTGAAAAGAAAACATTCCGACCGATTGCTACGATAGACTCACGTTTTTGAGTTCGTAAGAATGCCCATTTATCACCTGAAGGCGGCCCTTGAATACAACGGCTGAAACGTTGGGTTCAAGAAATAACCAAGATGAGGACATCAGCAGCAACAGTAGCGTTTTAGTGTCCGTTGTTGGACATGAAACTTCCCCCAAGATATGCCAGGCTATTGTATCATGGGCGTCACAGAGCCAACACTTCCTGAATTTGTCTAGCTTATCACGTTATCTCTTATTTTGTCGGCCTCGGTTTCGCATGTGATCTCTGGGGATCCATTTCGTGAGTCGTGATGTCTGATGGTTGTCTGCTGTTCTTGCAACATAATTGAACTAGCTTGTTAGAGGATCTTCTTATGTTAATATCCTTGTGTCAGACTAGATACTTACTTCTTTATGTAGGAACGTAGATGATACCTTTTTTTTTTTTTTTTGGCTGGATTGTTGTTTACATTCAGAGCTTTCCGGGGATGTAAAAAAAGTAACTGGAGCGAACCAGAAAGTGAAAACATTTTGACCGTTGCACTGTCTCCTATCAACTTCCTTTCATCGTTTCTTGTTCACGACTGTCAACGAAGTCCACCAAAAGAGATATGAGTTTTCGGTCACCTCTTCTCCTTCGTCAGTTCGTTTGTCTCCTCGTTCATCTGTCCATACGATATTTCCGTAAGTTCTGAATGATTTAGATTGAAGTTTCGTGGAAGGATTGCAAATGTAGTAAGAAAGAAGAACTTTGGGCCGGATCCAGGAACTTTCTGATCGAGAGATATTCTTCCGATTTTTTTCTTTGTTTTTTTTTGGGGGGGGGGTTCAATTACATTCAGGTATACGTTCATGACTGTCCACCCGATATCTCAGAAAGTTAATTAATTTCCATGAAACTCTGCAGAGGTTTGACAGGCTACGGGATAACTGATTCTGGGGCAGACCCATGCTTAACCATCTCCCCTACGTTGTGGTTATATTTTTATATGCAATAATACCTATTATTCATTGTGCGTATTGTGAGAATTAGTTCGAGTTTTTATGTATCGTTTTTGTAATTCGAACGGTTGTGACATGTCTAGTCCAACTGAGTTGTGATTCCGTATCGACAAAAGCCGGGGGGTTCACGGGCGAAACGTTGCGAACGAATGAACATATAAACGAGGAAAATTGTCAAATCGTATCTTACATAATGAGAATGAGAAATTTATCAGTTCATAGAAGAAATTTACAACGCAAACCACACGTTCGTTATCTACAAGATTCACATTTTTCAAAATGAAACTTTTATTTGCCAATTGGACTTTATCAATCCATGTCCGACGCTGAGCATGCAATAAATAAATGAAGGACACTCATTTGCTCGTTTCACAACATGAGACAGACCAAAATACTTCGCGAAAGATAGTGGCCAGTTCGGGGCTTGGTTGGTTAAGGGTACTTTTCGTAAATAGAAGTGGCATAAATGTCGGCTCCCCAACGGAAACTAGTGTTATTCGTGGGGTGGGAACGAACAAAAAGAAGAAGAAGGAACGAATATGTCTCGACAAGGGATGCGGGAGTGGATAGAGAATGAAATGGGAGGGGCAGAGAAGAAAGGGTATGAGGAGAACAAAACAACCCAGAAGATACATTACATCGGGAGGTTTCGAAAACACAGTAAACAACTGATAGGAAAGAGCATGGAACTAACTAATGAAATTGTCTGGGAGAGACTTTATCCAGTGACATGGGCGTCCGTTGGGGGGTGCAAATGGCACATTTGCTCTTCTCTGGACCCAGCCTTCTAACCCAAGGCGAGGGGGTCCGAAAGCTAGAACTTGGTAGAACAGTGGTCTAAAAACTGAGGTCTTAGGTCCCCTGGGGGTGAGACGACTTATGCTGAGGTGTTCACAGCAATATCACCTCTAAAGCTGACATCACGAATCTAATGGCAGAGAGACGACACTATCCATCGCAGAGCTATCGAAACACAATAATTGAACACAGACCTAAAACATATGTTATAATATATTTATAAAATGTTATAAATAAATGCAATCAATTAATGATAGATATGATCTCTAAAAGTCAGAAATAGTTTATTTTTGTCGTTCATTGATTACAGTTTAAAATCTAAAATCTGAATATTCCTTACTGGAAGGGTCTTCGGGTTTTCGAAGTTTCGAAACCACTATTTGAGAAGTCGGGTACTGAGAGCTCATTGTGAACTGTAAGGGCTTATGACTCGTCTGTAGTCCCTTACCTGACAACCAAAACCCAGATATATCTTTTTGTGCCCCCCACCTGCCGAAATACATCTTTTTACCCCTCCCGGGAAAATTGGTAGCGGACGCCCATGCCAAGTACTACACTCAAAATATTCTTTATAATGTTGAAAAGACTTATTAATGTACAAGAGTTTCATTTATTTTTTATGTGCACACGACGTTTCAGTCGATTTCATCCCACGGCCTTCCTCAAGTGTGCTATCTGAGAGCAAGGACACTTTTCCCGGTCGTATCAAATAACAGGAGCAAGGATTTTTTATTTTATAGACATCAACGATTTTAACGTATGTTGCAGATGGTTTTAACTCATTTCTTTGTTAGGCCACAACTTCTATGCAAATGATTGCCAAACCATGTGAATACTTCAAATTATTTGTCTGTCTGGCACTCTATTTATCTATCCCAATTTCTATTTACCTATTCCATTTATCTCAGTCTGGTTTTCTTTCTGTCTTTCTACCTATCTATATCAGTTTGTTCATGTCTATCTATCTATCTATTTATTTATCTACCTATTTATCTATCAATCTCTGTCAGTTCATATCTATCTATCTATCTGTCTATCTCAGTCTATTCATATCTATCTCTTTATATGCAAAATTTCATTTTTTTATTCTATATATATATATATATATATATATATATATATATATATATATATATTAGTCTGTTCCTATTCATTTCAGTTCATATCTGTATATCTATCGATACAAAATTTCAATCACATTTAAAGGTAGTACGTCTTGCAGATTGTTTTAAAGAACGAATGAATTGTGTGCGCGCGCACTGCATGTGTGTGCGTGTAATATACATGAGCGCGTGTGTGTGTGTGTGTGTGTGTGTGTGTCTGTTCGTCTGTCTCTGTGTGTGCACGCAGGCATGAATGTGTGTCTGTGTCTGTGTGTGAGTGTGTGTATTTGTGTGTGTCTATGTCTGTGTCTATATATGTCTCTGTCGGTGTGTGTGTCTGTGCGTGTCTCCGTGACCGTGTCCTTTCTTTTTGTGGCCGGTGGTGATCGCTGTACACACTCCCATACCAGCGTCTGGTTTAACGCACTGTCCTCATCCTGTTGTAGTTGTTGTTGTTGTTACTGCTGCTGCTGCTGTTGTTGTTATTGTCCCAATCGTTCCTGGGGTCCAGGTCTTTCCCAAACAATCGCCAACTACGAAGAAGGGGCGATGAGGATGTGGAGAGCTGGATATTATTGTGACGTAACAACAGAAACGAGCGAACGCAGGAGAGGCATGAACAAAATAAAAATATTGAAAATAGAAAAGAAAAAAAAATGGAGAAATTAATGAGAGGAGAAGGGGGAGGAGAAACGATAAGGCGGGAAGGAACGAAGCTGATAAACAATAAGCAACGAACTTCTGTGGGATTTGGGACGGTAGTTAAAAGTGAGAAGAACTAAAAATGAAAAAATAAATGAACAGACACCTTGAATTCTTATCAGATTTATTTGAAAATGAAGAAGAAATAGGGCACAATTTGTACTTTCTATCAATTTATTCTATTCGCTGTACCAATGTGTACACACACACACACACACACATATATATATATATATATATATATATATATATAGAGCACTCTCTAAGTGAGGTAACTCATCCATTGTAAGCTTATAGGAATATATATATATTATTGTGTCATCCACAAACAGCTATTTCGTTGTATTACAACTCTTCAGTGTGGCTATAGACTTTTCATTATCCGATCCAGTACCACGAGGCAGGATTGAAACCTTCGCTTCAGAACCAGAGGCCGATATCCTATCTCTGAGCTACGGAACGGTCAGTAAGACTGAATTTAAGCGATATATTCATTACATATTAAATTCCCCGTCCACCAGAGTGCTCTATTTCTATGGAAGAGCATATATATATATATATATATATATATATATATATATATATATATATATATATATATGTGTGTGTGTGTGTATGTGTGTGTGTGTGTGTGTGTGTGTACCCATCCATCAATCTTTTTCGCATTCAAGTACATGCGTCTGTAACACTTTCATACGACATTTATGGTCAAACTCCCACCATTTGAGTATTGCCTTTATTTTTGTATGTAACAACAACAATGACCAGACCTAAAATCAGTGATACAGTGACGTACGCAAAAAAATTATGAAGAATTCGCTCCCACTTTTAAAGCCCAGCTCAGGTCGTCTTGTTATGCTAAAGTTTGCAAATCCCAATCGCTGGAACCACTAATAAAGGAGTTGAAATGAAAGACGTAGTTCTGGGATTACATTTTCGGAGAAATGAATCCAGTTTTGTTCACTTCATAGGTTTTAACGAAGCAAAGGAGTTAGACGCTAACACAATCAAGTTTGTACTTTTAAATATCTCAGCTATTTTTATACATTATCTACGTGAGGTTCTTTCTCCGGTCACCAATATTTCTAAACCTCATTTTATCAATGTTATTAATAAGTATGTTCACTCTCTACGGTTAATTTTGGTCGATTTTCTTCTCGACAGTTATTAATTCTCTTCGTCCCTCCCAAGAATGAAACATTTTAGAGATATTTACTATATTTAATGATTTTTTTAGCACATATATAGTTTAAAAGTTGATAGTTAGCATTTACTGTCTTCGTACTGTCTACCTCACTCTTCTATAACCCTCTTATCGTACACAGATAAATGGTGTGTGTATGTGCGTATGATTTTGTGAGGTTATGTGTGTGCTTATGTACGTATGTTTTTGTGTAAGTTTGTGTGCGAATATTTGAGTGTGTCATTGTGTTGCTTCATGATAGTGTTTATGTGCGATAGTTCGTATGCATGTGTGTGCGATTGTGTTTGTAATTGTGTCTACATTTGTGTATGCGTTTTCGTGTGTGTGTGTTTGTGTGTTTATGTGTGTGTGTGTGTGTGTGTGTGTTTATGTGTGTGTGTGTTCAAGTGAGTTTGCATATGCGTGTTCGTGCGTGAAAATACGTGAGTGTGTGTTTGTGCACGTGTTTGGTATGCCGGTATCTGCGTATGTATGTGTGAATCCGTGCGTACGTGTTATATGTGTGTTTCCATTCGTGTGTGTGTGTGTGTGTGTGTGTGTGTGTGTGTGTATGTGCGAGCGTGTTTGTTCGTGCGTCACCGGCGGGTGGGTGCTTCTCCTTTATTCCAATTCGCGCTGTTTATTTACTTAGTGCCGAAGGGAATCCGGTCCGAGGGAAGTTGCGATAAAAAGCAACAAAAATATTAAGATGAAGGTAAATAGTAGCATCGAAATGAAAGAACCGTAAATAATATTATCAAATATTCCAGCACTTTCTTCCGACATTGCATTAGCTATGAATGCCTCTCTGTGTTTTCATAATATCAAATGGCGAAATACTCCCATCGCACAGGAAGATATCGTTGAAGGTAATTTATTTTCCCGGAAATATGAACGAATTATATACATGAAACGTGTTTTCAAATGTATCTTGGGTGTATCGGATCAGAGAGCGTGACTCCGTTTCGATTAACCTTTCAACTACCAGAGAATAACTTGTAACAAGCCTGGCTACTGCAGGGTCAAGTTCTTCTCCTACTTCTAAACATACCGAAGATGATTACTGCAACTATTTCATTGTACATATCAGCGGTTTCAAAACTTCGTAAACTCAAGGATCCCTTTTATTAAGGAAATATTCTAGCAGACCCCGACTTCTAGTATTTAGTTTTTAGATAGTAATAAATGAAATTCAATGATGAACAACTTTTGACCTTTGAAAATGATAGACGCGTTATTTATCGGACCGACAGTTGTGGTATCACCGGTAAATCTGACAGAAAAAAACTTATCTAAATATATATGTATTTTTTAGTATCTATGTATCTATTTATCTATTTATCATGATAAACTAAGTCCTTGCGTATTTGTAACATACATTTGCGAAGACATGGAAGACTTGTCAATTTAGCTCAGTCAGTAAGAGACAGGACTACCAATTTCAAATTACGGTAGAGAAATATCAATTTTTACATTCCCAGTTTTGGTGAGGATTGTTCCTGTCGTTCTTGTTTTTGTTACGGCAAAAAAACAATGTCAACTCGACTTTGACTTGTGTTCTCATGAATATGATTGATCAAGTGCGTTTTTGAATGAATTTTCAAATAGACTTTTGTTTCTCTGCGTAAGTTTGTATTGTGTACTCTCCTGCAAGTGTGCATATGTCTATGTGTGTACGTATTCGCGCGTGTTCTAGCGTGTCTGCTCTTGTATTCTCCAACGAACAATGACCTGAACAGGTGGTGCTCGTTTGTGTACAACAATGAATTATCCTCGATGTTCAAGAATGAGAAGAGAAACAACGTTGGCCAATGCAGTCCTTCCTATCATTATTCACAGTAATTCAAACAGATAAAAGGATTCCCCACTTCAAATACACCTGGACCAGAACCAAAAGAATCATCTCAGATTGCAGTCGCAGCCGAGGGCACCCGAACTATGGGGGACAGCTGGGGCAGTCATGTGACCTATTGAAATAATTAGATATCTTCTTCGAAAGTTTCGTGGATCAGCCCTCGACGGCCTTTACTTCGAGATTAAAGTGTTTCTTTTTTTCTCACATCATCGAAATAGCAATAGATTCCCGTTTTCAATTTAAACGTTAGGAATACCTTTGTGGACCCTCAGGGGCGACTACCCCCTGCTCCTCGCCGTAAGCTTGCAACTTCACAATAAAATATACATCATAAAATGTCGTTTCTTCAACACCTGCTCTCCGACCCCAAATCGCTTTTGGCGCCCCTGGTTGCAACACGAAACTTTCCAGTGAGTTATATATGAAAATCGTGCGCTCAAAAGTAATGGATATACGAGAAATAGCTTATCGTATGATGTAACAATGATTTGAACCAGTAAAGCCTTCCTGATGCCTATCAATATACTACATGATATTTTATTGAATCATTATAAATCGAAGTCATTATCAGAATTTAAAAAATGAACGTAGTCGGAGACAGAAATGACTTTATATAACAAAAAACATAAGCTTAAACCTGTGACGAAGCAGACATAATCAATTCAAGGTCGTCAGTACAAGAAATAAGAAACATTAAAACGTATGCAATTGTAAAAATTGGCTTAAGCAATAAGAATTCATTCAAAACAATACCTTATCAAGATTGCTTAATGTAAACAAATACTAAAACACGCTACAAAGATGGACACGAAAAGAAATACATAAAATACGAACGGGTCAATATTATCATTTATGAATTGTTCGTTGGATCGCGTCTTTATTGCAAATGGTTTTATTCATTTAAGTTTTAGTTGAATAAGGATGTTGTAAGCGGTGCCTATTGTTGTTAATTTATTGCTTTCGAGCGCGTTCCTTGTTCTGGTTGAATAGTAAAGCGCTGAATTACAGCGGGCTTGTTTTGACATTTTTTGGTTATTTTTTTGCGATTTTTTTTCACCGTCTTTAGTACGTATTCAGCGCTCTTTGCCAGTCGGACTTGCGCAAAAAATATATCTTCGGCTAGCGACACAGGAAAGATGAAAAGAGATCGGACAAATTGAACGTAGTATTGCGTTCGACAGAGTAGTGTGCACAAGCCAGTTACAGACGATAATCCTAACAAACATGAAAAGAGCGAGTGTCGTTTCAAGAGCGTTTAGAAAAAAAAAAACATCTGATGAGACTTTCTCTCTCTCCCTCTCTCTCACTCTCTCACTCTCTCTCTCTTTATGTTCATGATTGTCGCCTGCTTTTTGTTCGTTTTCATGTAGCTTCCTCTGATTTTTTCATTTTTCGTTATGTATATTTTTCACTTTTTCTTTGGGTAAGCGATAGAATAGATCTTCATACCCATTAATTTTCATCGTTGTTTTTTACCTTCGTTTTTTCCTTCTTTTTTCCCCGGTTAATTGGAAACCATTTACCCAAAACTGTCACCAGAAGTGTCAACATATGTTTCTTCAGTTATTAAGTTGGCTCGCTATCTAATCAAATATAAATCACACGAGCAGACCGGACCTATGGAGCTACAAAGCTGAAAATTTGAACAGATACTCCTGAGGAAAAGAAAACATTTTGAGTTTTTTTTTGGGGGGGGGTGCGAAATTTCCAATTAAAATGGGTTTTTAGTGGGGTTGGTTCAACCAACAGTGTACGTTAATGCTAAATTGATACACCCCTTATTCTTTAATTTGGACTTATCATTTAGAGATCACCGCCCAACAGATGGTTTGAGAAGTAACTTATTCATTGAATCACCATAGGTCAACTAACGACCGACCAACCAACCAAAGGGAGCTACAGATTCTTCTCTCTGAGTGTCCCTATCTATGTATGTGTCTATATGCACGCCTCTGTGTGTGTGTGAGTGTGTGTGTCCAGGCGTACCTGGTCCCATTTCGGAGGGCTACAACCTTGAAAAATCATATTACTTGATTACTAAGCACCATCTAAAACGGTGGGGGGGAGTGCTTCTTGTTATGGTCATTTTGAGAATAACAGTGCCCATATCTCATGCTGATTGTTTTTTAGATAATTAGTTCAGGTGCACGCGTGTGCTACAGTGATTGATTCATGCGAGCTACGGATATTTTCTTTTATGGCCAAATTACTTGTCACTGCACGCTACCTCTGTCCCATAATAATTGCTCCATTTTCATTTATGAATGTATTTACGAATGTAACAACTATTATGGGTCAGAGGTAGTATTATTTGTCCTAGTTTTCTTTACCCTTGTCTTCCTTTATTTTTCTTTCAATAGTTCTTTATTTTAGCCGCCGGCCATTTTCTTCCCACTTTCTTATCTTCCTTTTTTTTCTTTTCCTTTTTTTTTCTTCCCTTTGTTTCTTACTACATTTTCTTCTTTTTTATTTCGTTCATCATTAACTGTTTTTCTCTCCCTATTTACCTCTTTATATTTCTTCTTTATTTTTATTTTTCATCTTTCAATTTTCTTGGTCCATTTACTTATTTCTCTTTCCTCCTTCTCTTCCCTTTGTCTTATTCAAACCACTTTCTCCCTTCCTTTCTCTTTTCCTCCCCCCCTCTCTCTCTCTCTTCCTCTCTCTTTCTATGTGTCTCTTGCTCTCTTTTCTCCTCCGTTTGTCTCTAAGGTCCCTATGTCCCCCCTCCTTCTTGTCTTCTTGCACTTATCTATTCCCTCCCCTTCACTTGTGATCTTCAACTATCGTACGAATTTATAGTCGCTGAAGCAGTAAATACATGTTAATTCACTTTCAAAACTCCATTATTCGTGTATTTCGCGCCCAAAGGATTGTGTTCGTCCATCAATAAAAGCTTCTATTCTTCTCTGTTTCTCGGCGTCTCACTTGAATGTTTGTTCCTCTTTCTGTTTGTGAAGTGAAGAACTTTGAAAACTCGCCGATTTCAAGGATCTTATTCAACACCGAATAACAGAATAGGTGTAAAAAGAGACACTGCCATTTATGTGTGTATTCGTGTCTGGGCTCTGGTTGCTTGTATTGTCCGTGTAATGAAAAGAAGTATTTGTGTCGGGCTCTCTATTCGCGACAGAATTCATTCATTTTTTGGTGTCTTCACTGTTTGTTTTAGGCTCTATTTTTGCGGTTTTTTAAAGGAAGGGGGCTGGCCTCATAGACAAAATGACGAAATGCGAAGAGGTCTAATAAGCAGAAGAAAGACGGGGAAATTGAACGGATGAACCTTAAAAGATTTACGTTGTTCTACACACACACATGCAACGTAATCAGTTCATGTCAATGGTCATTTTATAATAGCTTCCTTACAATACATTCAGGAAACATACAAAGTGTGGGAGTGTGATGTTGCTCAAGTCTCTTGCACCATAATCTAATTCTGTAAAAGGAAAAGTTTTTTTTAGAAAAAAAGTCGGTAAATAAAGAAAGACATTGAACAATACGTCAGGAGACAAACTAACAATTTCATGGAATTAAAAAGGAAATGGTATTATCAAGATGAATATTTCGATGTGTAATTGGAAAAATTGAGACCAGCATCGGTATCTCTTGAAATTATCCAGGATATATTATCAGACCAACACTGTTAAAATAGGTTTCTTCAGTTTCCAAGTTGGTCTGGCTGACTGGTTAGTTGGCTATGTATGCATCACGCGTACAAGATGCTGCAATAGAGCCAGAGGGTGACATTTTCAACATTTACTCTTTATAATGTCTAGAGAACTGTTGTTTTTTTTTTATTTCCCCCCAAATAGTTTTTTCACTTGGGGATTCAATTTGCAATGTAGATTTATGCTAAATTGATCCTTTAGTGTGTTTCAAATCAGACTGTTTAGCAGGCATGACATAACAAAAGGTAAGAGAAATAACTTATTCAATAATTACTCCATTTTCCAATTTTTTGATTGATCATGCCCGACAAGGGATGCTGCCAAGACACATTGATCATGTGACGGTTTCTATTCAGTGACCGACCAGACCTGGTATGATTATCATTACTGAATTTCATCTTTTTCCTGATTTTTCCATATTTGACGATCTCATCACTTCACTTGATTCATCGCCATTCCTTTCTTCCTCTCTTCCTCTCCTTTCCCCCTCTCCCCCCTCTCTCTCTCTCTCTCTTTCTCTCTCTCAATGAATTCATCTTTTTATTTTCATTTTGACTGTGTGTTTTTTTGTTCCATAATCTTGCTCGGAAATGCCTACCAACAAAAGAAACACTAAACACCGCATACTTCCACATAAATATCCCTCTTCTGGACAAGGAGTGTCATTACTCCACCCCCTCTCTCTCTCTCTCTTTCTCTCTCTATCACGTCACCCCCTCTTCCCCTCTCCCTCTATACTAACACATTCTCTTGCCAACAGCCCTAGGGGAAATGAGAAGGGATATCGAAGCAGCTGGGATGTATTTTCCCAAATCTCCATCTCAAAAGAATCGATGGATTATGCCTGACCCATCTTGGTATACACATCTGAACTTCCAATATGGCGACAGTCCCACTGCCATGATTTACGGAGCTGGGGTTGGAGAGATCAGAATTGGAGGATCCCTTATAGTGTGAAGGGATTTATAAAGATTAATCAAAGAAAGCCCACATTATTTCAGGGGCCGGCATGGGATTTAAAGGATGACACTGGTATTATATCGACCCTGAAAGCATATTTGCTTCATAAAACCTTCACCGATGAAGTAACATGTAAACAAACTGCCTGACAGATATAGATCGTGATATTTTGTGAAGGATACTCAATCATGAACTTTATAATCATGTTGGGGTGACAAATGTGTCAAAGACGCTCAGATGTCATTTGTTATAGATGTTCAACTTGAACTAGAGCGTAGATTTTGAATGTTAAACTTCGCAGCAACAATATGATACTATAAACCAATATTTCTTAAAGGGGTGGATGGTTCACTCAAGGGCGAACAGAATTATTTAAAGAGTGAACGAAACTAGAGGTGTATTTAACTCGAGATCTTGATTCATCATTGCGAGTTGCGATGTAGAAGGAAATAAGAACCTTGGTTTGATAAGCTTATAGCAGAAATACAGAGATGTCCAAGTCATTGATGATAAAAAGTAACTTGATCTTATTTAATGTAAACTAGAATGTTTTAATGCTTTCGCAATTCTGAATTTTTATCACTCCTAAATTTTTTATGATGTTTAAAAAGTTAAATAAAATAATCTCTTGGCGAACGCTCAAGTGACAAATTGGATTATATAGAGAATAATACGTATAGTCTGCAAGGTAAGAATACGATTTTCATGGGAAAGGCTTCAGGTTGAACGACTGAGAAAAAGTTTGAGAAACACTGCTATAAACTCTGTGAAAGGCTGGTGCAGCACTATCTTCTATCAGAAATCATTTCATGTCCTTTTATCCAACTCAAGCTTTTTCTTGCATGTACGTAACATTTATAATTTCTATCAAACCACCCGACCAACCAGCTAAGTAAGCTTCAGATTCTTCTCTCCTTATTCGACTGTCTTCCTGTGTTTCTGTCTGTGTATTTTCTGGGGCTCCTGGTCACTTTTAGGGGGCTACAACCTTGGAAATTGGCACTAGTAAACCTCTAGGCAGCATCTAAAAATGCATTTTGGGGGGTGTCTCTATGGTCATATTGGACCAACAATTCGCACACTTGGTGCTGGTGTATTTTTTTAGGTGGTAGATCTATTTCTTTTAGATAATTTTGAATATTTTTCAGATAATTAGTTCTGGTGCATGCGCGGACTACGATGATTCATTCATGCGAGATACGAATATACTTATGATCTTCATCGTAGTTATAATAAACAGAATGATATGATTTTTTGAATGAAAAATATTGTTACTTTACCATGGTACTTGAATTGACACATGGACAATAAAAACTTCTATAACAAATATCTTCTGTTGGTACTCTATTCGTTCAGCCATATAACCTGTCATATCATATTCCGTTTGTTTCAAATTTGTGAGCCTAATTTGATACCAAAATTTACGGCACGTTGGTTTACACACCTCCCAGTGTACCACCGCTCCTTTCCAGTCATGTCTCGGCCCAGTGTCTTCTGAAACCGATTTCGAACTCTTAGTGCCTTTATAAACCCAGTAATCCTGTTAGTATGTATTACCTGTTTTTCTTGAAGAATTATTTTAACATTAATGTATCTAATACCACTTCAATTAATACTTATACTACAACTAGAATTTCAAGTAAGTGTGCGTGGCTATCATTCATTCTTTTGTGCATTGGAAATCACAATATATTAATTCACTTGTACGCATTTACCCTCTCCCCATAAGGAGGTCGGAATATGATACAAGGCCCGTTTAACATAGGGAACCACGGGCAAATATTAGGACACGGACAAAAATTGCCAAGTCCTTGCAAACAGTGTTACGTAAGCGCCGGGGTGACCCACTGCCCTCCCCTTATAGTGCAATGGAGAGGCGCTGCCCTGAGACAAATAGCGTTTGTTTTCGTGGAATGACTGAGTCTCACAGGTCAGTTATATTATAACCATTTCCTCACCGTGTGTTAATGAATGTGACTGTGTACCAACCCTCTACCATTCCTACAAAAATCTACGATCAACATCCTGCCGAATTTGATATACCTGGAACCCGCGAATTCGGGTTCACCTTGATTGTGATACTATCACGACTAGGTAAAACATGACCCTCAATGTAAATCAGGTTTTATTCATTGCACAATTGACTAAAACGAAGAAATAATACATGATATAGTGACTGTTCCATTTATATCAAAAAGGCAGAATCAACTGACTTGCATAAATTCAATTCATAGCACCTATAATAAATTTAAAAGGGAACATTCTTTAATCATCTCAATACACTCCAATATCTTGGCGTACTTAGTGTCGACTTGAACTGTTCAAGAGTCCCTGCATTCAAAATGGTGGACGTTCAGATGTCTAAGCGTGGACGATAAGGCAACTTCATTGGAACAAAAAGCAAACAGAGTGGACCCTCTTTTCAAAATGAGTTGATCTTCGCTTCGCACCGATAATTAATAGGAGGCTGAACTTTTTTCTTCAAGATTCTACTGAATTCACTTTTAGACTTTTCGGTACTAATACTTACTTATTTTCAAAGAAATAATCAAAACTCGATAACGGAATTGTAGAAAGCACAGTTTAATTTCTTTCCGGTGCCATCATCAAAAAAAGACTCGTTTCTTCCCCTCCCCCCCAAATGCTTTGGAAACAATTTCATGCTGTTATTTGCCGCACGTAATTAAGTTGCCATAATCCCCATTTCTGACCAGCACAAAAAAGGACTATTTAATACTTCAACCCCTTTTCCGGTTTCTCTACTGTTACACCCAATTCTTAAGTGTACTCGAAGACCTATGGAATAAGTTGCACTCGGTACCATATATATATATATATATATTGATGTAAGAAAAAGCGGGAGAGAGACTTCAATACTGTGTCTCTTCTCTAGTTTTTTTCTAATATTATCCCAATGTCTTATCAACACATTGTGTGAATATTGAGCACTCGAAATGAATCATATGAATTTAATTTATTTTGCCTTCTGAACTTATGTTTCTTCTGAACTTCTCAAAAGTAGTAGCTGGAATATATATATATATATATATATATATATATATATATATATATATATATATGTGTGTGTATATATATATATAAATAAACATAGACACATGCACACACACTCGCTAACATACATACATACATACACACAAACAAATGTAAATGATTGATTTGAAGTCTGACATGGTGAACCATACACATACACACACACACACACACACACATATATATATTATATATATATATATATATATATATATATATATATATATATATATATATAAGTTGCAGTAATCATCTTCTTCTGGAATAGAAGTAGGACTTGAATTTGATCTAGCAGCAACCAGGCTTGTCTTTTGTCTTTTTCTTGGACATTTCTTTATTTGAACAATTTCTTATGACCTTTCCAGTATCTGATCACTTGCTCATTTGTCCGTTCCATTCCTCCTCTCTCTCTCTGTTTCTCTCTCTCTCTCTCTTTATATATATATATATATATATATATATATCTTCTTCCTTTCCACTTTTTTCCTTAATTTGTGAAGATTTTTATCTTCCAGCGACACCTCGTCGCTCTCAATTCATTTCGAGAGGAGTAAGACATAGGTCTCGTTTGGTCACTTGACAGTAACCATCATGCGACCAACGTCCTTCGAGAAGCACGTCGTCTTGGGAATGATCAATCAAAAAAATTGAAAAAGGTGGTGATCATTGAATAAGTTACTTCTCTCGTCTTTTATTGGATCACTGAAAAAGATGTCTGAGCAGAGCAAAATCGGGACTGATGTTTCAAAAACTTACATTACAAATTGAAATCTACTAAAAACTTGTTTTTAGGCGCTATTATCAAAAAAAAAAAAGAAAGAGAGAGAGAGAGAGAGAGAGAGAGAGAGAGAGAGAGAGAGAGTTTTTACCAGATATAGGAAGGAGCGAATGTTTGAACTTTCAGCCCCTTTGCTCCATTGGTGCGGCCTGTATGCGCAAAACATTGCCAGCCATTCAGTAAACAACTTATCCGCGTGATACATACATGTATGCATACTTAATCGGTCTATCGGACCAACCAAGTTGAAATAGCCGAGAAGAAAATGAATCATTATATTGCTTATTCATTTTTGATGAGATGAAAAGTATAAAGCCCCGCATCGGACTCCTTAATAAATGCATTATACTATCAGTTGATTTGAGTTTTACAAAATGTTTTTATAGCTTATCGCGTTCACAGGGTCATGTTACATATGCCTGTAAAGTTCCGTCTAAATCTGTTCTGCGGTTTAGGCGTGCATAAAAGTTTGACAAACGTACTGGAAGTTTACGTTTAGACCAGCGGGAAATGCACGTGTGGTTGGTGAGGAATTATGAGGCAATATTTATGCCCAAGCTCGGCTTAGGTAAATAAACATATCGCTTTGTGTTACTTGCAATTTCAAAAGATTTTAGAGGCACCGGTTGCAGTGTTATTCGTAGATAGCCCGAAGCCTGATGTTTATCAAAGCGTTCCTTATGCAAAGTTGGTACGGAGATCGACAAGTAACAATCGACGATACATATATATATATATATATATATATATATATATATATATATTGTTCATCTCTATTCTTGGCCTACTGATTTGATGATTTGACCATATAGGACGTGCACAGGAATTTACACTAGCTCAGCAGGGCGGTATCATAAGGAAGAATGTAAGGTTACGAGTTAGGAAATTCTTTAGGTAACACACTGGGCGTGACAGATAAAGGAATAAAAATAACATGTCTCGTAGATCAGATAAAGGGTTCTGCATTCCTAGATGGTTACCGAATGAGAAGGAAGCTGGAGGTGAGAACAGCCGAAACATCGTGATCAAGATAATAAAAACAAAGAAACTGCTACGAGAGAATTAATGTATCATATATTCATCTATTTAACACAAATTCTTTGTGCATGCTTGCGATCATAGCGAATTCCGTCCTCAAACCGAATTAACGGTTGTGTGCCAAATAAACACACCTCTAAGTATAGAAATAAGACATAGTTGTATTTATTACTATTGCACTGAATTTTACCCTTGTTGTAGTATATATTTATACTATACTAGTTATTACCCGTGGAAAATTAGCAAATATATTTTGATTCCTATTGATTCGGTAGAAAAGAAACTATATATATATATATATATATGTATGTGTAGTTGATAACGTATTTTTTTTTAATTTCTAAGAATACGAAAAAAAAGAAGAAATAGAAAACAGTTCGTATCCGTTGTTGATGATATTTAATCACAGTGCTCATTATCTATCAAAGTGAATAGAGCTATTGATGTATAAAAATAGGCGAATGCCTACTCCTCAGCAACCTTTTTTGTTCCAGGTTGCTGAAGAGTGAGTTTGGCACGAAATGTTGACATTCGCCGGGTATATATCCTTGTAAATCTCATATATATATTATACAAGTGTGTGCGTGTGTGTGTGAATTGAGAAAAGGACATATTTGGTCCGACAGAATGAATTATAAATTGCGTTATATCATATAGGAGAAATTTATTTGAAATGATATCCCATCGTTACACAGTTAATTAATATCATTTGCCCTAGACAAAGTAAGTATAATAAACAATAAAAGGAAATGGGGCTGCTGCAGGAATCGATTCTGCCACCGATAGGGTTGCCGCTTCAACATAACTAAGCTCTTACCTTTGAACTAAACAGCCACCGGTAATGCAAAAGCACAAATGAACCCTTTCACACGAAATTTTTATCTCGTTCATTCGTGATCTATTCATCTGCTTCAATGCGACAGCTATGTACGAAGAAATGGACATATTTGGTCCGACGTGATGAATTTTGAATTGCGTTATATTATTTAGAAACTGATTTAAGATGATCTCCCGTCGTTGAAACTGCTGGACCAACTGGAGAAACCTCTGTTGACAATTTCAGTTAACGATTTCTGAAAGGCCATTGTTCATTATATAGACAGGTTTGCCCTGACCTTTAAATACCAAATGATCAAAACGGAAGCTCTTTTTTTAAATTTCTAACTATTATGGTTTCGACGATTGAGATAAATTACTATATACGAAATTGAAAAAAAATCTCTCGACTCCTAGAGCAATCTGCACGCACGAATGAGAAATCGAAGAGAAGAATATGAAAGCATTGATTATCATCTGAGGTTTAATCAATTCTATTTAGACGGTTATTTTTGTCGTGGCGTTAAAATCAGATGCATACTGTCGTCAGAAAATGGCGATTTAAACTACGGACTCCAGGCAAGCAAATAACCGTAGAAGTGAGAGAAATACACAAAACGCGTAATTTTACTGAAGAATAGAAGAAGACCCCCCCCCTCTCTCTCTCTCTCTCTCTCTCTCATAGACAGAAAGAGAGATCTATTTTTTTTCATTTCATATCAATGTCACTAGTGTCAGTGCTGGTCGAATGACCGTTAGTATTTAATGACAGTGTAAAGCTCTATAATTTCATTACGTTTATCATACATTGTTTAATACAACGGACATGACCCTCCTTAACCTTATTATATATGAGTGAAATTATCCCCACTGTTTATATTATACAAACAATTGGTGGCGCACGCAGTAAATTAGCTTCATGTAACTATCACTTTCCAACAGAATCTTTTGATAGAAGCTGACAGAACGGATGACAAGTATTTTCTAGTGATTAACATTTAAGAAAATCAGGTCTGATTAGCTACTCGATAGACACCGCCACGGGAGCAACATCTTTCGGCAGTATGCCGTGTTTGGGGTGATCAATTTAAAATTTGAAAAAAGGATTCTGTTGGATAGTGATCAGTAAAACTAGTCTGAATTTCAAAAAAAGAGCAAGCGGGCACAAACCATGGAATCAAACTTCTACTGCAAATTGAGACCTGTTCTGGCAGTTTTGATGACAGTTACAGTTGGCGGTTTCTAAAACTTTTGCCGTAATTTTGCAGCAGAAATAATGTTTGAAAATGTTCTCTTCCAAATCATAGCCCATTGATATCCGATGCTAAATATCTACTAGATAATTTCTGTTCTTGGTTTTTGTCAGCCTCAACAAAAAAAGTTGGATGCCCACTGGTGGAGATTATTTGAAGATGTCAACTTCTTCCCCAACCGCCTTCAGAATACAAAATGTCTGTTTTCTTGCATTTCTTTCATCTAGATAAATGGTTCAAATCATTTACAGTGGTAAGTTCTGAGTTATGCAAATAAACACGGATATAATTCGTGGAAAATCAAACTGGCAATTTTTTTTTTTTTTTGAGATTGGATCAACGAGTCCTTGGGCTAAAACGTATATAGTCGCAGCTGAATGTTTATCTGATAATTCCCATGTACTATTTCGCATCTACGCGATTGATATTCGCTACTAAATTAAGAGAGGTGAAAAAGAAGTTAATTTCGTTGAAAAGTAAATATTTGCTGCGTAAAATTGATATTTCCTTAATGGGGCTACGGACCCAGTGCAGTGCCTAATTATGTTTGGAGGAACAGGTTGGTCGAGTTTCGACTCAATTGTTTGTATAATATAAATTGTGAGGATAATTTCACTCATACATACGACAAGGAAAATTGACTCGGCGGTGGGTCGAATTCAAACTCTGGAAAGGCATGAAACCATCTCTCCCTAGTTAAGAGCCACTCCGGTTGTTCGTTGCCTCTAAGCCTACATTGCATATCGTAAACCAGAATCAAGTGTACTTTACTTACTTAGTACGTTTTTCGTTTTCTCTTTCATGTCGCTTTTTTCACCCCTTTTCATTATTTAAAGTTGCTTGTTGACAACATTACATGTTTTCGTGAGTCCAGTTTTTGGTCGGGGTGCGGAGAGTAAATGATTCATTTACCCTGTCAATTGCTTGCGGTTTCGCCATCATGTAAGTATAGAGGGGGGCGTAGATAAAGCAGGCCTGCCACACACTACTCTGTATTATGTACCTATTGCTGGCAGTGTTACGAACCCCGAAAGTACCAAGTTTTCTGTTGCATCTCCATTTCCCCTCCCCTGCATTCCACCCCACAGTACCCCACCGCACCCCACCCCACGGCACCCACTTTACAAGATTGTCAAACGACAAACAAGTTACGCGTTGTGAGAACCACTTATTTTCTGCACTTGACCCAAAATGAAGCCGATGCAAGCATGTTACATGCTTCAGAAGGCAAATTCTCTCTCTCTCTCTTTCTCTCTCTTTCTCTCTCTTTCTCTCCTATCTTATGTATGGTAGAGAAAATGGTATTAGAGGAATGAACGTAGGTATTATATTCAATCAAAGTGCCCAAAACTTCCAGCAAGGTATCGTTATAATGAAGAAGCTGCCAAAAGTAGTTTTACTATCGAACACCACCCTGATTTTGTTACGTCAACGAAGCTTTTCCGTTTATTCTGTTATATCTATTGCATGAAGAATGTTTTGCTGTAGTTACAGTTGGTGGCACCGGGGGTACCCCCTCTCATCCATATTTCACGTTTCAGGAATAACCAAGGACAGGGTAATTGTTACGTTTTAGGCTGTTACTACAAGTCCTTCAATACTTCTTCCAGAAACGTTGGATTACGTCTGATGATTTGGTCCCTGTGTTGACGGCAAGAAACAGATGTTCTCTTAATACCGAAGAATGACTGGACTCCGTTTAAATATAACACGGAAGGTGTTGGTTTACCCAGCACGCTGGTACTATCTCCCCCTTCCTCTTTTTTTTGGAGGGGGTTTTCAAAGAACAGAAAAAAATCGTTTTTACTAGACATATCATCATCATCATTAGTCTTTCAACATCCGGACATAGACCTTCCCCGGGATTCGCCACACTTCTCTATCATGGGGGTCACAGAGCCAATAATGATCGGTAAACATTGAAATTTCAGCCCTCAAGCGCCATTTTTCTCGGCCTGAGCGCGTGATACATACGTAACCTGTCAGTCAGCAACACGAACTGGAAAACCCAAAGAAACCCATGTTGACAATTTGGGTTGAAGTTTTCTAAGAAATGTTTAACAAGGTTGGGTCAAAAGACAATGGGATGAAGTCACTATAGAACGAATGGAATTTCCAAGCGTTCCCAGACTTTAAAAAATGACCTCCTCTTATGTCTGTCTGTCTGTCTGTCTGCACGGATATGCAGAAGGTCCTCGGTTCCATTCCCAGTATGGGCGAAGAGTGTGGAAAACTCCTCTTTAGAAGGAATTTCCCTGTGTACTCAGCAGCTTATTGAGTACACTCCAAGCTGTGTGATCAAGATGGAGGTATCCCTTCTGTTGACTTGTATCCTACCAAGGGATGACCATGAAAAATTTAGGTGTAAAGTTCTGGTCTCGACCAGACTAGAGACTTGCAAGGATCTCAAAGCCAACGCGTGCAACAGAAACCAGGACTTGGTCATCGGCTGTCATACTCCATTGGGGTTGGTTTCATAAGGGACGTGGTGCTTTGACTTAACGTCCGACTGCCTCGATGTCCGTCGTGAATGGGCTGAAATACGACAGTATACTACTTACCATTGGGCATCTTACTATCATACAGTCATTTTGTAGGCACTCGGAACATCCTGCAAGCGCTGAATCTACGGGCCCTTTTAAAATTTAAGTCTTTTTTGCAATCACTGCAGCTCTGCAAGTCGTTGTGAACATCTCACTCAAGGTTATTTGTTGGGATCTAGGAATGTTCTAAAATTTTACCGTATGATTTAATGATAACTGCCTCTTCGTTTTATGTTATTTCGGCTAAGAAAACGTTTCATAAGAACGCTTAGAAAACAGGGGGGAAAACCCGTATCCACACCACAAAAGGGGTTCCTTTACAAAGGATACCTTTTGGACAACCTTCAAGACTTGCTGTCATATGCAATTTTGATATGAATGTCTTCAATTACCACGAAGAGTTAACCCCCTAACGGTCTGGGGTAAAAAAAAAATTGCTTCTTACCCGTTAATGCATTAGGCCTCTTCCGAGTCGCATGTCCCCCAGAGCATGTTGTCGGTAGGTAGGGAAGGAGTTAAGATTCATTTTTGAATTGGCTGAGTTTTTGAAAAAAAAACAAAAAACGGTGGTAATAACTTTCACTGTGACACTCGTTCATCTGGACGGAAAACCTCTCTATATTTTAATTGGTCAGTCTTGTCTGGTGACAGTTACAATTACCAGTATACATTTATTTTGTCAGTGTGTATGTGTGTGTGTGTGTGTGTGTGCGTGTGTGTGTTCATGTGTGTGCGTGCATGTGTGTATGTGAGAAAGATGGGAGGTTGAGAGAGAGAGAGGGAGAGGAAATGTGCACATGCGCGCAAGAAACTGGGATCGATTGACCACAGCTGACATCGGAAGAAAATTTAATATAATCTCATTCAACATGCCTGCCATTTACAGGAAGGAGGGAAAGGAGAGGAAAAAATGATTATGCTGGTTGAAACCTCTCCGATCCGGCATTCTGTGGTCCGGTAGCTCCCATACTCTGGCACACTTCCAATCTACCGCCTTTGG
The DNA here is from genome assembly GCA_963457665.1 of Thysanoteuthis rhombus. Lineage (NCBI taxonomy): Eukaryota > Metazoa > Mollusca > Cephalopoda > Oegopsida > Thysanoteuthidae > Thysanoteuthis > Thysanoteuthis major. Next base: position 11,579,716 of record OY735234.1, on the reverse strand, counting down.
TTTGTTAGTCTGCCAACAGGCCGACGCTTTTAGCAATGCCAAGGTACTGAACATACATTTAGCTTCTCAATTTCACTTATATACAAATGATTCCAACTCTGACACGAAGACATCTCCTTTTTTGCCAATGGAGACAACGAATTTGAAAAAAAACCCCAATAATCTCGAAACATCTCCCCTCAAACTCTCCAAACCTTGTTATTCGCAAAATTTTATAATTTTTTCCCATTTGTCGTTTGACAACGAGAACAAACAGGCTCTTAGAAGATATAACGGAAATAAATCTAATCCAGTTTCTAAACTTTTGTTTTTCCACATTGTCTATTAAATCCCTCATGTACGTATGTAAGTATAAATATGTCAATTCTAGCCAAAATAGGGTAACATGCATAAACATCGAAAGACCACGCCCTCCTGTTCATCAATCAAATATACATTACTTATCTTTTCAGAAGTTGCTTTTATCTTTCTTTTTTTTTTTTAAATCGTTTCATGGACCACAAAGTGTATTAATTATTAAGGAGATCACAGTAGAACAGCTGGAGCTATGAGAGGACTACTTTTTCTTTTCTTTTTTTTTACTCACAAACCACGTAATTCGGATGAGGAATCGAACAAAAGTAATGTGTTATAGTTTACCAAATAATTTTTGATGGGAATTTTCGACCATCTTTCTAAATGATAACACTAAGATTATATTGATATATATACCAGTTTCAGGCATTGTATAGATATGTTGTCTCTTTGTTGGCAACAATCCATTGGGGTTATTGTTTTGTATACTCGAGCTTCCGGGGGAAAAAAAAACAAATGGAAGATCGATGAAATGACTAAAAATTATAGAAATTTCTTATTGTGTATAAACCGAACGCCCCATGTTGAGAGATCGCGAAATTGCAATGAAAATCGTTTTAAAAAAGACCAGAAAAGGAACAAGCAAAATATTTCCTATTGTTTTTCAACTGTAGCCGGAAGTCTGGTGATGACGTCAGACTTAACCTCTCTATTATCATCTAGTCGTCATGGCTACTACAAGATGGTTGGGACAAAATGAACGGCCCATTCTGAAGCTGAGTCCAGCCCCTAAGCACTATTAATGTTGCGGATAGCTTCGGCTGTGCAGTGGCACAGAGACAGAGAGGAAAAGTGCAAAAAAGACAACAACAAAAAAAAAACGAAACAAAAAACAGAAAAACGATCGCTCTAAATCTGCAACGCAAAAAGTCCATTCATTTCATTCCAACCCAATATTTCACTCTAAAAAGCCGAATGATTTGTGAAAGTGGGTCAGTATATCGAGGATCAGAATAAATAGCGAGAAAAGAAGATAATAATGAAGTTGATCACAATAGTAGCTAATAAATGCAATTCAGTTTGCCGGCGCCATTGTCAGAGAATGATTTCAGGCCTTCTTAAAATGTTAGAATTAAATGTGCCCTCAAGGATGGCTCGAAGGGATGATTCTCCTCGTCAGTAGCCACGTAATAAGTCTCCAAGTTTTTGAGCATTGTTTGCGTTAGTCTCTGCCACTCTTGAGAGTTACCGTTTGTCTGCAACGAACCAATTAATAACCATCCTTCTTTTTATTCCCGATTTTGCTTTCTGTCTCTCGTCTTTCTGTCTGTCTTTCTGTCTCTCTCATTTTAAGCAGCAGGATTAAGTAGATGCTAATCAGCAGTCCAGACACCCTGGGGTCTTTGGTCACTGCTCTCAAACCGGCGATTTTCCCAGACACTCGTCTAATCATTTCCACCTGTTTTTGATTTAGAGTTTCTGTATATTGAATGCATTTTTTGAATCAATTTATTTTCTTTGCATATGCATATATTTGTTGATAATTGTAAAAGCATTACGATTTACTTATAATTATATTCATTGAATTTTTAGTGTACTTTTACACAGTCTTTTTGTCGAAACCAAGTTATGTTTTATCAGTTTCGATTTATGGTCTTGATGTAGGAACTGGAATTCATTGCATATTTCATGAAGTCAACAAGAATGGATTCAAAGTAATGAAATTAAAAGCATCTTTCGTTAACAACACTTTGCACATTGAACATTAAAAACTTTTTCAATTGATTTTTTCTCACTTATTTCCCCGTTTTTTTTTATACAGTTTATGTCATACATCTAGTTTGCCATTTCATATAAAGTTTTATGTGCATTGTATACTGATATCAATTTTTGAAACGGGGCTTACTTACGTAGATTACACACACTCACACACACTCACACACACACACACACACACACACACACACACACACACTCATATATATATATATATATATATATATATATATATATATATATATATATATTTGAGGAAGAGAGAGGAGGTAGAGAATCAAATAATCAGAGAAACTGAGATAGAGGGACGAATAATTTTTGGAAGAGAACAAGTTTGTATCTGCTGGCTGATATTTTTTCATTCGGTCTGCTATAAATATGAAGAAAATAGGGTTAAACTTTGAATGAGAGAGAATGAACAAAGAAGTGTGAGAGTGAAAAGACTGGTATAGAAGGATATATGGGTGGTGAAGAGAAAGAAATATCATCAGAATGAGAGAGAGAGAAAGAGAGAGATTTTAGAATCACCAAGAACCTTGATATCGTGATGAACAGCGTTTCATTCTGTTGGGGTTTTTTTGATCATTCATTCGTGAATTATCTTTATATCTGTTATTATTGCCACGAATCATTTAATGACCCATTCTTATATTTTGGCATTTTACTTTTCATTGCTATGGCAAACATCTAGGAAGAAGCCAAACGTTCAATTGATACAAAAACTATGATAATACCTTCTTGAACGTGAATAAGTAAGGCTCAGCGTGAAACCGTCGATTTTAGCACGTTTTTGCGTAATATAACGTAATGTATCAATCTGAGTATTTGTTAAATGCGCTCAACGATCAAGTCTAAGCACTGGAGACCGAGTTGCCGTCAGAAGCATCCATTGAACCTAGATCATTCATCGAATTTGCTTTTTTCTCAGTATGCTTAAGAAAGTTACGTATTTCTATGGAACAACAAAAACGTATTAATTTTAATCGTTACCAGAGAACGAACGATAATACAAAATGATCATATCTTTGAGAACGAATGCATATCTTAATCCTTATTTTCCTTATCATACATTTGCTGATGATCTCATCAGCGATGTTTTGATGTAAGTTATATCTTCTTAATGAAAATTAGGGGTCCCGTCTGGATAGTTGTTATTTACGTGATTTAAACTGTCCCATCTTTGTTCAACGCCCCAATCATTACTCTTCTTGTTCCGTCTCTTGTCCACCAGCCTCTCCTGAACTTTATCATTTTGCTGTACACACTATTTATTGACGTTAATTTTACCCAGGATGCACCGTCAGGCCCAGCATGTTGTATGATCGTTCCGTTGTTTCAACGCGGCAACATGGACGCATGCCTATTATGGCTGCCAAGCCATGCGTGAACACAATACGCTGTCGAAATCCCCTAAAGCATAAATGGAGAGAAGCAGACGATATTTGTTTTGAATGCACAATCAAATAATTGATGGTTGTCAGTTCGAGAGAGATCTCCATTATTTTAATAATGTCAACGTTCAACAATAGTGAACAGGAGAATTATATGTATTAATCTTTTTGTATGCATATATGTGTGCGTGTTCGAATACAAATGTATGTTCATGTCATACATGTTCATACACCGGAGGGACTATATAAACACAAACATATATGATGATAACTGTTCATAGCATTATTCTTGTACATACATATATCTTCATTGTATAAGTATCCAGTTTGAAATATGCATGGGTATATTAATTCAAGGTCAGAGATATCACAAGTGCATTATAATTTATTATGATACGACACAACGCTTCCATTTGGAACCAACATTTCTTTCTCTCAGTCTCAATGAGTAAAGGTGCAAGAAAACGTGGTTAATAACTGCCAAATAAGGATTCTTTGTCGAGGCCTGTATGTAAGCTCAAAGATTAACATTTACAATAAATATCAACAATAAGAATAGGAGCAGATCTTCATCCTTCAGTCCAATCCATTACGTCTAAGCTCAACTGTCGAGTGAAGGGCGTTTATACAAAGAATGAAATAAAGAAACCTTACACCAGGTGGCGCTGTAAATGAAATCGTGTGTATTAAGGAGTGGAGAATGACGTCATAGACATCAGTCGGTGTCGTGGGGAATAAAACGTATGTCCATTTGTGAAGGGCTTTGTTTATTTGTTGGGACGTTTAGGTTGGTTGAAGAAAAAAACTAATGAACAAAAGTGGCTTTACTATTTTTAAGGGAGAAATTTAGTTATCAATTCTTTACCATTTTCTGTCTTTTTTCGTTTCGTTTTTTTGTTTTTTGTTCTTATCTTTTGGGGTATTTTTTCGTTGGCTATTTATTTCAATTTCTTTCTTTGTAATTATTCTTTTATTCATTGTTTCAAATTCATTCTTTCTTGCTGGACTTCTCTTTTCCTTTAGTTCTTCTCTATTTTCCCTCGTTCTTCCCTTTCTTTCTCTTTCTTTTCTTACTTTGTCTTTATTTCTTTTCTTCCTATCCCTTTTTACTCTTCTCCTTTTCACACTATATATATTCCTAATACTTTTTTCTTTTTTCTTCTCTTCGATTCTATTTCTCTCCTATTCTTTTTCTTTCTTCCCGTCCTGTCTTTTTCTTTCTTGTTGTTTTCATTTTCCTTTTGTCTTTCTCTTTCTCATTTATTCTTTTTCCCTTTCTCCATTTTCTCTATATTTCTTACCCTTTTCTTCTTTCTATACATCTTTTGTTTTGCTCTCTTCTTCCTCTCTTCTTCCTTTCTGTTCTTTCTCTTTACTTTTGATCCCTTTTCTCCTTTCTCTCTCTCATCTTTTTCTTCCTTTTCCCCCTGCTCTGTTTCTTCCTCTCACTTTCTCATATTTTCCTCTTCCTCTATTCCTTCCTTCTTCTTTCTCATCTTTTTCTTCCTTTTCCCCTTCTCTATTTCTTCTTCTCTTTCTCTTCCCTCCATTTCTCTATCTTCCTTCTACTCACTCATCTTTCCTTCCTTCTCTATTCCTTCTTTTTTCTTTCTCACCTTTCCTTCCCTTTCCCCTTCTCTATTTCTTCCTTTCTCTTTCCCTTTCTTTTCCCCCACCTCTTTGTCTTCCTTCCACTTTCTCATCTTTCTCTTCTTCACTATTCCCTCCTTTTTCTTTATCATCTTCATGTTCCTCTTTCTCTGTTTCTTCCTTCCTCTTTCTCTTTTCCCCCTTCTCTATTTCTTCCTTTCTCTTTCTCTTCCTTTTCTGCCATCTCTATTTCTTCTTCACACTTTCTCATCTTACCCTCCTGCTCTATTCCTTCCTTTTTCTTTCTCATCTTTATCTTCCTTTTCCCCCTTCTCTTTTTTCCTCATCCTCCCCTTCCTTCCCTTTCTCCCCGTCTTAATTTTACTTGATTTATGGCATCCTACCATTATTTCACTCAATTTTTATTTGTGTGCATCATTTCCATAAACTTCGTCAGACTTAAGGTAAGTTAACGCACCTGAACGTTTAATGATGTGTATCGGACACCACCACCTGGTTGTCTGGAACTCAGGTGCCATTTAGACTCGAATGCACATGCGTCCTCACCCGCGCATGCGCTCGTATGTATGTGCGCGTGCGTGTGTGAACGGAAGTTGGCTTATTGAGTCACGTGCGACGGATTAGCCAAGACTTGTAATCGCAACATGGTAATTCATTACCTGATGACAAATAAGGGAAGAAGAGAAGGAAAATTATATACACGTGCGGTGTATACAGTGCTGTTTATGTACAAACGCGTGCTGACTTCGAAGGATGTTGTTAATAAGCGAATCCTGTATACGCAGAATATTCTTGCATGTTTCCCTGGGTGGTAATGTGTGTATGTTCCGTGAGAGTGTATACGTGTTGGAGCTCAGCCACTGAATTCAAATAAATGCATATATCTCGATATGTCCAAATCAATTCATACAGTTACCACTGTGTGTGTGTGTGAGAGAGAGAGAGAGAGAGAGAGGGGGGAAGGGCTAGATTGATAATTTATCATACGGACATGCAAGGCTTTTTATTTCATCATAATGATGAATAGATACATTTATACCAAAAAATATATTTTCTCAATTTTTTGTTTATTATATGTAAAATGCAAAAGTTGCAGTAACCATCTTTGGTCAGATTAGGAGTTGGAATAGAGTTTGACCTTGCAGCTGTCAGTCTTGTCGTTTCATAGTTTCAGACTCATACGTGGTTGAGAATAATTCCTCTAATGCTTCAGAGCTTCCACAAGTTCCTTCAACTTCATTGCTTAAGCGTAGTATTTTCTCGTTAAGTAAGTAAACTTAGAATTGCATTTATATCAACGGGTGTAGTTAATATTGAAATGATATAAAGTACCAGGTTCCGTACATAATTGTGTTCCTTATTCTTTTGAATTCAGTGAATGGTTTCCACTAAATTGAATAACGTTCGAAAAAGAGGCTTATTCGATGTAGAGAAATTAATGGTCACCACAGAGAATCTAATAATAGAACGCCGATGTCTCCGAATGTGAATGAGAAAGGACGACATTTAAATGAAACGTCAGTTCTTTTCTAATGACCTTGCTCGACGAAACGAACTAAAGAAAAGCGGCATAGCGGGAACTGATAGCAATCGGTTCGATAAAAACGATGGTAAAAGGAACAATGACAACCTGGAGCGCAAAGAGGAAATGGAAGATTTTATTTATTGACCATTATAGTTGAATGGGAACGAGAAAAACCTAATGGTAGATGAATGCAACTCCGAAAAACATGGCTAGAGATTCGTGTATCTTTACGCATAGATAGATAATACGTACCTATCCTCCTTCGTATAAAGGAGGAATGTGACACAAGGTTGGTTTAACGTGATGTCTTATGGTCACACGTGTTGACAAGCACAACATCTTTTGGAAAACGAAAAAAAGAAACGTTTTAACTACACATGATGAGAAGTAAATGTGTGAATTTTCAGCCCCCCAGCTCCATTGGTACAGCCTGTACGCGTGATACATAGCCAGCCAGGTTATTGAAGGTTTTGGTTGACTGTTCCTTATTCATAGTAGATCGTATCTACTGTGACGTAATTATTTTGTGAATATACGTTTCTTGACTCCCTTTAGGAACCTTAATATCTTTACAGCTGCCCATTTGGAATGAGTCACGTAACAAATGATAATATATTCCCGTTTCCTTTTTAATTGATGCAATATTGATGTAACAAGGGTAGAACTAATGGAAAAGCTTTGATTCGGGACTCTGACTCACCTGGTGGTCGTCATCTCGTTATATATGCACCGGCTTATGTATGTGTACGTATGAGGTATTACGTGTCAAGGTGTGATGTCCCCTTCCGTCTCCACCCCCGTTTGCTCTTCCTCTCCACTTTTTCCTCTTCATCTCTCTTTTTATAAACACATATATATATATATACACACACACACACACACACACACACATATATATATATAACCTTATATATATATATATATATATTAATTCATTAATATATACTTATATAAACACATAGATATGTGTAAGTGGAATATATATACCACAAGACGTATATATTAACACATCCTTATTCCAATAATGTTCAATACTTTAGGTAGAGACATTATATACACAGACACACGAACGTACAGTTAGATAGATATTTGTAATTTTGTTGCTACTGATCGGTTTCACGTAGCTACTGCGATTGACGGATAACTTATCATCTTGCCTTTATGTACTAATTGGATATTGTCTACATGAATTCCTTACTTTTTATTTTTTTTTTAATGGTTTTCTTACTGTTCTCTGTTCCTATGTACAATTGTTGGGTCAGTTAGGTAGTATTTGATCCAGCCAGTGTTTAGTTGGGTTCTGCGTGGGGTGTATAATGGAATGCTATTTTTGTAGAGTGTGATGTTGCCCTCTTGGGGTGGAAGCGGGATTCAAAATCCTAGGCGGGGAATTCTATTCCATTTCAAAGTCTATTTAAATGAGACTCTTGACGCTTGTTTGAATTGTCACGTCTGTGACTAGCCTAATTCTCAAAATGGAATCGGCTGATAGGAATACATTGATAACAGTTGCGAAGGAAATGTTGGGGGTAATAAAAATAGGATATTCCTGTTGTCATAGAGACCACTTCAGCTTCGTAGATGAAGAAACACGAAATACAAACAAAAAAAAAAGATTTTTGAAGAATGGGAAGTATTGCATTGCGATCTTACATTCACAGATTTTTAGATAGTGATCTTCATGGTGTCTTGCTAGTATGGGAGGGATACTCACCATTATGTACATGAATGGGTGCATGTGTAGCTGGGTGAATGTGTGGCTGGATGTATGCATGGTTTGGTGTAAACGTTTTTGTGTGTGTGCGTATGAAAGGGAAATTCATGCGTATTTTATAATGTACGCCTCTTACTTATTATATTTGCATAATAACATCCGACGAAAAATAGATTATGACTCACCTGGACAATAACTAACGGTGAAGTGGACCTATAGACCTCATCGCGTAAACCCTTAATAAATTGATCAATTCTCCTCTCTTTTTGGTTTACCCCTTCCCCATCACAACGTTTTGAACTTACCTGCAATGAGTCATACTGATGTTCACCTGAGCGCTTTCATACCTACCTTCCCGCTCCCTAAAACTGATTGATTAGACTGTTAGTCAGATAAGGTGTGTCCCCGTTGTTTTCCTACAGACCAAACTTCGATCGATAACAGAAATAAAAGAAAAGGGTTTGTTTTTTTTCTTTCGACGTCTACCGTATATATTTTAGTTGAAGTTCTTCGCTTGCTGTATGCGAACCACACCGTCAGAGTCTAATACAAAATTACATTTTTTGAGGATATTTTGAGAGGACAGCCGATGTAAGTACGATCTATTTCTCACTGTTTCTCTTATTCAACGTGTTATCTCATGATTATTTTTAAAAAATTTAATCGTAGGATCTCAGTGCATATAATTTACTTATATTTGAGAATTTAATTCTGCATTATGGACTTCGTCAGCTGTTTCTACCATACCCCTGTTTTGGGAATAATGAAAAATAGGACAGGTTTCTTATCATGGAACTTCCCGCCACTTTCACACGCACACACACACACACACACACATATATATATATATATATATATATATATATATATATATATATATATATGTACTAATATTTCACAAGCGCGGCATGACAAATGTAAGTGATAAGTAAGAAGTAAGGAAAAGCCACACTGGTTTTGTGTTCATTGTTGTATTTCTCAGGTCATAGAAAAGAATTCTCTGGCCGATCCCTATGCAATCATCAACATCTGATTTATTAGATATGAAATAATCTTCAACCAGTGTGGCTTTTCTCTCATTTATTTTGCGCATCCGCATGTATGTGTGAGTAAGAATATTCATCTCAATGATATTTATCTTTATATTTCTAAAACTACTTTCGTTCTACCGTCTCAAGTTCTGGAAAAGAAATATTTTAGAAGTTAGTTATAAGCAGACTAAAGTTATTCACATATTTTGACAATAGATAGATATGATACACGTTATCTTATCGAGAGTGTCAAAATTGAATTCGGATTTAAGCCGATTCATCATCATCATCATCATCATTCTTTAAACGTCTGTCGTTGGACATAGACCTTCCTCAGGATTCGCCACAATTCTCTCTCATGGGCGTCGCAGAGCCAGTATATCCTGAATCTGTCCAGTTCTTCTCTCCATCTTGTGTTCTATATGCCTCGGTTTCGCACGTGATCTCTGAGGATCCATGTTGTGAGAAGTGATGTCCATCGGTTGTCTTTCATTCTTGCAACATGGCCTGCCCATTGCTGTTTGAGTTTTTTAATAGTTTCTATGATGTCACGGACACCCGTTTTCTTCCTTATATACTGTACTGTCTTGTGATCTCGCCATGTAAGTTTGAGCATGATTCTCTCATGCGCATGTTGCATAATTCTCAGTTTGCAGGTCTGTGTCTTGGTTAGGTTCCATGTTTCAGTTCCATAAGTGACTATCGGGAGAATGCATTGGTTGTATACTCTTCTTTTTAGGATTATTGGGATCATCTGGTTCTTGAAAGTTGAGCTTGCTCTGGCGAAAGCTTGCCTTGCATAGATCCTCAAGTCACACACATGGACTTGTAACAGATTATCCGTCACACCCGTACGCAACAACCCACGTACTCGCATAGGCACAGATTTTTCTGTCGCTCGCGTACACACACATACACACACGTATAAACTCACCAAGCGCACTGAATCTGTCCTGCACGCACACATGCACATATGCACGCACACATACGATCGTGCGTGCGTGCGCGAACACACACACACACACATACCTATAAACTCACCACACGCACCGAATCTGTCACACATGCACGCCCACATATATGCACGCACACATACGCACCCCCACATGCACGTGTGTGCGTGTGCGAGCACACATACACACGCGTGCACGAACACACACACTATCCTTTTCTTCCTATCTATCTTTTTGGTTAAAGCTTTCGGAAAAGCAAAAACGGCTCTCCACAAGTGTTTCTAGCTGCTACGACTGATAAGGTAATATATTTTCCAGTCGCCAATTCAACTCGAACAAAGACTCATCATACGATGCTTAAGGAACAGTAAATGGTACAATCCTATCGGTAGAATCTAAAATTGGACCTGGAAAAATAGTTATTATACAAAAATGAACCTCTCTGAAGTTTATTGAAGTCAAGGCCAGCTAACCTCACTTACGCTGATTTAGTGATAATGGCTATATATATATATATATATATATATATATATATATATATATATATATATATATATATATATATATATATATATATATATATATATATATATATATATATATATATATGAGCAAGGCTGGTATGGTCATTATTATTACATAGATAATTGCTCTCATTTGTTCTTTGTCCTTACTTTCTCTCTTTCTCCCTCCCCCTCTTCTCTTTCCTCCCCCTCTGCTCCTTCCCCTGGCTCATTATGTGAACTTGCGAACTCGATGTCAACAGACATAGAATTTATATTCTGTTGAGGCCTTACTATTACCAACGTAAAAATGATGAGAAACATTTCTTTTGCATAAACAAAGTAATATAGATTATTATCACCTTCTTTCCCTTCCTTTGGGAGTGTTACAGACAAAATAGAAAGACAAAAACTAATACATATTATTAT
>OY735234.1:11483489-11565989 GCA_963457665.1 Thysanoteuthis rhombus | reverse complement strand
TTTTACATCAATCCTTCAATATACATCGGTCTCCTACGCATACTAACAAGCATGGGTACGTTCATAGAAACAAACAGGGATGAAATTCATTATAAATGGACTCTGTTCGGTCGTTGAAACAATGGTGAACATACCCCTGGGGCCTCTGGTTATCATTCAAGTCCAGGTATAGGTCGGAATTTGTTTGATGATATTCAAAGTAAGCCCTCCCCATTCTAGGCAGATTAGATTTATACTATCTTTCCTTACATAAAAAAAAACTCTTTCTCATATATATATTCAAGAATGGATATAAATGATCTGACAGAATGATCATGAATTGCCTTATATCATATCGAAAAAAAAACAAAACTTTTTTGAGATAATCTCCTATCATTACACGGTTAATCTATCACTCGTCCAAGACAATGTAAATAGAAAAAACGATTGGAGAAAATAAGGCTTCGGTAGGAATCGAACCTGCGACCGATATATCAGCCGCTTCAACGTAGCGATACTCTTATCACTGAGATGAACAGTCGCCAATAATGCAAAGGCCTACCATTTTAGTCGCAGGTTCAATTCTTGCAGCAGACCCATTTTCTTGAACTATCTAAAAAAAATTAGATTTTTTATCTAAAATTTTCTTTGAATAACACCAGATAAAGATTAGGGAATTGTTGGTCCAAAATGAATATAGAACCCCCCCCCCCAAAAGCTGAGATTAGCAAAAAGAGGAGTATTTATAGTTCACTCGGCTGATTGGTCGGGCTGGCCATTTGTGGGACTATAGTGATTCGTTATGCGAGTATAAGCTTGAGTGTGTGTGTGTGCTCGCATGTGCGTTCTTATGGTTAATTATCCCTTAAATTCAAGCACCGATTTCAGAATCTAACTCCAGTTTTCTCTCCCATGTCTTCCCAGCATTTTATGGCAAATACTGAGCTCTTATCTTATCCTCTAACAATCATGATGACCCACTCTGTCTACACATCCGTTTTGACTAATGAGGAGATTAGGATTTACCAGAAGCCATTATAAAAATGGCTGACTGACTTGAAATTTTTTCAGTCCGGTTTAAAACTTGTTTAAATTTGAAAGTACTTGAAGAGCATGTATCTCTTCGGACAACACACACTAAAATAAAACTAAATGATGACCATCTCATACATAGCTACAACGCAGGGGATTTAATTGTTTGAGTTTTGATTTCCCATATTTCAGACTATTGCCTTGACGTATGAAAAATATTTCTCAATCGGAAAAAAAATTCCTGGATTCACCTCCAAATCTCGATAAATCCTTTCTTAGCTCATGGCCCACTCTTCCACTAAATGTTATTGAATTGAGATTCATTGCGAACTTTTGGAGATATTGTGTAGACAGACAAACATCTTCTAAACGTAAATAATGTTTTGTTATTGAACAACCGTAACCAACGAAAGTGGTGAAGAGTTCTACCTTTTTTTCTAAGATGTGCTTGTGCTTGTTAGTGTGTTCCAGCACTCCTGGCCATACTGTTTTGCGAACATACTTGTAAATTGGCATCCACTGATTTTTCAATGGCCTTTTCATCTTTTAGGGGCCTTATTTTAACGGGTTTATTGATAACATCTAGATTCTAGATGTTTGTGAGGGTTTTTTTGTTTTGTTTTGTTTTTTTTTTACTCCATTTTCGATGTTTTGCAGCAGAAAACGGCAGTGATGGAAGACATAGGATTTAATCTGACCATGTTTATTTTTGATGAAATTTTCTGTGCATGACTTCAAATTTTGACGCTACGGTTATTCAATTATTGACTGGGATGGATAGTCAGTTTTTATTTCATTTTGGGGCTTAACTTTTTTCTCTGCTGATTCAGTTGTTTTGTTCTTTACCAATAGTAATAGATTTCAGATGTACCGCTGTCAACGAACTTAAAGAAGTAGGTGCATTTAGTCACGTCTCTCCGTCTTTCCACTATCCATCTTTCGATTTGTCCGTCCACACGATATCTCCGAAAATACTTGGATTTCCATGAAATTTCGTGGAAATTTCGTGGAAGGTTGGGCTATGGAGTAAAGAAAAGATGGATAGATGGATAATTTTAAATCGGGGCGGTTCCAGGAACGTTTTTTTTTTTCTTTTGATTAAGGGATATTTTCCACTTTTTGTTTTCTCGAACACTTATGTATACGCTTATGTCAGTCCACGTGATATCTCCACTAGTTCTCAATAAGTTTCTATGAAATTTTGTAGTAAGGCTGATGATAGGCTACAGAGAGGGTTTTCAATTTTGGAACAGATCCATGCACAATTAACGTCGTAGATGTACTTATTTCTAAAACGCTGTTCTTTCTCTCGTTATCTCTTTCCATGCACTAATCGCATCTATTGTATTACAAACCGTCAACCAAAACTGTCAAAATTGGTTTCTTCAGTTTTCAAGATGGTCCGGCTGGCTAACTGTGTATCACGCGCACAACCCCAACCAATGGGCTGGAAATTTCAAAATCTATTCCTAATCATTAATTAATTCCTAATTAATTAAGAAAATGTTTTCGAATTGTTTTACGAACATTTCCTCCTAAAACAGGCTTTTTAGTGGAGCTTCTGTTTTCAATGTGAGTTTATACTAAATTGATCGTTAAGTTTATGTCCAACATCGTTAACGCTTGCATTTTGAAAATTTGAACTGTTTTGGTGATTAACTCGTAGAAAGAATTGTACGCCTGATAAATGAATGATGACCAGAGTGCTTTTTAAATCATGCGCTGTTGGATACTAACCTGCGATTTGATCTTCAAAATTGATAGATAGCGTTCGTACATGCATATGATGGAGATACGAGTGGCACGACTGCTAACGGTGCTATCAATGAAGTCGAGTTCAAACTATGGTCGAGGCTGTTTATATCCAGTTTGTTCAGATGCATTTAAGAAACGCGTGAATCCATATCTGCCTATTGGTAAGATAACGGAACAAAATGGGCTCTCCAGTCTTGAGGGGGCAACCAAGGACAAATCCGAATCCAAAACCTGTTTTCCAGAAAATTATGTCAACGAGTGAGTTCAATCAGACTCTGCTTTCCCGGAGGCATAATGACCAGACGAACGTCAAAGGAGGAGTGGGGAAAGGCCTCTGTCCAGCGTTGGACCTGAAAAAGGATGATGCTTGTGTTGAGAGAAGGGACAAGAGAAAAGTTTTGTGTTTGTGTCAGTAGCAAAAAGAATATCCTGTTAATATCGGATTAACGTTAACGCTTACCCACACCTCAGCTCAAGCTATTCTCGCGAATGTTTTGTACGCTAGGCAGCCCCCGTCCTTTTGCGGTTTTCAAGGAAGAAATCTTGTTTTTCATCACATAATTGGCATTGTCTTGCAACATCTCGTAATAGCGCCATTTGTCCGTCTAGACTGTTCGTCGCATCGAGGGATTTGGAAAAACATTCAGATCAAATGAAGTAATTCCATCTCATTAGTTTCGTCGAAAGTGGAAAATAGATAAATGTGCCCCCTTTTCACTTGCTTATTAAAGTGAGCGTATATGTTGGGGGTCTGTGTAGAAAGAATTATCGTTTGGATCCACCAGGGAATGCTGCGTAGAATGTCATTAACATATAATGACTAAAGTTACCTAATGACAATTTGGTTCTGAATTATCTGCCCCTAGCCAACTCACCTTGGACCAGCGTGACAGGGTGAGACCCATCAACCCCCCGTATCTTACACTTACATGGGGAAGGCCCGTGTCAGTGATGGTGCATGGTTCGAATCATACCCCTGTATTTTTTTTTACAGATTTATTTTTTTAGATTTTTTATGACTATTTTCTTTTAAATTTTCCTGACTTACTCAGATATATTACTCCCATGGAGTTATGACAACTCTAATCAGTTGTGGGGTCTGTGGAGCACACTCACCACCTTTGCCCATAACCTCGGAGGTTGAATTAAAAATTCACACGAGGACAATTTTATCTTGATATTATTCATTCATTTCGTATTTTTTCTTTTTGTCAATAATAAAAACATCAATTGGAAAATCTAGCACGCACGCACGCACACATATATACACGCAAACACACACGCGCGTGCACAGGTTGATCAATTTCCAAAACACAGTGAGAGACAATGAGAACATTCATCCTCACCAAGAATTTGTAGTAATTGTATTTTCAGTATTACTCTATCTAACACTTACATGGTCGTCTTCTGACTGCAGCTAAATGTGATGTAATTATGTCAGATTTCCCGGCAAGAATTGAGCATTAATGCCCATAAAATATAAACTTTGAAAAATATGTAATATACATTGAACATACAGCAAAATATAAAATCACTTTATTGCAACTTGAAAACTCCGATTAAGCATGTCCTTCATGCAAAGATTTGCAGGTGTAGAAGGTACGGTTATAATTGAGGAATCATGTCCTCGTTCACTAACATGATACTTTCAAAGCAAACTTTTGCTTCCATATGCATTGAGTACATCAAAGAAGTAATCGAGTGAAAAAGAAATTTCATGGATTTATTATTTGGGGATGAAAAAGACGATGATACTGCGAGATATTTACCTGAGTTCAATCAGTTGAGAAGTTAAGGAAGATGAGAATTGATAAAAATTTGTCCCGACATACAAGAAGCAATCAGCTACCAAACTTCTGAACGGAGCCAGTCTTGTCACTCTCGCACTGGCGTCTTCTCAAACCTCAATCGTGTACAGAATAAGCCGCTTAATTTGGGACTGGGTCTTTTAGATATCAATAAGCAGCGGATAACGTTGAGCAAAGGGAAAGGCACTTATTGTGATCACTTCAAATAAAGTATTTGGAACCAACTGATTTTGATAACAATAATCGCTGAGAAAAATTTATCATCATCATTATCATCAGTTTTTTAACGTCTGTCCCAAGATTTGCCACAATTCTCTATCATGGGCGTTACGGGGCCAGTATTTCCTGAATTTGTCCAATTCATCTCTCCATCTTGTGTTTTGTCGGCCTCAGTTTCTCATGTGATCTCTGGGGATCCATGTTGTGAGAAGTGATCTCCATCAGTTGTCTTACATTCTTGAAACATGGCCTGCCCATTGCCATTTGAGTTTTCTAATAGATTCTATAATGTCACGAACTCACGTTTTTTCTTTATATACTGTGCTGTCTTGTGATCTCTCCATGTAAGTATTTGCGATTATAATGAACTACTTCCTCTGTGTTTGTAAAGTCTTGATGATCGAACAATATAAAGGCAGACAGACGATTCAAGTTTGACTAAACACAAAATAATCACAAAATAATTTTTTGCACGAATGATGGGAAGTGAACATGACCTAAGTACACGACACCACCGGTAAGCCAAGAAAATAATGACGAAATCCTTTAATATTCAAGTGACACAGTTTGTTTTGTTTTCATTTTGTTGAGAATCGAAATTCAATGAAGCAAAAAAAAAAAAAAAAGAGACTGAAGGGGAAACAGGAAGCATATGATCATAATCTCCCCTTTGTTACCTTATTCGCAAGACACTTTTCTTAACGAACTAACGAGCAAATTTTAAAAAAATGAAAAGGGGATTCAGGTAATGGGGTTAGGAAGAGGTAAAGAATTTTTTTATTGTAATATTATTTTTATGCTGTTCTTTAGAAAAAAAAACAATCAGTGCAGTGATAGGGGTCGTTGATCTCTTTCTTTTCAACCTGTTTCCTTTCCTAGGTCGCCCTTGTACGTGTATGAACATGCACCCTACAACGTAAACTAGTTCGTCTGTAAAAATTGTTTTCTGCTTCGATGAACAATGTCGTCTGCGAATGGCTGATTTTCTGGAATTCCTTACAACAAGACGGAATTATTTTAATTGAGCTAACATCCATTCATTGTTAATGTGTATCTCGAGAACAGTCTTCATAAATTTAAAATTAAGGCACTTTTAAGGATGTTGTTTCATCGTGAAATTCATTTGCTTTTCTTATTCCTTTAAACGCTATTCTTTGTGACCAAATTACTTTGATTGGGCGAAATATGTATAACAAAAGGCGGCGTGAGTTAGAAGATCAGAAGAAAACAATCTATTGTCAGGAGAAAAATGAAATTATGATTAACAAAAGAGTTGCAAAATATTTCAAAGAAACATTGAATAAAGAGGAAATTATATCATTTTTTCAATCGAAAATTTATTTTTACTGAAAAAAAGGGTGATGACGATAGTGGAATCTATTTTTCTCCATGCAAATGAATTACCAGAGAGAAGATTTTCTGTTGTCATTTTTTATTACCTACGAACATGAACGTACTTACGTATAACTAAATACATGGAATTTGGTTATTTGAAAACGATGACACCAATTATTTTTGGAGAACAGTGCTGAAATCCCTGAAGGGGGACTCGAACAAATCGGTGCCTGGAAAAAATAGTACAGTCTACAGAATGAGTTTTTGTTGGGATAAATTTGTGGTAAGTGTGCAGTGAGGAGCCTGATTGATTACAGTGCCTTCTAGAGAGTTCCAGAGTGGATTAGAAAATGTAAGAAATCAGGTAGTTTATGCGCACCAAGTACTTATGTGGGATAGATACTATCATATCTATTTACTAAGCTTAGTCTGGCACAGATGCCACAAATATGTGGTACTGTGTGAGGATCGAGTTGGGTGAATAGGGATAAGTTTAATAGACTAGCTTGCTAACTATTACCCCAAAGCGAGATGCCTACATCATCAACATCATCATCATCAGTACTTTAACGTCTGTCGTTGGACATGGACCTTCCCCAGGATTCGCCACAATTCTCCATTATGGGCGTTGCAGAGCCAGTTTTTTCTAAATTTGTCGAGTTCATCTCTCCATCTTGTATTTTGTCGCCCTCGGTTGCGCATGTGATCTCTGGGGATCCATGTTGTGAGACGTGATGTCCATCGGTTGTCTGTCATTCTTGCAACATGGCCTACCCATTGCCATTTAAGTTTTATTATAGTCTCTGACTCCCATTTTTTTCCTCATATATTGTGCTGTCTTGTGATCTCTCCATGTGAGGTTGAGCGTGATTCTCTCATGTGCACGTTGCATACTTCTCAGTTTGCAGGTCTGTCTCTTGGTTAGGTTCCATGTTTCAGCTCCATAAGTGACTATAAAAATATTCTTAAATGAAAACCTACAAAACCTGAATTACATACCTGGCATTTCCTCTCACTCACTCTCAAGCTCAAGCAAATATACACGCATCACCTTCGTCCCAAATCTTTTTCTTGTGCTCTCTTTCTATCTCTAAATTGATCCCTTGTGCGTAAGCGCTCTCAGTTTAACCCCTTTACAACCTCGAATACACTCTCACAGACAAAAGAACAATAATTGGGCCACACATTCTTCTTGTAAATTTTTTTTTTTTTTTTTTTGTGTTGCATTGTTTTGAACTAAATTGGAAACACAAAAGACAAAACAATAGGATTTCGCGAAGGGAAGGTGTTAGGATGTATGGAGAACGAGTACCACCCCCAACGAACAATCCCCCCCCCCCCGAGAAAGATGGAGAGGGGAAGTTTTTGGCGGTTAGATTTAATGAATGGCAGGCTATAAGAGTTGGGGAAAATCTCGGATAACGAGGAAGGGTGTTCGGAAGCGCAGCACGCGGTAATTTTCTTTCTTTTCTATTCTTGAAAGAAAAAAAAAAAACATTCGATGAATCGACTCTTATTTTCTCTTTCTGGTAGTTTCCACTGATGAATTGTTTTATACATTTTTTTTGCTAAAAGAATTCTGACATTGAATCCGGCTTTTCGTCAAATGACATCAGATATAATTGTTGAAAAAAAAAAACCCCGACCGTTTTTGATATTTATTGTCATCCTAAAAGATTCAACCAACCGCATCGCTGACAATTTTCATTGTTTTACACTTAGTTTCCCCCGTTGTCACCTGTGTCTCTAATTAGTCAGATTTATTTGGTTAATTTAACAGGGGAACTATTCAATACCCGGAATCTTCATATCAAAAAATACGACAAAAATGCGTCATTATCGTTATGATACACATTACTGAAGAATGTCAGTTATTTTTAACTGACACACACAACTGCGCTCTCCGGGAGATTTCGTGTAACTCAACATAGCGTGTCTTTCTTGAACACTGAACAGAATAACATCGCTTGATATTTAGGCATTTCGCGAAGGATCAACACTTGATTACGGAATACCTTATTTTCATGTCAGCGAACATTTTCCAAGTATAATAACTTACAGGTCTGAGCGAAGCTAAACTGACTTCTATTTTGATTTAAATCTTCATTTATTTATTGTCTATAAATAATCTGAATCGTCTACTACGACTGCTGCAGCTGGTCTCAAGGTGACGCGTTTGTGTGTGAGCATTCAAATCGTCAAATACGACAGAAGCTGCTGATCTCAAGCTAAGAAAAGTTTTCAACCGTGGTCTTGGCGTCGTAGATGGAAGAGGTTTTTCCTGCTCATGTGTCTCAAAGTCGACCGTAAACTGAGCTACTGCCTGGAATAATTATAGAACATCTCATTCACTTTTTTGCTAAACTCAGATTTAGTTAATCCACTGTGTGGGTTCTGAGTCGGGGAACCGAATTGTCTGAGGCTGATTACTGTACGTTTAAATTGCCAGAAAAAAGATCGACTCCATCTTTCCTAAAGGATATCACAGCTGATGCAGACCGTTTAATGCATCGGCCTAGGCGTTGTAGGAACAACGAATTTAACAATTGAATTTCTTATTGGCTCTTTGAAAAAAGTTTTCTTCAGTTCAACAAATTTCGGAAAATAATCTTCCTAAATGACCGAGAATTTCTTTTCCAAGAAAGGCAAGGAAAAGAAAACCGCCCTCTGCATCGTCAAGGCAAAAATGAATTCTCACGAAATTTTTCTTCAAAATTCTCCGATGACCAAGTCGTAGAGTTCAGTCGGAAATTCAATCACATACTGTTGGCTTTCCAGGTAAAACTATTCATTTTGTTTATTATTTATTTGCTTACCTCGACGACGACGAAGTAGGAAGTTGGTTTTCGTTGAACTTAGCTTGGCTTAGCGATATTTTCTGGGAGAGTTTGTATGTTAAATCCTCTTTTCCTTTTGTCTCATGTAATAATTTTTGATCTTCATATGACCTCCGAGTGTTTACTATGGATCAGTAATTGTATAAATTCCCCTGTTTATCCCAATATCTATCAAGTCTGTTTTTGGAGGATCCACTTTTTTGTAACGCATAATTTTGTTAGGTAGACTATTCCATATTCATGTATTGAAACTCAATTTTCGTGTATCTAGCCCAGCTCTCTGTTGGTACATTTTTGGGTTGTTCCCCTTGTTTCCTGTTCTACGTGTATTTTTCTTTTTTTCACTCTTTGTAATTTTCCCGCATGTTAGAAAGATACATGAAGATCTACTTATGAAATGAAGTGTGATATTTTTTTAATTTTTTCTCATGTCTCTCCGTAACGATGAATTCCTTCCACTCGAAGGTAAAGATTCATCTGATAAAAATATCTCCTATCCAATATTTTAAACGATCGAGTTCAGCTGTTGATTTTCTTGAAAAAAAGCATCTCATATAAATTCAAATATATACTTTTTTCCGAGGTTATTATTATTATTATTATTATTATTATTATTATTATTATTATTATTATTATAATAATAATAATAATAATAATAATAATAATAATAATGATAATAATAATAATGATAATGATAATAATAATAATAAAGACGACACTGTAAAAACACGCCTTTTTTTTTAAATTTCAAAAGAGCATCTTTTTTACGAGCAACAATATCATAGCTCACCTATTTGTGGATTTTTCTCCCTTTTCACAGATGTTATCTGTTATCAGTTTGAGGGAAATTCTGTTGCTTCTTACAAATGTATAGACGGGATGATTCATGATCAGCATCTTTAAAAGTTCCTAGAAGTTTTGAATGATATAAAATTACATAATGTGCTACGTGCATAATCTTTTAGGGAGTACAACGATGTTGGTTGGATAAATACCTTATGTGTATGTGTCATACTTTCGAGCGGCCTCCATTTTGAGTTCTGGGTATGTGATTGTGTGTGTGCGTAAAGGCTAACAATAATGCATATATATACATTTATGCTTTTAGATATATATTCATATATTTATTCTGATGATAGTGATAATAAGTTATGAGCTCTTATAAAATGAAGCTAACACACTTGAGGGGAGTCTGTAAAGATTTATCATATATATATATATATATATATATATATATATATATATATATATATATCCTCCACTCAGGGTTGAGCACTCTTCAAGTGAGGTAACTCGTTCATTGTAAGCTTATGCAATGCTCTTCCAACATGTAATGGAGCACTCTGGTGGATAAGGAACCTATGCATTAATAAATATACCGCTTAAATTCAACCTTACTGACCGTCCAGTTCCGTGGAGTAGAGAGAGGATACCAGCCTCTGGGTCTGAAGCTAAAATTTCGATCCTACCTTGTGGTACTGGACTGGATAATGGATAGTCTATAGCCACACTGAATTGTAATACATAAAACGGCTGTCTGCCATCCAGGTTTATCATCATGTCATCATGTTCGCCTGATGAGGCCCGAAAAGGGCAGAAACATGAACTAGTTTGTGTAGCGAATCCACATTCTATTATTTATATATATATGTGTGTGTGTGTGTGTGTGTATGCGTGTGTGAATGCTGTACTTGCTTAGATTTGCAAACATCTACACCGATACCTGAACGATATGTGGTGTATGTCATCATATATATTGAGGCATAGACCAAAATCAGTCTCTCTGTTTTTCTCCCCCCTTCTCTCTCTGTTTCTCTGTCTCTTGTATATATATGTATAAACTTAATGCTTATAGATATTCACGACAGAAACGAATACAATACAGAACTCACCTGTTGGTGGTAGGATAGTGGAACAGGCTTATCTTGGATATTGATCAGTATGAATATCATTCGATTTTTTTTTTCAATTTTTAGAGATCAAATACCCTTTTCTATGGAAACAGCATTTGACTTACAGTATATAAACACAAACACACATACAAATGTACATATTGATGCATGTTTGAACAAGGGTTACGAACAAAGAATAGTCTTTTTTTCTTTTTTTCACTCTTGTTAACATACAAGAGAGGTTTATGTACATTTCCTAAATACATTATCGCTGTGTTGAAACAGACGATTAGGCCGAGAAAGAACGAGGTGAGGATTAGGGTTGAAATGACTCTGCATTGCCGGTGGCTGTTCAGCTCAATGGTAAGAGCATCGATACGTACGAGCGGCTACCCTATCGGTGGCAGGTTTGATACCACCAGCAGCAGCCCCATTTTCTTTGATTATCTATTCTGTTTACGTTGTCTAAATTGAGAGATATATTAACCGGGTAACAACAGGAGACCATTTCAAATTGATTTCCATATGATATAGCATGATTTGTAATTCATTCAAAAGAGAGTATGCATGAATCGAGTCAGTGTAATTATTGTCCAAACGTTTGTGACGGAGCGCTTCCAACCATACTTGTACAGGTCAGTATCAAGGCCAGGGGGAAACTGGGGGTGTTATTTTTCGGCTTTTCAATTGGGCGTTAACCGTATGACCGTTGTACCATTGTTCATTATTAGAGACAGGAAGGACTGTGGGTGTTGCGAATTTTTTCAACTTTTCAAATCAGCATTTGTCAAGACTTGAAATTATATATATATATGTTTGGCATGGATTATGGTTAATCCGATAAGAGAAATAAATGACTTGTTAGAATAAATGGAATATTTTAATACAATGTTTGGTCTATATCTGAATTTTCTCAAGGCGAGTGTTTGTAGGTAAGGTTTGTATCAACATTTCCACATATTCTATCCTACCCCCTTACCCCCTTACATTCCTATGAACATCCGGCACAGATCAAAAACAAGCAACCGTTTGACGAATACACATCCACCTATAAATCTTACCAACCCACAATTCAAATTTTACTTGAAAAAACAACTGTTTCCTTTTTCTTGCTCCATTTGCTTTGAGAAAGTTCATACATGAACGGAACGTCGGAATAAAATGATCAATTTTTTTAACTAGACTTCCAACATTGTCATTCATTCCTCACATTTGTGTGTGAGAGAGAACGAGGAGGGATGCAAATGTATATCTGTTTATGCACTTATATATATATATATATATATATATGTATATATATATATATATGTTCATGCACTTGATATATATATATGTATATATGTGTGTGTGTGTGTGTGTTCTATTATATTCTCATACATGTGTATAAGTATATAAAGTAAACTATCTTCCAGCATTCAAACTTGAACGTTAGGCCTTGTCATTCCATGCTTGTTGAACGAAATCGCTGAGAAAACTTTTTTATTTTATTTTTGTTCGTGTATCTTTTGTATTTAAAGACATATTTTCTGTTTCATTGCAGGTTTCTGAAGTTATTCATCTCCTACAACACACGACTGGGCACCGCCTGGATTGCACGCACCCCTTAAAGGCCAGTAACCACAGAACTACGTCATCCAGAACAACACCTGGAGTCACTCCTCCACCAGCACTCCTTACTCTCAACCACACTCTCCACTTCTCAGTTTTTCACCTCTTGATTTTTTCTCTCTCTGATGATTAAGACCAATCAACATATTTTTTTTACTGTAAATGGTTCTGACCAGTGAATCCCAATCTAATAATGAGGATAGACGAATGAAAAATAAACAGAAGACAACCCCGATATCAATTAGTTCCTGATAGATTAGACCTATTGACCTAGAAGGTCAATGGTCAATTGTCTGACCTAGTCTTTCTACTGGTAACTAAACCAGCGTGCTACTTGTTTTTATTATCGTAGCAGTTGCAAAAGAGGTGACTTATTTCCCAGCAGCTCTAAGATTTGACTGCGAAAACGACTTTATAAGAGAGTGGACCCGAACTATTCAAGAGGCAATCCAAATAAAGTAGAGAAAGAAAAGGAAAAACAGTCAAAAGAAATAAGAGAAAGAGAGAGAGAGAGAAAAATAGAGAGAGAGACGTGAAAGTGGAGAAGGAGCAGGAGGGAAAGTTAACAGAGAGGAGTAAGGCGGAAGTTACAATTGAGGAAATTGGCAAAAGCTCTTAATAAGTTGAAGAACTGTAAAGAGAAAAAAAAAAAAGAAGAAAAAACAAAGGGGAAGAGGTTGACATTGAGAAACAAAAAGAACCGTGAGAGAAGAAACATAAAAGTATTAAAGGAGGAGGAGGAGCAAAGCAACAGTGTGACATCTAGTTTGCCATTTGAGGCTTGACCATCGCCCGAATTGCCAAGTTGGTCATTTAGTCGCTGTCCAGCCTGGGTAGCAGTATAGCATTTAACGACTTCAGTTCACCAGACGATTTGACGACTTCAATTTTACAACTGAATATCAGACTCAAATAATTGATGCATCTGTACAACACAATATTTTTTGGACACATAGATACACAAACACAAGCTTGAATTAAGTTGAATTCTGGAAAAGGGGAAACATTTCATAGCATTCCTGGACTACTGGGTGAACAACGAAAGATATTTAATTTCTTTCGCGATTTGACTAGTGTTGCGCTACTTGCATTTATTTACCTGCTCATCTAAAAAGTCGAGGATGACATACGATCGCCGGAATCTGAATCCAATTTTTGAATTTCATTTATAACGAAACTGATTTTTCCTGGAAATATTACCATAAAACTGAAATTTGCAATTTATTAACCAAGTCTGTACTTATACCAGGACTTTATCGAGAACCACGAAAATTATATTTTTTTCTACTTCTATGGAAACATGACCGTTGGAGGATAATTCCGCAATCAGTTTTCACAAAAGAAACACCCACATACGCGTATACGCCCTAACACACAGGCACGTGCACACTCATATACACAAATACGTGTGCGTATACGCACAGATATATTTATAATATTTGAGAATTATTAAAGGATATCGAAGGCTAAACGAGGAATCATGATTCACCCCGAAAAAGACTGTAACGTATCTTTGGTTTATTTCGACTGGAACGCTGAGCAGTACATATTATCTGTGCTGATCTCGCTGTATGCAGTGGTCGGAAGCGTCGGCAATGTCCTCATCTTGATCGTGTACCTAAAAAAGCAGGACCACAAGACGAGCAGCACGTTCATCCGGGTGCTCGCCCTACTCGACTTGTGTGTCTGCTTATTTGTCATGCCCTACACGATCATCTACGAACTGCATGGAGTCACCTCCGACGCCATCTGTCGGAGTTTCGAGGTCGTCCGCCATTTCTGCATCATGGCTTCCAACGCTTCCCTCGTGGCTATCGCTTTCGAACGTTGTATTGCCGTACGCCGACCAACCCGACGCCTCACGTTATCCCAAGTAAATAAGGGGATGATTGTCATCGTTGTAATCAGCATCGTTCTCGCCATCCCGTCAGTTTTTATATTCGCCGTTGTGCCCGGGGGTTATGTGGTCACTGATGGTAACTGCACCATTGAGGAGATCCAGGCACTGAACCAACCCTTCTGTCATTTTACCATGTCATTCCTGGGTGAAATAGGAACGCGTTCGTACCAAGCCCTCCTCAGTCTTTCCTATTGCACTGCCTGCATGGCCATTGTCATTCTGTACACCCTTATCTACAGCACTCTTTGGAAGAAGGCCCAACTCAGACAGAAACTTTCCAATCCTCTCGGTCTGCCGTCCAGTTCTACAAGCAGCAACGGTGGTTCGGGGTCTGATCGATCGAACATGGGTAGCGAAAAAGTGAAATACTTCGACAACGTGGCCGATGTTAACGCATGCACGCTGAACAATGCTCGCAAGATCAATACTCCGGTCGATTCAGACATCGATTCAGGAATCCCGGGTTCGAACGGCAGCAACGACATGTCAACGACGAAGAAAAAGAATCTCCAGAACCACGAATCGTGTAAAACCCAGGGGAAGTTCTCAGACAAAAGACGAAGCATGCACCATAACCGGACTGCCAAGATGTTGTTTTTGTGCACCATTATTTACATTGTGTCTTGGGTGCCATTTTGGTTGGACATTTTTGGAATTACTGACAGCCTCATTCTGAGATACTTGTTCTTTCTCGGTAATGCTAGCAATCCTATTGTCTATGGAATTGTCAATGATCGCGTACGAGAAGAAATCTGCAAACTCTTCAGACGAAGAAGGCGAAGTGGATATCCGTGAGAAAAAAAAAAAAAAAAAAAAGGACGATTTTAAAATTTTTAAGGTAAAAACGAGAACTTTCTGAAGGAAAACTTGTGCCTCGGTCCATGTTATTTCTCTATGTAATTTATAAAAAAAAAATATTTCATAAACCAAAATGATGTGAAATTATTCTTGTGACCGTAAACATCAGACATTTCAATGGTTCGATCGTTTTTATCCGTAAGAACTTCTGATTGTTTTTATTTTATTTCTTCTGACCCCCCCCCACCCCCAGCCCTCTTTCTCTGTCTCACATTCTTTTAATACTCACTCAAACCGCCGGACGGTCAAATAGGTTTTAAGAAAGAGGTTTGAGCTTTCATTCTAAGCTTACGACTAATTCCTTATTTATTCTCAGGAGATTATTTCAACACTTTTATCATTGTTCCTGATCACATAAAAGTTGATTTAAAATGTATATATATTTCAACGACTCAGGATAGATCTTCGAAAATTCACCCGAAATTTGAATGTGCCGCAGTTATGTTTATTTGACAGACCGAATCGAAGAAAGTATCAAAACTATTGTCAGTTATCTGCCCTTGTTGTGTGAAACAGCTTCTGGGGAAACTGCTAGTAAGTTTGATGACAACTACTTGGGTCTCTTAACCAAACTCTCATGAGAACGTATTCGCTGTTGGTACTGTCAGAACCCCAGCAAACTAGTTCTCAAGTGCAAGATGCTTATCGAGCTCGAATTTGTCCGATTCGTGGTACACTTATCTGCTTGGAATAAATCGTTGGTAATTTGATATTACACATGGATATTTGTGTGACAAAATCAATAACATTTTTTCATTACCAACGGTATAATCAAATATTCAGACTAAGTTATTTCCCAGGGAATTAAATCTAAATTGAAGAAATTTGAAGAGTTGCTATCTCGAGATTTTTCTTCCTCAATTTCTTTCTTTTAACAACATTAAATTGACGGTGACAGGCCCAGGTACATGCCTTATTTTAAAATTCCTGTACCTGTGTTGTGTTTGATGCTTCGACCCAGGAAAGAAATAGTAAACATCACTGACATTAACATTACACTGGAATCATGAACGCCATTATTATTTCTCCTTATATTCATATGTCTGTCTGTGACAGATGTAAGTATTCATTATATATCTCTCGTTCTTGCTATGATGCTTTGATCGCTACTTCTGCCCGCGAAAGTTGTAATGACCAAGCTAGCGAGATTATTCTTGTTTTACACTTCATGATACTTGCTTTTAACAAGCCATCATGCCCAACACTATAAATTTTGATATCATTCAACAATATACATCTGTATACAATGATCCTTACAGTCCTCATTTTTATCCGTGGTATAGAAATCGTGCTACTAAGTTCTTGAGTAGCAAACTACATAATAACATTGAGTTCATATCACATTGAGATTAATGGTACTATGCCAATCTGTCCATACGATTTTACGTCTCTTGTTGATACTTAAGATTCAAGATCCATTACTCTAGCACAGTGGTTTCGAAACTATGAACACTAGAGGACCCCTTCTATGAAGAAAGTATTCTGACTGATCCCTATTTTTGGCATTTTAATTTCTAGACTGTAATCGTTGAACTACGATAATAAACAATTTTTGACCATCAAAATCATAATTATTCTAAAAGGATTGCATCCATTTGAATTCTAATATATTATACAGGTCTATAAACAAGAATTACATTTTTGATAGCTGTACTATGGATGATGATGTATCTCTGGCACAAGATCAGTCATTATGGCAGGTTTAGAGGGACACAGCTGTGGACCCCTAAGCGTTATTTGTCGGAACCCAAGGGGTCCTCAGACCTTTGTTTCGAAACCACTGCTCTTACACGTCTGAGTCCGATGTATGGATTAAAAAGTACCTTGAAAAATGACGGAATTATTTATGTATGGATAAATTATACGAATATACATTTTGGTTTAAATGTATTTATTGCAAACGGGAAAAAAAACGAATACCTCGAACAAAATTTATTTTTCTGTCGATTTTCAACCACTTTTCATATTTTCTGGGGTTTTTAAAAATAATCTTGATGCAATAAGGCAACAGAATTGGGTAAATACGGAATTGAGACATGAGCAGCAACAGCAGTAGTAGTAAGAGAAGTTGTGATACTACCAGCAGCAGTTGCCTGTCTACATCAGCGAACACATAAAAGAGAGTTTTTGCTTGCTAGCAGCAGCCATTGTGTATTCGCAGTACCTCATCCCTAAATTTCTGTTTGCTCTAGCGTGACAGAAAACCATCAAACAAAGAAAGTGACAATGGCTTTCATATTATAAGTTAACACTTCAGTGATCGCTACGTCTGCCCGGAAAAGACGTAGCGACCCGTGTAATTCTTATATTGTATCAATACTATAGAGATACTATGTCATAATGATATTGTGATCTTTTGGTTCTCCATCGTTTACTTGAGGGCTCACAGTGCAGTTTTTATATCATATTTCACTGTGACTACTGTGTCTACCACAAAACATTTGATTCACACAACAGTATTAACTCTGTATTGTATTGGAATGTGAGCGTTGTATGATACATGACCGTTGTCCTTACGTCAGCGCAGGACGGTTACGAGAATCAATTCTATGATTTTTTAAAATCTTTATAAGCCAGAAGATGAATTAAGAAGAGGAATGCCCTTTGAATAAACCAATCTGATACTGCCTACGTTTGCGCTAAATAAACAAAAAGGGATCGTTAATTATTATCCCTACATATTTGTACATTGTGTATTGACTTTTCAAGAGTGAAGGGAGAATTATCATTATTAAATAATGATTTTGTACATATTGAATACCTCCCTTCGCTCTTTTTTTTCACTCTGAACTCTCGTATATAAGAAGACAAAATTCTGAATTTTTGGTTTTGCTTTTTTTTTTCTTTTCTTTTTTCAAATCCACTTTTGTATTATATGAATTGTTCGTTAACTAACAATGATGTCCAAAACAAAAAAAAAAATGATCTGTATTTTGAGCTCACTAGAATTGTCTTAATTGGGAATAATACACTTATTTATATATTTTAATCGTTGTCTTTTTTCTTCTTTTTTGTTGTTTTAATTTTTTTTCAATCATTTTTTTCTTGCTTTTTTTCCATACTTTCAGTTTGTCATCGATTAGCGTATATGAAACCTATTCAATCTCATCGACTTCCATAACAGCTCCTAAGTCATTTGAGCAGGTTGATTTTTTTTTCTCTTTTTGTAAAAATCAACTCCGGAAAATTTTAGATAGTTGAGCTTTAATATAAGAACTATCACCAAAATTTAGATTCTTAGCTTTACCACCAATCAAGGGATCATTTAAAAAATTTCACTTTTTGAAGTAGTTTCCTCAAATGAGAGTAAGAGCTTGGCTTAAAATACGAAATGAGACCACAACTCCACAATCTACCGATCATATTATGTATAACCACATTGCCTGATACATAATTATCAACTGAAATATCAATTGATATTTTCACTGAATAATGTTCTATCAATATTATTAATATTCACGATTGAATTACGTTCATTGAAAGATTTTTTTAAAAACTATGTAGACTTGTTAAAGGCCACTGTTCCAAAATCTGCCGATCATATTATGTATAACCACCTAGCCTGATACATAGTTATCAACTGAAATATGATCTGAGATTTTCACTTTAAAATGTTCTATCAATATTATTAGTATTCACGGTTGAATTAGATTCATTGACTAGGAAGGAGGTTATCACGATGAACAAATATTTGTTGTGTAAAATGAAGGTTATCTTAATCATTAGGCTACGGACTTAGCGATGTACTTTTGTCTGGAAAGAAAGAAAGAAAAAAATTTTAATTGTTTTCCATACATTTCCCTATTTTAATTAAACTGTGTCTTTGAGCTTCGTTGCCTTTTTTTATCCATTTTCTTGAGTGTAGCTAAGATCTAATGTTTATTTAAACTATGTTTCTCTTGTTGTTATGTATAGCCTCTTCAGAACCCGAATAACTGCATTTCAGTAAGTACTTCACAATGACTTCTGGCCCTCAAGAGCTATTACATTCTTTATCTACAAGATTTTATCTACTTCCTGCACTTATTAATGGTGGTTCATTCTTGCCTGTGCAATCTATCTATTATTCACAAAATGCCTTTCTCTCAGTCTGTCATCGCATAACTCAAGGACAGCTATGGCCGCCAAAGTTTCTGCGTTTACAA
The DNA here is from genome assembly GCA_963457665.1 of Thysanoteuthis rhombus. NCBI lineage: Eukaryota > Metazoa > Mollusca > Cephalopoda > Oegopsida > Thysanoteuthidae > Thysanoteuthis > Thysanoteuthis major. The sequence goes on along the minus strand of OY735234.1, from coordinate 11,546,621 downwards.
ATGGGAAATTGGGGCATGTTTTGAGGGTATCATTTCTTCGAAAATTCTAAAACTTTATAATTTTAGCGAAGGGTTCGGCCTACTATTAATTGATAATACTAAACTGAACCCTTACTTTGTGTCTGTCAAGTTACCTGAACTGGATCTTTATCTTTTTGTTTAATCTTATAGTGGAGAAATGTAGTTGAAAACCCTACCTGTAGGGCGGGTTTCCAGCAAGTTCTACAAATGTGCAAATCAAACTTATGCATTTTTGACCGGAAAGGAAAACTACTGAATTGATTCTGAGTTATTTTCGTACGTAAATGAGCTGAGATTAGGTTAGAATCAATCTAAGTAAATGATTACAAGAATAATTTATTGTGATCTAAGAGTTGATATCAATAGTAATTTGAATCAATTCTTTTATTTCTTTATCCTTGAAGGTCGTAATTTATTCTCAGTTTCTAGACTACAAGTTACTATTTTGTTGTCAACACTCCCTTGATCTATCTTGAATTTATCATCAACATCACAGCAGGCTTATGGCAAAGAAGACCTATCAGCGCTTACAAAATATAGAAAATAGAAAAGAAAGGCAATGAAACCAAAGTTGTCAGTGATAGCATTGGTTTTGTTGATTCTTAATGAGCCGACGAACATGACATTATTGTGTTGAATATTCGAAACATTCTTGATGACAACTGATTCTTTGGTAGGAATAGATCCTTGGAAGCGGAAAATTACTGTTTTCCATTTCAGGAACTGGTTTGGTGATACTAAAACTGACTTGAAATGATATAAAATCCGACCAAAGTATTTCAAAAGGCAGTCTATCCTTGGTATCACCACAATGTCAATATAAACAGTTGATATGAAACAAGACGAGTTGAGAATCATTTGCCAACGGAATAAAAAAGATGATTTATTTGCACGAGCCAATTTGTTGTTTGCCTGTCAAGCCAGACCGGATCCTTTTAAACCAATGGTTCTCAACTAAGAGGTCATGTCCCCTCCCAGTGGACTAAAGAATGTTTCAAAAGGGGCACAAGTCCACAGGGAAAGATGGACATAATGTATTAAAATTCTTTTTTTCACAGGTTTTCACTCATTAAGAACTAATCATTCGGTGAAAAAATGTGGAGGCAAGATCAAACTCCTTAGATGGGAACGTAGTGGTAAAATGATTAATAACCACGGCATTGAAAGATGATTGTACGGAAAAATAACAATCAGCGTTGAGACTTGCACCCAGCAAGAGATAACAGAGAAGAAAATACCTTCCTTTGACAATACTAATGAAGGTAACAATATATATATATATATATATATATATATATATATATATATATATATATATATATATATATATATATATATATATATATATATATATATGTATTAAACTGCTTTCTATAATCTATCTATCTTTCTTAAACTAACACCCTCTCTCGTACATAAACATGTATTCATATGTATATAATGCAAGTTTTATTATAGATATTTGTATCCATGTTCAGATATCAAGGGAAAAAATCGTCTTAAAATTTCTTTTGTCACTACAAAAGATTCACATCCTAATCTTTTAAGCCGGTTTTTTTTTTTCTATATTTCTTTCTTAGATTTCCACAGTTGTGACCCAGAGAGTTAGGGGGATCTTGAAGAGGTGAGGAATTTTAAAAGAATTGGATAGATTTAAAACTAGTGCAAGTGAAGAATTTGTATATAGGGTCCCATCAGATCCCATCGTTTGGACGAAGTTTACTGGGTAGGGATTTCTCGGCCTCGTCAGGTAGGGAAATGCTGCATACAAAAATAATTAGAGGCACCTTAAGTAAATGCTAGTTATTGCTTGAAATGAGAGTTTTATGCTACCGTCTCACTTGAGTTGGAATGTTCATTGGAATTGAAAAACCATTATACATCAAACAAAAATATTTAAGGTTTTAACTAAAATTGAAGATTAATGAAGAATTGGTCCGAATTGAACTCTTACAAAAACAATTTCCTCTGAGTCAAGTCCGAAATACTTAACCAGCTATCTTGATCAAATGGATTACTTCTTGAATAAACATACAGTTTTTTCAAATCAATATCATAATCATAACAGTCACTTTTTTATCTAATACGAAGGTCTGGTTTGTCACCCAATAGAAACCTTCACGCAACCAACCACTAACCGAACGCCATGTTGGGAATAAACAAATATAGAAATTGGAAAAAGTGGTGATCAATGAATCAGTTTCCTCACTCGATCTTAGTTGAGCTGTGGTCTCAAAAGAAGTCTGAATTTTCAAAAAATTAGGGGATCAATTTAGTATAAACTTACATCGCAAACTCTAAAAAGGTATTTTGGGGCGGTTTTGAAAAAGTTTTCCTTGACATAAGGAGTAAATGTTGACATTTTCAACTCGCTAGCTCCATTGGTGCGTGCTATACTTGTGATACATACATGCATACGCACATAGCCAGCCAGATCAACTTGAAAACTGAAAGAAACTTATGTTGACGGTTTTGGTAACAGTTATGGTTGAAAGCTTATAATATGCAAACGGTATGAAAGGGGAGTGTAAACCAGGACAAAAACAATTAGACCAGTGGAAAGACAAAATGTTTTTGAGTGGATCTGAAGATTTTTTCAATTACTTTTAAAATTACTTCCCCAAAATTTGCAAAATTGTTGTTGATTAAAATGGCGGCTAGTGCTGTCGAATTTCCACCATTTTTGTTTTAATAAAATTAGGTCTGGACAGCTCAAGTTCCATTTTCTAAAAATTTTATATTGATCCACGAAACAAAGAAAAAAAAAGGATCATTTGATATTCATTTTTTTTTTTCATGTCTTCCAGCAATTGCATTGTCAAAATTTAAATCGAAAAATCACATTATCAAAAGGAAGAAAAAATTTGAAAAATACCCGTGAATAGAATTTCAATTTTTTTTTTAAATTGAGACTGAATTTTAATTCACGGATCAATTATCTAAAAAATAACAGCAACATATGGAATAACAATCCTACGATGATCTTCTTGTTGTAAAATCCCCATAGGATTGTTTTTCCATATGTTGATATTCCAAAGATTCTGAACATCCAAATTAAATTACAATTACGAAGCCATAAAAATCAATAATAAAAACAGCCAAAGGGAAAATATTTGAATGGCTGTTATTGCGATGATTTCGCCTTTCAATTGAAACAGAGAAAGGATTGTTAGTCGTTTGTTTGACAGTTCATAAAAAAAACATTGATATTAGTTGAAAAAGATTCATCAATAGTTTCAGAAGTAAAATCACTTTTGAATGCTGATCTCAAGTTATTCATTAAACAGATACCAGCTTTAAATTGGTTTCAGATTATTGTATTGCTAGTTCATTTGTCCAAAATGAATAAAATTATATGTACAGTACTATCGTGGATGAAAATTTTTCAGAGAAGGCTCTATTGCCGTTAGTTTTGTGACAGACAGACAGATTGTCAGTCAGCTACAAAGATACATACATACATACATACATACATACATACATACATACATACATACATATATATCAGAGGTGGGACTATGCCAAGTTGTACCTCACCAGCAATTTTTGTTATTCTTTTAGTTATTTTTGTAAATGTTTTAGATTATTTCCTTTTAGGTTTTTCAAGATTCATCAGATATATTGCACCCTCAGAGCTCCGATGCCCCCCTCCAGCAGTTTCAGGGTCTGCGGGTCCCACTCGACATCTCAGTACATACATAAATACATGAGCAATAACGATGATGTTCTTGGGTAAAAGTTCGCCAGTAAAAAATATTTACCGTATTTTAGAGCCAATTTATTTTGCTTCGTGATTCCTTGTGTTCACTTAAGGATAATAAGTCCCTGTGACACATATATGACAGAATGAAGGGATTTCTATGACGTAAAAGTAAGCAACAACACCATAAAGTGCTTGATTCGCCATCGAGAAAGTGGCCCAGATGTCAAGTGACCACCACTTGAGCTATCTGAATTACAGCTTTGATGCCGGGTTCAACTTTTACCAACACCCAAGCAGCTGGGAACAAGACAATTAAGTGCACATTCACAGAAGAAACGAAACGAAAACAGAGCGAAACACCGCAATCTATAACTGTTAACTTGTCATGTGTGACATTTAGAAGCCAATCACACGAACACTTATGGTATTTCGTGTCCTGATATCCTCTTAAGGTTGGCACTTGCAAAATGCTTTTGGGTCCTAATTGCGTTTCAAGTCACACAGAAAAAAAGAGGTGTACTCAATAAAGAGCTAACATCTGTTGACTTTAGGTAGAACACGAATGATATTTGGCAATTGCTTTCGTGGCAAGTGACCACACCTGGCCGAGGAAGTTGACCTGCTTCAGATGGGAATAGTTGATTGGAATCGGTTTGCACAAGTCTGGGAGTACCTTTGGGTAAATGGCACATTTTTGTTAAGTATCTTTACAAGAAGCTTTATGCTCAAAGAGTATTTTATAAGTTTTTAGTAACATTTTTTCTTGTTAGCGTGCACATGTACGAAAACAGGAGAGGGTTACTGAAAAATTAAAAGAATGCTCCTTGTCTGTCATATTTAATGAAATGTGCATATAAATGAAGTATATATATATATATATATATATATATATATATGTATATATATATATATATATATATGTATATATATATATATATATATATATATATATATATATATATATGCTGAATATCTTTACAGGAAGCTATGCATTCAAAGAACATTTTTAGAATTCTTTAGTAAGATTTTTCTTGTTAGCGTGCACATGTACGAAAAAGAGAGAGGGTTACAGAAAAATTTAAAAGAATGCTCCTTATCTGTCATATTTAATGAAATATGCATACTAATGGAATATGTATATACATATATATATATATATATATATATAGAGAGAGAGAGAGAGAGAGAGAGAGAGTGAGAGAGAGAGAGAGAGATTCTAGAACGCATTACAGCTTGAAACACTCAACATCAAAAAATATTCTTCACTTCAGTCACATATTTCCCAATAACTGCCAATGCAATTTGTTATTTTCTTCAGGGCTTTTTCTCTCTGTATCACATATATTTTATTATTATGGTACAATGAATAAATTTTCTCTTGTTGTGATCATCAACTATTTACCATGTGACTGTTTCAGGGATTTTAAAAACAAATCAACATGGCACCCCAGCTGTGTCGGTCAAGCATAACCTCCCTTTGAGCAATGTTTTACTGTGTGTATATATATATATATATATGTGTGTGTGTGTGTGTGTGTATATACATACATACATACATACATACATATATATATATATATATATATATTACATATATATGTGTATGTGTGTGTATAAATCTGAGTGTATTTTACTACTATTCATTGGCATATGTTAACGTATTCAGGTTTACTCTCTTCCGTTCTTCACAAACACGCAGGAGCATGCGCACACACATACACAAGCCCGTTAAAGACATGCACACTTCTTCCTCTCCGTTGGTCTCTGTATTACTCTAACAATATTATTTAAACAGGGTGTGTATTAGTGCGCGCACGTGTGTGTAGAGATAGTAATAGCTTGCATTTGATATCTCTAAAGATATGAAATGTCACAGATGATCATTTTTCATCTTCATTTTCGATAGAGGACGAACGTTTATTCAACAAACCCGTAGCAAAACGACATTTTGACTAAATATGGTAGTACAGAAATCTAGAATAAAACAAATCAGAGAAATTTTACGTTGGCAAAAATAGTTAAAAGCTAATTCATTTCCAAATCAAATATTTTGAGAAATGACGTCGAAGTTTCAATCCCAGGGCCAAACTTAAGATACGTTACTTGAAACCGGTTTATAAATGGGAAAAAAATCAAATGATATTTGTGGTATAAAATAACTTATCATTTATGTATTGTAAATAAAACCAGAATACTTATAAATGTTACGTCATATGCATGCATGAGGCATTAGGTCAGTAATTTTGGAGTGAAATTGTACGTCGAAAATATGTGTGCGCGCGCCTTTGGTAAAGGGGCCGTGTGTGTGCTATTGTTTTTGCTCTGTTCCCATCCCTCCTCCATGAGAAGATGAATGGAGCCCGGGATCGAGAGCAACTGACCTCTCCCCAAAGACAGCTGGTCAGTGAAGGGACCATTCAGGGATTAATACTGACAGGGGTGGTAAGAGATCAGAGAAAGTGTATGTACTTGGGTGTATGTGTATATATGTTACAAGTGACACACAGATAGATCAACGAACCTTGATATATGTGGGATCATATTCAACTCACGAATTTGGAGAGAGAGAAAGAAATAGCTGACATTTAGAGAGAGAGAGAGATAGGGGCAAATTTGAGAATAGCAAGTTGGGAAGGATAGCACTTTAGCCTCTGGTCCTCGGGGCCAGCAGACGTGTTGGGGTATTTCAGGAAAGGGGCAAACTCTGACCGAATTTCGTATATCGCTCGTGCCAAATCCAATACGGAAAATGTACCATATCAGATGCCGGATTCTTTCAGAGCCATTTCATCTGTTTATACTATCAAGGGAGGGACATGACAAAATGGAACGGAATATTTTCATAATCAGACTCCCTACTTTTAATATTGAACCAGGTTACATCTCTCAACATATGCGGTATTTTCCTTTTGCCAGATTCGTCTTCCTGTTCCCGAGCGACCGATTCTAAAAAAACCAACAGGCTTTCAGGTCGAATATTATATGATATGCACACATCAAGAAACAATGTAACCGACATTTGGGGACATGGTGGCCGGTCCCTATAGGGAAGAATTCGAGCAAGAGGTCCCCGCTATTGTCCCCCTGGTTATCTAACATAGGTCTAACTTAAATAATGAAAACTGTGAATATGTATTAAAATATAAACATGTAAAGATGATTATATATATCATTATCATAATGAATTGAATACAAAATGTGTACGAATAATGGTCCCGGTAGACTGAATACACAAAATCGACTAGTTATTGTTGATGAGACAATTGATGAAAATTTTTTGTTACTGCCCCATTTTCTTTGATTGTTTATTCAATTTATATTGTCTAGGCTAAGTGATGCATTGGCCACACAATGACAGGTGATCGTTTCAAATGGGAGTTTCAGTTTGATAAAATGCAATTTGTATATATATATATATATATATATATATATATATATATATATATAATATATAGGAAGTGGATTCGCTACACAAACAAGTTAATGTTTCTGCCCTCTCTGGGCCTCATCATCAAATTACATATTAGACATTGCATTATATTATGCTATATTGCTAACCTGATCATATATATATATATATATATATATATATATATATATATATATATATATATATATATATATCTTGTAAGACAGGGAATAGGGTTAAAAATGAACAATACTAAGATAGGAGTTATGTTCAATGATAATGTCATGAAAAAAAATAGACAATGAACCTTTGTACGTTGAGGACACATTTACCTACATCAAGCAATAAAGTTAGAGAAAGACCGTAGAAATGGAATAAGATGGTTGATAGTGATTGAGTGGAAAACATTTGGTATAAATAGAGACATATTGAAAAGAAAATTGAAACAAAAGTCTGAGAGAAGAACAGGATGAATAATATAATGTAACTAAACAACAAAAATAGATGGGCAGGGCACATAGTCAAAAGAAGTGACAATAGTTGGAGCAAAAGGCAAATGGGTCGATGTCCACGGAACAGTAAACGCGGTAGGAAAAAACCAGACACAATATGGAGAAACTACACAAAAAGGTTTATCGGTGAGAAATGGCAGATATTGGCGCTATCAAGCTTGTCAAAGATGGAGACCGGAAAGACTTTTGTCCAGCAGTTGACTTATAACGGCTGATTATATATATATATATATATATATATATATATATATATATATATATATATATATATATATATATAATGAACCTAACTAGAAAAAAATTACACATTGTACCCGAACAACAAAGTCCATGACAACGATACGAACACTGAAGAAAGTACATAAATTGCATTGACAAATATTAGGAGCTGTGACAGATATGACACAATGGAATTATGAAATGTTAAATAATGTTCAGTTTATATATATATATATATATATATATATATATATATATATATATATATATATATATATATATATATATATATATATATATATCGTGTAATTAGGCAGCAGTTCTTATTTTATACAGGTTTCATTAAACAGAATCAAAACTTCTGGTCCAAATTTATTGTGATTTTCGGATGTAGTACTTTATAGCCAATTCGAAGTAATGCGCACACACACACACATATATATATATATATATATATATATATATATATATATATATATATATATATATATATATCCTGATATATATCTATCTATATATATAAATATATATACATATATCCTGATATATATCTTAATGTACATATTCTAATACATATGTGTATAAATATACACTCTATTATATACATATATATATACATATATTCTAATATATATATATGTGTGTGTGTGTGTGTGTGTGTGTATGTATATATACTTGTATTCGATCCTTGTAGCAGTCTCATTTTCTTTAATTGTTTATTCTATTTACGCTTTATAGGCCAAATGATACATTTACCGTGTTATAACCGGATATCATTTCAAATAGAGTGCCAAAATACTATGACGCAACTTATAATTATTTCTGTCGCAACATATCCATTTCTTAATGATGATATATATACGTGTATTTGATAAAAGTGTTCAATATTTTTTTCTTCAAATATAGAGCTATAATAATAATACTCATAAGTAATCCTCGCTACTAAAAGCATGAAACAAATTTGTAGTGAGGATTCCATAAGTATATATATATATGAAATCAGAACCCACATTAATCGAAAAGTGCACTATTCAAGGCAGTCCTGTATAAATAAACAAACCTTGAATTCAAATTGCAGAATCAGATTTACTTTGACATGCTACGAAAAATCTCATGATAAATAAATATCTGTTAACATTAACTGTTTGTTTTTCTTATTGAAAATCACTAGAAAATATTATCTTTGATTAGTGTGCTACTGAACCGAAAATACTTGAGATTGAAGAAGAAATCCGTACCTAGGATAAATGACCCACCAGAACTAATTATTTTGAAGGATTGTCTAAAAAAAGAAATAGGTCTTCAATCTGGGTTTATGTAAAAAAACAAAAAACACCAGTGCAAGATCCGGGTATCTTTGATTCAAAATGACAATAGGGACCAAAAAAGGGACTTTTTTGAAGAAAAAAACAAACTATTCTAGATGGTGCCCAGTGGGGTACCCATACACATTTTCAATGTAGTGGCACCAATAACGGGACCAGGGGCGCCTGGAGACTCTTTTACATAAACACACACATAGACACAGACACTAGTTAGCTGGTTGGTCGAGCCATTTGTGGGGCTACGGTGATCCAATTATGAAAGATCGCCCGAGAATGTTTGCATTCTAAGTAAGAGTAACAATTAAACATATTCGTCTGTCGACCAAAACTGAAAGATCATGAAGTCTCGACCAAAACTGAAGACTTCGAAATATGTCGAAATTCAATAAAAAATGGTTCTCGTTATAACCGAATTGATCAGGACCTTAACTGAATATACATGTGCTGCATTGACTGACCCTTTTTTCTCGTTCATTCAGGGTACATACATTCAAGAAAAACCTTAGTAATGACGTGAAATCTAACTACTCCCTGTTTTGGTATAGACTTCTTTTTCTAATTAGTTGTATGCTTCATCTAGTTGCTATATACATGCTCGTGATTTCAATTGATTAATACAAGATTCGGTGATTAGTATGATTATGTGCATAGCTATAGCATAATGTGAACAAAAGTAAAACAGAAATGATTCGCAATGGTCAAAAAGCTTCTAATTCATTGCAATTTCCATCAACCTGTACTTTGCTCTTCGATTATTGAGCCACAACAGTCACTACATGTCAGGATCAATTGCATCATGATACCAAAACTCTTATCACACGCATGCGCATCAGTACACATATGCATACATTTTGTCTTCGTGTTTATTGGTCGATTAAAGTCAAACTAGCTTCACTTTGGATCAGACAGAATTCTACCTCTCTAAGGATCATAATGAAATTTGTTTTACAAAAATAGAGCATTATTTAAAAAAGTTACATAAAATTACAAATTGGGAGTTCATTCTCACCCACCCTGTATAAACACAGATTCTTTTTTAAGATGATTCCTGTTTCTTATCAAGGCTATTTGCCTTTAACTCAGAATTTTGATGCCAATTTTCAGTTTACTTTAAAATAAATGGAATAAACAACGAAATACTCAAAAACATCAAAGCATTTTCATCACTTAGAAAACATTTTTGATAGAAAGAAGTTGAGTTCAGGCTAATTACAACAATTGGCAGATGGGTGTATATAGTAAGTTAAAATTATGAGGTCCCTTAGTTCATATAATCATATGTGAATATGATTATGTGTGCCATAGCAGTAAACCTGTCCTACTTTTTTGTACTCCCGGATTGGGGCTATAGTGAAACAGCTAATGAACCTCATAATAAAGAATAAAATTACAGATATATTCAAATTTCCAAATATGAATATGTTACATGCATCAAGATCCTGGTATTAATCAAAAAATAGTTTTGGGATAGCACGTTGAAATAATTGATCATGCCCAACATGGCGTGCTGACAAAAGATCTTGTTCATATGAAGGTTTCTACCGAGTGACTCACCAGACCTGTTGTATTTTTGCTCATTTTCGCTTTACTTCCTCGTCTTAATTTTTTTTTATCACAACGTTTCAGTCGCCGTACACAACGGCCTCCCACAGTTGTTTTGGAACGTGGCACCTTGGTTCTTCCTTTCCTAAACGAATCTCGAAGATTCGGACAATATATGGAAGTAGCAATTCTATAAGCAAATGTGCAAATAACAGGAAGATTGTATTGCGCCAGTATCTACCTACTTTAAGAAATCAGCATTCGGAATCCCGACTTTTACCTGAGATCGAACAACGACTACAGTCACTAGCGAAAGATACGCAATAAATTCCCAAAAGTAAAAAATAAAGAACCCCATAACAGCTGAATTCATCACAAAAGGTAATTTTGTATCTAATATCTTTTCCAATCCTTCAAAGATTTCAAGACGTGATATAGTTCAGTGAAAAGTATTTACTTAAAAAAGAGAACTGTGTTCATTTTTATGAGAAAAACGTCATTGTAATTTCCTTTGGGAGAGATTCTTTGCTAGCCTGTCGGCCAGGTGCATACTATATGGTAAAATGACCCCTGGGTATGACCCCTTGGGACGGTGTAAAAAGTAAATATATATGTGTGGGTGTGAACCGCAGCGGAGGTAACTGTCTCTCTGTGATTACATGAATGGGATTTGAAACATCCTTATCATCGACCAATTCCTCTCTGTTGACATTGAAACGTCATAGAAGAGGATAAATTGAAAAAGAAAGAAAGGAAGGAAGGAAGAAGGGAAGAGAGAAAAAAGAGAGAAGGAAAGAAATAAGGAAAGAAAGAAAGGGAGGAAGGAAAGAAAGAAGGAAAGAAAGAGGAATAACGAAAGAAAAGGAAGGAAAAAAAGGAAAAAGAAAGGAATAAGGTAGAACGAAACACTATGACGAAGAAAAGAAAACGAATCTAAATATCACACCCGAGTGATTTCCGGTTTTGTAAACGATTATCACCGAGCTCTACTACAACTACTATTACTACTACCGTACAACTACTAACTCTCCTCTTCCTATTACTACTACTATAACAACCTCTATTATTATTATTATTATCATTATTATTATTATTATTATTATTATTATTATTATTATTATTATTATTATTATTATTATTATTATTATTTGCCGTTTGATCGTTTACCAAGCCTTTCACTTGAGACCTGAGGTAAATGAAGACCTTTTCTTGGAAAGTTATTGAGCAGTTTTCCCTCTTTCCCCACCGTTCATTCATTTCTTCTCTCCTTCTCTCCTTCTTTCTTTCTTTCTTTTCCTCCCTCTTTTGTTGCTCTCTTCTTCATTCTCCTTTTCCCTTTTCCTTTCTCTTTTCCTCTTTTTTTTTCTTTCTTTGTACCCCTTTCTCCCTCTTCCCGTCGTCTTCCATTTCTTTCTCTTTACACCCTCTATTATTCGTTTGCTTTCTAACCCATTGGCCACAGACACGCGAATAGATTCTAATTTCATCATTAATCAAAGAAACATTTAGAAATACACAATTCAAGAAAAAGACGAATTTCCACTCTAGGGTGTATGGGTTGGATACAAGGCGTCTGCAAGGGAACCGTGCAATCTTTTACGTCTCAGAGATGAATTTCCTGGAAAATACGTCAAATTGTTCATACTAGATGTCTTGTGACCATTATTATTAGAAACCGTCAACCAGAACTGTCACCAAAACTGTCAACATAGATTTCTTCAGTTTTTGAGTGAGTCTATCTTGTTGACTATGTATTTATGTATACATCAAGCGTGCAGCTCATGTCCAAGGAAGTAGAGGGCTGAAAATTTAAACATTTGATCCTCATTAATGTTTTGATAGCCCCAAGGATTTTAAAGGGGATTCAATTTATAATGTAGGTTTATGATAAATTGATCCTCAAGTTTGTGTCCGGCAGCATTCATGTTCGTATTTTGAAAATTTGGACGTTGGTTGCATGTCAGTTTCTTCTTTTAATATCATCGTCATCATCATCATCATTATCCTCTTCTTCTTCTTTTTCTTCTTCTTCTTCTTCTTCTTCTTCTTCTTCTTCTTCTTCTTCTTCTTCTTCTAATTTTCACACCAGTTGTAACTGGTGGCTTACGCTGAAAACTGAGTGTCATCGAGTCTCCTTAATACTCTCGCAATCTCATCTCGATTCTCGCCGTCATCTGGATGATTCCGATTCTTCCAATCTATTTGTAAGACTCTTCAGGACTGTTTCAAGCACGCCAATAATGATGTGCACAACTGTCATTTTCATGTTACTGATGCATATGTGTATGTGAGTGGGTGTGTGTGTGTGATCGCGTCTTTTTATGTCTGCGTTCCTGTCTGCATGGACAATTGGAATCAATTTCCGATTTGGTCTTTCCGACTGATATTCGGCATCGTCAAACATTGGATATGTCCTCCAGCTGCACCGCCAACACATCAATTTCCTGGACTGGGTGACTGTCCGGAAACTGTCAATCGGAAATCCAATGACATTCCCTGGAAGTACTTAACGCTTCGGGGATACATTGGACGTATTGCTTATGTGACGGACAAAACTTACGTTTATGATAAATGTGGTTGACTGAGCCGGCGGATAGCTAATCATTGTTAATTGCCATACGAAAGAAAGAGAAAAAAGGTCTGGTTAGTCACTCAGTAAAAACTATTGTAAATTTTTTAGGCAGCATTGGGGATGATCAATCAAAATAAATTGGAAAAAAGGGGCGTGAAATGAATGTTACTTCTCTAGCTTTTGAAGTGCAGTGATCGCTCAAAAAGTTGTGAAGGTTATAGGACACACACTGAGAATGAAATTTCGCATAAATTTACATTGCACATCGATCCACTCCACCATTAAAAGCCCATTTCGACGAGGCAATTTCAACAAAAAACAAGTTTTTTTTCTAGACATACACTGAAATAAGTTTTACGTAGACGAACTTGAAAATTACTCTAATTTTTTAAACATAAATATGTTAGTTCATCACAGAGTAATATATATCATATTTAATCATTATTTTTCAGCCCTCTAGCTCCTTTCGTATGACCTATATGCGTGATACATAAATACATACATAACCAGTCAGCCAGATCAACTTGAAAACTAAAGAGACCTATGTAGACAGTTTGGGGGACAGTTTTGACCAACGGTTTCTAAGAAGACGTAATGTGAAAGATTCGGCTCACCTTTTCGAAATCTAACAAAATCTTCACAAATAGAGATCTTGCTTGATCAGCCATTAATTTGAAAGACTCAAAACGGTTGAATGAGGTTTTAAAGTTCTCTGGGGTTTTTTTATCTGTCTGTGGATATTCTGTTGTTTGGGAAATTGCAGGATCTTGCAATGTTGGTATTTTTTCTTCAATTTTTAGATCATGGACTTAATCAAGAACCATAAGTTCAAAAATGCGTCCACCATCCTTACTTCCGTATCTATTATTTCCTATTCCAAAAAGATTATACACGAAGAAATAGAAACATTATTAGTTGCGGTAGAAGTAGGAGGAGAAGAAAAGAAGGATGGTTCAATCTGATATCTGCCGATCAAAAAAAGCAGTGAGTTTAAATCGAAAAGTACAATTTTCATGAATAATTGGTTTTATAGTTCAAGTGGGTTTTTTTTGTGTTTTTTGATAAGCTGGCTTTGTACGAGTATATGTAATATTTCTAGCTATAAGTTGACTGGAAATAGAAGTGTTTAGCCAATCTTAACCATTTTTTGCAGACAGTTTTGGCTATTTATAGCAAACAATACTCAGCAACACCGTAGAAAACGCTTGAAACACCATCTATTGATTAAAGTATATCTTCTTTTAATTTACGTCACACATTCTCCCCCTTTCTCTCTGTTGCTTAACGTACTGGAACCAATCGACTGTCCTACCGAAAAGCGTCTAATAGAGACGTATGGACATATCTAAAAAAATAAATTAAGTAACAAAACAAGACATACCAGCAGAAAAAGTACCCCCTTTAATTCATTTTTTTTATTTACTTCTTGGGGAGGGGGGGTTGCACTGTCAAATAATCTTAACACACTTCACCTGCCTAGTGCCATGATTTGAATCTCATCAAATGTTCAACTGGAGTGCAATCATTCTTGGAAAGCTGATCGAAATTAATATAATTTGTGACTCGGAAATCCCCCAAGACAATGAAGAAAATTTTCAAAGATGGAGAGAAAGAAGAGCGTTTCCGAGAGCAAACATCATTAATTCTTTATTCTGTGGAGTCACCTCAAGAAGACAAGACTGTCAATCTCTCGTATGCTGCCATCATTTTTTATATCCACTCACAGCCATCTCTATCAAATCAGACGATATTAATTTGAAAAAAAGTGTTCAAATAGTTCAATTTTAAGAAACAGTATGGCGTTTCTAGAAATCGTCTGTTTGGGGGGGGGGTAATTTTATTTTTTTATTTTCTTGGTTGAATAAATTAATTTTTTTACCGGTTCATTGTTAATATTGTTATTATAAATTACATAATTAGCGGGAGTAATAGCTGCAGTATTTTCCCTGAAGAAGCTGCTGTGAAGGAACGAAAGAAAAAGTAAGAAAGACGAACAAGAGACCAAGAAAGAGAGCAAAGGAGATAAAGTTGAAAGTTTACTAAAAAGGGATAAAGTGGAATTAGCAGAAAGGAAGAAAGAGAGAGTGGGGGGGAGAAAAAAGAGACAGAGGAAGAGATGAGAGTGAGAGAGAGAGGGGGAATAGAAATCATAGCGATGAAGGATAGCGGAGAAAAAGAAAACGACAAACAAGTAAGGAACGGTAGCAGAGGGGAGGTTAAAGAAAGGATAAAGAGAAAATACAGGTCTGGTTTAGTCTCTCTATAGAAACCTTCCGTCACGTGACCAACATCTTTTGGCCGAATGCTGTGTTGGGGGTGGGAAAGGTGAATTAAGAAATTAGAAAAAAAGGGTGATCAATGAATTAGTTACTTCTGTCACTCTCAGTTTGGGCAGTGATCACTTGAAAAACACAGGCATGAATACTGTCAGACGCAAACTAAAGAACCAATTTAGCATAAACTTTCATTTTAAATTGAACCTCCCTCTAAAAACCTATCGGGTGAATAAAAAGAAACTTAGATAGTGTAAATGTTGGCATTTAAAGCTATCAAGCTCCATCGGTACTTCCAATGTTTTAATTGATCACCCAATCAACACAGCATGCTGCAAAAAATCATTTGTCACATGATGGTTTCTATTGAGTGACCAAACAAACCTGTCTCTTTTCGATTTTCTCTCTTTCTTTTTTCACAATTGGACATTTGCTTTCTGTCACCTTCTGACAGAGAGGCTCCTTAGGGGCCCAATTTTACATTGAATTTAATTTACTTTTTATTTGTTTTGTTGCTAAGGGTAAAAAGCCATTGTGAGAAAGTCAAATGAAAAAGATCGAGGTAATTATTGCTACGCTTTCATTAGAGCCGTAGTTTCGAATCTCTGAAGACACAAGGACCCTTTCTATAAAGGAAATATTCTGCTAGAACCCAATTTTCAGTATTGTTTTCAGACTAATTGATGAATTACGATAAAAAGCAATTTTTGACCTTAAAAATCATATTTGTTTAAGACTGTAGTCTAATTTATCAACGCTAATTGATAGCTGTACGATGGACAATATTGTTTCTATGCCACAAGATTCAACGTCAGCTCCAGAGGGAGCACATTATTTGATGGGCCCCAAGAAGTATGTGGACCCCAATTCTGAAACCATCGCCTTATGGATT
This sequence comes from Thysanoteuthis rhombus, assembly GCA_963457665.1. Lineage (NCBI taxonomy): Eukaryota > Metazoa > Mollusca > Cephalopoda > Oegopsida > Thysanoteuthidae > Thysanoteuthis > Thysanoteuthis major. The sequence continues at coordinate 11,530,153 of OY735234.1, read as the reverse complement.
ATTTTTCCCCCTTAAATACAAAAATCGAAAGCACTTCTACAGATGGCTTTATGTGTGTGTGGGTGTGTGTGTGTGTATACAGGCCTGGCCCAAGGTCCTATGAAATCTATTTTCTTCGCTATAAAACATAAATAAACAGCTCCAGTTGGTCACTCGGTAGAAACCCTCATGTGACCAACATCTTTTGGTAGCATGCCGTGTTTTGGGTGATCAATTAAAACATTGGGATATGGAGTGATCGATGGATAAGTTACTTCTCTCGCACGTTGATGAAAGTGATAATTGGAAAGTGAAGAGAAAAAACTTGGGAGAAATCAGCTGTTACATCTCGAAAAACTCCTTTGTCATGAGGACATGTTTCGATGCATTTCGACGGATGCCAGCCATCTTTTTCAGGGAAAAACTTGCAACAGTACTGAGAAAAATAAGCTGTTTACATTTTAGAGGTTGAGGAAAAAAAATGGGATATTTCTGTGTTTTGGGTTGTTTCATAGGAGTGGAAGGGGAGGTATTTGTATCTGTGTCGGTGAAAGTCAAGCTTTGCCTGAAATTGGAAAGATTTTTGAGAGGAGACGTCAGTGTTTGTTTTCTGTCTTTGTAGGTGTTAGGCTTGTCTTAGATAAGAAGGGACAGTGAGAGGAGGAGTCGGAGCTAAGATGGTCATTTCTCAGGAAAGTTGGTTTTTGGGGGGGAATAAAGAGGTGGTGTCTAGCATTTAATGGATCGGTGTTGATCTTTGTGGGACAGGGTGGAAGTTGGAAAGGTTGATTTTCTTTTAAATCCTTTTTGCTGATGGGGGATGAAACTTCTTATTCTTTTCTTGACTGATTGGTCTGATACACCATCATTTTAACTCCACACTAGTAGTAAAATAAAACTCTAATATTTGGTCACCAGAAATAAAACTGTCGTACTGAGACCACTTTTTGAGATTCCAGGTAATTCAAAAAATTTGCAAGCCGAAGAAAAATCCCCTTAACCGATCAACCTCAAGATAAAGATCCCAATATCGCTTGAAATACCATCTTTTGCAAGCATCAAAATCGGAGCAAGATTTTTTTCTTGTTTAGGTTACTATCATCGAATGTCGATGGGTTGCCACAACAAGAAACTAACGTACACTGCAGACGGATTTATGTCTTTTACATAAGTCCATTAATCAGCCAATTCATTGATCCGTGTAGTTACATAAAAAAGAAAGTATTTATTTTGCATACGTGGGTGTGCAAAATAAATAATCTTTGATCCAATCAATCAACTTCAAAAAGTCGATTTGTACTATTTATTTACCTGAAATGTTTTTAGAAAAAAAAACGAGAAATTAGACAACTATGCAGAAAAAATACATGGTAAGCCTTTGGGGTGGCGCAGGTTTTATAAGAATATGAATGTACAGTCTGGTCCGTAGCTAAGAAGAGAAAGATTGCAGCGCGCCAGTCTCTTGCTTTCTGCGTCTGGTATAAGCATTTAGAAAAAAAACTTGAATATGGTTGGCAATATATATATCTATCACTTAGTCGATAGATCAGACTACGATAGATAGATGTATAGATAGATAGATAGATAGATAGATAGATGAATGTAGGATCATCTAATTGTTTATGCGCATGTTTCTCTGGGTGAATGACATTATGTATGTTTTTATAAGTGGATAATTGCTTATGTAAGGAAGAGTGTTTAAGTGTTTGTTCAAGTGTCATCTTCAGCTAAAAACTAAGTCAGCAGATGTCTTTTCAAATAAGACCTGCCATACATTGTACGTCAGTATTTTTATGAACGTACGCGTCTGTAGCTGTATTTGAGCTAAAGAGTGTAAGATATTGTGTATGGTTTCTTAGATATATCCATCCCCTTATCGGGCGATCCTGTTGATGTAAACAACAGAAAAAAGGAAGAATGTGTGACGTCGATGAAAGAACATCTATTCGGATATACAGATGACGTATCACACGTTTTTTTTGTTTTGTTTTTTACTGTGTTGCCAATTATCGTTTGTTATTAATTAAAACTGTGTTAAAAAATTCTAGAATCTTATCAATTTCGTACTAACTTTATTGTTAAAAATGTAATATATACCCATCTAAAGCCCATATCAGATAGTAACCATGAACTGAGACTCTAGAACAGATTATTGATAAAAATTGCACAAGCAAGCAAATGCAATCATTTCATTCGTGGCATTTGTCTATTTTTTTTTCGTTTGTTTGTCAATGTGTATAAGTCATATAAGTGACCAAACGACTGCACGATGGGGTCTGAAAAAACTGTCTAAGAAGATAACGTAACCGAGCCTCTCAGGCCTCTACAAGTTTCTGTTTGAAGATTCATTTATTTTCAGAGACATTCGATGGATCACAAACGGTCGAATCGTAAGAGCATGGAAAATAGATTACCGAGATCAATCTCAGACAAAGGAAAATAAAGATTAGGTAGTATTTTTTTTTCTAAAGAGATCTGATCCAAGCTCGACAATGTAACATAGAACAAGGCCTGCACCCCCCCCCATATATGAAATCTCTACAAAATATAATTTGTTTTCCTGTGTTGTTATAGTTTAAGAGTTTTTTAAGGGGTGCCGGATACCTCTGCTAGTAGATCTATCTCTCTCTCTCACTATCTATCTATCTATCTATCTATCTATATATATATATATATATATATATATATATATATATATATATATATATATATACTTTCATATGTGTGTGTGTGCATTCCTGCAGCAGCCGTGTTTTCTTTAATTGTTTATTTTATTTACGCGGTCTTCGCAAAATGATTGATTCACTGTGTCGTGACGGGGTGTCATTTCAAATAGAGTTCTAATATGATATAGTGCAATTTATAATCATTATGTCGGATCATATACATCCATTTCTTAATAGCACACACACACACACACACACACACACACACACACGCGCGCACGCACACACACACACACACACACACACACACTCACATAGGAATTCCTGCAGAATCTCCATTTTCTCTAATTGTTTATTCTATTTACGTTGTCTAGGTTGAGTGATATATTGACCGTGTAATGATGGGAGATCATTTCAAATAAGTTTCCATATGATATAATGCAATTTGTAATTTATTCTGTCGGATCACCTATATCCATTTCTCGATATATATACATATACATATATATGTGTGTGTGTACAAACATCACGTTTCTGTGAGTGATAAATATATGTATTCGGATGCATATGCACACATAAACACTCATACACATGCAGAGTTGGGTATTCGCAAGCATACGTCAACACATACGAGAGTGAATGTGTGTGACTTATAGTATACAGAAGCGACATTCATTTTCGTATCTTTGACATTGAAATCTGTGAACCAGTCCGTGACGAATTTGCTTCCCAGTCCTCTTAAAATCTCTCCATGTCACATAAGTTGTTTATTTGTTCGTTTGGGGGGGGGGGTAAGGGGCTCTTCTCTCTTTTCCTTTCTCACCCCCGACCCCCCCCCCATCGCTCATACAAATACGTCTCTTTCTGTTGCATAAAAGAATTCCTGAGAATTCACATGGAATTGCAAAATCCCTTCCAATCTTTTCGCGCCTGCGATTCCGATTCTTTGGTTCCTGACCGGGACAAACATTCTAATCTTGTCCCCCCGCTTGCTGCAAACCGAAGAGCGAGATACTGGAAGACCATTCCGAAAGAAATAGAAAATTGGTGCCAAAATGAACAAAAAGAGGATTGAGCGCCCCACGACAAAGAAATCTATTCACCTTCTGATCCCAATTGAAAAAAAAAATATTGCAAATATGCGATTCTTTCGTTCTCATGTATTGAACGGCAGCAACAACAACAACAACAATAATAATAATAATGATAATAATAAATAATAATAAATAATAATAATAAATAATAATAATAATAAAATTAATAATAGCAGATGTTGTTAATCACTCAGTAGAAACGGTCACGTGACCAACGTCCGTGCTCGGTGTAATCAATCGAAAAATTGGAATAAGACGTGTTCAATGAATTAGTTACTGCTCTCGCCTTTAAATCTTTTCTTTCAATTTTTTTTAAAAAACAATCGGGTACAAACTAGAGACCAATTTAGCATTAACTTACATTGCAAAGTGACCCCACTATACACACACACACAAACACAAACATACACACACACACACACACCATGTTAGTTGCAGGGATCTTCTCTTTTCTTTTTTTTTAATTTAGATATAACAAAGAGTGAGTATCGACATCTTCACAACCCCTCAGCAGAATTGGCGGCCCGTATGCGTGATACATTATTTAACATACATACATACATAGTCAGACATCCAGCCAGCTAGACCAACATAAAAACTGAACGAAGCTTTGGTTACAGTGTCTAATAACACTATCAATCTTCTTAGGTTTACTCAGTGACTGAATCAGTTATAATGTACGTCATTTAAAGTTGTTGAACATTCAAAAGATTTTGATTTAATCTAAATTGCAGACTACTCTAAACAACCACTACAAAATTAAAGATAGCTTAGCAGAAAATACTGCAATCTATTCATAAAAACTAATTCAACAAATTAATTTTCGAAAATGACCAATGATGGTTGAAAGATCTTGAATTCCTGAATATATATATATATATATATATATATATATATATATATATATATATATATATATATATATATATATATATATATATATATATATATATATATATATATATATATATATATATATATCCTCATTTTTCATTTCCATTTTTGCTTTCAAAGCAAAACATCTGATGCTGAATTTTTTTTCTACAAAAACCCAACCTTGTAACCAATAAAGGGTACAGACATGCTACTGGAGATGGGAACCCTTCCCAAAACATATATAGTATACTAATCAATTCATTTACGAATTAATTGATAAGCAAATGAAGTCTCCATATACTTTTATTCCCGAGTTCGTCTCATTCCTTATTGTTCACTTACATATAGGTGTGTGTGTGTGTGTGTGTGTGTGGTTGCTCGTATCTACCCACGTAGACTGAGTAACGCTCAATACATGTGAGTGTACGTACAGTTTCTCAAATATACCTACATAGAACGAGTAACACTTGATACATATGTTACATCGTTCATGATGTGTATGTGCGCGTGCGCAGTTGTTCATATGTACCTACATAGATTATGTAACGCTTAATACATATGTGTGTGTGTGTGTGTGTGTGTGTGTATGTGTGTGTGTGTGTGTGTGTGTACAGTTGCTCGTATCTACTTACAGAGACTATGTAACGCTTAATTCATATGTTACATCATTCACAGTCCGTATGTGCTTATGCAACCATGTATCCCAAAGATAATATTAAAAAAGTCTGATTTGTCACCAAATACAAACATCCTTTCGCAACATGCCGTGACTAATTAGAAATTAGAAAAAGAAAAGAAGGGGCGATCAATAAAATAAGTTACAGTCTCTCGCCTTTTTGGGATCATTAAAAAGTCTTAATTTTAAAAAAACAAAAAGGCTTTAATTTCGTCTGACACAGACTAAAGACCAATCTAACATAAATTACGTTGTAAATTACCCCCCCCCCCCACTAAAAAAAATTTATTTTGGCGGGGGGGGGGGTTGAAAACAGAAAATCGTTTTTTTTCTATGATAAGGAGTAAATGTTTAATTTTTCAACCCTAATTAGTGTGGCCAGTATACGTGATATATACATCCACACTTAGACAACGAGCCAGCCAGAACAGCTTAAAAACTGAAGAAATCTATGTTGACAATTTTGGTTTTGATTTTTAATTATACCGGTCTCTCAACACTCTCCTTCATTCATATACATTTCAATCATATGAGAATAAGACTCCATGTCATTAAATGACGATGAATAAAGCCCATGACAAAATTCGTGAGAAAGATTGTATATACTGACTAATACGATAAACATGTGTTCTTTCCAGAGCATTTTTAGCATTACTACATATCACAGATGATCAGCAACAGAAAAATTAGATTTCCCGGAAGTTTAAAAAAATGAGGGTAAACAAGTTTTCTCGACAACTTTGAATTTCATTTAAATCTTATTTATTCTAGTAGACGGAGTGTTATAAATCATTATAATCAATTTGTTACTACTATTCTCCTTAATCTTAATTGTTTAATTCTTTTCATCGCAACGAAACCGAGGCTGGGTACTCATCAGCAGAGAGTGAATGAACTAACAGCGTGTCATTAACTCACTGCTGAAGAGTTCCCAGCCTGAGTCAAGTTGCGATAAAAAGCTGATGGTGAATAGTTGCAAAAAATTAAAAAATAATGAACTTAAAATTCATTAACAGATAAATGCATGTTATATTTTTTTATCTTATTAGAATGCACTCTGTCAAAGCTGCTAGGAACTGATATGCCTACATCTTCCTGAGGGCCTCTGTTCAATTACGTATGTACCTGGAAACAACAACAACAACAACAACAACAACATCATCATCATCATCATCATCATCATCATCATCAGAAGAAGAAGAAGAAGAAGAAGAAGAAGAAGTGTCCGTCGTAGGACATAAACCTTGCCCAGGATTCGCAAGATATATCGATCGTGGGCGTCGCAGGGCCAATACTTTCTGGTCTTCCTGACTTCTTTGACTCAGCGTCTTATATTTTGCTGGCCACAGTTTCGCAAATGATCTCTGGGGACCCACGTTGTGAATCGTGACGTCCATCGATTGTCTGACATTCTTGCAATATGACCAGACCATTGCCATTTGATATCCCTGACTCTCGTCTTTTCTCTAATATATTGTGCTGTTTTATGATCTCTCCATGTAATGTTGGGCATGATTCTTCCGTGTGCACGTTGCATGGTTCTCAGTTTGAGGGTCAATGTTTTGGTCAGGTTCTATGTTTCAGCTCCGTAGGTGACTATCGGGAGGATGCATCGGTTGTAGATTTTTTAATCTTATTATGATGAACTTTCTCTCTGCTGATAGGAACTTATATGGCTGTATCCGATAAGATTAAGTATGTCCCCGAATATATATATATATATATATATATATTTATATATATATATATATATATATAGAGAGAGAGAGAGAGAGAGAGAGAGAGAGAAAGAGAGAGATATCATGACGAAATGGATATATAATCCGACGGAATCATACTGCACACCCATTTTCTTTAATTGCTTATTCTATTTCATCGTCTAGGCCAAATGATACTTTCACTGTGTTATAACGTGAGATCATTTCAAATAAGAGTTTTAATATAATAAACGCTATATATATATATGTATATATATACACACACACACACACATATATATATATATATGTATGTGTATATATATATATATATGTATATATATATATATAGCGTTTATTTATCTGCGAACATGCTAAATTGAATGAGGTATGTGTGTCTGAGTCTGTGTCTGTGTGTTTGGTCCCTCTTAATCCTAGATTCTGAAGAATTTTTCCAGAAAGAAATTCGATGTAGAAAAGCTACAAGTTATTATCTCTGCTATTTCATATTTCACTGTTCTTAATACCAAAAGGAAGGAGAAGGTTTGTTCAGACGGTATTATATAAGAATGCAGAATCTGTGAAAACCATGACATTAAGTTGTCATCATCTTTTTATCTCTTCTTTATTTCCCTTTGTTTCCTTGTTTTTCTTCCTTTTTTTCCTCTTGTCTATGTCATTACCATGGGCGCCAACTGCTACTTATCGGGGCGAGGGGTTTAAAAACATTTATTTCCAGTGGCAGCGGACAAAAAGATGTTCGGAGTATGTCTTAATGACAACTCTGTTACACGACAGGCATCCTCCCGCCATTTGTAGTGTAAGTATAACCCATTGTATGATCTAGATGTCTTTTGATGCATGGATTGGCACGATGGAGAGAGAGTCCCGGCGAATAATAATGGAGTCTTTTTAAATGGGATCTTCAAGTTGGGTTTACATGAAAAAAAATGTACTGTACCATTATCATTTATGGACTATGAGGTTGCAACTCTCAAACCCAATCGCCTTCTGTGAAAAGGCCTGATCCAAGTGAGTGTGTGTGTGTGAGGGGGGGTAATGCTCCCACCCACAAAAGCCTATAATTATTACAACTATTTGATGTTTCATAACTCTCTTTCATGTCATAACATATGTCTCCGTTTATTTCTAGGAGAGAGTTGTTCGTCCACGAATGATAGTGTGATCATTAAAAAAGTGTTATCTTTTATATCAACCAACTAGAAAATCACAGCAATATCAACTAGAACACGCTCAGAGATTGCATACCTCTGCCAACACCACCAAAATCTGAAAAAAAATATATTCATTTATAATTACAATGCTGGGGAGGTGACCTTTTTCTTCTTAATCCTTCATCCGCCCCTAAATTGTATCAAGTCTTTTTTTTTTACCCGTGGCCCAATCTCCAACAAAATGTTATCTGGAGATATTATGTCATGAGAGAATACATCAATGTGTGAAAAAAATTAAAAATATCTCTCAATTGGAAAGACGTTCCTGGATCCGCTCCAAAATTCGATTAATCCATTCTCTTCTTATGGTCTACCATTGAAATTCAAAGAGACCTTTCGGAGATGGTATGGACAGAAAGACACGAGTAAATACGTATAATACTTCTAACTTCATTGCGAGAGGCAAACAATTATTATTCTGTATTCGCAACCAAGATTTCTTACAGCTTTTTGTTGGATATTAAGTGACAGCAAGTCATTACGCATCAAAATATGGTATCGATTGTATGGAGAGAAGGGAGTGAAAAGATTGGAAAAATTAACCAAACGTGAAGAAAGAAAGAAAGAAAGAAAGAAAGAAAGAAAGAAAGAAAGAAAGAAAGAAAGAAAGAAAAAAAGAAAGAAAGATGAGACCAAAAGTAGATGGGCAAAATTCTCTGGAAATGAAGAGTATTGACCTGGAGATTGAACAAAAGGAGGGATGGGTAGATGTGGGTTGGGTGGGACTTAATTAAACAAGGGTTTAAACGTGGAAATGGGATGAGGCTTGGGGGGAAGACGATGGTGGGATAATATTCAAAACTCGTAATGATGACGTGGGGAGGAGACTTCAGTCTTAAGAGAGGCATGGGACGTAACAGGGTCGGGACGGGTGCTTACTGTGATATGAATATGAAGTCCTACAGCCCATCCGTCTGGGCTCCTCGACTAACGCACCTACAACCACGACCAATAAGAACAACAGTCATAATACCAGCAAACGAGATAGAATGGCGGCCACAACAGCGATAGCTTGTTTCTTTATTTTTGTTATGTTCTCTTTAATTGTAGCCTTCTGCGACGTTTTGTCCACAAACCGATCAGCTCGTCTTGTTTACCTTAAGGAAACAGAATCTACCCCTAAAAACTTTTAGGGGTTTCTTTGATTCATTCTCTTAATCAACTTGAATATTTAAAGCCATATTCGGACAAATTTGATAAAACTTTTGACAACAAATCATATAAAACACGATTTTGGTTCTGTAATTAAAATTATCAGGGAATATCAATATCGTGAACAATGGCATCATTAGAATTAAAAGAAAAAAAACGATGATGATAAATGATCAGAATAAAGAAATTGGAGATTGCATTTGATACCTTGGATTCGTATTTCATATCATGTGTTCAAAAAAATACACACAATGAAAGTTTAGAATAACTTTTCATTGCATTGAGATTTTGAATTGAAATTTCAACTGTAGAAACTAAAGACGTGCTGAAAACTTCCAACCAAATTAGAGTTATTAGGCTTCAGTTGTGTTACCACTCGGACGACTAGAATAAGCTTGGTTCCCGATGGGAAGGAACCAGAGCAATTTATTGAGCCTATTTTTTTTTTCATCGCCCTCTCTCTTTCAACACTTCAATTCATTTTGTCCGTATTTTTCTTTTTTCTCCTTTATCCTATTTTACTCTCTTTCTCTTTTCTTCATTCCTTTCACTTTCTTTAATTGCTCAGAATCCTTTATTTCTAATCCAGCCTTCGTGCCATATTCTCTCTTCATTCATTCATTTTTATTTGCTCCATTGATCTTTGTCTATCAATTACTATTCTTGTGTTCCGCTTAGATGAATGCCTTACACGCAGAATGATCCGGGTTCGATTCCAGGTGTGATTATGGTGGGGAAAAAAATTGGGAATTGAGTCTTGCCCTCCCCTATTCGAAAAAAGGATAGTCGCAAACGGAAGAGGAGCTTTCGGGTCGCCCCTGACTACCAGCGAAGTACAAATCTTTGACTTGGACCTTTATGCACCGATTTGCATACATTCCATGCTGTCACAAAAATCATGTCTTTTTCATACGCACCAGGACGGCGTTTTGAAATGTCTGAAACCTTTTACAAGCGGTCAGATCAGCAGGTTGCCGATGGTTTTCCAGACATCTGAAAAGTGCTGAAATTTTATACGGACAATTTGAATAATACCGAGATCAAAATTTATTTTCTTTCAAATGACTATTGTTGAACTTCATGTAACTTGTCTGCTTTTGCCAAATTTGCATGAGTTTGTGTATCTCTACGGAATGTGCGTGTACACATGAAAGCACACACTCACACACTCACACACTCACACACACACGGAGTTTGTGCATATATTTTGCACAATATTTATATATATATGTGTGTGTATGTGTGTGTATTATGAAGTAAAGAATTCTCTGTAAAAACGTTTATGTTTCCGTCCTGTTTTCAGGTGATTGGAGAAGTCCAAACAGGACAGAAATATAAACGTATTTGTGTAGTGAATCCTTTACTTCATAATAATATAAGTTCTACTCTTACTCGACTTAATTTTCAATGTTGAATGTATCGACCACTTTTATGAAATAAACCCATCGCACATTGAATATTATATTACATTGTACTCTCGATGGTCTATTTACAAATGTATGTATTCGATTACCCATACATATTCACACAGAATATAACAAAGTAGACATAACCTCCCCCTCAACAGCACACCTACAACAATGCACGCACTACTCACGCACATACAATTTTCTCAATAACAGTCATTACACTAAACTACACATACACACTCAAACCCCTTTTCAATTTCACATATACACAATGATTTCAACTTTGACACAAAGATATTTCCGTTTTCGCCAATGAAGATAACAAACTTTTAAAAAAACAAAAACCTCACAAGAATTTCTCATTTGATAGTTGACAACAAAAGCAAACAGTCTTTCGAAACCTGTAATGGGAATAAATTCACCATTATGTCGGATAAATCTCATCCTTTTCCCCACTATATATATGTTGATAAGAAATTAATGTATAATCCGAAAGAATGATCATAAATTGCGTTATTTGATATAGATATAGATATTTTAAATGATCGTCCATTATAACACTATGAATGTACTATTTGGCCTAGACAACGTAATTTATTCCATTATGTCTTCTATTTATGTTGTCCAGGCCAAAATGGTACATTCATCGTGTAATAACTGGAGATCATCTAAAATTAGAGTTTCTATATGATATGATGCAATTCACATCCATACACACACACACACACACACACATATATATATATATATATATATATATATATATATATATATATATATATATATATTTGCAAAAGCTCAAATAACTGCTTTCATATCTAAATACTTGGGTGCATTCGCAAATTTATATACACATAATTCAAGATAATATGTATTTCCATGCATATAAAGGCGTTGATAAATATGGATGTGTGTGTTTGTGTTTTTATGTGTATTTACGTATTTATATACAGGTATATATATATATACAGGTATATATATATATATATATATATATATATATATATGTGTGTGTGTGTGTGTGTGTGTGTGTGTGTGCGCGCGCGCACATATATATATATTATAATATAGTTTCAGATAGTTAAAATACAAAAAGAAAGAAGTAGAAAAATGATTTCATATGTTGTAGATGTTCAATCACAATGCTCAATATTCAGCACAGTAAATAGAAATATTGATATATGAAATAAGAGTTACAAGGATATATACCCGGTGGATGTTAACTTTTCGTGCCCACCATAATCATCTGTAACCGTCAATAAGTTATTCCTTCAATTTTGATAAATGGCTAATTTCATTTTGCTGTTAGCTGATGAGTGCATTAGACACGCAATGTTAACATTCACCGGGTATATACCCTAGTAATTCTTATATATATAATTGTAAATAAACATATGAATGCATCCGTCTGCACATCTATGTACACAGTTATAATTATAAATGTGTTATTTGTATTTTAAACTCTATTTGAGCTGAAATTCCGTTTTCCAAGGTGTGTATGCCTATTGGCGTAGACAGCCTAAATAGAATAAACAATAAACAGAAATGGGTTGCTGCAGGAATCGAAAACGGCTTCCTGGAGGATGGAGGTTCGATTCTGACAGCAGTCCATTTCATCTATTGCTTATTCCATCTGAGCTGTCTAGGCCAACTGATTCATTCACTGTCTAATAGCAGAATGCCAGATCAAATAGAGTTTCAAATAGAAATAACGCATTTATAACAATTCTGTCGGATTATATATCCATTTCTTTATAATACACACACGCACACACACATATATATGTATGATGTTCTCTATGCAAGTGCACATAGACATATAGATATATACGCGTGTGGAGAAACCCTCAAAAGAAGAAGAAATCAGGCGAAGAATCACTCAAGGATGGCAAGCCTTCGACAGAGCAAGCTCAACCATCAAGAACAAGACGATCCCATTAATCCAAAACAGTAGAGTATACAACTAATACATTCTCCCAATATTCACTGGTGGAGCTGAAACATGGAACCTTACCGAGAGACAAACCCGCAAACTGAGAAGCATGCAGTGTGCACATGAGTGAATCATGCTCAACCTTACATGGAGAGATCACAAGACAGCAAAGTATAACAGGAAGAAAACTGGAGTCTGAGATATCATAGAATCTATTAGAAAACTTAAATGGCAATGGGCGGGTCATGTTGTAAGAATGGCAGACAACCGATGGTCATCAAAACTCACAACATGGATCCCCAGAGATCACATGCGACACCAAGGCCGACAGAATACAAGATTGAGAAATGAACTAGACGAATTCAGAAAATACTGGCTCAGCAATGCCTCTGAGAGAGAAATGTGGATGATCCTAGGGAAGGTCTATGTCTAACGACGGACGATAAAAGACTGATGATGATGTAGGTTCTTTTACTAACTTTTGCTTACATGCTTATTCTGACTTCTCTTAAAATAACTTGGTGCTTATTTTGAAAAAATGATCTTTGACATGTCATGGAAGCATAAAAGTTAGTGCACCAAGATAGACAAAAACATCACTTTCAACCGTGAATGTGCATGTGTATGAGTGTGTGTGTGTGTGTGTGTGTATGAGTGTGTGTGTGTGTGCATGCGTGTGTGTGAGTGTAAGGTCGTCTTATGAATTGGAACAAAGCCTAGGGCCTAAGGGAAATTTGGAGGGTTACGAAATAACAGGGACCTAGTTAGAGTATATTTCAAATCATTTAAGATATCTAAATATCATGAAATAATTAAAGATATATACATAAATTTTGAAACATTAGTGAGATTCGAATTCTTTCACTGCCTTGGGCCTCCAAACGCCTTGATCAGGTCCTGTGTGGGGTTGCAGGGCCCTATTATGGATTAGGCACAATAGGTATAGTGGCAAGGGCCTACGAAAAATTTCGAGCCTTGGTAAATCCAGGGAGTAATGGCTCCGCGACGCCCACGATAGAGAGGTGTGGTGAATCTTGGGGAAGATCTACGTTCAACGACGAACGTTAAAAAGACTGATGATGATGAAAAGCATATTTCAAATCATGGCTGTATGTGTGCGTGTGTGCATGTGTGTGTGTGAATGTGTGTGCATACGTGTGCATAAGAGTATGAGAGTATGTGAGAGAGAAAGAGAGTGTGTGTGTGTGTGTGTGTATGTGTGTGTGTAACTTGTTTACTCCTTAACAGACTTTTTTTTAAAAAGGCAGTTAAGAAACTCCGCTAAGATGTACGGACAGAGACACCTGGGCCCAACTTATCTTCGTCCCTGGTTGTCGAGGGCCAGTCTAGTCTACCGCCACCAACGACCGGTTATTCAAGTCGACTCCCAAGTCAGCTTCCCGGATTATTGAGAGAGAGAGAACAGATGACCTCCAAGTCCAACCTTCGCTGCTCGCCTCATCTCACTTCATTGTCTTGTCTGTTGGCCGCGGTGTTTGTCGTCAGAGAGAAACAATGACCACGCCATCGTTCCCAAGAAGCCTTTCTTCACTCGAGAGGGTTTTGTTCGTCTTGTATCGTTGTTGACGGAGGGGGGGGGCGGAAGAGTGTGGAAGGAAATAAGGAGTGAGATTTTAATAATTGTCTGTAGACACGGGTGTCCCCACTGCCACTTTTCTCGGTAGGGGGCAGGTTGGTAAGAGGATATATTCGGGGGTGGTGCAAGAAAGGTGGATCCGACTATTGGTTGTCAGTCCAGGGACTAGAGAGTGCTCAAACTGTGACTAGTCCAGAGCTGCCACTTTTCACAATAACCCTCTTGATGTCTGTCCTCTGTACGATTACAAATCTCCAATCTCCTCACCCTCGGTGAGAAATCCTAATCCAGGGGAGAGCAAAGGCCCCGATTGCATCCCCACCCCAGCGGACACCTAGATTTTGGGAAAAACCGTATTTTACACACACACACATACACATACATATATATATTAGGGAAAGTTATATATGTGATCCGACAGAATAATTATAAATTGCGTTATATTATATATAAACTTATTTGAAAAATGATCTCCTGTCATTACACGGTTAATATATCACTCACCCACGACAACGTTGATAGAATAAACAACTAAGGAAATTAGACCGAAAATAAACGAGATGAGAATTTGGGTTGAAAGCAGTTATTTTGGCAATCGCATTACTGACAGCTGTTTAGCTCAATGGTAAGAGTATCGCTACGTTGAAGTGGCTACCTTATCGGTGGCCGGTTTGATTCCTGCAGCAGTCCCATTTTCTTTAATCGTTTATTCTATCAACATTGTCTTGAATGAGTGATACATTAACCGTGTAATGATTAAATAAGATTATATATGATATAATGCAATTTATAATCATATATATATATATATATATATATATATATATATATATATATATATATATATGCGTGTGCACGCACGTGTATGTGTGTGTTTATGTATGCATAAGTGTGTATGCGTATGTGTTGAAATATATAGATAAATTGGTCATTATATTCTTTTCAAATGGAAAAGTGATG
Organism: Thysanoteuthis rhombus; assembly: GCA_963457665.1. NCBI lineage: Eukaryota > Metazoa > Mollusca > Cephalopoda > Oegopsida > Thysanoteuthidae > Thysanoteuthis > Thysanoteuthis major. The sequence goes on along the minus strand of OY735234.1, from coordinate 11,514,879 downwards.
AGACACTATCACCCTCTTTCCTTCATTTGGTCTTGAGCCTTATCAAACTAGACTTGGTACATATTACTACATAGGTCAACTGAAGCAGCAAAAATATGTTCTTGTGCCAACTTTTCAAGAGTGCAAGGTTTACCTCCCTTGAAAATTAACATTTGAAATACTAGCTATCACCTGAATTAAAACGCTGACTAAAGACGCCATAAGCAAATCTGACCCTTAGACGGACAGTCTTGAAAGAAAATATTCGAAACATCTTCCGTATCTGGATGTAGACTGATCGTTGGACTAGGAAAAGTTAAGTCTAGAATTTTATTTATTGCTTTTATTATATCAATCAACTTTAGCTCGCATTGATAGAATCATCATTAAATTGTTTAGAATTGTTTTGTTTTTACATGTATCCACGCATATCTCTATAGAAGAGTCTGTCAGTTCCTCTCAAATATGTCCGAAATCGATTTTCGGCTCATGATAGAAATCATCTTTTTCAAGCCCTGCATCTTTACCAACTTTGAGAATGAAAAATGACCTCATATTGGTACTATAAAAATACTATTCGTACGGGCATCCTCTGGTATAATGCAGTTTTCGATATCAAATAAGTAATTATTGTGTTGTTAAAGGTATCCCCGGTATAGCGCTGTTTGCAATATACATTTATTGAACAGATCGAACATATTTATTATATCGAGATAGGCATCATCTGATACAATGCAGTTCGTTATAGCACGGTTCACGACGGCCTGATACTTTTCAGTGCCATTACAAGAAATGGTGGTTCTGACAAAAGGGAAATTTCGACCAAGATTTGGGGCCAATGAAATAGTGGTTGGATGGCGTACCACGTACCGGGGCTGAGGGGACCAAATGGGGCTAAACAATTCTCTGAAATATCAGGAAATTTTTGCGTATATTGAAGTGGATAAACATGATTACCGATAGCGAATGGATGTGAAGCCGAAAGAAAGATTGTACAGCCCCACCCAATGAAAGACTACTCAGGGCTCCTGATACGACCCACATGTCTATTTACATGATAGGTTGTTTCGGGTTCAATCTAGAATGGCTGATGTACCCGTGTCCATATTTCTTTAAACATTTGAATCAAATGTATTTTCCACATTATTTTACGGATGGATGGTTTTGAGAGGCACACATGTTTACCAGTAGTGGCTTCACATAAGCTTTTCCCATACTGATTCTTTGATTCGTGCACATAAGCTAACCCCAACCCACCCACCCACACACATACACACACACACACACACACATATATATATATATATATATATATATATACATATATATATATATATATATATATATATATATATATATATATATATATATATGCTTTTGATTGGCACACATGGGGGTAATTTGAGTGATATACATAATTACGCAAACTTGTGTATATAAATATTCGAAAATTAATGATCGAAGTATATATATATATATGTGTGTGTGTGTGTGTGTGTGTGTATCAGGAGATGGATTTATGATCTGACAGAATGATTTCAAATTGTGTTATATTATATTGAAACTCTTATTCGAAAATATCTCCCGTCATTACACGGTTAATACATCACTCTGCCTAGAAAACGTTATTAGAATAAACAATATACATATATATATATATATATATATATATATATATATATATATATATATATATATATATATGCATATATATATATATATATATATATATATATATATATATATATATGCATATATATATATATATATATATATATATATAGAGAGAGAGAGAGAGAGAGAGAGAGAGAGATAGAAACTTATTTGAAATAATCTCCTGTTATAATAAGAGTTTCAATATAATGTTTCGCGGTTTATAACCATTTTGTCGGATCATGTACCCATTTCCTTATAACATTATAGATATATGTACGACAGTGATGGGGCAGAGAGCAGGAGAGATCAACCCCCCCCCCCAAAAAAAACGTGATTAGAATAAACAATATATATATATGTGTGTCTGTGTGCGTGTGTGTGCGTGTGTGTGTGTGCGTGTGTGTGTATAATTATGAATCGTGTTGTATTATATAAAAAAATTATTTGAAATGATCTCCCGTTATAATAAGAGTTCCAATATGATATAACACGATTTATAATCATTCTGTCGGATCATGTACCCATTTCCTAATAACATTTTACATATATATATATATATATATATATATATATATATATATATATATATATATATATATATATATATATATATATGACAGGGGTGGAGAGCAAGAGAGATCCCCCCAAAAGACATATCCAACGCACCTTGAGGCCAAATTTCGTGTATAATTTTCGGATAGGCCTGCAGCTGTCCTGTTATCATCTTCCACTTACCGTTTCGAATAGAAAATTAGCAATAAATAAAAAGATCCAGGTTTATAACCAACTTCTTCGTGTCCCTGCTTGATGGCTTCTGTCGCTTCCATCTCCTCCGATACATCACCAGAAATGTGACTATCAGGAAGATCTTTTTTTCAAGTTACGACCAAAATGATCACGCCACCAGAAGCAATCGTCAAATAGATTCTCGGCTTATATTTTCACCCACTCTCTTTATATTAATCAAAATCTTGGCCAAGTCCTTTCAGTAACGCAGAGATCGGGGTTTGATAAAATCTACTTTGGTAAGTCTCATAAGCGTATTTTCTGGGAAGATGGATTTATGAAAATGATAACAGCTCAGATAATGGAAGTCAAACTCCAGCTGGGACTGTTTCTTTTCACTTCGTGCTAACGTCCTTAGGAAAGGCATGAATCAATATCTACCCCATCTATCGGTAGAATAGTTCTGGGAGCATTGAGTGACGTCAGTGCGAGTGCTTGTCGACTCTGTCTATTCCATGAATGAGCAGAAGTAGTATTGTAATATATGGAGGCTAAGGCTGGATTGCTGAAGCCGTTGCCAGCGTAAAAGCCTTACTTAATCTTACTTTACACGACAGCAAGTGACAATGAGGAAAAATGCTGAATATGTTTATATAAAGTGATTTATTCGTACTAGTGTCGCCATCTTCACTATAATAGTGACAAGGTTTCGGCCACTGTACCCTCTGATCTTCTTCAGATGTCTATGGTAATCGGTAGCCTTCTGAAAATTTCAAACCAAACCTTTTACTCAATCAAAATTACGCACGGCTGAGAGGATAAAAGCATTGTTTTTGTGTATGTAGCAACCTGTCTGGCGGTCATGGGTTCAATCCTTAGGTCAGGTTGTGCTAAAAATGTCATATCCTCTGGTTCAGCGGATGAGGTAGACAAGCAAGGTTGAATAAACTAGGAAGAATTAACTGATACGAGAATTAACTGATATGGACAACAGAATGATTAGACACTCATGGATTGAATAAGTGATTCAATTCGAGACTTACAGAAGGTCATCGACTATCACACAAACTTTTCAAAGATTGTCTCTTATTATTCTTATTTATTAAGCTGGATGAAATATCTATCCACCCAATAATTATGTAACTATCTTTCTTTTTCTATCTCTCTCCATCTTTTTGTCTTTAGGTCAGTCTGTCTCTCCTATCCCCCTCTCTCTCTCTCTCTCTCTCTCTCTCTCTCTCTCTATATATATATATATATATATATATATATATATATATATATATATATATATATTAGTAGAAATGGATTCATAATCCGATAGAATATTTATGAATGCGTTTTATTTGAAACGACCTCCCATTGCTGCAGAGAGAATGAGTCACTCGGCCTAGACAGCATAAATATAATAAATAATTGAAAAATGTGGCTGCTACAGGAATCGAACCTGCGACCGATAAGATAGCCGCGTTAAAGTTCTTAACCATTGAGCTAAACAGCCCAACGGCAAGGCGACGTCCCAAATAACCGCTTTATTTCCACTCTAATTAATTTCATCAAATAACCGAATTTGGAAGTTTTCATTTAAGCTGAGCTATGCTTTTTTCCTGGCACAAAGTCATGTATTGTAGAACATCTATGCAAACACACACTCCTTCCAAAGCAACCGAAATAATATGGTCTTGCGGCTATCTTTTGGTGTAGTAGAAAGATAACCTCTAGAGTCTACGAATTTTAATTTGCAGATATATTCCGTCGAAAACACAGCCCAAATATTGACGTCTGCAGTGTATGTGTGTGTGTACGGGGTAGAGAATTTGTCCCCCCCCACACACACACACATACACTGTCGGTCTGGCCTCCAACCGAAGGTGGGGGAGTTGGGAAGTTGAAACCTCATAGAGATCAAGGTATCACTATGAACAGTGACAGCTTAGAACGAGCCAAAACTTAGACCTCCCTTATCCGTTACCACACAACCAACATCCGGATATGTATTTTTGTCTTGCTCGAGAACATATCCTTTTTCTCCCTCCTCGAATATACCCCCTCCCCTGGAGAGGTGTCAGTGGATGCCTAACTCCAATAAAACGTGTCTGCCAGGTTTGAACTTCTAACTTCGCTCCGACCACTGAGCGAAAGTGTATGGAATCCCAAATAAGTAATGGTATATTTGTGATAAGTTGGACAAGAGGGGAGATACTAATTGAAATGGCAGAGCTGTTTCCATCTGGAAACAACGCTTTGCGACGTGTGATTTATATCAAAATGCTCATATTTCTTTCCCGCGCTAACACACAGCAGGTTACCACGTGTTAGAAAGATTTCCTTCGGCGCAACCTGCGCTATTCTACAACAAATTACTGTGTCTTCAAGCTGAGCATTAGAACATAGGTCTTATCGTATGTGCCCCATCAGCTTAGATTCGTTGGCAGAAAGCCAATTCTAACACGAGGGTAATTTCTTTCACCCATACCTACCTAGGCGATTAGGCAGGTAATATTCCCTTTACCCAAATTATAAATCTTCATTGTAATGGAGCTAAGGTAAGTATATGTAACCAAACTGCTGCTGATGCGTGATGACAGCTGCTGGTATGTGGTGGCCACTGATATGTAATGGAATCGATTCACAAAGACGTTTCGTTTACACCAGCTGTCTTCAAATTTTAACTACCCAGGGGACCCTTTCCAATAATCATAATTCCTAGGGAATCCTGTCAAAAACAATACCCCTTCTGCATGTATATATTTACATATATATGTAATCTATTTGATTTTAGCATTTATCATGGCATTTTTCTCGGATGACAAGCCTTTGGCAGAGCAAGCTCAACTTATGCAATTTATAATTATTCTATCGGATTATTTATCCATTTCTTTATAATACACACACACACACACACACACACACGTATATATATATATATATATATATATATATATATATATATATATATATATATATATATATATGAAGTTCTCTCTCTTTCTCTCTCTCTCTCAATATATATATATATATATATATATATATATATATATTGTGTCATCCATAGACAGCTGTTCCGATGTATTACATCTCTTCAGTGTGGCTATATCCAGTACCACAAAGCAAGATTGAAACCTTCGCTTCTGACACGGAGGCTGATATCCTGCCTCTGAGCTAGGGAACTGGACAGTCAGCAAGGCTGAATTTAAGCGATATATCTATTTATGCATAAATTCCTCATCCACCAGAGTGCTCTATTCCTATGGATCCATATATATATATATATATACATATATATATATATATATATATATATATATATATATATACACGCGTGTGTAGAAACCCACAAAAGAAGAAGAAATCAAGTGAAGAATTACTCTAGGATGGGAAGCCTTGGACAGAGCAAGCTCAACCTTCAAAAACAAGAAGATCCCAATAATCCTAAAAAGAAGAGTACACAACTAATGTATCCTCCAAATAGTCACCAATGGAGCTGAAACAGGGAACATAACCAAGAGACTGACTTTCAAATTGAAACCTATGCAACGTGCACATGAAAAAATCATGCTCAACCTCACATGGAGAGATCACACGACTACACAATATATTAGGGGAAAAACAGGAGTCTAACACATCATAGAATCCATTAAAAAACTTAAATGGCAATGGGCGGAGTATGTTGCGAAAATGGCAGACTACCAGTGGACATAACGACTCGCAACATGGATTCCCCGAGATCACATACGAAACCGAGGCTGGCAGAAAACAAGATGGAGAAACGAACTAGACAAGTTCAGAAAGTATTGGCTTTGCGACGCCTATAATATAGAGGTGTGGTGAATCCTGGGGGAGGTCTATATCCAACGACGGCCGATAAAAAACTGAGAACGAAGCTCACTGAGTGAAAGATAAACCCACGAACAACTGCTGATAAAACTGTGCCTGTTTTACCTAAATAACCAAGATGCTTTCAATTTTAATACAACTCTTGAAAATAGGTATATTTGGAGTTCAAGAATCGTTTATGAAATGAACAATTAAGTTTACTGCGAAAAAGTCACCCCATTTCACGGAATCCCTTTAACGGTTACGCGAAATCGTGGAAAGGGGCGGAACATGGTTTGATTTTTGTCGAATTAGGGTTTTATTTTTGACAATGTACATCTATTGTTTTAGATTATTTGTTAACCATATTGCAAAAATAAGCTTATCATGTGTTGATTCATTAGAATAAAAGAAAATGTAATTTCAGATTAATTCAAAATTAGCCGAATAATCCGTCTGTAGGACAAGTATTTGGCCCGTATGTATTATAAGCCGGTGCCATAAATTGGATGCTATGATTTTGTTACATAAACTTGTGATAAAATAAACTTGTCCCAAAATATGCAAAATATTAAGAGACAAGAACAATTCGATAAATGCAAGATTGTTTCCGTTACCTGCATAGATTTCATATATTCTTTTTTTAAATCTATAGATATTTGATGAAATTCATAACTCTTTCCTTTACTTTTATCCTGAAATATTTGGTGAAGTATAAGTTTTGGGGGCAATTGAACTCTGTTTATGTCGTTAACACACACATTTATATGTACATACTTACAAACCAAGCACTGATGTCGCTAATATAGTTCTACCTTTCAATATTCCGTTTGATTCAATTCTTTTCTATTATTCCAAGTTATCATGAATTTTTAATGCAGTTTGACTTTGATGTAAGCAGGTACCACTGATTCTTGGCGAGAGATTATCAATATTCCATCAGCTTTAAATGATGAATGAGTTCGTGTCCTGCTTGATGTGGAGTCGGTTGAGTTTTTCGGATCAGTGACGTTTCAGTGACTTCGTTAAAACATTCAGACTGTGATACATAGCAAAGTTTCGCCCAGAATCGATTGTAATTTTAACTTTGAAAGGAGTCATAAACATGCCAGCTTTTGTTCGGACAATCTAATCTCTTCCTTCCATCTTTGATGTTGACACAACGTTTCGGCCGATTTATTCTACGACCTTCCACAGCTGTGAAATTTCATATCCGCGAGGACAGACAGTCTCTTTTATCGTTTTTTTTTTCCTTTCTCTTTGATACCGTTTTTGGTGGGGCGGGAAGAGACTGATAAAAAAAAATTCTCTTTTCCTATTGATATTATATATTGAACCTGAGGAAGGATGATTCGGCCGAAATGTGTGAGCATCAAAAATGGGAAGAAGTAATTAGATTGTCCGAACAAAAGTTGATATTGTACATACCATTTCTTCTCGAGATGTTTAAAGGACTAGAAATGTTCTCCTTCCTACATCATTCCTGAATTTGTACGTGTGTTTCTTTTACAACCGTTCTCTTCCATTAGGTTTTGCAATGTGCCGACAAAATGCCTTCAGAATATACATTTAGTCCGTTAGTGTGACGTCAGCCCCAGCTTTTTTCTGGCCTTTTCGGAAGGAATGGAGTGTACTATCTGTTCCCCGGCAGAGACCTAAGCGCCGGTACTGACACTTGCCTGTCGAGTGGGATGGAGATTGGGCTGTGGTTGGTATCAAGACCGAGTTTGCCGGAGCAATGCGTTAACCAATGAGGTTATACTGAAGCGGCGCAGTGCTACGCGCTTTGGGAACCTTCTGGTTCACTTTTAATACTCGGTCCAGCTGCGAGGAATATAGCACCCCGGGGCAACACTGTTCCATTGCACTTACCAAAACAGGTTGGACTAGTCCTGACGCTTTTGTGGCGGAGGTTGCTTTGGTTGCTTAGCAAACCAAAGCCGCGTCGGCTGGAGCCATTTTTGGAGGGTTGGCCCTTATTTTCCCCACGTTAAGCATCGACTTGGTGTCACGTTTTGCTGTGGTGGGACAGCGAATAAATAGACCCACCTTTTTCTGGCCTTTTCAGCATGGATCAAAGTGTAGTATCTGTTCCCCAGCAGAGCCCGAGGCGCCGGTACTGACACTTGCCTGCAGAATGTGCCGGAGATTATGTTGTGGTGAGTGTCAAAGACGAGTGCGCCGGTGCAACACGTCAGTCAATGAGGTTATACTTAGGCTGCGCGTTGTTACACGCATTTGGAGCCTTTGGATTCATCCTCGGGCTCTCCTACTATTACTCGGCCCAGCTGCAGGAGATCTGTTGCCTCGTGGCAGCACTGTCCCATTGCACTTAAAGGGAAAGATCTGTATTGTCCTGACGCTTTTGTTGCTGCGGTTGCTTTAACAACCAAAGTCGTGTCGGTTAGTGCTTTTTTTGATGGGTAGCTCCTTTTTCCCTACGTAAAACCCTAACCTTGTGTTGCATTTTACCCTGATGGGAGAGTAGATAAATAGATGCCCCGGGCAGCACCGTCCCATTGCACTTAAAGGGACAGGTCGGGCTCGTCCTCACGACTGTGGTTGTTTTAGCAACCACGGTTGACTGGAGTTATTTTTGATGTCCTACTTTCCCCATGTAAAGCCCTGACCTTGTGTTGCATTTTGCTCTGGTGGGAGAGTAAATAAATTGAACACACACACACATGTATATGGATGGTTTTTTTAAAGTTTATACTTGGTTAAATTAATTTGTACTGCAATAAACGTACTACATCAAAACGCGCTATAATCAAATTCTTAAAAATTATCTACCTGCTAACTAAAATCATCTAAAAAATACCAGCACAAGATTTGGCCAAAGACGAGAAAAGAGAGAAGAATCTGTATTCCACTAGGCTGGTTGGTTGGGCGGGACATTTGTAGGGCTACGGTGATTTGATAGTTGCGTATTGCTTGTTTGTAACTTTTACAAGACTTTCTTAATCTTTCTTTTCTCTCTCTTAATCCCACTCATTGAATAGTCTTTTAGTCAGTCTCTCCAACTCCCTACCTCTCTCAAAAGGCATGAGCTTTTTTGTTCATTTACAGTTAGCAAACATAATGACATTTTTTTTAACAAAATACTTTATTGAATAAATTGTCTCCTGTGTGTAGTTAGCTTAGTATCAGTTAAGTTTTCAAATGTGAAGCAAAAGTTTTTTTACACTCACCTTTTGATGGGCAGTGATCTATAAAGCAAAATCTGGATTTTCAAAAAGAATGTGTGAATGCTACCTGGTGCAAAAAGAGGGGTCAGTTTAGCTAGAAATTTGGTCGTAAATTGATCACGCTCTAAAAACCCATTTTAGCGAGGATTTTTGAAACAAAAATGAATAGTATATGTTTATATGTTCAACCCTCTAGTGCCATTGGTGCAGTCTGTATGCGCAACACATTCATACATACATACATACATACATACATACATACATACATACATACATACTTATATACATACATGCATAACTAGCAGTCAGTCAGACCATCGCAGAAAGTGACATGATGGTTCCACTCAATGGCGTTTCTACGGTTGATGTCACCCGGGGCAGTAGCTCATCCCAAGTATAGCCAGCTCAAAGAAAAAAATTCGCGCTAAATCAGCTTGAAAAAAATGTCAGAAAAACACCTAAATGCGCTAAATAAAAACATTGTTAGCTTTTCTACGGCCATTTTTGATAGAGAAAAGTAGCTATTTTCGTCTTTTAAAATGGCTAAATGACGGCTAAAATTGCTGAAGAATAGCGCTGAAAGTAGCGGTAAATGTTGAATTTTTCGCACTGCCAACACGTCATGGTGTTACTCTTCTGATAGTGACACCCAGGGCGGGATGCCACCCCCCGTCACTACGCCAGTGGTTCCACCTATTTCTTGAAAACCGAGAAAAAATATTACAGACGTTTTACAATGAACTATATTAAACATCTACACCTGCAGGAAAAGAAAGGAGGATTGAAGACAGAAAACACGATGACTGACATGTTGAATAATTATCGTTCAACCAAATTATCTCCCTACAGCTGCTGAATCGTAAATTATGGCAGAATACCAAGATTCTTGTATTTGAGTCATTACCCAAAAGATCTTGTTTGGGCGTTCCTTCTTCTCCTTCGTTTAAATCCTTGCAATATAAACTGAAATATAAATCATTTATTCGATTTTTGCTCATAACCAAGTAAGTCAGTTGAAATAACTAACTGAATCCAAGGAAATTCCAACTACTAAAATTATTTATTACCCCGCGCCTCTGCTTATCCCTCACTCTATACCTTATCCCTTCAAATCTTCGTGGCCGGTCCATTCTTTTTTAAATCTAAATGCTACACAAACGTGGATTAGTTTCATATACAAAATCTTCCTACCCTGTAATCGTCAAATTCCAAGAGATTTGACTTTATCATTGCAATTAGTCAGACGGTATATTGAGAAAGGGGGAAAAAGATAAAGTAATGCTGTGACGTATTGTAGTTTCAACTTGTGACCAGGAAGAGAAAGAAAAAAAAAGCGGAATTGGAATTTCCATGACATTCTCAGAGAATTCTTTTCTTTCTGATCATACGTTCTCTCGGAATTTTCTGATCTGACAACGCTTTTTAGCAAGTTATTTTTTTTTACCTGACCTCATATTTATATTTAAGCTTCAGTCAGAATGAAGTTTGAATCTAAAGCAGCCAGTCTAGTTTAACTAACTCTCTTTTCTGTCCTCTTTCTTCCTACCCTCTTTATGAACTGCCTAACATTACCCTTATATATATATATATATATATATATATAATTCTGCCTCGTGGTACTGGATGGGTTGATGGATAGTCTATAGCCACACTGAAGAGTTGTAATACAACGAAACAGCTGTCTGTGGAGGACACAACAATAATATATATATATATATATATATATATATATATATATATATATATATATATATCTTTATTATGTTGTAAAGTTTTTTGCAGACTTCTGTACTCATCTTGGTTACATCCACCAAACTAACTATCTTTGATACAAAAGATCAACCGCACCTGATATTTGACAGTGGAATGCAAACGTTCACAACGATCACCGACACAGGGGCCTGTCCGTCTCGATGGCCGAAAATACACCCATTCATCACCTGAAGATGGCTGAGGGGTACAACGACTTGCGTTAAAAAAAAACAAAATGAGGACAAAAATCTGCAAAACCTTTTTGAATTTTTGATGAAGTATTGTCGTTTTTACCAATGTTTGAATCAATGGTTCTCAATGTGGGCGATTGCGGCCCCTTAGGTCGGTGATTTATTCCAAGGGGCGTTAACGCGACAAAGGACCTTAAATGGGTGTTTAAGCTTCTGGAAGGGGCGTCGTAAAGATTCCATAAATATCTATGATTCTGATTAACTAATGGCTATTGCTTCGTAGTATTTATTTTCTTTATTTCCGCTCAATCCTGTTTACTCAATGGCGGAAGAATATAAAAAAACGACCGGAGCCGCACGACAAAAAGCAACAAAAACGAAAAAAAACTAGTAAAAAAAATTACAATAACCCACCATCAAAGTCGATAATTGAACAACCGTAGTGTCAACATTTGAAGTCATGAAAAAAAATATTCCATCAAAGAGTGAAAATGGTCAGAATAAATTCTATTAATGACATCACAGGCGTTTCCACTTAAAACGTCTAAAATAGGGAAGACATCTAGAAATATCTAGATTCTGAAGAATCTAGATGTTATCAATATACCCGACACTGTTAATGGTGCAGTACAATTGTTTTATGTAACCCCAAATTAATGTCCACTAATGTAAACAGACTATATTATTGATCACTGGTGCTCACTCCATCGTGTCACATCAAGGCTAGCTCATGTGTCACCCTCAACATTTAAGTACCCCATTTCACATCTGGATCGTTACAGTGGGTCGTACTTACACTGCAAATGGCAACGAATTCAGCAAGTTCTCTTTGGAGGGAATGCCAATGAGGTAACGGGGTTGTCACCGAGTAATATTCCAAATATATGCCTTTGCCACCCCATTCCCCCGGAAATGTATGCTTTTGAACCAGAGGCGCCGCGTGGGACCCGCCGACTCTGCAACCGTAGGTGGCGCCAGAGCTCTCGGGGTGCAATATATTTGAGGAACAGTGAGAAATTTTTTTTTAAATGATCTTTTTCAAAAAAATCTTTAAAAAAAAGCTAAATAAATCTTTTTTTAAAAGTACATTTTTTTTAATTCCACGGATTGCAGTCAGACCTAACGTCGCCCCTGTCTAACTCCACCGAGGAAATTGGCTGCGGGCGCCCATGGTCGTAACTGATGGATATTTCCAGGTGTCTGTTCGAAAATATATCACGTACATCAGTTGATTCTCATCTGTCTGTACGTCAGCGTGATTCAATCTTGGTTATTTTCCTTGGCGTCTTCCATATATTTAGAGAAACTTCTTTTTTTTCCCTATTTATAATTATTGTTATTGTTCCTTAACGTTACTCAACAGATCGCATCTGTGGTACCTTCAACAAACAGATGTTATCTACTTACAGAGTATTAATTAGTTCCTTTTCGCTATTTCTCTGTCAAAAGAATGAAATGACGTCATGTAATGACGTAACTGTACATTCTTATAGAATCAACAATAGACTCTTGTCTCTGTTTTTGCCTGTAACAAGAACAAGCCCACCAAAACTTTGATGAGCGTCGTGCAGGGATCGAACTGGCATCCACCTCAGAAGTAGCCTTATACGCAGGCTCTAATTTTAATTATTGAGCTAACGATACTCTCACTACAGGGCAGGTATCCGATTTGCTACCGAGTAAAATCGGCCTTGAGCAAAAAAATGTTCTTACGAAAATGTCTCCATAATTATCACCCCCCCAACACCCATATATATATATATATATATATATATATATATATATATATATATATATATATATATATATATATATATATATATATATATATATATATATATATATGATCAACAGTAACCTAATTGAGCCTTCAACTTGAAGGTAACAATTTTGCTGATAACTTCCACTGAAATGAGTTGAGTAGTTTCTCCTTATAAAACATCATCTAATAGAAATTCAAATTATGTTCAGTGAATTGATATCAGGCGATTTTCTTTCACACGGATTAACTAGTACGTATATAATTATGGATAAAATTGTACATGAAGAATAAACACACACACACACGCACACACACACACACACACATTATTTAATTATCATTATTTATATATATATATATATATATATATTATGTCAATTTAATGTAAACAATAATTTAACTATGATATATATACATATCATATACATGTACATTTTTTAAAACATATAGGTTACGAATACATATAAATCCACTTGCACTATTATATACAGAGTTTCGAATTCGCCTTTCCTGACAGAAATGTGTGGCTACATTTTTAGAAAATACCTGTACCTCACATAAAAGAATCACAGTTGCCCGCACGTGTACTAGAACTAATTATCTGAAAATATCTTAAACTATCTTTTAAAAAATTGATCCTTTGTCTAAAATTATCTTTTAAAGAATGGATGTTTTATCTAGAATCATCGAAAAAATACTGGCTCAGGATTCTGGCATTGTTGGTCGATAGAGACCCCAAAAAGCACCTTTTTTAAAAAAAGATAAGGAGAAACAAACGTTTTTAGATGGTGCCTAGTGGTTGTAGCCCAGCCAACACGTGATCAGGATCACCCTCAGACGCACAAACTCATTCATAGATAAACACATAAATAGACACAGACACACAAGCCCATTCGGCTGGTTGTTCGAGCCATTTGTGGAGCAACGGTGATTCAATATGAATGACAAAAACATTTTTTCTTCTCTACCTCTCGTTTTACAACGCGAATCTTAATATTATATCCTTTCATTTTACTCCACCAATGTTTCAAAGAAGCTACACCAATTATTTTTCATGTGACGAACTCAACGTTTCAACCAAAGAAAATCAAACGAGACAAAGAAAATACGTCAATTCATAAAGAGCAGGAACAAGCATCTTCGTCACATGGATTTCTATTTGTTACACTAATTTTACTGCAGAACACAAAGCCCTGTCTGTGAAACGTAAGATCATTGATGGAAGATCGCAAAGGCTTTTTTTGAATAAAAGAAACCTAAGGCTTTTGTACTTGGGTTCCTCCGCGTCAATGGGAGAAACTCATAAGCATCTTAATTCAGTGTTTCCTAAAGGGCATAAACTTACCCTGTTGATTCTTTTAGTTCAAAACCTCCTGGAGTGAGACTCCCCCCCCCCCCTCTCAACACAAAATCTTCTCTGATATACTTTTACAAAGGTGCACCAAATAAATATATTAATGAGAGAACAATTCATCCAATGAGTGATCCTCTAACACATAGTAACAATCTGGTTTTCTTACGCTTGAGAAAATCTGTCATATTCTACCGACAATGTTGGACACAGCTAACGAAAATGCTGAACAGACAAACCGCTATAGATTTAGCGGGAGCGAGGATAATCGCTAACTGCTAACTTTTATTCTATAAATTTAGCTTCGATTAAGTATTTTGCTCTAAAACCTCCAAAAACAGACACAGAGAGCTGGAATTTCAATATGTTGTAGTTTGGACATACAACTTGAACTAATGTGTATTTTCATTTGTTCATTCAATTATTTATGTACATCTTGATTACCTATACCTTTTCAAGAAGCTCTGGGCTGAAGCTACAGAATGTTACATTTCCAGCTCTCCTGATCTCTTTTTAAAGATTTTAGAAAAACAAAACGAACCACAGCTATATTCAAGTAATAAGAGTTAAAGGTTAGCGGTTATCTTTGCTTCTGCTAAATTTTCAGCAGTTCGTCAGTTAAGTGTTTTCATAGGCTGTGCCCACCGTTGTGTCTGTCCACTACTATCAACCCCAAGTGTAAATAGTGCGTTGATGTAAGGACAGAATCTGTAGTACCCAGAACTATAGCCTTAATCCCAAACTATAGTTTGTGTTATGAATTGTTCTTTCTATTTACGATGTCTAGGCCAAGTTATTCATCAACCGTGTAATGACAGAAGATCGTTTCAAATAATATTTTCTATGTAACAAAACGCAATTTATAATCATTCTGTCGGATCATTTATATCCATTCTTAAGATAGATGGATAGATGAACTATTAGGAATGTGACAATCTCAGGAAAAAAACTATAGAGGCTTTATTAATCAATTGACAAGTGATTTAATTAGTATGCTATAAATGCTTAGGAAAAGGTTCCCATCTTCAGTAGTATGTGTGTACTTTTTATTGATTAAAAGGCTAGGTTTCCATAGAAAACATATTTAACGCCCATTATTTGGCTTTGAAAAGTCAGATGAGAGTCTATTCGAGGTCATAGTAATGTGTCCGTTGGGTATTAGGACTACATATATGCGTGTGAGTAATAATCTTCAGTCAAAACAGAAGTTGGAGTGGAGTTCGTCTCTCTAGCAACCAGTCTTATTATAGACAAAATGATAAAGGAATGAAAACATTTTTTGTTTCATTTTTCATAATTATCCTCTACGCTATTATGAATTTGCAAAAATACTCCATGTTCAATTCAGTGAAATATTTCTCTCTACAAAAGGTGAAATTTCGGGTGACGTACACCAAAAAGTTCTCCTAAAAACTGCTCAGGCTGAGTAAAGTTTGTCGCGCCGAGCCGTCATTGCAACAACGAAATCTGGTGCGCTGTCTCCAATGTACGATGACAGCAATCATGTTTGTAATTTAGTGCTACTATAAATACCCATATGTTTTAAATATACGTAGCTGAATTAAATAATCAATAAGAAGAAGTATTTCAAGAGGTTCGGACAGCAATCAAATAATTTAGATAGAGATAGAATTCCTTGTTTAGAAACTGTGAATTTACCAGTCAGGGTAACCTGTTGTCGTGCTGCATATCACATTGTTCAGAATGTAATATAGCTTTTGAATTGTGCAATTTTGCAAATTTGGAATCAGTAAAAACTCAAAGTTGAATAGTAACAAGACCTGGGTTTACAAGATAATCTGTACATCGTTAATAGTTTATAGTAATATTTAACACAATGACAGATAATGCTGTGATTTCAAAATCGTTGCTCATTTTTCACAGATTTTAACTTTCGTACAAGAACTACACTATCTCCAAAACTGTAAACTTGGGTTTATCCAGTTTTTACGTCCGACTGACTTTCTGTCTATTTGTCTGCTCATATATGTATCAAGCGCACATGTTGCACCAATGGAGTTATAAGGCTGAACATTTCAACATTTACTCCTTATTATGTCCGGAAAAAACCCTTCCCCAAAAATATGCTGGGGGGGATATTTTACCATGTAAGTTTTCGCTAAATTGACACTAATTTGTGTCTGACTGCTCTTACACTTGTTTTGGGGGAAATTTAGACTTTTTAGTTCCCGAAAAGAGGTCGAGTGAAGTAACTTATTAATTGATCACCCCCTTTTTCAAATATAAACTTTCCAACCTGACACAGCATGCCGCATAGAGACGTTAGTCCTATGACGCTTTCTATTGATTGACCTACTAGATCTATTTTCATACCAAACTGACTGACCTAAGCCATATGACATCTGCTTCCCGGACTTTATTTCTAGATTTCGTAATATTTGATGGCACATAGTATTCACTTTTATAACAGATTATTTGCCAATTCATAGTGCATCAATTCGATTACACAGTAAATTATGCCTAAGTGAATAAGTAATTAGATAATCTCAGAACGAACGCTGAATCCTGTTTATCTCGTTCCGACGGGCTCAGAGATGAGACCTTGTATATCTCATTTAGATCAACCAAATACAGCGTAGCTAAGTACACGTATATTCGCCATTGGATTAAATCAATGTAGTTCTTTTTATTCCATTGGTAAAACTGGTTTTAAATACTGCAATAAACATGGGTTGATAAAACACAGTTCATCTTCTGGTGAAATCAGTGACGATATTTTCTCTCTCTCTCTCTCTCTCTCTCTCTCTCTCTCTCTCTCTCTCTCTCTCTCTCTCTCTCTCTCTCTCTCTCTCTCTGACTCCCTTCCTTTTTGATCGATGATTTAGTCATTTTGATATTCTATTTGTAATTCGAGGATTCTTTATTATAATTGCAAATTTAAATCAATGTTGCAGATCAGCTTAGTATAGACAAATGGAGTCAATGCACGCGTAAGGAACGTATTGTTTTCACCATTCATTCGATCCTTGAGAAATTTGAGACGTCGAAAGTCAAATAAAACTTACCGTCCACTTCAAATTAGTACGGTCAAAGCTAAAGCTATGAAATTAACCACATCTGAGAAATGCAAAACCTCTGTTGAATTTGACTGCCTGAATACATATCCTTCTTTATTATGATAAACTACCTGTCCGTCCGCCTAGCATACTTGAAAAATTATATTTTTGTGTCAAGGGGGATGGCTAACAGATGCTAAGAGAGATTAGTCACCCTTATTTATTCATTTATTCATAAATGCATAGAAAATCTGGGATAACTCTGATTAAAGTGCAATCATTTTCTTGACTCAAAAGGTCTTTATTTTTTAATATATAACCTGAACTAGAAATATTATAATACATTGAGATGTGTTGATAAAAGACAATGACCATTCGAAATTACATATCATTAAAGTATTGTTGACTTTATTGTTGAACACCACTTAAATTAATCTTTAAACAATGCAGTTTTGGAGATTTTCACCTAATATCAGAAACTGTCAACCAAACTGTCACCAACGG
Organism: Thysanoteuthis rhombus; assembly: GCA_963457665.1. NCBI lineage: Eukaryota > Metazoa > Mollusca > Cephalopoda > Oegopsida > Thysanoteuthidae > Thysanoteuthis > Thysanoteuthis major. The sequence continues at coordinate 11,496,937 of OY735234.1, read as the reverse complement.
TTTCTTCAGTTTTCAAGTTGGTCCGGCTGGCAAACTAACTGGCTGACTGGCAGTTTATGTATGCATCATGTGTACAGGCCGCACCAACGGAACTAAAGGGCTGAAAATCTAAGAATTGAAACATTTACTCATCATTAGGTCAAAGAAAAACGATTTTCTTTTTTATAAACAGGTTTCTAAACAGGGGTTAAATTTGCAATGCTAGTCTACGCTAAATTGGTTCCTAGTTCTTGCCCTCTTATTTTTTGAAAATTAAAATTTTTTTAGTGATCACTGTCAAACATGGGGTCAGAGAAGTAACTTATTCATTGATCTCCTCTTTTCGAATTTTAAATTGATTACCCCCAGCACGGCAAGATGCCAGAAGACTTTGGTAACGTGAAAGTTTATTTTGAATGACAAAGTGACAGGTCGCACACGGATTGAAGTTGAAATGGAGTTGTCCGAGAAGAATGTCTTTTGAAAACATGGATATAGAAAGTTTGTTTTTTGTCAAAGTCTAAGAGACATTGCAAAGACGGTGTTAAATCTTCCTTCGAATCGCCTGTCAAGTTGGAATGTTTGCAGATAACAGATTATCGCAAAACCGTACTTTTAACCTTTTTCTAGCCTTGTCTTCGGGATCAAAGTGTAGTATCTGTTCCACGGCACAGACCGAGGAATCGGTACTGACACTTGCCCGTTGAATGGGCCGGAGATTGTGTGGAAGTTGGTATCAAAGACCGAGTGCGCCGGTGCAAACGTTGGCCAATGAGGTTATACTGAGGCTGCGTTTATATATAACCCTTCCGTCAAAATATTGTTCCTGAGTCAGAGCGTACAAAGTATTATTCTTATTTTGAGTCGTTGTCCAGTTGAATTACAATTTTCACAACATCTCCATCAACTTGGGTTGTCAGTCTGTTTGCAATAACAACGATAAAACGAGGAATACGTAAACACAAAATGATTTAATGTATTCATTAGTTAGGCTAGTAGAAGTTGATAATTTGACTACAATTCCTTCTACAGCTACTATTGTTGATGCGCCAATTTCGTTGGATTGTTTTTTACCTAAAGTGAATAAAAGAATTTAAGTTTACGATACCATGCGTTAACCTTTCAGATTACTGTGTAAACATACTGACACAGAACAGCTTTAGTTATATCGTTTGCAAAGCAATGGATATTTAATAGTAATTTTTATCGAAGTTACATAAATATTGCAGAAATGGTGCTAAATTTTTCTCTAATTAACTCCTGAATTTGGAATTTTGCAGACTTTTCAGAAAAAAAGAAATAACGTTACTGTAAAAATATTGTCTTTTAATCAGAGCTGACCGCGTTGTTCTCATATTCAGTCATTATCGAGTTAAATTACTATTTTTTCGAGATCGTTATCATCTTGATTGATCAAATGAATTATATGTTGTGAAAGAAACTTTTAATGAAAATCCAAAATACGGTTAAGACTTGACTTTTTGAAGTGGAAATATGAGAATAACTTAAAGCGAGTTGAAATGTTGTCAATTTGATTGAAGTTTGCTAGAGTAAAGAAGAAATGCCAACAAAAAAAAAGAAATATATATGTGGGTATATCTGTGGGGGTATGTGACTATGTGTGTGTATGTGCATGTGTATGCATGTTTCTGCGTGTGTGCGTGTATGTGTCCGTGGTTTATGTAACTGTGTGTGTATGTGTCAATGGGTGTATGTGACACTGTGTGTCTATGTGTCTTTGGGTATACGTGACTGTATGCATGTGTGTGTCTGTGTGTGTATCTCTGCGTGAATCTGCGTGTGTATGCCTGTCTGTGTCTATGTGTGTATGTATCTGTGTGTATCTCTGTTTGTGTGTCTGTGCATGTCTGTGTCTGTGTCTATAGTGTCTGTGTATGTCACCGTGAGTGTGTCCGTGTGTGTATGAGTGTTTCTGTATGTGTCTGTGAGTATTCGTATATCTGTGCCTATGTATGTCACTCTGTGTATGTGTCTGTGTCTGTATGAGTTTGTGTCTCTTTCTTTCTCACTCTCCCTCCCTCCCTCTCTCTCTCTCTCTCTCTCTATATATATATATATATATATGTGTGTGTGTGTGTGTGTGTGTGTGTGTGTGTGTAGGGCGAGGCTTAAGTTTTCATTGTTGTGGTCACCCAAAACCTCCTGATATCATGAGATGAAACTAAAGTGGCCTTCGTTAACAATTACAATCATAACGTGCGTTGTCAGACTTTTATCGACGAAAATCACATGACGAGCATTGGATTTCTCGATTTGCTGATGCACTTTAAGCTTAACAATGTATTACAAGAATAATCCTCTCCCCACAAATTTTTTATCAAGCCTCACTGGCCTGAGGGCAGAAAAATGTGTTTTTACATTTGGCCTCATTGATACAACACACACAAAAAAAACTTATTTGTCAGGTCTGTCCAAGACGTGATGCCGTGAGAGTTTGATTATTTCTAGAATCACTCACAAGCTCAACCTTTTGAAACATTTTGCCCTCATCGAGAGGGAAATGATACCTATAAAAAAAGACCCCTAATTTGGAAACAAAATTTTACTTAAAGTTTGAAGCAGTAGAGCAACTAGCATTCAAAAGGTAATTATGAATCAACGCCAGCCATATACAATTCTTTAAACCTCGTAAATCGAGCATTGGTGAGGGTAATATTAAGTTACCTAGATGAAAATACTACCAGTATTGTCTGAACCATAATTCCATTATTCAGATATAAATCTCAATAAGTCTCACATTTTGTTGGGCAGTGATCACCGAAAAGAAAAGTCTGAATTAAAAGAAGAATAACTAAGGGATCAATTCATGGTAAACTTACATTGAAATGGTGGTTGAAAAAAGCGTATCCAGTATTCATTAAATGGAGTGTGTGTGCAAAATTCCAAGTTTTTACCATGAACTTTCAGAGCTTGGTGAAGTCCAGATACATAGATATATAGATACAGGTATACATAGATACGTGGACACATAGATATATATATGTACATATAAACGTCAGAACATATGGATAAATTGTACACAGCAACAGTGTTTAAACTGGCCTGCTGTCGATAGCGGTGATTTAGAAGCGTCATTGACTCGATCGCTGTACTGAACCTTTAGATTCCGCTGTTGATGTTCTAATGATCTATCTCGGTGCAACACTTATGATTATGCTGACTCGAATGCTGTAATTCTATCGTGTGAGTAGATTTATTCCGCTTCGATAAAAAATGGGTGGTAGACAGAGGGAGAATCAAATAAGTAACAACGATGACAGAATTCAAAAATGACATTGATACATAAACTCAGCGTTGATTTATTTCGTTCTTGCGAAAACCGCCAACAATGAAATAAGAGTGTGTCAAGCATAACATTGGCTCCACGATGAGTATTAAATCATCGCTGGTTTACAGACGCATGTTGATTTGATACTCTGACTTTGCAAGTGGTTTTATTAATACTATCCTCAACTTGCAGAAATAGTTCTTTTTTTATATTTCTTCACTGGCTTCAAACAAACAATACTAGCTTACTATATAAACCCAAGGGCGTAGCCAGTTCCCAAAGTTAGGGGTGAGCAATTGAAAAGGGCACCAGGAAACATGCCATATGATTTTGAATTCATTTTAAATTTTTATTCTGTTTTTAAAATGGGAACACAATTGAAACAAGTCTGGGAAGTCACTCGATAGAAACCGTCACATGAGTTGGGATGAGCAATAAAAAAGATGGATAAAGGCGTGATCAATGAATAACTCACTTCTCTTGCATTTTGTTGGGCAGTGATCACTAAAAATGTCTGAATTATTTTTTTTTTTAAATTAGTATGAACGGCATGCACAACCTTGGCACCAATTTAGCAAAATCTTTCATTGCAAATTGAACTCCCAACTAAAGTCTTATTTAGGGCAATGATCTTCAAAAACAACCGGAAATGTTGTTTTGTTTTGTTTTTTCATTACTTGATAAGAATTAAATGTTTGAATTGTCAATTCTCTAGCTCAATTGGTATGACCTGCATACATACATACATACATACATACACACATACATCCACACATATATCCACACATACATACATATATACATACATACACACATACATACACACATATATCCACACATACATACATACATACATACATACATATATCCACACATACATACATACATACATACATACATATATACATACATACATACACACATACATCCACACATACATACATACATACATACATACATACATACATGGCCGGCCATAACAAAATAAAAATGGAATAAACCCATGTTGACGGTTCAGCTGATCGTTTCGGCTGAATGTTTTTTAAAAATGTTAAGCACTGAGCTGATAAATTAATATTGCATTTAAAATCAGAACATAATAGCAACGTACGTTACTCAATTGTTTCATGTTTCAAATACATACCAATAAAAACAAAGAGATCCAATTTTTTTTTTCTTATAAGGGAACTTAAGTACTAATGAATTGTTAGAAAGTTGCCACTCTTCGAGAATGTGCTGGGGGGGTGCGACCGCTCCCCTGCCCCTCTAGTTATTTCACTGCTAACCATACATAAGTGAGACTGAAAGCACGTGGTGAGTGTGGGGAATTGGTCAGATTTGCTCTTTTTAAAAAAAACACACACAAAAACGAATTAACTTAGATAATTTTGCACCATGAAGGTTAAGAACTGGGGCAAATAGAATTGAGACCAAACTACTCTCTCTCTCTCTCTCTCTCTCTCTCTCTCTCTCTCTCTCTCTCTCTCTCTCTCTCTCTGTCCACACACACACACACACACACATATATATATATATATATATATATATATATATATATATATATATATATATATATATCAAGTCTGGGAAGTCACTGAATAGAAACCGTTGGGATGAGCAATAAAAAAGAATGGATAGAGGTATGATCAATGAATAACTTACTTTTCTCGCATTTTGTTGGGCAGTGATCACTAGAAATGTCTGAATTTTAATAATAAACATTTTAAAAAACCAGTATGAACAGCATAAACAACCTTTGGACCAATTTAGCAAAATCTTTCATTGCAAATTGAAATCCCAACTAAAAGCCTATTTAGGGCAATGATCTTCAAAAACAACAGAAAACGTTTTTTTTGTTTTTAATCACTTGATAAGAACTAAATATTTGAATTGTCAATTCTCTACATATATATATATATATATATATACATATATATATATATATATATATATATATATATATATATATATATATATATATATACATACATATATATATATATATATATATATATATATATATATATATATATATATATATATATATATATATATATATCGGGTCAAAAACTACAGAAGAAGAATTTCACCTGAAGAATGCTGGAACATTTTTTTGTGTTTATGCATAAAACCTTAAGTTGTGAAATAAATCAATGAAACATGGTCTCATTATTATTATTATTATTATTATTATTATTATTATTATTATTATTATTATTATTATTATTATTCTGTGATAACATATTATAAATATTTAGATGGATCCCTTGAAATTATTCATACAATGTTAAGAGGAGTCAACGCATATCGATGGTCTGCCAAGTACAATAACGTTATTCTTCAATGATTTTCTGTGATTCTTTATGGTTTGCTTTTTTTCTCTTTCTGATGAATATAATGTAGTAAAGATGTTTTTTTTCCCCCAGTAAATCTTTTCCAAGATTTTGTTTTGCTTTCGTTTCTTTTATTTGTGTTTGTTTTGATTGCTTCCACCCTCGGTGACCCCCACCCCTTGGTGTCCCCCTCTTCAATCTTGAAAGAACATAACGTTATTCCAAGTCCCCCAAACGATTTATGACCTTTTGCAAACGTCTTTAGAATGGCTCTTGTCAATTGTTCAATTCCTTTTTTTTTTCATTCTTTGGTTTCGATGTTTCTTTAACTTCTTCTCGGCCATCCATTTTTTCAGCCAACAAAAACAAATTGTTAAATCCACAATAAATCAAGAAATGAAAATAAAGCTCGGATTTGTTTTCATTGCAAATATGTTGTTAGAAGCAAGGCTCTCTCATTTTTATTTCCTGTCTCTTGTTCTTAAATGTCCTATTGACAATTTGTTATTAGTCGTAAAACTATAATACGCCAACAACAGACAACCGTTCTTCGAGATAGCAAAACACTAACCACTCGGGAGCTCTACGATAATCGATGAAGCTAATTGCTTCTTACAGTTACATTCGAGCGAAAAAAACTGCAAAAGATTTACGATAAATTCATTGAGTCAACATTTGTTGTTGTTATCGTCACCGTATTTTCATTAGACTTCTTTTTTTTTATTTCATTTTTATTAATTTATCATCTAGTTTCTACCATTTTTATCGAACGGCACTTTTTAGCATCCGTTGTTGTCCAGGCACTTTTAGGATGATGATGATGATGATGATGATGATGATGATGACGATCACTAAAAAGCCTGCATCTTCAAAAACAATCGGTCACGAATTGATAACTAATTTAGCATAAGCAAACATTTCAAATTAAACCTCTGTAGAAACTTACTGGGAGATGAAAACAGAAAACTTGTTTTTTCTTGAGATCATCATCATTATCATCATCAGTCTTTCAATGTCCGTCGTTGAACATAGACCTTCCACGGGATTCGCCGTACCTCTCTATCGTGGGCGTCGCCGAGACAATACATTCTAAATTTGTCTAATTTGTATTTCCGTCTTCTGTTCTACAGACCTCAGTTTCGCATGTGATCTCAGGGGATCCATGTTGTGAGTCCTGATGTCCATCAGTTGTCTGCCATTCAACACCAGACTCTGAAATTCTGAAAAATTAAATAAATTGGCAACCCTGAGATTTACAACAAGAACATTTTTTTTTTAAATCTAAATATTGTCAATACTGGACTCTCAAATTCAAATAATATATATATATATATATATATATATATATATATATATATATATATATATATATATATATATATATATATATATATATATATTTATATGTATATGAATTGGCAACTCTGGTATTCAAAACATGAATATTTTTCTAAATCTAAAAAATGTCAACAATGGACTGTCAAATTCAAAAAACTGAGATATATATATACATACATCTCAATACATCTCAATTGGCAACCCTGGTATTCAAAACAAGAACATTTTTTTTTAACTAAATATTGTCAACACTGGACTCTCTGGCGCTATTTTTGAGCAGGTAACTATCTCACGTTAAATTCGACCTAGAGTCACATCTTGCTTTTCGAGGGAGCACGGGTAAATAGGCGCTATAAAGTTTAAACGCCATTATTGCCACATTACGTGGCCCTGAGTAAAAGATGATTCTAGGTAAGAAGTGTCTTATCAAGGGACACCTTTCTGTCAAGTTTCAAGAAAATCTGACTTATAACAGCAGAGAAAATCCATTGAAAAACGAAGTTTAAATGCCATAATCGCTAGATCATGGAACCCTGCTCGAAAGATATTCTTTGGTAAGAAATATTTCATCAACGGGACACCGTTCAACCTAGTTACAAGTAAATCTGCCTCAAAACTACTAAAAAAAACAATATGGGGACAGACGTACTGACCAACGGCCCGAAGGACAGACAGAACCTGTTTTATAGTGCTGAGGACTCCTCTAAATTAGTGGGTACTGCAGTTTAATGGTATAAAAATAATAACTCGTAAGACTATAACCCACACTGATTATACGATAGTTGTTAATGATAGAACCAAGAATTATCATATAGCTAGCTATTGGATACTAGTAAGACGTAACTTGGCTTATCTCTCGTGATAAGGCAACAGCCGGTATTGTAAACACCATACAACCTAGCCCGCCCCGATAGTTAAAATACAAACAATATTTGAAGGTCTTGACGCGTACTCAAGTTCTTGCCAATATAAACTAAAACCCCAGGAGACAAGTACTCAATTAGAAGAACCTACCTACCTTTCACCATCAATCATACCAATAACATAAGCAGTTCTCGTTCAGTGGTAAGCATAGCGGACTGATGGTTAGAAAGCTAAAGGTTTTTTTTAAGTGTCTGTTGATTTCTTGATACAAACTGATATAGAACTCGCTGTCACAGTCAATAATTGAACAATCGTAATGTCAAAACTTTTCAAAAAAGTTATGTAAATTTTTTTTTAAATTCATCGAAGAATGAATATGGTAAGGTTAAATTCTATTGATGATATCACTGGTGTTTGCCGCAAGGAAAAAGACGTAAACAAAGAAGAAAAAACATCTAGAAACATTTAGATTCTGGAGAATCTAGCTGTTACTAATAGAATCGTTATAATAAACCCCAAAAGTTCGACAAAGTTTTTTTTCTAAAAATCAAAATATAATGTTTTTAGAAAGGGTCTATCCGAGTACTGATGCTCATTTACAAGTTTGTAGACAAAACGGTATGGCCAGGAGTGCTTGAACACCAACACAGTAAGAAACACACGTGCATATAAAAAGGGAGGAACCCCTCGCCAGCTTTGGTGACTACGGTTGTTCAATAAATCATACAAAGGCAATTTACTTAACGTCCGCCGTTGGACGTAGATCTTCCCCTGGAATCGCCACAATTCTCTATCGCAGAGCCAGTATTTTCTGAATTTGTCCAGTTCATCTCTCCATCTTGTATTCTCTCGGCTTCAGTTTCTCGTGTGATCTCAGGGGATCCATATTGTGAGTCTTGATGTCCATCAGTTGTCTGCCATTCTTGCATCATGGCCTGCCCATTACCATTTAAGTTCACAGGTTCACAAAAGAAAGAGAAAACAATTAGTTTAAGGCGGTGCCAAAGACCTATTCATATATTCGAAGTTCACAGTAGTTACAAAGTTGAGACCGTTAAATGCTCCCTGTCTACAGAATATTTTTCATGTTCATGAATGTGTTGTTAGTAATAGAAATTCTATCAAGTAGATCAGTTAAAACGTTTATTGACGTCGAAATTTGACCCTGAAATCATTGAGGGTTCAGTTGAGTGCTTTAACCAGCGAGCTACCTTAATAGGACAGATCGTCGCCAAAAAAAAAATCACTGATGAAGAAATACAAAACAACATGGTTGCTTCAAACAAAAAAATCTTTTTAAAGTCTAATTCTCTGAGATCTTTAGGGAAAAACAAAATATCTGAGAAAATCCCGACTGAATTGTAACTAATTTGCCCTGCGACGCTGAACAAATCTTTCTTTTGTTCGCTGAAGAATGAATCCTCTTTATATCAGGATCCCATTCGTTTTTCCCAACGATGTGAATCGCAAGGCCAATGTCAGTAAGTGAGAGGGATTCAAGATTTGAGACTGAAGTTAGAACTCCTTGTCAAATTATCGGTTACACAAACAAACTGAAAATGACTAAGATATCTGCGTTCGTACAAATGAACCAAAGAAATATCTGAATAAGCACTTATAATAAACAATTAAGGATGTAGTTTGGTGGTTTGAGCTTTAAAAGACTTGAGTACCTTCCCTTGGTACAATATCGATGGTGATTGTTGAAATCATCTAACGACCTGTTGAATAAATATTAAATCAGCAAAGACCTCTCAATAACATTCAAAAGACATTTGATTCTTTTTTACTGAAAAATATACATTGAAAGATGAATGTTAGACTGAAAGGGTTGCTTTTGCGTCGGAGAGGTGTGAGATACTATCCCTAATAGCTCAGTGGGTTAAATTATTGATCTGTCAACAGAGAGGTTCCAGATCCTAACTCAGAATGATTTGGCATAGGGGGCTACAATAATGATTTTTTCATGAAATGGTGACTTTCACTATGACTGGAACTTGTTCAACCCAGTGTGACGGGACTTGTAATACATAAGAAGATCAATTATACAGATGTTTGATGAACATGAATAATTACCTTTTTAAAGGGTTTCTATCATGAAGATGACACTTCACATAAGACCAAACAATAAGCTTACATTGAAATTTCCATGTGAGGTTTAACCATCGATTTTAAACATCAACTTTGAATGAATGGAAATGTTATATTTTACTGATGAACAGAAATATTTTTTGAAAGTCAATGATTGTATTATATATTTTCAAACCATTGTAAGTTTTTTGCTAATACTACGAATAAAGCTTTCAATGATTACTGTATGTGTTCATAGGTAGACTTTCGAAATAGGTGTTACAATTGAACCAAACGATTAGATAAGAGAGGAAAATAATTATATTTTTTTATCAATAGTTTCCTCGGTTTTTTTTTTTGGGGTTTTTTTTTTTGTTTTTTTTTTTTTTTTGCTCGCATAACCAAAATTCGTTAGAGCTCTAATATCTATGGATACCGAAAGTGATAATTTTTACCTTTTCACCGAATATATATATATATATATATATATATATATATATATATATATATATATATATATATATATATATATATATATATATATTCTTTCCGTCTGTTTTACTTTCTATCTGTCTGCTGGATATCTCCGAAAGTACTCGATGAATTTCAATGAAATCTCGCTGTGGGGCAACGGGACAAGAAAGAAATGATTAAATCGGAAAATTGGAATTGGATCTCTGAACAATTACTTCCCTTGGCAATAGAGTTGGTATGCGCTCTCTAGTTTACTCTTTCTAGTTTTTTTTTCAAGTCTAATTGTCTTCAATGGATAAAAATAAGCATCAATCATCGGGTAACTTTTTTTTATTTGTCGGTTTCATCTCGTCCCTGTAACCTACTTTATAATCAAGAGAGAGGTTTCCAGTGAAACTGGAGATCCAACAGCAGGAAGAATATCTCAGAAAATACCAAACTTTCGATTGTGCTAAATCACAAGAATGAGAATTAACTCCTAATTAAAATTCTTATGTAACTTTTGTGAATTCTGGGGGAAAACAAGGAATCAAGAAAAATTCCCATCTATCATGGCAACCAATTCTTGAGAATGTTCACCTCCTTTGACCATTACAGCCAATAAAATACCCATAACTACTGCGACTACTTCCAACAAAAGATCCAATCAAACTCCCACATTCCTTTACATACATAAAACAGTTCAGGATCACCACAATGGCCTCCTACGAATCTTCATTTTTGCGTTTTATTCCAAATTTGGTTTATATGGAAACCAAACCTTTTAACCACTAAAGGGTACAACCAGGCTATTGAAGATGGGCACTCTTCTTGAAACATGTATAGCATACTAATTGATTATTTTTGAAATAATCAATTAAGAAATAGAGTCTCTATATACTTTAACTCCTGAGTTTGTCTCATTCCCAATTGTTCCCTTGTATATATATATATGTATGTGCGTGTGTGTGGGTGTGAGTGTTTTGAGGAATGGGTGCATGATCCGATACAATGATTATAAATTGCGTTATATTACATGGAAACTCTTATTTGAGATGATCTCCCATCATTACATGGTCAATATATCACTTGGCCTTGACAGTGTAAATAGAGTGAATGATCAGAGAAATTGGGGGTGCTACAGAAATCGAACTTTCGACCGATAGGGTAGCTGCTTTAATGTAGCGTGTGTATATATATATATATATATATCACTCGATTTTGATGACGTAGATTAAATGAAAAGTTATGCTTATTCTATTCACGTTGTCTTAATTGAGTGTTATATGAACCTTGTAACGACGGGAGATCATTTCAAATAAGTTTCTATGTAAGATAAGGCTATTTGTAATTCATTTTGTCGGACCAAATATGTTCATTTCTTAAAAATACATGTGTGCGTATGTGTGTGTATGTGAGCGCACATGGAAAATTCAGTGATTCGAAGAGCCTGACTGACATGCCAGTGGGTTCAATCGTCAGACCACCTGGAGTAGTAGTCTCGACTGACGATTGCACCCGCTGACTTGAGTCATCGCGAAACGCTGAACTGTCTATGTACAACTAATTACATATGCCTTATACCCGAAATCGAGCACTCTTCAATCATTGATAACTCAACCCTTAGAAAAATAATAACAGTATATATATATATATATATATATTTATATATATATATATATATATATGTATATATGTGTGTGTGTGTGTGTGTGTGTGTGTGTCACTTACCACCCGTGAAAAATATTCCCGGAAATATTTGAATTGGTATGAGATGTTATTTTTAGAAAAGAAATTAGATACATTGGAGAGGAAATTCATAAGTGTATTGCCCAAGGTACTAAAACACGTGTTAGACATTCCCAAGAAAATTCACGTACAGTTCAACTCTTCGAATGATTGCACAGAAAATTTGAAGTTTATTTTTTACTCTTCCAGAAATTATTGAGAAAATGGACAGTACCACCCAGCGTGCAGTCTCAGGTATCAAGGGAGTATCACCTAGGGAGATCCACGAAGACATGGTGCTGACACTGGAGAAGAACCCGCCACCCCATCCTACCCTGTGTGCCTCTGGTAGGCAATGGGCAAATAGAGACTATGTTTATAATTCTGGTGTTGAACAACCGTAGCAAAGGGTTCTATGCTTTTTTTTTAAGTGAATGCATTTTTGTATGTTTGTATGTTCCAGCGCTCCTGGCCATACAGGTTTATCTATAGACTTGAGAATTAGCATCAGTACTCCTTAGTACTATACCCTTGCTAAAAAGAAAATATGGAAAAAAGCTGTTTTGGCATTTTGAAGGCCTTATTTTGATGGGTTTGTTGATAATGTCTAGATTCTTCAGAATCTAGATGTTTTTACTCGTTTGTAATTTGTTTAGTTCGTATCTCCATCTTCTATTCTGCCGACCTCGGTTTCGCATGTGATCTCTGGAGATCCATGTTGCGAGTCATGATGTCCATCGGTTGTCTGCCATTCTTGAAACATGACCAGTTCATCGCCATTTGAGTTTTTTAATTGATTCTATGATGTCTTGCACTCCTGTTATCTCCCTGATATACGGGGCTGTCTTGTGATCTCTCCCTGTGAAGTTGAGCAATTTTCCAATTTTTTTTAATTTTCCGATTCTTGATTCCCAAATTAAAAGGAAAACCCATCTCAAATAGCACCACTGAGATTTAAAACATGAACAATTTTCAAAATTAAATTTTGTCTACACCGAACTCTCAAATTCAGAAAAATCAAATAACGAATCTATCTCAATTAGCAACCCTGGGATTTACAACTTGAACATTTTTTTCAAAGCTAAATATTGTCAACACTGGACTCTCAAATTCAAATAATATATATATATATATATATATATATATATATAGATAGATAGATAGATAGATAGATAGATAGATAGATAGATAGTGTCTAGATTCTCCAGAATCTGGACGTTTTTACTCGTTTTTTTTTTTACTGTACTTGAGATAATTTCGAGTGGAAAACGCCAGTGATGTCACAAGTAGAATTTATCCTGACCATATTTATTCTTCGATGTATTTTTTTTTTTTTTTACTTGATTTCAAATTTTGTCGGTACGGTTGTTCAATTACTGACTGCGATGGCGAGT
>OY735234.1:11458489-11478489 GCA_963457665.1 Thysanoteuthis rhombus | reverse complement strand
CGCAGTCAGATTCAAGTTTGTTTGATACAAGGCTACTTATTCATTTATTCAACAAGAGAGAGAACAGACTCTGTTCAAAACTTGCGACGATGTATAAACAATTTTTGACGGGATTTGGCAACATCCGTTGACATTTGTTTGAAAGACAGAGCAGGAGAGAGACAAAGAGAATTTTTACAAGTATGTGTATAATTTATGTAAAAGCGTATACCCGTCATAAATTAAGGTGTTATCAAAGTAAGAATCGGCATTAAAGAACTTGAAGATATTTTATTAGGTCATTTATTTTCAATAATTCAAGTATCCTAATTTCAAGTTTTTTCAAGTCTCAACTCAAGTGTTTTAATGTGCGATCGGACATAAAGTCTCAAGACTCTCTATGATGTAATCTTCATGGTTATGTCACAATAGAAAGATAAATTACCAATGAGATCAATGTGCAAAAAGACTGAGAAATTTGCATATATATTCAATATATGTATTGATGAGGATGACGAGGGAATGTATATATGGAACGTGGTATTCAAATAGGAAAGTTTTGCTTGCATTTGTACGTAAAAACTTTGGTATAGAGTTCCTTTGTATACAGGACTGTGTTGTTGAGAGGTAGATAGCAGAAGAGTGGGAACTTTCATGAATGTGCTTATGAGGGAATGTGCTATTCTCTATGTGCAGTGCCATCCATAAATGAGTATACCCCATACGACTTTTTTAAAAATAGAAAGTTGATTTCTTTCTAAACCAAGCATAACGGGATGTTATTTTTTTACTGGAACATTGCACAATAAAAAAACGATATCATCGGGTATTATTTACCACCAAACTCTGCAGCATTGAAATTATGTTGCCAAAAATATTTTTGTAGGGTGTACTCATTTTTTTGACGATAACATATTCATTTTTTTGACAACAGAGTTTCAATGTTACAGAGTTAGGTTATAATGATATCTGATAATATCCGTTTTCGTTGTGTACTGTTCAAACTTTCTTTTAAAAATAGTTGTATGGGTGTACTCATTTATGGACGATACTCTATGTGTTAATGCATGCTTGTTGGTTTGTGATACAGGGAAATTGTGTCCTCAGATAAATATTGATTGAAAGAGAGCATATGTTGGGGAAGAAAATTTGGGGAAAAAGTACAGGGTTCTAATCGCATTGAAGAAGGTCGAAAGGGAAGGAAATTTTGTGCATGTGAAAGACAAATAATAGTGTGTACATATACATCTAGGTTTGTAAATGTATGTTCGTCGGTGTGCTTGGAATAGATCTGTATGTTTGTATAATTCGTGTGGATGTTTGTATGAGTGTGCATATGCGTGTGTGTCTCTGTGTGTGTATGTATGTGTACGTGAGTATGTGTGTTGCATGTGTGTGTTTTCCCATGTAAACCTGAAGGCTGATTTTCATTGATTTCCTTCGTCGTTTTCAATACAAGCGAACTGTTCTTTTTTTTTTCTTTTTGCTAGGTGTGATTTAGCAGAGCGATAACATTGTTCATTGAAGACGTCAAACAGGCGGCCAGTTTCACCGTTCTTGTGTACTTTCTCCCTTTTGTACACATTCAAAATGGGAATTAATGAACAGGAGAAGAATACTGCTTGAATTAATATGAATCTTTTTCCAGAATATACGTGTCTGTTCAAAAAGAAAAGTGTGGTGACTAAGTTGACGTTGCTTATCGATTCTGCGATAGTCTCTTTTTGTGTTAAGCATTACTTTTCATAATATTCAACTATGATCAATATATTAGTATGGATTATGGTTAATCTGACAATATGAGAGTGAAATGACAATATCAGAAGGCTTGCTGAACAAATAATTCTTCGTTTCGACGTTTCGCCCGAACCAGGCTTTGTCAAGAACTATGTTCACGGTTCTTGACAAAACCATGAGTTCTCAGTTCTTTACTAAGCCCTGTTCGGGCAAAACGTCAAAATAAAGTTTTATTTATTCAGCAAGCCTTCTGATATTGTGGGGTCACTCTCGTATTCGACTATGTGAAAGTAGTTATTCGTTTATCTCCCACGAGGACTGGCTCAAGGTCGGGAACAACATGCTTACAGTATCTATTTTACCAAAGCTTTGTCAATATCTGATTTCTCGCTTCCTTACAAAGCTCGATTCGAGCAAAACGTCAAAATAAAGAATCATTTGTTCAGTAGGCATTATGATATTGTGATTTCACTCTCATATTCGACTATATGAAAATAATTGTTCGTCTATCTTCCACGAGGATTGAATGTGGCACAAGGTCAGGAAGAACATGCTCACAGTGACTGATTTATCAAAGCATTCACACATCTAAATACAGATCAAACTTTATAGTGCTCAATTCCGGTGATAGAAAGAAAACTGGTACTTTCAGTGTTTTTTGACTGTCATCAGCGCCGATGCGAAAGTATGCAAGCTTGGTAGACCCAAAAGAAAAATACCTAACATTGTTGGTCGATTTCTTCTGATTTTAGTGTACACTTGCAAAGTGGTGATTTATCTGCTGATATCAGTTTAACATTGTTGTATTCATGAATAGTTATTTTCATTCGTGAAGACAGAATGAAGTCGATTAGTGTTTTCTGCTCTAAATTTAGATTTGTGTATATAATACAAATTGTCTGATTTTGTTCATCTGTGACTCAAAACAGCCGAAACGTTGTGTTGTAGACAAGAATATTGAATTAAGGTACCCTACAAGTGCGCAAACTTGAGGAACATAAAAAACGTCAGGACGTTTTGCGACTGAAAAATAATATTATGGGGTCTGCGTTCGCGCCCACACTGATTAGTAATTCAATCGATCACAGGGTTGTCTAGTTAGTATCTTAATTTCGTAGGCAACAATCCAATGTTCTGTTATTAATGTTGTCGTTTTTTGTTTTGTTTTTTTTTTTGTTTGGTTTGGTTTTGTTTGGGTATTTTTCTATTTTGGTTTTAACTTTGGGGAAGTCTCTAACCTACGATTTATGACCAGGGGAAGGAAAGCGTTTCATATATATTAAATGTTTGACAATAAATTATTTTAATGGATACTATGTACAAAATATATGGAGATCCGCCTCCCAGGCAGTACATCCCTATTGCACCAAGTGATGTAGTGTCAGAGACATTGTCTGGTGCTTGCAGCTGGTGGGAGTAGACAATTTTATTCCTCCACACGTGAACGTGGGGTTCCCCGTTAAAACGCCATATGCTGCTTGACATCATAGTAGGATGATGTTTAAACACTTATGAAACAAATATGACACGTCAGATAACAAGAGAAAAAAATGCTCCGAATATTTCTTTTGAACTTTCGTAATATGGAAGTTAATAACTTATTAATGTAGCACTAGAATAGTACCCGTCAAAAATACCGATCATTGACGTATAGATCGACCCTACTTTCGTACACCGATCATAGAATCAGTATGCTATGCAAGGTCTGTCGGTATTTCTATCTACGATCAGAGAATAGTATCTTTTGAAAGTTTAAAACAGGAACATTATGCGCGAAGAACCAAATTTTATTGCAATCAGCATAACAAGGCATGCATTTAGTCATGTTTTGTGGTTGTGACTGCTGAAATACCTGGGAAATGTTCTTTGTAAAATTAAATTGTTAAAGGAAAAAAAAATTCTATCCTTCTAAAATCTTGTTAAGAATCGTTCAAATAGATTCAAAAGGTGGACTCACATTGCTACTTGGAAGAGTTGCCGAACTAATAAATTCATTTTGGTCCTCGCTGCTCAAAATCTTCAATAGCCCCTGCAATCTTGTGCCATGAAAACAGATTCTGTGTTTGTTCAAATACTTATGATCAGTGCTTTTCATATAAACGATGGCTTGTTTATATAAAAAGTACCATTTATAAGTATTTGAAAGCTCAAAACAGACAATTATAAGTGAAATATCCATTTGTTCAAGTAAGCTTGTGCAATGCTCTTCCAACATGGAACGGAGCATTCTGGTGGATGAGGAATATATACGATAAATAAATATATCGCTTAAATTCAACCTCACTGACCGTCCAGTTCCGTGGAGTAGAGGGAGGATACCAACCTCCAGGTCTGAAGCTAAGGTTTCGATCCTGCTACGTGGTACTGGATGGGATAATGGATAGTCTATAGCCACACTGACGAGTTGTAATACAACGAAACAGCTGTCTATGGATGACACAATATATATATATATATATATATATATATATATACATACGAACTATACTGCGATATGATATTGATTTTGTATAAAGGAAAATTTCTTCATACCATTCATTCATACTTCTTCATTTAGATTTGATAAGTTCAATTAGTCTAGATCAGCGATATTCAAACGTCAGGTTTCCATACGACCTTTCCAGGGTTTCCACAAAATAAAGTACTTTTTTTTCAATATACTCAGAAATTTTTCATAACATAAACGATTCTTTCACGGCTCTTGCATTGGTTTATCTAATTTTTAACATGAACAGTACACTTTATAAAAGAAAAATTAACAACGTTTTGCCTTTTTATCAAAAAAGAATTAGTTAGATTTGGATAATTCAATTAAAAAAAAAGACCAAAAATCTAACAGTTGCATACGTATGTAAATACATATATGTACAATGGAAAATTGTTTTTGAATGGATTCCCTACAAAACCTTAGTTATTGATAAGGGTCCCCCGAGAGGTGTGAAGTTTTAAAGTCTTTAATGTTGAGATCTCCAGAGTGTTGCTCTATCACTGAGTATTTAACCCAGCCACTGTATGTTATTTTTTGGTCTCGGATGAAATTCCAGATTAGGCGCCAAGTTTCCAGACTATTTACATTTACATAAGCGACAGAGAGAGAAAAATATTTAAAACTCTATGGGTAATGATACGCTCCAACTGTGGCGGACAGGCCCACCGGAATATAGGGAAATCTCCTGTTGGGTTCCTCCAAGTTGGGCACTCCTTTGATGGGAGAATATTTATTGATAGATATGTTTTTTTTTTATTATATTGCTTGCCGTTAAGGTGATTTGTGCTTTATAAAATACTTGGGTTATTTGTTTTATGATTAAGATTTTAGTTCGAGTTGTAACTATATTATTTAACATTAGAAGAGAAAATTCCGAAGAAATGCAGCATTTAATTTGCTTACTTAGAACCATAGTTTTTATTTGATTCCTTTGCTAAATTTAAAATTAGGTAGGCCGTTTTACATGTTCCAATATAGATCTCAAGTCCAGTTCATCACTAGTAATATACAAAGACATATTGTAAATACAGACAACTTGGTGTATGAAGACATCTTGTATATAGAGTCATCTTGTAGATAAAGACGTCTTGTATATAAAGACAATAGTATACGAAACATCTTGTGTATAAAAACATTTTGTATATTGAGACATATTATATATAACGACTTCTTGGTACATGAAGACGTTGGTGTATAAAGACAGTAATATATGAAGATATCTAGGTACATAGAGACAGTAGTGTATATAAAGATATCTTGGTATATAAAGAGAGTAGTGTATATAAAGATATCTTGGTATATAAAGACAGTAGTGTATATAAAGATATCTTGGTATATAAAGACAGTAGTGTATATAAAAATATCTTGGTATATAGAGACAGTAGTGTATATAAAGATATCTTGGTATATAAAGACAGTAATGTATAAAGATATCTTGGTATATAAAGACAGTAGTGTATATAAAGATATCTTGGTATATAAAGACAGTAATGTATAAAGATATCTTGGTATATAAAGACAGTAGTGTATATAAAGATATCTTGGTATATAAAGACAGTAATATATAAAGATATCTTAGTATATAGAGACAGTAGTGTACATAAAGATATCACGGTATGTAAAGACAGTAATGTATAAAGATATCTTGGTATATAAAGACAGTAATATATAAGGATATCTTGGTACATAGAGACAGTAGTGTATATAAAGATATCTTGGTATATAAAGAGAGTAGTGTATATAAAGATATCTTGGTATATAAAGACAGTAGTGTATATAAAGATATCTTGGTATATAAAGACAGTAATGTATAAAGATATCTTGATATATAAAGACAGTAGTGTATATAAAGATATCTTGGTATATAAAGACAGTAATGTATAAAGATATCTTGGTATATAAAGACAGAAGAGTATATAAAGATATCTTGATATATAAAGACAGTAGTGTATATAAAGATATCTTGATATATAAAGACAGTAGTGTATATAAAGATATCTTGGTATATAAAGACAGTAATGTATAAAGATATCTTGATATATAAAGACAGTAGTGTATATAAAGATATCTTGATATATAAAGACAGTAGTGTATATAAAGATATATTGATATATAAAGACAGTAGTGTATATAAAGATATATTGATATGTAAAGACAGTAGTGTATATAAAGATATCTTGGTATATAAAGACAGTAATGTATAAAGATATCTTAGTATATAAAGACAGTAGTGTATATAAAGATATCTTGGCATATAGAGACAGTAGTGTACATAAAGATATCTTGGTATATAAAGACTAAAATAACGAAAAATATTACAGTTCGTTTGCCTATTTAAAACGATTGCGCTTTTTAATTCCTCTGCTAAAATTTAAGAATCATATGGGCTTTTTTACACGTTCCCCGAATATCAATTTTCGGTCCAATCCGTCCCTGCACTCCAACCAGGCGCAGGAACAGAATTTTAAATGGGCGATTTATCATCCTCAGCAACTTTTAATGCCCATCGTAGGACATGGATCTTCCCAAGATTCACTAAGCCTCTCTATCATGGGCGTTGCTGAGCCAACACTTTATGAATTTATCTTAAATTTCGCGGGCTACAGTTTCGCATATGATCTCTGAGGATCAACGTTGTGAGTCGTGATGTCCAGCGGTTGTCTGCCATTCTTGCAAGATAATCAGCCTATTTGAGTTTTCAAGTAGATTCTATAATGTTCTATTCAATTTTTTCTCCAATATAATGTGCTGTCTTGTGATCTCTCCACGTGAGATTGAGCATAATTCTTTCTTGTGCACGTTGCATATTTCTCTGTTTGCGGGTCAGTCTTTTGGTTAGGTTCCATGTTTCAGCTCCATAGGTAACGATCAGGAGGATTCCTTGGTTGTATACTCTCCATTTTAGAACTAATGGGATTTTCTTGTTTATGAAAGTTAGGCTGGCTCAACTGAAAGCTAGCCAGTGTAGAGTGATTCTTCGTTCGATTTCTTCTTCTTTTGAGGATCTCATCGAAAGGAATTTCATAGTAATTTGTGTCTTTCAAATGCTTGGGCAGTTTATTTGAAATCATAGGGTGTCTTTTTCCGGGACAGCATCCCGATCTAACTCAATTATTGGCTAGGAAGTGATCACGTTATTTCAGTTATAATTCATGGACCAGACAATTTGATGACAGTATCTGTAGAACGAGGCGTTGCAAGTTTCACCATGATGATTAATGGTTGTGGTTCTCAAACATTATTGACATTATTATGATGGCACACCAAGAAATATATTAGATTTATGTAGCGCACCAACACTCTACTCCATTGAAATATGAATATCCGTTGGTATTGCAAAGGACATGTGTTACTGCTTGATTGCTATCCTACTTCCACGTAGCAGTAAACTCTGAAGTAGCGAAGAAAGAGTGTACAGTAAGTCGAGATACTATAAAATAAACGAAAACATTCCAGTGGCCAATGAACGAAACTTTATTAACAGCATACTGGTATACGTAATCATCGCCATTTTTTTTCATCTGTCGGTAAAAAAAGGTTGGGATCACACAAAATCTAGAGATAAAGCCATTACATTGACAACTCTGTGACGGAAGCAGAACAGACATAATAGCCGTACTGGACACGTTCAAGGCTCAAATACATGTTTGCTTGTTTGGCACACAGTTTGAGAACTACTAATTCAGGGGTATCTTCCTTCTTTTTTTTTCTTTTTTTCTTTTTTCTCTTTTGTCCGTGTTTCTATATCTGCTGACTTTAAACAATGATACACTCGAGACCATTGTTTACCTTAAACTTAATCTTTTTGGTTGCTTTAGGTTAAGGTGAAGCTAGAAAGTAGTCAAATGAGTGACAATGCGAAAATTCAACATTAACCGCTTCTTTTAGCGCTATTTATTCGCAATTTTAGCCAATCTTTGACTATTCTTTAGCCATTTTGGATTATTTCAGCCATTTCAAACGACTAAAAATGGCCTTAAAAAGCTAACATTGATTTTTAGCGCGTTTTGGCGTTCTCTGACATTAGTTGAGGCTGATTTAAGCAAGAAGTTGGTTTAAGGGTGACACCCCGAGTTACTGCCCCGGGTGACACCAACCCTAGGAACGCCAATGATGATTCAAATTTCTCGTTAGTTGATCTGTTATCCTAAGTGCTGAACCCTGTCTCAAATGCAAACAATTCGTAATATTAAAATACGATCACTAATGATGAACTCCTAAAGCTGATTTAAACCTCATAATTAAATAGTCAATCATGAAAACCCAATTTTACTTGTTCAGCCATGCGTGTTCAGGAGATAAAAATCCTTATCTTACGGTTACGACTTGTTTGCAGATAATGACCCCAGTCGCTTTACCATCATTTGTCGCACCCACATTTCGCCATCTTGTATTGAACAGTTGAAAGAATTATGATTTATTAGTTTCAAGATTTGATATTCAAAATGATACAATTGATTCATATTTATTTGTCACAAACATCTTCATAAATCAACTCAAACATTAAATTTCCACATTCCCATCGCTTGAATTGAACTTTTATTCATGACTTTCGATTATTCTGCATTAAGTAACTGAAATTTGGCATTAATTATTATTATTATTAACACCAGTGTTATCAGGGTTAAAAGGCTGAATAATGTAACACGTTACCTTTTGAATAACAATATTGCTAGAATCTGAAATTTGGCATTTATTATCATAATTAACACCATTGTTTTCAGGGTTAAAAGACTGAATAATGTAGCACGAACGTTTCAATCAAAATAACAATATTTCTAGAATCTGAAATTTGGCATTAATTATCATTATTGATACCAGTATTGTCAGGGTTAAAAACACTGAATAATGTAACAGTAACGCTACAATGCAAATGACAATATTGCTAGTATCAAAAAGACCGATTAATATAACACTAACATTACAATTGAATTAACAATATTACTAGTATTAAAATGACTGATTAATACAACACTAAGAATACAATGAAAATAATATTACAATTTGCAATTTAAGGTTAAATCTGCTGGTTATTCATTTTGTTAAGACAGCATTCCTTATTCAGCTGTTTACTAATTTCAAAAATGATCATTGCTTTAATCTCTATGTTGTCGGATGGTTCTGGGTTGGCGTAACGGTTAACAGCATTGAAAATAGAAACAGTGAACCGATTTTGAATCCTTGATGATGTAGTTTGAGAACACTTCTCAGTACTGCTCTTAAGAAAAGCTTGAGTCCACCTCTACGATATGGTTTTTAAAAGAGGAGTCTACAACCAGTGCGTTCTCCCAACTGTCGCGTACAGCGCTGGAAAATGGAACCTAACCAAGAGATTGGCTCTCAAACTAAGAATCATGCCACGAGAACGCCATACTAAACACAACATGGAGAGGTCACAAGACAGCACGATGTATCAGAGAGTAAATAGGTTTCAGAGATATCCCCAAAACAATTATGAATCTCAAATGGCAATGGGAAAGGCTTTATCACATAGATTGTACACCCTTCTTAGCGTCTATTTTTTCAGTCGAAGAAAGCATTGTTCAACGACCAGCTTTCGAAGAGCAATGCTGTTAAAGTACATCTCCGTGTGACATCAAGGCCGAAGGAGACTGAAGCTCAGATTTTGTGACCTATTGTCTTACATTACATTCACTTGTCCTACAAAGAATTCCTATTTAGAATTTTGATAATAATATCCTCACTTTATTTATATTTTATCTACCTGTTGGCATTTCAGCTGTCCAAGAAAGATGGTATGATACCAGACAAATTCATTTTCTTTTTTTACGTATATATATATGTGTGTGTGTGTGTGTGTGTGTGTGTGCGTGCGTGTGCGCGTGCGTGTGTGTGTATGTGTGTGTGCGTGTGTGATTATAAACTGCGTTGTATTATACCGAAACTCTTATTGGAAATGATCTCCCGTTATAAAACGGTGAATATATCACTTGGCCTTGATAACGTAAATAAAATAAACAATTAGAGAAAATGTCGTATATACATGTATACATATATATACATAATGTATATGGTACAGATCAGGCTAGCAGTATAGCATAATGTAATAATATATTAATAATATAAAGCAATTACTGATATGTGATGGATTTATTTCATAGATTGCTCGATACATTCAACTTTATACTATGAAAGTTAAGTTGTTTTAGAGTTGAGCTGTAAATGAATAGTAGAATGTGGTTGATAAGGCCCGGAGAGGGTAGAAACATGAGCTAGTTTGTGTAGCGAATCCACATTCTACTATTTATACACACACATACACACACACACACACACACACACACACACACACACATATATATATATATATATATATATATATATATATATATATATATATATATATATATAATGGAGTAAGCTCCACTCTAAATCAACTTGATGTTTAATGTTGAATGTATCGAGCACTTTATGAAATAATCCATCTCAAATCGGATATTGTATTATGTTATATTACATTGCATTCTTTATTTGTATTATATATATATATATATATATATATATATATAATTTCATCGACTCATTACAGTGTAAGTTACTCTGTTCCACTCCGCTGAAATTTTCATTTGAAAACGAGTCGTTGAAATCCTTCGTATAATGTATAATCGTTCTACGTAATAGTGTTGAGCAGTGTTGAGAAATCACAAAATATGTATGAATCAATATATATATTATCTCTGTTATATATAAACATAAATGAGTATGTGAGTATATATATATATATATATATATATATATATATATATAGTCGAGAAAGCTTTACAGCTTTAAACACTACACATATCGAATACCATTTTCAAAAACTATTTTGTCACTTCAGTCAATTATTCCTCAATATCTGTTAATGAAATTTTGGGAATTTTCTTCTGTGTTTTACATATACTTTGTTATCATGGTATTACGTGTGAATTTTCTTTTGATTGGATCATCAGATGTTTACCATATAACTCTTTGGGTATGTTGATCAAAAACACCTTCCTTTTTCAGCTATGATTCTAATATATAGCTCATGTCATACATTTAGTTCATCATTTTATATAGGTTATTATCATAATGTGTTGTATCTAGATGTTATTTTACACGACACATCATTAATTTTTTTAAAACTGTGCTCACTTACGTAGGTTATCGCCAAACTTATTCAACGATGAGGGATCAGTAAGTATAACAACAGACGTGACTCGTTGTTCGTTTCACTCCTCTTGAGTGTTGACCTATGTGAATATTAAATCCGTTGTGTAAGCTTTAATCTAAGCCTGCCTGCAAACCAACTTACAGTATCATCTTAATGAATACTAATTACACAAAAAATCATTCGAATGTATTTTTTTCTACCGAAATCAATCTATTCTTCTCTACTAACCTTAAAATCAATTTTTTCCACGTCGTTAATCATCTTGCTTTCATCTTTTTTTTTTCTTCAAGTTATCAAATAAATTATCCTTTTGTACATGGTTAAAACAAAACCTTACCACTTTCGAACTGGTAATAACACCTCAACGAGCTATTTCATTGATGTACTTAAACAATTTGTTACTCGGTATTCCATGTTTGATCTCCCAACCCACCTAGCTACTTATCAGTCCAACAAATGGACCAGAACCAAATGTTTTCCCCTTTCCCTGGTTCCAATCAATTCAATGATCTTTCACACTGATAAAAACTAGATCCATCTCTTTTGGTTACCTAATTCCTCTAACATTAATACAAATTTATTCATTTCGGTATACGTCATTCATTTATTCTATTTTTATACTCTCTCTCTCTCTTTCTTTCTCTATCTATCTATATATATATATATATATATATATATATATATATATATATATATATATATAAGCAGTATTTTCATTTTTAGAACAAGATTTTACGAAAACAGGCAAGCTCAGCTGTTGCGGCTTAACCATGCTGAATATTTATACTTAGGATTATTTGGGATTTTAGAAATACAAGAAAAATATTTGACAGGGTGTTTTTTCCAAAGGGATTTGGTCTTTCTTTTTTCAGGTATGATTTATTCGAACAAACTGATGGATGTACCAATATTTGAATAAAGGGATTTTCCATGTTTTCTCTCTCTCTCTCTCTCTCTCTCTCTCTCTCTCTCTCAGACACACATAACATACACAAGCATGCACACATACATAGATATACACGTACATTCACTTATTATTTCCCTCTGTCTCACTCCATCTCTCTGTCTCTCTCTCCTCTCCCTCTCTCATTTTGATACAATTATATGTTATAGATGAATTTTTAGCGATCACAAAAATTTGAAACATACACACTCATGTTCTATCTCTATCTCTTTTTCTCCCTTCTCTCTCTCACACATAATTTTCATACATTTACATCCTAAAAGTGCATTTTCAACGATCACAGAAAGTTGGAAGTTGGACATTATGACCTCAGGTCAAACATCCTGGGATTGAATTCACCTTCTTGAATTCATAAGGGTATTCTATTCTACCCGCCAAAAGGGTTTACATTAATACAATTGTTTTCTAATTAATTTTTCCTTTAATGTCGATATCTTCAAATATAAATATATATATGTATGTATGTGTGTGTGTGTGTGTGTGTGTGTGTGTGTGTTTGGGGTTCTTTTTAATTTTCGATGCAATTTCAATTTCTTTGTCTCACGTTTTTAAACTTTGCAAGCAGTTTCATTTCATTTCTCGCTGCACTTTTAAGCATTACGCCGTCTGGGACATTGCTACCGCTGCCCTCGATTTGAGCCTGTCTGCTTTTGTGCCCACGGGCCAAATTCAAGTCTCCAAATAGAGAAAAAGATAATGGGACACAACGACCGCCCGGGTGGGATCTTCTCTCGCCTCACTCTAATCGCTATTTGTATCTAATACCCGGCTTTTGGTGGCGGCTGTTTATCTGGTTCCTTTTTGGGGTATCTCCATACCAGGGTGTAGATATGAAACTTCATACACATAAGGCTGTGTATGTGTTCATATATATGTATTTGTGTAACGTCTGTATTTTCTAGTGTGTCCATGTCCGTATTCATACGCCTTTCTATTACTTTTGAAACATCTTCAAGATGACTTGCAACTCCATCTTGCCTTTCCTTTTCTTCTCTTCCGATTCTTTCTTTCTTCGTCTTGGTCGATTTTGTCAAACCCTTGACCAAGTTTGAGTTGATTTTGTTTTCCCAGTAACAAGAACAACATTCCTCGCCAAAATCTAGCGAAGTAAACTCTCCTCTGTTTATCCCAATCAAACCTATATATAAAATTCATATTTCAATACCGTGAGTTGAAATCACAGCCATGTAATTGGAAGACAGCTCTCGTATCAACTGAACTGAATTGAGAAGTCTTATATACCTTCGGATTTATCTATTATATGCACAATACAAAAGTTACAGTAATCGTCCTCAGTCGGAAGTTGAGGTCTAGTTGACCCCGCAGCAGCCTGGCTTATATGTCTTGTTTTCAACATTGCATTTGTTATTATAGATATCAAAATTCTTTATTATTATTATAATTGCTATTATATTATCAAAATGAATTAATATTATCACTAGCATATGTCTGTTATAAATAACGATTTATTTATGTACGGATCAGCACTAAGGGGCCTAAAGCTATTTTATTAGGCAATTTATTTAAATAATTCAAATATCCTAATTTTAAGTTTTCTTGCAATATCAACTCAAGCTGTTTTGATGTGTGATCAGACATAATGTCTTAAGTGTTTCTCTGACGTATTCTCCGCTTCTATGTCACAGCAGCCAATCTCATTTTACTACAACCCATGGAATCTTTTTTTTAGCTCTGTTGATCTATTTCACGTGGACCAATACATTATAGCTTTTCGGTTATAACAGTCACTTATGGAGCTGAAACATGGAACCTAACCAAGAGTCAAACCTGTAAACTGAGAAGCATGCAGCGTATGCATGAAAGAATCATGCTCAACCTTACATACAACTATCAAAAGGCAGCACAATATATCAGGAAGAAAACGGGGGTCCGAGACATCATAGAATCTATTAGAAAACTCAAATGGCAATGGGCTGGTCATGTTGTGAGAAATGAAGGACAACCGATAGACATCACGTCTCACAACGAGGATCCCCAGAGATCACATGCGAAACCGAGGCCGACAAAATACAAGATGGAGAGATAGATGATGTAGACGAATTCAGAAAAATACTGGCTCCGCGACGCCCATGATAGAGAAATGTGGCGGATCCTGGGAAAGGTCTACTGATGATGGTGATGATGATGATGAGCCATCGGTCAAAACATACAACTAAACTAGTTTCTATGCATGGCTATTATATGGAAGGATTCCATTCGCTCTTCTATATTTCCCTTTAGCTCTCTTTGCTAAGACGCAGTTCACTCGACCAATTCTTGTTCTTCTTCGAATTTCTTCTAATTTTTTTACTATCACCACAACTATTATCATCCCTCTTCCCTCTTCTCCTGGTTGTGTCATTACTGTTATCATTATCATCAATATCTTTCTTTCTCCTTTTTTTTCGAATTAGATTATTGCTATTACTAATTTTCTCTCCAGTTTCTTCTTCTCCTTCTACTTCTTCAGCTCCTCGCCAAGACCTTTTCAGATCTGCGAACTTGCGTGAGTTGCAAATTGTTGTTTTTTTTTTTTTGTTTTGTTTTTGTTTTCGTTTTTTCTTCTAGTAACACACCTCCGCGTCCCACCTCCGATACCCCCAAATCTCCGACAGGGGTCGCAAGTGCAGCTCGAAAACAAAAGGTCCCGCAGTCTCATCGTTATCTGTCCAGGGATCTTCTGGCTTCGCCGTCCGGACACTAGAATACTGGGCCCCTAACCCTCATCCTAACACACGCACGTACATCACCAAGTCCCCCTTCGAACTCTCGTATAGCGTCCCCGTCTCTCTCGGCTAAGCGTTCTTTCGACACAAAGTGAATAATACGCGGATGTGCCCGGACGACTCCCAACTTGAGTACGGTCGCTGCGAATGGCTGTCTGCCACCATTTTCCAAAAGAGGACGACAGAAAGATGCATCCGGGGATGCCGGTTGTCAGGTAAGGGACTACGGAGTTCTTAAGCTGCGACTCGCCCTACGCTGTCACCGTTCATTGTGACCGCTTGATCTCCGGCTTCTACAAGGTTCTAACTTTCAATCCCTCTCCCTCGGTCAGAAGTCTTGATCCAGCAAGGGAGGGGGGGTCCTGTTTTTCCCCTCCTCCCTTCCCATGTCAGAAGACGCCCGTTTACCCAAACAGCCTGCCCTGTGCGCATGTCAGCTAGTCGTTCTACGTTACTTGTTATTATTGACAGATGTCGAAAGAGTATTGTTTAAGGAGTCTGTGTGATCGCGTATTTCAGGAAGTGTTCATCCACGCCTGTACGCTTCTTTAGGGTCAATTCATGAACGTGGACAGATTATTTTAGGCCATTCATTCATACAAATGTGGATCAATAAGTCTGTAGCTTGTGTCGTAATTGGTAACTGAATTTTTATCTAAAATTTCAATTGTATAATGTTTGATCTGTGTTATTAATGGAGAAGCGTTAGTGCATTGACGAGGAAAGAGATCATATTGAAAACAAAGATACTATTTGTCTAAAATCAATATTGTTTCATCATTGGGCTACGGATTTATTGATGTACCAACGTATAATCGTACATGTGTGTACATGCGCGCGCGAATCCTTCGCAGTTCACAGCCTGACATATAGTCATTGGCTGCATTTCCATCTAAAATTTTAACTACATACTGTTAAATCTATTTCATTGATATTCACCACTGAATTAAGTGCTTTGACAACAGGGATAGAAGTAGGGGATGCAGTGTACAGTGTATACCTACTTTTCAATTTCCAGGTCAATGTCTGCAAAAAGACACATTACCGTATACCTAATTCCCCAACCAAACCTTACCATAGTTAACTAAACCCATTTCCCTCGATGATTGACGAAGATTGCGTTAGAATATTATGATTTGTTCTGCAAAAAATTTGTCGTGCAAAATTAATTCTTTTTTTCAATCATTGAGCTGCAAACCTATTAATGTAACTATAAATTTATGGACATGACCATCTGTGTTGCCAATTTAGCGCTTTTCGCGCTAAATTCTGTGCGTTTCTTCTGTTGGCAGAGCAAAAAGAGCCAAAATAGCACCGAATCCTTTTTGGCTGGTTGGTTGGTTGGGCCATTTGTGAGGCTACAAGGATTCGATAAATTAGGTTTTGTGGTTAAAGCTTAGGGTTGGGTTAGGGTTAGGGTCAGTGTTTAAGGCTCGGGTTAGGGTTAGTGTTTAGGTTTTGGTTCAGGGTTGAGGTTATGGAAGTCAATTGTAGAACAAATGACAGCAGCATTATTGTCATTATCGCAATGGCAGTTCTGCCAATGAGGAAATAGTTTACACCGACCATATGTTGTGAATTTAACGCGGAAAGGGTAGCAATTGCTATAAAACGTAAACATCCAGCTATGTCTTGAGTAAGCCTCGAGGACTTCCATGTATTTTAGTATGTACACATAAATACACCCGACTTAGAAAAATATCTATGTGTATACAATAGCGGAAAAATGTATTGACATGAATACGTATTCACATATATACGCTTATTTCTCTCTTAAATTATACGATTTACTACGATATATGAAATGATACTACAGACACTTTATTCGCGTAATGCCTCGAACCATTCTCGCTATATTTCTAAAAATCTCTACAGAGCGAAAATGCGCCTACCTAAAATCATAAAATGATAGCTGAAAGCTTCAACTATGATATTTCTTTATTGACCTGACGTTGACGTTTTATGACGTCACTGTCAACGCCAGGACGCCGTACAAGTAATCTAGTTTAAAAACACATTAACGGCAACGGACTGAGATATATGAATAGAAAGGATCGAGGGAAGAAGCCTCTTGTACTTTCTGTCCATCATAAATAACAATATTCTATACAATTTATTTTATTAGAGGACATTTCAGTTTTCATTACTTTTTTTTCTCTCTTTCGTTAAATCTATTCAATAAACTATCCTGGGGTTTCAGTTAATAGCCTCGTTGTTCTGTCCGACATTTTCTTTTCAACCATTTTCATCTCTCTCTTTTTTTTTAGACCTCCTCCTTTTTTTATACGTCTGTTTCTTACTTTTTCCATTAACTCTTCTCTCTCTATCCCTTCCGAATCTTATTTCTTTCATTTCCCACCATCAATCTACTTTTTTCACCTTTACATAATTTACGCACCAAAGATTCCATTAACAGTTAAAATTCGGCGAATATCTGTCTTTAAGCGTAAATCTGCATGTAAACATAATTTTACAGGCTATTGTTGCCATTCTGTTTCAAGATGGCCGCGACCCCAGCTGCAGAGGTAGTGTTTTTTAGGGTTAGAGTTTTTTAGGGTTGATACTTTTAGGTTTAGTGTCAAGTTTAATATTTTTACGGTTAGGCTTAGTATTTTGAGGATATTGTCGTCTGCTTCTTTCAGTTCTTTGAGCGCCTGCCACACTACAGCTGAACAGCGACGATTTCGAAGCAGGAAAGGTGAAAACTGTATTTGTCTGTATAAACGAATATAAATATTCATGTAGAAAATAAATGTGAATGCAAATAAATATTTACACTGAAGAAAAGTAAAAGCATAATGAAATCAAGAGACAATGACAAAATGTATTCACATTTTTAGGGCTACAAACACACACATACATATATGTGTGAGTACATGTATATTATTAATAAATGGATATATATGAACCGACAGAATGATTATAAATTGCGTTATATTGTAACGAAACTCTTATTTGAAATTATCACTCGTTTTTACACGGTGAATGTATCATTGGCTTAGATAAGTTAGTAGAACAAACGATTAAAGAAAATGGGGCAATTGTAGGAATTGAACCTGTGAGGAATTGAACCTGTGCCCTTACATTGAGCTAGTAATGCTACGTCCGATCCTTGAGTATAAAACCCATGTGTTTTAATGTGTGATCAGAAATAAAGTCTTGAGCGTTTCTCTGACGTATTCTTCATTGCTATGTCACAACTGCCAATTTCATTTTACTGCAACCCTTTAAATCTTTTTTATTTTTAGCTGTTGATCTATCTCACATGGACCAATACCTTGTAGCTTTTAGGTTATAACAGGCATCGGAAAAACAGACAACCAAATAAACATACTAATTTGTATGTATCTAAGATGCACAAAGCTTTCTTATTAGATAAATTATCTTTAATAATTCATGTATCCTAATTTTAAGGATTTTTTTAAAGTTTCAACTCAACATTAAACATTTCTTCTTTTCACTTACACATTTGTTTTTATTTTATTGTAGTTTC
Organism: Thysanoteuthis rhombus; assembly: GCA_963457665.1. Taxonomy (NCBI): domain Eukaryota; kingdom Metazoa; phylum Mollusca; class Cephalopoda; order Oegopsida; family Thysanoteuthidae; genus Thysanoteuthis; species Thysanoteuthis major. Next base: position 11,459,946 of record OY735234.1, on the reverse strand, counting down.
AAACAACTAGCGATTTAATGACGTATCACTCATTATGTCATAACAGCCTATTGCATTTTAATACTACCATTTACTTATTTTTTAGCTATGTTAATCTATTTCACATGGGCCAATCCATTATGAATTTTAGGTTATAACACGGGTCGGACAAAACAGAGATACATACTATGATACAATTATAAAACATGCAAATAATTTCCATACATGACTTTTATATGAATAGATGGTATTAGGACGAAAAATTGGGATTGAGCGTTAGTCCCGACGAGTGTGTCTGCGCATGTGCAAGCGCCTGCGTCTTAATATCCTGGATGTTAAAACAAATCTTGCATACGCCCAGACACTTACTTTGTGAAAAAAGGCACACAAATCTTTAAAAAGTCACGTAGAATTTTTCAAAGCCAGTTCCAGAGTTCATTTGTGTGTGTTTCCTTTTCATGCTGTGTTTCTTCTGCAAAATATTCTCGAGGACTTTCATTTGTATGAATTGTTATCAATTTTTTTTTTTTTTTTTTTTTTTCGTTTTTTTTTAAAGGTCCGATTAACCAGCATGAAATCAATTTCCTGATAGATAAGAGACAGAATGGAAAAATTGTCCCGGTCAGACTTCGATAAAGAATATAAAAGAAAAAAAGATTTTTTTTTTTTACTCTTTCTTTTTCGTTATCTTCATACCCTCTACCTCCTCCCTCATCTCTTTCCCATTTCCAAACTCTCCTTTTTTTTTTTTTTTTTGGAGAGGGGGTGAGGAAAATTTTTTTTTTTCCTCTTTTTTTGTTATTATTGGATTTTTGCTTCTTTTTTTTTTTTTCGCTATTTTTAAAAAATTATTTCAGCTTAATTATTTGTCGTTTATCTATTTTTGGAAATCATTTAAGAGTTTCAGCCCCGGGCAAAAACTAATAGTTCTATGCTGATTTATTTATTTTACTCATTTCTATTATTCAATTTTATAGGGTTTTTTTTTTTTTTTTTTTTTTTTTTTTTGCTTTTTTGCCTTTTTCAAAAAAATGCTTTTTTCTTGCTGGCTTTCAAGATTTTTAGATTTCTTTCCAAACGTCTCTCATTTTCCCTTTTGCTTTCTGGAGGACCTTTTGTTCTTTTGTTTTGTTTTTTAATTCTATTTATGTACATGTTACCCCTATACGTCAATTAGGGTACATTCGCTGAGTAGCTTTTTCTTTCTCTAAGGACCATGCAACGTGACCAAGAAAGGATCACGCTCAACATCATACGGATAGATCACAAGACAGCACGGTATATTAGAGAGAGAAAAAAACAGAAGTCATAGAAACTATTAGAAAACTCAAGCGGCGATGGACCGGTCATGTTGCAAGAATTTCAGACAACCGATTTCAGACATCATGGCTCACAACGAAGATCCCCAGAGATCATATTCGAAATTGCAGCCAGCAGAAAGTAAGAGGGTGTGATGATTTAGACAGGTTTAGAAAATA
>OY735234.1:11293489-11453489 GCA_963457665.1 Thysanoteuthis rhombus | reverse complement strand
TCGATGATTCGGTCAGTGATCACTTTGGTGTTGAGTTTGTAGACGCAGCTGAGTAGACTTATTGGCCTGTAATCGTTGAGGCCTTTCGGGTTTCCTTCCTTTTTTTTTTTTTTTTGTTTTGTTGGATTATAATTTCAGTTTTCCACTCTTCTGGGACTTTATTTTGTTTGCGACATAAGTTGAATAGGATTGTCATATTTTTAGTGATGACTTTTCAAGCTTTTTTGAGTGGGTCGATGGTGATGTTGTTGGGTCGAGGGGCCTTTCCTTTCTTTGACTGTTTGATAGCTTGTTTCACTTACTGCAGAGTAACTTCTGTGAAATCTTTGGATTGGTTACTCTGAGCTCGTGTTTCCTGTTCATTTTTCTTTTTAAGATGGACGAAGAAAAATAAGAATGACGACAACAATGACTTGTTTTTAGTTCGTTTTGTTATTTTGCTGGTTTTTTTTTGTTTCTCCTCCCATTACATACAATCACAGAGGACCAAGTAGCCCCACTCACAATGTACGAACCAGCTCCAAGTACATGGTTTTCTTTACATTCCATTCCAAGAAAAAGTTCTGAGTGAAGCTGCCTGAAATGTAGTATATATATATATATATATATATATATATATATATATATATATATATGTATATATATATATATATATATCAAGATAGATAGATAGATAGATAGATAGATAGATAGATAGATAAAAATCGTTTGTTACAATACACACCGGAGGAAGAGGACGGGGAGATAACCAGTGAGAATTCAAAATTTACTCGGGAAAAGGTGAGAGCATTTGTTCTTTTGATACAACGAATAAAATTATGTTTTTACTCACAAGGCTTCTCCCCTCTCTCTCTCTCTCTCTCTCTCTCTATATATATATATATATATATATATATATATATATATATATACACACACACACACATATATATATATATATATATGTACACACACACACACATATATATATATATATATATATATATATATATATATATATATATACTGTGTATCGTCACTTCTCATAAACAGAGACTACGCTCTCGTCAATTCAACACGAGAGTATTAACTAGTCACTCGTTCGTTTTTTGTCTTTCAAATGTTTGATTGTCATGAATTTTCAAACAAAATTAAGAAATCATTACTTGGCGAAAAAATTCAAACGTTATTCAACTTTTTTTTCTTTTCAACGGTTCGTATTGTCTAAATGTATGATTTTATATAATTCATGATTTGAAACGTGAAATTTACACTGTATTTACAAAAAAAGCGGAATTCTCTCAAAATTACAACTTGGTTGACTGTTAAAATAAGCTCACGCTAAGAGATACAAAATTAGGGAAAAGCATAGATTTCAAAGGTTAGTGGCTATTTTCAGCTTACAACTACGTCTGCACGCTTGTTATATGTTACCATGTAAACTCTAAGAGATCGGTTCCAGGAAAATTGATATTCTTATCTGTAAGAGATAGCTCCAACATCTTCAAGCACCAGTCTATCAAGTATTAAGTGTCGCAATTTGTACGTTCATTAGATCATCAGTTAGTTATTCCAAGTAGGATAGGATTCATTATTTCTGTGAGAAACAATGTCGTCCTCATTCAAAGCAATGTAGAAGGTATCTATGCACTAACCACTGATATGTCAATGGCATTCGGGATTTTGAAGTGTTAATGCTGTCAGAGACAAAAAAGGTAAATTCAAAAATATCAATGTTTTGATTACAGAAGCAAATTATGAAGGGAATATTCGCTATCCTCAATATTTTTTGACTTATTTAATCAGAAAATAACATTTATTACCTGAGAACAGATTGTTTCAAACCTTGCATGATTTAATCCATAATTGATTTAGACATCAACAGCAGAATCGAGTCTTAAGTTTTCTTTACAAACAGATTTCTCTTCTTGAATTCAAGCGACAAGACCTTTTTCAGAAGAAGGTCTTATAATGGCCAACTTCTTCGGGGATAACATATAGAAGAAGGCAGTCTGCTATATATATTTGCATGTGAAACATATTTTCTTCGATAGCTTTTTGTCTTTTTACATTACATTAACGCATATTCAGAGCTGAAATTAACATTGATGTCACCCAATACCTAACGTTTGTTGGAGGCCCTTCTATTTTTAGATTTAGCAATTATCATTTTCAAACAAATCAAAGCAGAAAAAGAATTATTCATGAATTATGATGCATGATTTAACTTTATTATTAAGTCCTTTATGAATCAATAATCTATATCTATGTATCTTGATAAATCCCCTGATAAACTGAAACGTAGTTATAATGAACTGAATATTGGAAATTGGAACTTTGAAACCTAAATATTACTAAAATCTAAATTTCGTGAAAGATCTGACTCGATAGTCATTCATGAAAGACTTGTGAACCTGGTATGTATAACCTAATATTTATAAAATCTTGCTGCCTTAAGCAGTAGCACTGATTGCACTACCCCGTGTGTATCATGTTAACAAGTGTTTCATCTATTCATCTATGGGTGAGAATAATAATAAACATTGGTATAGTATGATTATTCTTGCCAAAGCAATATAGACATCTAATTTTAATTGAAAAAAAATCTGCGTTTGTGTGTGTGTGTGTGTGTGTGTGTGCACTGCGATCACCCAACATCCATTGTACGAAGTTGACAAAAATTATAAATTTAAATTTAGATTTTTAAAAATTACTAACTTTGCAATAGATCTAGATTTAGGTATAAAATATCTAAGTTGGCAACACTGAGAAGAAGTAAACGAAATACTTCGAAGCCATAGTTTCTTACGACGGACGGAAAATCATTTTACATGATTATTTTGGCAGGCTGCCCCATACACCATAAAGCCTGGTCCCCACCCCCGAACATACAACTTTGAAATGGGCATTGCCCAAACAAAACTCAAATCTAGTTTTATACTTTATAAAATCGCTCTCCCCTGGGGAGAATGCATTCGTGCTAGAGATAGGATCTAGAAAAGCACTTATATCTTTCATTACGACCCTTAGATATGCACAGACAGGGTTCATACATGTATTTATTTTTTTATCTAAAAGGGACTTTTTCTCATTTATTTTCCTGCAGATTACAGATAACACTCTTTAATTATATATACGCGCCTTACGTATGTGTGGGATGTAAGTTGCATAATAAGCGAAGTTTTATTTGACTTTTATCATTGTTACGTGTATTGTAAATGGAGACAGGAAATTGCTTTCAGAAGGACTGCATAGACAAACATTGACTCAGATTTTTGTCGATAGTTCGAGTCATTAAACGATGGAAATGGTAATCCGCACGAAAAAGAGAAAATAAATTTCAGAAAGATATAAAACAATGCTTTTAGGTAATCAAATTTTATTTATAAGGCAAACGGGTGGTTAATTTTGTAAATGCATATTTTTGTTAAGTCGAATAGACAGTTTTACGTAGTTTTAATTTGATCAAAGGTTTATTTGATAAAAACAGGGATTGAAAAATATGGATGTATTTTACGACAAAGGTTTATGTAATCAAAGTGAAATCAAACTTTTTTTTTACAACAAATTAAAGAAATTCCACTCATTTGTCTATTCTGTCCGTTTGGCAATTTTGCCCATTTGGCAATTCTGCCTAGTTGGCAATTTCACCTATTTACCAATCCCACCCTTCAGGCAATTTCACCAATACGGCAATTCTGTTCATTTGGTATCTCCTTCCATTTAGCAATTTTGCCTATTTGGCCATTCCGTCTAGTTGGCACTTTCACCTATTTACCTATTCCGACCATTTAGCAATTCTGCCTATTTGGCAATTCTGCACATTTGGCATTTCCTCCCATTTAGCAATTTAGTCCATTTGGCAATTTCACCTATTTACCAATTTCACCCATTTGGCAATTTCACCCATTTGGCAATCTTGCCCATTTTGGCAATTCCGTCCTTTTGGCAATTTCACCCATTTACCAATTTCACCCATTTGACAATTCTGTCCTTTTGGCAATTCCTCCCATTTGGCAATTCTACATGTTTGGCTATTCAGCCCATTTGGCAATTCTGCCTATTCGGCGTAACATTTATATCTTTTCACATCATGCTTTTTCAAGTATCCTTCTTCGTCGGCTTAAATATTCAAGGAATTAAAAAAAAACAGAAGCTTTCAAACTTGTAAAAGAATGTTTCACTTCACTTTTGTCCTCTTAAAGGTGAAAAGTTCACTTGGAGGAGGGGAAAGTTCTTCACTACTGATTCCTTGAAGCAGAAAGACTTTTTCTTCACTTTGGCCCTAGAAGTGGAAAAAGGTTCACTTTTGGACCCTTAAAGAATTAAATATAAACATATACATTGAGAGGATGTGTATGTATGTATGTATCTTGAGCGTAAGGGTCCAGTTTAATATTATCATTAAAATGTTGTTTGTTTTTTTAATCTAAAACCTTTTTAATCTCTCAAAACTTTTCACTTTAAAACCTTTCCCTAGGTACATTGAGAATGCCTGCGCTCAGGTAAAAGTTGTTTCTATCGCGTGCCGGATAGATAGAGAGACGGTTTGACATCTCTCTCCTGTATGTACAGGTTGATTTCCCAATCACCTACATTAATATCTATTCTCCTTTGAGTAAAGCAGCAAAATTACCTGCCCCTGCCTTAGGTCTGTTACTGTTATGTACTGAGGATGATATGCATTAAGGTTAATATTGTTAATAAAATCAAGGACATAGCTCATTGAATGACCTGCAATTGAAACGCTGGATCAAACAGCCAAATGAGCTACGGACTCTTCTCTCTTTGCTCGTATATGTGTGTATGTCTGTGTGTCTCTCTAGGTCACATTTTGGGGGGCTACGATCTTGAAACTTTGCATGAGTACAACCTCGAGAATTTGCATGAGTTCACCACTCGGTAATATCTAAAAACACATTTTTTGTTCTGTCAAAAATTTGCTTTGGAGGGGTTTCTATGATCATTTTTGACCAAACAACAATTAATATTTAACATATTTATATATATGTTAATAGTTGATAATATTTATGTATATCTTAAAAGTTAACATTTTTCTCAATAGTTTTAGATAGAAGATCTATTTTCTTGGATAATTTTAGATAAAAGGTCTATCTTTTGAGATAATCGTTCTGGTACTCGCACAGGCTACCGTTATTCGTTTATTATAGACGATGATTTATTAACCTTTTCCCTATCGTCCCCTTTTGGTTATTCTTTGGATCAATAATCCACAAAATTTATTAATGAAAGTAAAATGATAAATGTTCTTATTTCGCGTTTTCAATGTGACTCTTGGGCTTGATGTTTTGTGGTTAGATTCTCAATATTTCGATTGATAATTGTGTATTTTAGAATTATGTCTCCTCGCAGTTCCTTCCTTCGTCAAGGCCACATTGAACCAGGTAAGAATCACAACAGTACTCTAGTTTTACTGTTTAATCGTAACCGACAGCTAAAACTCTGTCATTCAAGCTTTGCCAAATTTATATTCGTATCAATCATCGCATTTGGGTTTAGAGAGTTCCTATTGGAGATTTTCACAGATAAATCCTATATCACAGTCAATAAATTGACCCCACCCTCTCAGTTCAACATTCAGCTCCTATGAGGCAACATTGAGTTCGTTGTTAATAATTCTGCAGTGTGATAATCGGCAAGCTAATCCTTTGCACCACTTCTGATTCAATTAATTTGATCCTCCCTCAGTGTTTCATTATCAAATACGACTGAACCTAGTTATCATCATCAGTCTTTTATCTTCCGTCGTTGGTCATTGAACTTACCTAGGAATCACCACACCTCTCTACCATGGGCGTCACGGAGCCAGTATTTTTTTAACCTGTTCGTCTCGCCATCTCATATTCTGCCAGCCTCAATTCCGCATTTAATTTCTGGGGATCCATATTGTGAGTCGTGATGTCCATCGGTTGTCTGTCATTCTTACAACATAACAAGCCAATTGCCTATTGAGTTTTCGAATGGATTCCTGTTTTCCCTAATGTACTGTGCTGTCTTGCGATCTCTCCATGTGACGTTGAGCATGTCTCTTCAATGTGCATGGTCAATGGTTCTCAGTTTGTGGGTCAGTCTTTTGGTTAGTTCCATGTTTTAACTTAAAATTGTATTTCAGGGTTATTTTCTGTAACCGCTTGGCTACTGGCACCTAAATGAATCATCAGTGACATGCGAATCGTATTCATTACATAGAGAGAAACAAATCTGATTTTTCTCCAAGTGAATATATCATCGTTTAGTTTACCTGCGCCGTCAAGAACTACAGCATATAAAATATATGGATACGCTACGTATTTCTTGTACTAGGATAGTTGAGATTTGCATAGCAGTGAGCTTGGAAAATAGCCTTCTATACATATTGCATTTCACATTCGTGGATAGTGGAAATTTGCATAGCGGTGGGCTTGAAGAATAGCTTACTATACACATTGCGTTTTACATACGTGGACAATAGAGATTTGCATTGCAGTGAGTTTAGAGAATTGCGTACTCTTGACCATGAACGGATTTTTTTTATTCTTTATTTTTTATGGCTTTTTTCTACTTTTTCTATTTCTTCTTAATTTAGCATTTTTGTCACGTCATTAGAACATGAATTAAGTTTTGTCCCGCTACGTCAGTTACATGAAGAATATTCTATTTTACTGAGTCAGTTAAGTCTTTTACCATGAGAGAAGACATCATCACATTGCTAATTATTATGATTGATCTAATTCAAGTAATGTAAAACTTTTGACCTTTCTTATTTCCTTATTGATTTGAGCTGGTTTTGTAATATGAATTTATTAGTATGAAACACTCAGCATAAAACAAAGGAAATAATTGTAGTTTCTATTGAAATTTGGTTTCCTGTAGATGACTCGCCTAAAGGCCACCTTCAGCTCCATTAAATGCCAAGTCACTTCCTATTTGCAGAATATTTACTTAAATTATTTGCAAGTAAATAGATGAATAAATAAGGGAAACTACTCCATAATTAACATTTCATCAACTTGGAGAAATCAGATCATAAAAATAGAGAGTGAGCACGAACGGAGACACCACACTATTATTAAGTTGCCAATTTGACTGGAAATTGCTTTATTCTCCAAGTTAGAACATTTTGACGGTATTGTGCTAACAAAATCCTGACGATGATGTTCCGTTTTTTGATGTGTCACGGTAACAATCATACAAGCACAAAAACGTGCCGAAATCGGGTAATTGCGGTAGATTTTAAGTCGATGAGTGTGTTTTTTTGTTTTGTTTTTTTTTTAGATAAGAAACATTGTGAAATTCGTAGGTATGTTGGTAGGTGGAGAAGTGAAAATAGATATGTAGGTTCTTAGGTATATACATATCTCTATACATACCTCGCAGATTTCTTCTCTTATGCATTCGATTTTTCATTCGTATCACCATCTGGTGTTCAGCTCGCTTAAACGAAAAATGAATTCAGGTTGGCATTTCCCCCCTCATAACGTGAGACAGTGAACGTGAAAACCTATTCATAAAATAGGTTGATTTCTTTTCCAGATTCACTTGTGTCTGTCCTTAAAACTTGGGCTGACATTTGGATGCTACACAAAATAAAGAATATTTTCCACTGGAATACATCTAAAATAGAATAATGAAAAACATCAAGAAAATATCTAGATGTTATTAATAAGCTCCTTCCCGAAAAAAAAACTGTTAGAATAAGGCCTCAAAAATATCAAAAGAAAAAGATTTTTTCCAAAAAAATCAAACAAAAAACATTTTTAGAAGGGATTTAGTGGAGTACTGGTGCCAATTTCAGATTCTGTAAATAAAACGGTGCAGCCAGGAGCGCTGGAACACACAAATACATGGATAAACACACTCACGTATGAAAAAAAAGGATTGAAACGTTTTGTCAGCTTTGGTGGCTACAGTCGCTCAATAGCTTTAGAAGTTTCCGACTGGGAAAATCGTTTGAGAGTTTATATACATACATCTTTTCTGGGGCAAATTAAAAAGTAAGGCAGTAAATCAGACAATGCCTAAAGCAAATTTAACTTAAATGGCGAGCAAGTTCAAAAGTACATCGAACAAATAAATAGTTATGGCAAGCAAATTGAAAAAAAAGCGAGCAAATTGAAAAATGCGATAAGCAAATTAAAAAATGCGGCAAACAAATGAAAAAATGCAGTAAACAAATTAGAAAATATAACAAGTGAATTAAAAAAAATACGGCAAGCAAATAAAAAAATGTGACAAGCAAATTCAAAATGTGGCGAACAAATTAAAGAATGTGACATGCAAATTGAAAAAATACGGCGAGTAAATAAAAAAATACAGCAACAAAAATTTAAAAATGCACATTCTTCTTAACAAAACAATGTTTTAGAGCTTAATTCTTCCCGCTTTGGCCTAACCGTATAATTTAAGACCTCGTTAGGATGATTTACTGCTTTAAGTTGTGTACCTTTATACCGCTCTTTGATAAGTTGATTATCGGTGAGTAACATAAGCAAAACTGTTATCTTCCAAGTTTTTATTTCTTACATTTATTTACAAAAGGTTGAACAAGGCTTCACCTATTTGAATTGTTTTAATCGGTTTAATCTTTGCGTACAATATTCACACATTGATTCTGGGTCAGTGAATGGGAAAGAACACAAAGATAAGTGCTGAACATGTTAGCTTAAAACTGTAAACAAAGCAACGAAAGTAAAATAGAGACTGTGTGGGTTAATTCACCAACTATTAGAATTGATTTTTTTTTTAATTTTATCAGCAAACGTTAAGCGTCAAGCTGTCTGTTAACCACTAGGGACGAGGTGGCTGTAACACCCGACTCTTCCCCTGTCGTACCTGTCAACTGACACGCGATAACGTCGTCTGGACTGGGGAATAATTCATGTTGACTGATGCTTCTCAGGTGACCTTCGTTGCAATCATAGAAGTGGGTTCTCGAAATTTTCATCTCGTGGTCACCGTGCGTTTTACAGGTATTGAACAAACTGCATGTCTGGACTGGGGAATAATTCATATTGACTGATGCTTCTCAGGTGACCTTTGTTGCAATCATAGAAGTGGGTTCTCGAAATTTTCATCTCGTGGTCACCGTGCGTTTTACAGGTATTGAACGACCTACATGGCTGGACGCTGGCCCCTCCCGATAATTAAAACTCGGTCAGATTTATTGACCTCGGCAGAAAAAGCCGGGGACTACCTTTAGATTAGGATGCCTGTCGTCGTTGTCCTCGTCGTCATCGATGTCTCCTTACTCTCCTTCTTCATTCGTCTATGTATTTCAATGAAATTTTGTATGTAGTCTTGCGAAGAGATTCTTCTCTGGGGATGGTGAGCTATGATCGATCCGATTGTTTATTTACATTTTATGAGCAAACATTGGTTTTGTTCACAATTGAGGAAATTTCTCAAATCTTGGCCGATTTTGCTGAAAATCGGCTATAATGCAGACAAAACTACGGCATTTGAAATATGGTGAGTTATGGTTGATCTGATTGTTTGCTCACATTTTATATACAAATAGCCAAATGTAAAAACTTTGAATTGTTGGTACTGATTAGAATGAAAATTGTTGTACAAGTTCGTGGGCAACTAATACAGAAAATATATACCGTTTTAAAGAATTTCAGGGTTTGAATAGAACAATTGGGTATCTATAAACGGTTCTAATAAACTCATTGCCCCTCTCTCTCTCTCTCTCTCACACACACACACTCTCTCTCTCTCAACCGTTTTCTGTTGGGACCTTTATACTTTTAAGATTTTCTTTATTATCCACTTTTATTAAAGTATTATATATTTTTTCACTTCTATTTACTTACATCTTAATTTTCAAGTTGTTCTGATGGCAAATTTACTTCTGCCATCAATCTACGTCACTGATTAAACAACGAAAATGAAGAATATGCAATTGGTGAGATAAGTAGCTCAAATGGTAAGAGCATCGTGGCAATAACGTAGCGTCAATCCTGAATAGAGGGGCCTGAGTTCGTGTCTCATCGAGAGCATATTCTTTAATTCCAATCTGCGTTATTTACTCATTGTCATAGATGGACAGCTTGTCTAGATTTGCTATAAAAAAAACCTCTGACTAATTGAGATCCAAGTAGATAGGAGTCAAGAATTAATAATTCGTCTTTTGGGCTGGAGGGGGTCGTTTTAAAAACTAGATGAAGTACCCGTCTACGCTGGGTAAGCTTTCCAATTTTAAGGGGGGAAATTTTCGATCCACATTAGAAACCTGAAAATGTTTTCCCTCGCTTTTGACCCACCAAACAAGAAAAACGTTTCCCCTCACTTTGGAACCTTGAAGGGGTGAAAAACTTTCCCCTCACTTTTGACACTAAAAAGAAAAAAATCCACTTTATGACCATGAGAAAATACGTTCCTGATCATTGCTATACGACGTACGTCCTGAACCATTTTTATATGATTATTTAGCCTAGTTCAGTATCAGACAATCAATAGTGGGAAAATCCAACAAAGATAGAACACACTAAAAAGGTTAGTAAGATCAGTTGGCTGATTATTGCTGGACGTCATATTGCCATCTGGGTCATTTTTTTCTTCATACCATTAATTGTTTTGTATCAGACCATCAATAGTTGGAGATCCAATGAGAATCGAACCCTCCAATAACTGCATTTTGTGGAAAACCTTTTCTGGACAGACAGACGTTGATGTGATATCCTTGCCATTGCTCTGTGTCGTCTGGACCAGAGGGGTCAGGATTCCCTCCGTGGCTAAGTCTTTTGGTCTCATATCCTCACAACAATAGTCTTAAAAGAATTCATGGGGAAGTTCGTGACCCCCACGTGTTCGCGTGTGAGGTTTGCCACGTTGAACTGCCCTTGTGTCACATCCGATTCTCGTAGGGGCTCGGGTAAATAGCTTGCTGATCATTTCATTTATTTATTCGTTAATTCCCAGTGAGAAAATCCTCTAATATATTTTGATTGAGAGGTTTTTGTAAAACTCCAGTCCAATTCTGGGGTTGACCCTGTTTTCCTAATGTAACAAGAAAAAAAAGAACAATCGTCACCAAATTTGCGGTAGTGAAAAGTATCATTCCCTTACCTCGATTTGAAATTAATCTCAAATGATTTAGAAGAGTGTCAATTTTTGGCTCAGTCGATCAGAGACGTCGTGTCTCTGATCGACTGAGCCAAAAATTGACACTCTTCTGAATTTTATGGTAGATATACGCATGGGCTTATTCAATTTCCCAACCATGATTTGAAATCACGACCAGTTGAGTGATAGCCGACTCTCTTACTGACTGAGCCAAACTGGCAAGTCTTACGTTGTAACGAAATTTATCTTACAGACGTGCAAGGGCTTATTTCATTCAAATAAGTGAAAACATCTGAACTAAAAATATCTTTTTCTATTTCTGCAGCAGCAAAACTTGTTTTGTTTAGATTTTGAAACGGTGGGTAGGAAGTATTTTTTTTTTCGGCAATATTTCAACATGGCAGTTGAAGAGTCCGGTGTTACGGATAGCGAACCAAGAAATTCACCCTGTTCATCCTTAGGGTAGATTAACTACACCAAATCTTCCAGTATTAGTGACTAAATCCCCGGGAAATATATACATGTTAAATTACCATACTTTCCTTGACGTAATTGATGCTCAAGTATGACAGGTTTTATATGTCTTGACAGAGCATCTGGCAAGAACCCTTTACCTGGATTTGAGATTGTTGGCTCTGGATATTCGACGTGTAATAGGTATATTTCCTTTTCTACATACTGCGTGTCAGAAATGTACCTGTGTGTTGTATCACTTTACCAATAGTATGCTTTAAGCAGGTAAGTGTGTCAATAATTAGACAAGTCCCGTCAACGAAAGCATCTTGCATTTGAGAACTAGTTTTCTGGAGTCTTGACTGTGCCAACAGCGAATTTGAATAGTGCCATCAAACTCCCTGGCAGGTTTTTCAAATGCCGATTCACTCATCAAGATAAGTGTCTGTAGTGTCAAAACTTTCTCCGGTTGGCGTATTTCTCGATTTAGTTCGAATATTGTCGAATTCTTACCATTGAAGTAGACTTTATTTTCCTATCTAACAACAATGACTTTCAGCTTCAGACCAAAAACGTTGAGACGAAAAACGTCCAAGTTGCGTGTACAGCCCTGACAATTCGCAGTAGAAACTTGAAATTTTACGCACGCACTTCCGTCAATGAGTACTAGAAACTTTTTATTACGTTTTTTTTCCTTATCATTCGGTTTTGTGGTTGAAATAGTTGCATTTTTCTATCTATATATGTACTATGTGTTCAGGCTGCACCAATAGAGTCCGAGTTGAATTTGACCCTGAATCAGCCAGTCTTGTTTTTGTGTCGTGGTAAACCAATATTTATGATGATGTTATTATCATCCTACATTCAAGTTTTCTACAAATCATCATCATCATCATCATCATCATCATCATCATCAATTTTTTAACGTCCGTCGTTGGACATTGACCTTCCCCAGGATTTGCCACGATTCTCTATCATGGGCGTCGCGGAGCCAGTATTTCCTGATTCTGTCCAGTTCATCTCTCCATCTTGTGTTCTGTCGGCCTCAGTTTCTTATGTGATCTTTGGGGATACATATTGTGAGACGTGATGTCCATCGGTTGTCTTTCTCAAATAGAGAGCAAATTGTTACCTTGTATGATGAATTTCATAAGAGTGTACGCAGTTTCTAAGAATGGAATTATTATTCCAATTATTGTTCAGGATGCTGATTTCATTCTTCTTCTTGTTACACTGCTACGTTTTAGCTGATCCATTCTCCAGGTATACAAAGCGTTTGGAAAGAGGCAGGGTCTCTTTTTCTCAATAGTGCCCATCAGAGTGACAGCAAGTTTCCTCAAGTCTCCGACCCTCTCTTCGGCATTCATGCAGTGCCGTGGTTTGCACTTTCTCGCCTGATGTCTGGTGGTCATCACTGATGGCTGAATGTCTCCAACCTTCCTCTCGGTGCCCTCTCAGATTACAGCTGCGTTGCAGCTTATACCGTCCCAACCTCCCACCACTTTACTTACACGTACCGTGTTCATTAGAGCTGTTAGGTCATTGGTGACGACTGAAAGTCTCATATTTCCAGCACCCTCCTCAGTATTCGAGCAGACCCCTGTAGTGTTGTTGTGGGCTGAACACACCAGTAAGCCTCTTCCATACTCCAGGACTCTCCTCAGTATTCTAGCTGATTTTTATAAATACTCTTGTCTGTATGCTTACGATTCTTCGACGAATTTCTGAATCTTCCAATCTCTTTGTAACGTTCCTCGGGACTATTCCAAGTACGCCAATAATGTTGGTTACTACTGTAACATTCATGTTCCAAATACGAGTGGACGCTAAAAATCTAGTGATAAAACCACTAGATCTGCAACTAAGTGACTGAAGCGGGACAGGCATATTAGTAGTGGCGGACACCTCGAAAACTCTAAGTACATGTTTTTCGTACTTGGAAAATTTCATGTGGCACACTTGGGAGATAATTGCGTCACACTATTGTGTCGCAGCACACAGCTTGAGAACGTACGTTAACTTCAGCAGTAGTTGTTGTTGTTGTTATTATTATTATTATTATTATTATTATTATTATTATTTGCAATCTCACACCAGTTACCTGGTGGTAACCGCTGGATAGCAAGTCTCCTCAAGTCTCCAGCCCTCCTCTCTTAGTTCTCATAGGCCACAGTAATACTTATTATTATTATTATTATTATTATTATTATTATTTTTATTATTATTATTATCATTGGATGTCAGATAATATATCAAAATCATTTTTATGGAAAGGAGATACGCTATGGCGAGAATAATTTGGCGTGAATAATAGAACACCTTGACATAGGCACGGGCGACAAATGCAAGTTTTCCCAGCGAGCCCCGCATGTGCGTGCCAATAGTATGTAACTAATGACGCAAATTATGTATATGCAAGTATTGACACATTTATGTATGTGCGCGTTATTTCTTGTGTGTACATGCGACAATGAGGTTTTACGTATGCGTGAAAGAGAGAAAAAGTCCAGGCCAAATGGTTGCAATCAAGGGATTAATTTCTTATGAACAATCCGGGGAAAAAACATCTAAATTCACTTAAGAAAAACATGTCGTCTGCGCAAAGCAAATATGAGGAGGAGGTAGTTGTATAAATTCTTTACTCTTCTTCTTTCTATCTACCCACTTCAGCCAATTTGGTCACTTTCTGCCTTTTCATCTTCGTATTTATTCTCACTCAATATTATTCATGTATACATCATCAACACGGGAGAAATTTGAATGGACACAAATCGATTACGGTTTGCATACATACGGATATAACAATATCATTCACATTTTGGTTTATTGATCAGCCTTGTAACGTGGCTCAAAATTTGTAAACGGTCCAGCAATGGCCACAGACGCAACTTGCTTCGAAAAAAAAAAATGTATCATTGTTTTATTATTATTTATGGTAGCAGAGGTGGTGACAGTTGTGATGAAGGCTAAGGATTTTTAAAGATGAACAAAAAATGACGACGATGATCAATAATGATGATATCAAAACTCTGTCGTTTCTTAAGAAACAGATTGACAGTTCAACTTCAAAATAGTCAGTTTGGTCTTTGCTTACCAATCTCCGAGTCACCCTAAGGCGTTGACCTTCTCTCCTGCAACGAAAAAAACAAAATACACAAAAGATCGCTTCTCCTCCGTTTTTACTCACTCGAACTCTCCACGTCGACCAGCAACCCAGTTATGCGATGTTTCGATTTTACCTAAAACCGAATCCGGGATCTTTCGTCAAACTGCTTATAATCTGTACCTGCTTTCAAACACTCGTTATTCTATCCCTTATCTACAACCGGAAAGATCCCCGGAGCGAAATTCAAAACGAGGTATTTATTGAATACCGTCTTATGGAAGGCAGCAATTCAGTGTATAGTCAGCGGTACAAGAAACACTCAATTGATCTCCAGTTTCCTGCTCTCGAGGATTTAGTAATCATAGACTTGAACCACATTGGAATTAACCCGGAAAGCATGGGCATTCAATACCCGAACTCCAAGACTGATTTTCGACAGCTTCTTGCATACCATTTCCAACCGATCGTGACAGCACAGGAACGTGAGCTGTTCCTGTTCACATTCCAAATGTTTATAAACTTATGCCGACGCCATAAACTGACTTATTTCCTCGTCTACGGAAGTCTTCTCGGCTCTTACAGACACCATGGAATGGTACCCTGGGACGATGACATCGATGTCTTCATGAACGAAACTGAAAAAAGAAAGGTGGTCCTTACCCTTGGTAATATACCCGGGTTCGAATTATCCCACATCAATGACTATCAGTGGAAATTTTATCCGAAATTCTACAAGACACTCCTATCTTTTCAGCACCGATGGCCTTTCGTAGACATATTTTTTTTCGCTGAGAACAGTACCCATATCTGGGACAATACGACACCTGGTAGTGAGATCGGTCCTGGACAGCCGTATAGCAAAGACGAAGTATTCCCCCTCGTAGGGAGACCATTCGAAGGACTTCTCTTGCTCGCCCCGTGCGATGTGACGTCAATAATGGAAAGGTCATTTTCCAAACACGAATGGTGCGAAAGTAATTATTACTGGCATAAGCTGGAACGCAACGCGGTTCCTTGGCGGCCCAGGAGCACGCGATGTGTTTTTTTGTATCATTTATACCCGTTCGTGTTCCGTGAGTTCGCTAATAATAAAAGCGTGATAACTGAAAATCTCAAAATAAATGGTCGAATAATCAAAACGCACGAATTTAGAAATCAATGTGGGAAGTTGAAAAATTAGAAAAAAAAAAAACAAGTGAAAAACGAAAAGAAAAATGAATGAAAATAAAAAATGTGATGATTGTAATTCTTTGGTTCCGGTTGATTTTTATGAAGATCATATGATTGTGTTTGTTTGAAAAAAAAGCTTTACTTTGATTATAGTCGATAAACCCAGAAAATGAATCTACAACAGGGTTTCTCAACCTGGGCAATATCGCTCACCGGTGGGTGATTTCAACGCTTGGATAGGTGATGATGAGAAAATGTTGGGTGTTTTGAAGTTTTGTTGGGCGGTAAAGAATTCTGAGTATTAGACACAGGGGTCGCATTTGTGATATCTAAAAACGTCACACATTTGATGTTACCACTTTATATTACTTTCATTAAAGAAACACTGGAAGCTGTTCATTTTTATTGTGCTTTAAGAGTTAAAACCTTTTCGGTGACCTTTTGAATATTTACTATACAGATGTGCGATGGGAAAATCTTCCACGTGAAAGTGGGCGATGACGACCGAAAGGTTGAGAACCCCTGATTTAAAATGAATTGACATTTTCTGGATATTGTTAATTTGACCCAAGGCTGAATTTCTAGATCTCTCTATAAGAATTCGGAAGTTTGTTCAGCCATCTTTCTTTCTCTCTCTCTCTCTCTCTCTCTCTCTCTCTCTCTCTCTCTCTCTCTCTCTCTCTCTCTCTCTCTCTCTACTAGCATATCTACTTATTAACTTATTACATATACAGAAATTTGCCAATATGATAATGACAATTATCGAAATAATATCAAAATTATGCTAATTATTTGTTTGAATATTTTATGTATATATATATATATATATATATATATATATATATATATATATATATATATATATATATATATATATATATATATATATATATATATATACATACATAAAATTTTCAAACAAATAATTATACATTGAATTGTCTAAAATCGGGACATGAGCAATATTTGCCCGCAGGTTATTTCTACTTGGCTTGAAACTTTATACCCAATACTCAACAAAGAAATGTTACTCACCACTCTTATAACTATTCAACAAGGCAAAAATCAAGTGGAGCTTTCTATCTCCGTCCTTCTTATTTTTAAAGTTTCGGAAAGAGTGTAAAGTTTTGTTTTTTGTTTGTTTGGTTTTTTTTTGGGGGGGGGGGGTACATTTGCCAGCCATTTTTTCTTAGATGTCATTTCCCTAACATATTATTGTTCCTTATATGGACAAAAGAAAACTTGAGATGAAAATTTGAATTGAGAATTACATTCAATAAAGCATTGACGGCTAGGCGAAATAATAGCATATTCGTACGTTATAATACTTTACGCCTCGCCGCGGAGCAGTGGTTAGCAAACTATTGTCATAGACCATTATTGTTGTGAGTTCGATCTACAGTGAGTACACCAGACTTGTAGCCTTGTGCCAGACTAAGGTAAGCTGTGTAAATATTTATAATAATGATCATTGTATATAAAATCTTAATTTCAGTGTCTAATTTATGATACACAGTCTGTCATATGTAAACGAATGTAAAATATTTTGTTTTTTTAACAGTGATACAAATCCTGAAATGTCTATTTTACTGCTCATACACACACATACATACATTCAAACACACACACACACACACACACACACACACACACACAACACACTAGGGTTGCCAATTTTACATCATTTTTCAATTTTTCGATTCTGGAAGTCTCTAACTCGAAACACGGGACTCACAAATTTTTTTAAAAAAATATCTAAATTGGCAACTCTGGCACACACACACACACACACACACACACACACACACACACACACACACACATACACACTCAAACACACACACGTACTCACACACACATCCTTTGGTACGTACCTCATTCATGGAACAACCATTGCGAAATAAATTGACTGGTGAGACTATTTCGCTAATTACCGGATTACCACGGACGCTTCTCATTAAGCAGTTCTCAGTATGTTGCAAAATTTATAGTGTGACGTAATTATCTTCCAAAGGTGCCACGTAAATTCTTCAAATTACTCAAACATGTATTATCAAGCCTTGAACTTGTCCAGAGTTATCAATCCGATGGTTTTATTGCTACATATTGTGATATCTGAGTATTCTTAGCGATAGGTGTGAGTCCAAAAGATGATAAGTGTGTATATCTGTTTGTTGATTTTAAAGTTTCATCCATCGACTTTTGTAATGCTTTTATTTAATTCATTTTATTTTTACAGTTGGTGTACTGCGTAAGTTAAATATATTTCTTAATGTGCTGTTATACAATAAAGTTTGAAAACTACTGCTCAACGCATCATTTTTTGATTATTTCTTGTCGCATCCAAATCTTTTTCCCATTGGAGACACACTTTTTAAGAACAGAAATCTTTTGTGACTCATTAATAAAGTTTTGTTAGCCAAGCCAAATATATAATGTTATCCCAGCGGTTTCATTGATTCTGGAATAGTATTTTTTGAAATATAAACAAAATTATACTTAATTTCGCAGCACACCAACTGATTATCGGTGAATCGCTTAAGGGTCAAGACTTAAAGTTTGAAAAGCTCTGATTTAGACACTTAATGATTTCAGAATATTCCTGCATTTTGAGTAAAGCTTTTGTGAAAAGTTTCCTCAGTGAAGGTTATTTACATTTTGACGTTGAAAATTTGAATGGGTTTCCGTTTTTAACATGAAAGTTTCGTATACCATTACGATTGAATTTGATCTAAGGTGATCCGTTTTTATGTCCTTGTGTCAGATTAAGCTTACTCAAAATCGACTGGCAAACATTCGTATTGTAAACGGTGACTGATTAACCATTAGCCTGAGTAGGCTTAGGCTCAGGGTCAGGTGGAAAGAGGACCAAAAGCAAAAAATGAATTAGTTGAGTGTACTCTCCATTATAGACATATCTCTCTCTCTCTCTCTCTCTCTCTCTCTCTATATATATATATATATATATATATATATATATATATATATATATATAATTATTGTGTCATTCACTGACAGCTGTTTCGATGTATTACATCTCTTCAGTATGGCTATAGACTTTATCCCATCCAGTACCGCGGAAGCCGATATCCTAACTCTGGACTACGAAACTGGGCGGTCAGTAAGGCTGAATTTAAGCGATATATTCATTTACGCAGAAACTCCTCATCCACCCGAATGCTCTTTTCCTATGGAAGAGCATTGCATAAGCTTACAATGGAGTTACTTCACTAAAAGAGTGCTCAACCCTGAAAAGAAGAGCATTACATATATATATATATATATATATATATATATATATATATACATATATATATGTATATATATATATATATATATGTATGTATAAATTTATACATATATATAAATTTATATATATATATATATATATATATATATATATATATATATATATATATATATATATATATATTGAACGGAAATTAAGGGTCATGTTTAGCATTTGCATTGTATCAAATTTCAATTTAGGAAGAAGTTTCCTTCCCTTTTGACCTGTCAAAGGGTGGATTTCCCTTCACTTTACACCCCATAAAGAATCATATATAAATATACAAAATAATAAGATTTGTATGTAGGCAGAAAGTAGGTTCCACTTTGGCATTATAGTTACATTGTAAACAGAACACCCCTCTAAAACCATCTTAAAAATTTTAATATCTTACTCAAAACTTTTTGATATAAAACCTCCCCCAAATCCATTGAGGAGACATACCGAATTCGGTTGGGCGGCACCTATGTTTATGTACGTCTTATAGCGTGGTAGACAAACACATAAATAGACATTTCTCATTTATATATTTATAAGATGCATGTAGTACATTATACACAGTACAACGATATAAGTTATTTATTTTATGCTGGGCAGTTGGGGTCAGGGTCAGGGAGGGTCTTACTTAAGATCAGCCTAGGGGCCTGGGTGTTAGATAATCTGAGCACTGATCGTGAAAGAGTTACAGTTGCTGGATTCATTTGTGTCCAATAAATTTCTTTTGCCTCAGCTCTTTT
This sequence comes from Thysanoteuthis rhombus, assembly GCA_963457665.1. Taxonomy (NCBI): domain Eukaryota; kingdom Metazoa; phylum Mollusca; class Cephalopoda; order Oegopsida; family Thysanoteuthidae; genus Thysanoteuthis; species Thysanoteuthis major. Next base: position 11,433,688 of record OY735234.1, on the reverse strand, counting down.
TTGCTTCCTCTTTCGATGAAGAAACGAATGAATATTTATTTATCTTAATAAAGACACAAAACTGGTCCAACTGGTTATAGGCCCAGACCTGATGGAAAATGAGGACACCATCTCAAACAGCTCGTTATCTTTTTGTCATCATCATCACCAGCAGCAGCAGCCTTTTGTCATCTGTCGATGGACATAGAACTCCCCCAAGATTTGCCATACCTCTCTATCATGAGCGTCACGGAGCCAATACTTTCTGAATTCGTCTTGTTCGTCTCTCCATCATGTATTCTGTTGGCCATGGTTTCGTATGTGATCTCTGGGGATCCATGTTGTGAGTCGTGATGTCCATTGGTAGTCTGCCATTCTTGCAACATAACCTGCCCATTGCCATTTGGGTTTTCTAATGGATTTTATGATGTCTAGGACACCTTTTTCTCCCTGATATACTTTGTTGTCTCTTGATCTCTCCATGGAGATTCGTTGTCCTATGTAGATGTTAAGGTCTACTTCTACTTTCTACTTTTTATTAAATACATGTGATTCACATGTAATGTGCAGAAGGAAAGATATAAGTAATGACAAATAATTCTATTCATAACGTATATAAAACAATAAGGCACTGTAATAAAAAGCTGTGAAAACATAACTGTATTTGCTTTCTCCGGGGGAAATAGACTCCCCGAAATCGTTAACTTATGTCAAATGGTCCACCAGCCAGTGTTAGCACTTCTTGCACTGAATTTAGCGTGTTTCTTATCCTGATAGCCTGAAAATTGAACATTTAGCCCTATTTTGAGGTATTTTTTCGGTACTGACTCTTAGCTATTTTTGGCTATTTCTAACTCTCTTAGCTAAATCCAATCGTTTCAGTGATTAAACGTGGCCATAATAGAGCTAACCAGACTTTTAGCGTATTCGGACGTTCTTTGACGCTTTTTAGAGGTCGATTTTACGCGAAAAAAAATTCGAGTTAGCAACTCTACCATCCGCCCTTTGCTTATTCAGGCTTACTTAACAATACCACCATCATCATCACCATCAATATCATCCTTACCGCCCAAAATAGCGCCATCACTACCACCATATTCATTATAATTACGTTCATAATAATCACAATCACTGAATCTATTTTTCTGTCTTCGTTGTCATCTTTTTTTATATTTTCTTCATCCTTCATCTTTACTTGTCTCTCATTGCCCGCACAACCAGCGATAGATTGGCCGATACCACAACTCCAGTTTTGTTTTTTTTGTTTTTTTTTTCTTTAAACACGACCGCTTTGCACACCAGTTTAAAATATGCATCCCTGTCCCCCAGGGGAATAATATTCAGCTGTAATATAATGTATAAAACATCGAAATCAAATGACAAATATCATTATTGCTGACGAGCCTGAGACACAGTCTACGGGACGAAGGGTGTTGGAAATTGAAGAAGAGTTGGGCGGGGCCACATGGTCGAAACATGGAGGTTAATAACCGCGTTGAAAATGGAGGCAAAGAACGAACGACGAGAAGAAATTTGAAAGAGAAAAAAAAACGAAGGTGAAAAAAAGAATGCAAACATAAATACTAAAACTAATAAAAAATGAAAAAAAAGAAAAAACAGGTCTGGTTAATCACTCAGCAGAAACCATCCGGACCGACGTCTTTTGGTAGCATGCCTAGCTGGGGGTGATAAATCAAAATAATTGGAACATGGAGTGATTTATGAATTGGTTCCTTCTCTCACCTTTTATTGGGTCAATGAAAATGTCCGAATTTTTAACAAAAAATAGTGACCATTTTAGCATAAACTTACATTACAAGTTAAATCCCCATCTAAAGACCTATTTCTTAGAGGTACAAAATCTTTTTAAAAAGCTGGGTTTTTTTTCTAAACATAGGCAGTAAATGTCTGGATTTCCAGACCTTTGGCTCTATTCATGTGACCTGCACGCGTGATACATACATTCCTGCAGCAGCCCTATTTTTTTAATTGTTTATTCTATTCACGTTGTATAGGCCAAGTGATACATCAACCTTGCAATGACGGAAGATCATTTCAAATAAGAGATTCCATGAAATAAAACGTAATTAATAATCATACATATATACATATATACCTACATAGCCATTCAATCTGATAGCCGGTCGGCCAGAACACCTGGAAAACTGAAGAAACTTACGTTGACAGTTTTGCTGACAGTTTCGGTTGACAGTTTCAAATATAGAATTAGAAATGTGACGGGGAAATGAAGAAAAAAGAATACTAGAAAAGAAAATGGCGCCAACTTTTAAATGGTTTGTTTCTAACGGGAAACAGGCGATTAATCTGAGGGTCTTGGGCCAAAAGTTGGCCTGGGGATCTTTTTTCTTGTTGTTATATTTATTGGCCTCTTTATCCCTTTTTTTTTTTCATATCATTTTTTTCTCCTCACAGATAATGAACTTTCTTCGCCACTTTGTTTTTTGGTCTTTGTTTTGTTTTTGTTTTTTTACATTATTGATCTACGTATTTTTTTTTTCTAGAACTTTCCCCTACCCCTCGAGTTTGCACTCACTCTTGTAGTGGCACTCCACCATTAAGATAGATGAGTAGCCCGCCCTTCTTCATCTATCTTCATCAGACGATTTCCCCGGGGGTATATACTCTTTACCGAAGTGCAACCACGTGTATATACATGTGCATATTTGAATAATCCCAAGTACGCATACTTACATATTGTTTGTACTCAAATATCAAATTGTTTCTTATCGTCATTAGTTTCTCTCTCTTTCTTTTTCCTCTCTTACTCTCTCTCTCTCTCTCTCTCTCTCTCTCTCTCTCTATATATATATATATATATATATATATATATATCATGTGCGCACATGCACGCTCAGGCACACGTACACAGATATATATATACACTCATCACTTTGATTTCATCATTCTCAATTCTTTTCAATAACTTTTTTAGTGTTCGTCATTCTATTAACCCCATCTCTCTCTCTCACTCTCTCTCTCTCTCTCTCTCTCTCTCTCTATATATATATATATATATATATATATATATATATATATATCCCATACAAGCACACACACATACACATGCACATACACAGATATATACATACATCATCACTTTGATTCCATCATTATTCTTAATTCTTTTCAATAACATTTTTAGTGTCCATCATCCTATTAACCCAATCTCTCTCCCTCTATCTCTCTCTCTCTCTCTCTCTATATATATATATATATATATATATATATATATATATATATATATATAGATAGATAGATAGATAGATAGATAGATAGATAGATAGATATGTACATTCAATTTTTTTTCCTAGTCTATCCACCTCTTTTTTCTACCAAGTTTCGGTTGATATATTCTCGAACCTTCTTCGAGTGGAATTTTTGTCCAGTGTCAAGTCTGTTATTGCCCTACGTTTCACATCCTAAACTGCAACGTCACAAAATCACCAACAACGACTATGTGTGTATTATGCGTACATGTCACAGCATTCACTCCTTACTATAATAAGAACTCAAGCGAAGAATCACCCTAGGATGGCTAGCCTTCGGTAGAGTAAACTCAACTTTCCAGAACAATAAAATCCGATCAATCCTAAAAAGAAGAGTACACAACCACTGCATCTTCCCTATAGTCATCTATGGAGCTGAAATATGGAACCCAACCAAGACACAGACTCGCAAACTGAGAACCATGCAACGTGCGCATGAGAGAATCATCCTCAACCTCACATGGAGAGATCACAAGAAAACACAATATATTAAGCGAAAAACAGGAGTCCAAGATATCTACTAAATCTACTAATCTACTAAAAAACTTAAATGGCAATGGGTTGGCCATGTTGCAAGAATGACAGACAATTGATGAACATCACGACTCACAGCATAGATCCTCAGAGATCAAATGCAAAACCGGGCTGATATAATACAAGAGAGACGAACTAGACAAATTCAGTATTGGCTCCGCGACGCCCCTAATAGTGAGGTGTGGCGAATCCCACGGAAGGTTTATGTCCAACGACGGACGATAAAAGACTGGTGATAATGATGATGATGCCTTGGAAAAACATGGTGATCTTTACTAACCTCCAGCCAAATATGTTTTTAGTGAGGGTTCGGTTTACGGTGTATGTTTATGCTTAACTGATCCCTTAATTTTGTGTTGCTTTTTTTCATTGATCACTGCCCAACGAAAGTCAAGAGAAGTAACTTATTCAGTGATCACCCTTTTTCTCCATTTTTTTTCTTAATTGATCAACCCCAACACAATGCAGTCACGTGACGATAGAGACCTATATAAATTGTTTTTATTTCCTATTTATTTTGGGGGGATGAAGAATCGTAATATTATCATTTATTTCGACTAGTTTTTATCTTCGTCATAATTCTTAGTTGCTTTTTATCGAAATTTTCTTTTTTTTGTAAATAAGCATCTGTTTAAATCATGGAGTCACGTGACCGAATGGTTAAGAGCAGCTAGGCGTATACAGGACTCCTTATGACTAAAGGGTGTGGTTTTCACCGTGGGTTTACTCTTCTTTTTCCGATTACGCTGTTTAATCGTAGCTGTAAGATAAGGATCCAAGTCAAAGATGTGATAAAAATCATCTAAAATGTTAGATGAAGATGAAAACTAGTCTTAATCTATCCGTATAGAAGTGACATAGGAATAGAGCACTCTGGTGGATGGGGAAATTATGCGTAAATAAATATATAGCTTAAATTCAGCTTTATTGACCATCCAGCTCCGTAGGTAGGATATCGGCCTCCGGATCTGAAGCGAAGGTTTCAATCCTGCCCCGAGGTACTGGATGGGATAATGGATTGTCTATAGCCACACTGAAGAGTTGTAATACAACGAAACAGCTGCCTGTGGATAACACAATAATATATATTTAATCTTAATTTTATGGTTGTATGTCCTGTCTGATCCCTATTATAACCTAAAATTTATAATGGAGCAGTCAATGAGGCATAGATTAACAGAGCTGATAAGAATAATTATCAGGTTGTAATAAAAATGTGATGGGCTCCATAACAATGGAGAAAACGTCACGGGATCGCCGAAAGAAGTGTTCAATGTTCAGTTGAGACTTGAAAAACTTAAAATTTGGATACTTTAGTAATTAAAAATGAATAATCTAATAGAATAGCTTTAGGCTCTTTAGTTCCGATCTTCTCATAAATAGGTCCACCATTTTTAATAATGATAGACTTAAGATTGAAAATGTGTGGTAGAAGAAGGCTGGAGAATGAAAGCCTAAGACGGAAAGAATTTATGATGTTTTTATTGAAGGAAATGAAGGCAGATACTTTCTTTATTTAAGCAAACATTCCTGATATATTTTTGTACTGTTACATGTCAGTCTGACCATAACTTCCAACCAAATCAAAACAGGATTTTGAATAAATATTCAAGATGAAACTACAAAGTTGAGAAGTACAAGACTTGTCCCAAGAGAAAATACTCATGTCTTCCCTTCTTTGAGGATAGTTCGAGGTGACATTGCTTGACTACTCAATAACCTTGAACGGAACCTCAAAACTGTGAGCCTCACTTTTGATTCTACTTCTTTTGTCAAATCTAACACTTCACCTAAAAGAATTTTTATTTCATTTAGGCATCGAATGTGTGGTTTTCAATGCCAGGCGTTTTTGTCTCTAAAATACCTTGAGAGCTGCGAGTCTCAATTACTTAGTAGTGAAGATTGAGAGTGACACCTCGTACGACCCGCTTTGAAAAATGAGCTCTGACTACAAAGGTGAGAAATCTTTCAATTTGGGAGGAAGAACATCTCACATTCAAAATGTCATTTATGTCTCCGACAATTGAAACAAAACAATTAAAAGCAGTCCCAATTGATAGAGTCATGATATTTCCAACCAGTATTTAATAGAATCGGTGCACATTTGGTATTTTATTACAAGGTTGTTTTATGTGACATGAGCAGCTATCTCTTGCTAAACGTCATTCACCAGACATTTCTATTATATCGTCTGCCTGGCATACTTTCATTATGACAGATGTAAATAGAGACTAAAAAAATTCTTCACCAGGAAAGAAGAGAGAAAGAAGCAGAAAAAAAACAATGACCCTGATTTATCAAGAAAGAATGGAAAAACTATACAAAGTGTGTCTCTTCAGCGATTATGAAATACTTCCGCTGAATATGAACTGAACTTCCGCCTTGAACAATAGAGACGTTTGAGAATCTGCATAGTTATTGAGCTTAAAATTCATTGAATTCTCAGCAAAAAGCAGTCGTCATGACGAGTTCGTAATTACGCATTTCCTTTTTGTTCGTTATCAGAGATGATATAACTAAGACTTCATTCTTCATTCCAAATCCACTTTTAAATATTTGAGACGGAATTTGATGAAGTTATCTGCTGCTATTCAGATTTGATACTACTCGTACTAAACTGGTCGGTATTTGAGAGGTGCTCTTCTTGCCTCAGCGTTCAGATATTACTTATCTTAATATCCAAAAAAATTGGAAGAAAATTTAATAGTAACTTTTATGTAAACTTATAATGTTGATGCATACGTTTTAGGTTTTAATTTTTTTGTTCTAACTGTTACTTATATCATCAAATTGTCTTTCCAGGGTTGTGAAATATATAGGAAACCTTATCTTACTTTTTAACTGCGACATAAGCCGAGAGTTCTCAGAACGGCAGAACTTTTATGTTAAGACCATATTTGAATAGGTTATCAAGACCATATTTGAATAGGTTATGAGGAAATAAGTGACTTGAAGAGAGGGTGATTAAATAGAGATAAACATCGTTCCAAACAGAGAAAGAAAGCTCCTATCTTCATAAGTGTGTGGGGGGGGGGTAATAACAGCGGAAGAAAAATAATTTTTTTACGTCACACAATGCCGTATTGAGAAATCAATTCTCGAGATAAAAAATAGAATAAAAGAAAGAAAGAAAGAAAAAGACTGGACAGTGTTTATGACTTATGAATAAATTTCATATATATATATATATATATATATATATATATATATATATATATATATATAAATATATATATATATATATATAACTGTTCTTGGACAGTTAATTATATTGTATTTCAGGCGATATTCTTCCTTTTATTTTTGAAGCAATGATTTTCTATTTCTGATTCTAACGTTTTGACAGGGATTAACTTGAAATATCATTTGGAAACAATTTTATTTTTTTATTATCATTAACATTTTCATAGCATAAAGAAAGCTTGACATATGCTGTCAAAAAAATCATAAACAACGTCGCAGGTCTTGAACAGAGTCTGTTTTTTTTCTTTTTTCCTTAGATATTTGATACTGTTGTTATTTGAACCCTTACATAATACCATCTATGTTTCCGTTAAAATTACCTTTAGAAATTGTTATCTAGGATTACTTATGCTCTGCAGAGTTGGAGAGGTAAATGAGTTTGCTCGTTTCTTTTCATCCGTCCACATGATATCTCCGAGAGTAATTAATGGATTTCAATAAAATAGTTTGGATGATTGGGCAATAGGAAGGAGAAGAGAAGGTTAATTTTTGAGGTGGATCCAGAAATTTCTTTTAAATAAAGACATATTTTTCTGTTTTTTCCCCATACGTATGTATACTATCGTGACGCCACATAATATCTTCAAAAGTTCCATGTCGTTCTTCCTAAGCCGCTGTTGATGAGTTTTTAAGATGGTATCGCTTTCCTCTCAACTACAAAATGGCCGACCTCGTCTTCATAATCTTCCTCACTGATTTTTGACGCCTTATCAAACCACATATTATTGCCGATGCTTCATGTCTGTCCACAGGATACCTCCCAGACTTCCCGATGAATCTCAACTGAATGTTGTCGAAGGCTAGACTATAGGATTAGGAAGAACTGGTTGAATTATGGGGCGGATCCATGCACTTGATAATGGCGTTGACAGAGGTATGCGTTCCCTGGGTGCTTTCTAGTTTTGGTAAATAAAATTTAGTTAACTAAACTATATAGAATGACGCTGATATTCATCCTCTGTGCTGGCTTTTTCTTTTCATGGGATGTCATTTTTGTGTTATGGTCATTTTTTTCTATTAAAAAAATGCATCTGCCGTAACTAATTATATAGCTTTGAATAAAACCATGGAATGGACTCACATCTGCGTCGTGTCGCAGTAAACTTGTTGAAAGAGATAAATTGACCGAGAAGATGGTCATAGGCTTCCAAATATTAATTGTTAGACTTCTGATAAGAATATCAAACTCATGTAAAATAACTATTCGAAACCGTCAACCAAAACTGTCAACATAGGTTTTTCAGTGGCTTACAAGTCGGTCTAAAATTGTGAAAAAAGTATAGTGGAAGATTCAAACGTTTGAATAATGTTTAGATTTGATTGATTCCTCACAAAGCTCTTTAAATTTCAATACTAATTAGTTTTATGGCTAACAAAAACAAGGTGTTTTCAACTGGACCGATCTTGAAGATCTTCCTACGCCACTGTTGATGAGTTTTTAAGCTAGTTTTGCTTTCTTCCCAAATCCAAAATGGCTGACCTCGTCTTCTTAATCTTCCTCATTTGAGACGTCACAGATTTTTGACGCCTTACCAAACATGGGGGACTAAAAATCTTAACATAAGCGAAGTAATTCAAAATAAGACTTTAATACACTGTAATATAAAACCACCTCTTCATGCTCAATCATCTGATTCATACATATGTAATGTTTTTACATACCTTGTTTGAAACCGTCAATCAAAACTGTCACCAAAATTGTCAAAATAGGTCTCTTCAGTTTTCAAGTTTAGTTCGGCTGACTGGATGATTATGTATCTATCACGCGTACAGGAGGTAGATGATTGACAGTTTCAACATTTACCTTTTATTATGTCCAAGGAAAACGTTCGGGAGTGTCTATTGGTCAACCGTCTTGGATTTGTGGCAAACCGACGTGTTGGAAATAAAATCACACAAAGAAACTCCAATCGAATAGGAATGAAAACAAATGCAAATGTTTGTGGGCATAGATTTAACAAACATTTGATACCAAGTAAACATCAATACAAATACGTACCTACAGTTATGCTGACAGGAAAACGGTTTATGAGACAAATCGCTCCTCGAGTCAGCAGAATTAAGAAGTCCTACTTGGGAAGTATAGAGATGAAAGGGGTATGTGATATACTTTGGGTCATAGCACTTCTTCTACCTAACGATGAAGTTCGATGAAATCGCACTGTTCAAATAAGGCCTGGTATTTCATTGACCAGGGTGATATGACTAAATGCGTAGAGTTTTTTTTTTTTTTTGTTGGTGGGTACGCACAATTTAAATCGCCGAAAAGCAGTCGGGAGGAAGAAACTTAACACCGGTAGATATAACTAACAAGTGGGACGTGATGTTACGATATAGATTGATACGCATGGCTTTGAAAGCCATGAGGGTGTCATGTTGACCAGGAGGTCAAAAGCAAGCTAAAAGAATCGAAAGTTGTTGTTTTTATACGCTAGAGGTACAGGAAACCAAATTTGAGACTATTTTTGAACTGACTATCAAGTATACTAATTCTTACTAAAATAATCATAAATTGAAACGAGGAACTACAATATGATTACAATACTAGAAACACGAAATCAGAAAATTAATTGTATTATTAAAGTTCATAAAATATATACAAAACCCTTGCTAGGTAACATTCCGTCAATTTTTTAGGAAAAAAAGCATTAAAAATACATCAAAGACCTAACGTGTTCAGTCTTACACGTTACATTTTTTCACCAAGTATAGAATTCGATATATTTTCAAAAAAATTGTTTTGCTGTGTTATTTAGGGCAGAGCTATTATTATATCTATCTATGTCCGTTCTAGGAAATATTTTTGTCTGTGAAAATATCGTTGATATAGACAGTTGAATCTTAGTCACTTGCCCTGTTTTAAATGGGTTACACTTCTCACCTGGTCGTGCTATCGAGGTTCCATCATTGATATTTACCAAGTTCAGATATTTACCAAGTCCAGTACAAGACCAACTTTGAGTAAGAAGTGTGTATTGCACTAGTCTTCCTTGTGAGGAAGAATCACTTGGAGGGGCTAAAAACCAGCATTCAAAATTCTGGATAATGCCTGTGTTGCTTGTAGTGAATCAAAACAATTGTTAAATGCAAATAAACAACTTGACATTTGCATAACTGCTTGTATCGAAACGTAGCACATTATCTAGCAACAATTGAAGAAATCTATGTGTGTGTATGCATCGCGATTACTTGACAAATGGCAGTTATAAGAAATTGACATCCGCCTGATGTATTAGTCCACCCACAAGGCAGTGCAGTGTAGAGTTTGAAGCAATCCTCTAGAAATCCAATAAGATAAGATAAAACAATAAAATTATAGATCTTTCGTCATTGTCTGTATAGATTATATCCCTTGACTTCTGCTTTTTTGGATTATCTAAATTTAGATATACGATATCTAAACCGGCGACATTAGAGTTGAGTAACCGAAATATTTCGAAGCAGTAGTTTCGTACGTCGTTGAATCCTAGTCCTCTGCCCTGTTTCCAATGGGTTGAACTTCCCACCTGGTCGTACCGTCGAGGTTCCATCATATTGGGGATAACCACTCTGTAGTGGGGTAGCTTGGCAGAAAATTCCAAATCAATTGTGCATTTTACAATAAAAAAAATGCATGATTTGGTACCCCTAGCGAGGGGTATTCTGAAAAAAAATTTGGATGTTGAGTTATCATGGATTTTATATGTCACCCTTGGCAGCCATTTTTCAAACTACTATTTTCAGATCAATTTTCTTATCAGCGATGGGTATAATATGATATTGTGATCATAATTAGTCAAATTTATTTACCATACATGTTTTGGGGAAACTGCCATTTGGATAATGCACGCAAGACATTGAAAATTCAAGATTACGACCGTGAGTAGTATGAAAACTGTAATTGCAATAAAGTTGCATGAACTAGTCTGATATGCGTGATCTCGATGTCAAATCATACATATTCATTATGCAGAATTCGAATTCGGAACTTTAAAATTGCCCAGAAGCTTTTTTTCCAACTCACAAATCAAGATACCATGTAACATGCATCTGACCTGCATGTGTAGGGACAAAAACAAGAACACACTTCGAAACACTTAACCGAGTAGGGCCGGAAATTGCGCCAAGGATCCTCACTGCTGCGGTAGATATTTGTGTTTCTTTCTAACTTCGAGTGAAGGGTCCTTCCTTTTGTGCGTTCTGATGGTCCTCGATAATGGGCAGCTTGACTAGAAGTTCCGTAACAGTTGTGTATTTTGTGATAAAAGCATATAATCAGATACACTTATAGCCAAAGGCATTGTGTAGAAAATGGATACTGAGCCATCATGAATTTTCAAAAAGTCGTCTGTAGCAGTCATTTTTTTATAAGTAGAGTATCCAGTTCAGCCTTTTAAATAGCCAATTTATAAATAACTACTTTTATTGCAACCATCAACCATAGATTTAATCTTGGTCTTAAACCTCAAGTGTAAAAGTAATTGTCTGCAAGATAAGCTTGAAATACTGATTATGGTCCCATAGATGTACTTTAATATTATTTGGGCTATCGTTTTTAATGATAAAGGATTATCGTTGTTATTGTAATTGTTGATATTGATGATGATGATGATCATCATGATCATGATGATCACGATCATGATGACGTCTACTGCAAAGAAAGGCTGTGTTGAGTAGTGCGAGCGCTAAACAGTTGTCTTGGACTGCGCAGACGCGGGGAAGATGAGTGATGAATAGACTATCCCGCGAGAGATCCTACATTTGTGTTGACATTGCTTTCGCTTATATTGGATTCTTGAATTGTGTCGTGACCAGCTATTTTGGATTTTCAATGAACTGCGTGTATCATCCAAGCGGCTGTTCCCAATGAATAAATTCAGTTATGTCCCCAATATACTATTATATCTATTGCTGATAAAGGAATTGATTTTAAAACAGTTTTTGTGCAAAAAAAAATGGCTGCCATAGGCAAGATATTGGAAATTCACGATGGCTTGAAATCCATCTTTTTTTTTTCTTTTTTTTTTGCCTTTGGCTGTAAAGGTACTAAATCATATGCCTCCATCACAAAATGATCAATATTTTGGCTGCTCGACGAACTGTTACTAATTGAGCAAAACAAAAATGAGATTCAATCTCGTGGGTTATCGGACTGCGGTGTCCTGCGGTGAAATCTTACGACGCCTTACAAGCGTAATCAACCGAAATCCTCCACAAAAGACGCCTATTTTCAAAACTCATTGCGAGAGAGTTCGATTCTTAATGCAAACTACGTTGACCGTGAGCTAGATTAAGCCCAGTAAAAAAAAAAACTTCAGAATCAAGCATTAAAACTGCTATATTACTCCCATGAATTTCCTACATTGTTCATACGAATAAGACGTACTGGAGAACGATGTAATCATCAATCCTCATAAAAGCTACAAATGGATATTAACATGTTTAATTGCATGGCTGTATGTATCTCTGTTTTGTCCGATTCTTGTTATGACCTAAAAGTTATAATGGACTGTGAAAATCGATTAAAATAGCTGAAACAAACTATTAAAGGGTTGTATAAAAAATGCGATAAGCTGTAATGACATAACGATGAATAAATACGTCACAAAATCGCTGGATGTTTCAAAAACTATGAGAAAAGAAAAAAAAGTGTGTGAGAGAACGAAAGACGTTTAATGTTGAGCTTAGATTTACAAAAAAATAAAATTACATTACCAGGATCATTAAAATCAAATTACCTATCTGTACAAGAAAAAAAAACGTCATTTTTTACGGGTAAGTGTTAGTCAAGAATAAACAACTTTTGTTAATTAAGTCGTATACTTTTTTATTTCAACTTTTCCGTTGTATAAATATTCCACACACACACACACACACACACACACACACATATATATATATATATATATATATATATATAATGATTGTGTCATCCACAGACAGCTGTGTAATAACTGGTGATCATTCCGAATGAGTGTTTCGATGTAATATAACGCAATTTATAATCATTCATATATACACATGTATATATATATATATATATATATATATATATATATATATATATATATATATATATATGTATATATGTATGTATATATTCACCATTATGTTGGATAACTCTCATCCAAGAGTGAGAAAAGTAGTTCAACAAGCATATTTCCCCGAGTCGTACATAAAAAGTAAAAGAACCGCATGTGGCCCGAGTGCTGCGTTCTGTACACTCCTAATACAAAGTGCATCTTCCATAGAATCGAATTCATTAATAACTAGACATAGCAAAGGAACAGATAATTCATTTATATACGTAATTTGTTTGGGGGCAGCAGCCTTCCATGAATATATTTTTGATTAATGACGATGAACAAAGGGTGTTTTTTTTTTTTAAGTATTTCAGTTAGTTTTTCTTGTTTATCTAGAAGAGATCGTATTTCTCAACATTTGGACGATATTTGCTTTCATTGGATCTAGACATACGTTCTCTTCTACGAGAAAAAAAAAGGATAGATAACTGATTTTTTAAAACTATATACATATATATGTGTGTGTGTGTGCGTGTGCGTGTGTGCATTAAGAAATGGAATGATTACTAATTGCGTTATATAATATTGAAACTCTCATCAGAAATTATCTCCTGTAATTACACGTCAAGTGATATATCAACCGTGTAATGACGGGAGATCATTTTAAATGAGAGTGTCAATATGATATAACGCAATATATATATATATATATATATATATATATATATATATATATATATATATATATATATATATATATGTATAATTAATTAATTAATTAATCATTATAATTAACACTCCCTTATTCAGGGTTGAGCACTTTTTAAGTAAGGTAACTTATTCATTATAAGTAGTGCACTCTGGTGGATGGGGAATTGTGCGTAAATAATTATATCGCTTAAATAAATCGCTTCTGACCGTCTAGTTCTGCGTAAGGTAGAGCTAAAATGCCAGCCTCTAAGTCTAAAGCGAAGGTTTCGATGCCACCTCGTGGTACTGGATTGGATAATGGATAGTCTATAGCCACACTGAAGAGTTATAATACAACGAAACAGCTGTCTGTGAATGACTCAATTATTTGATTATATCTATCTATCTATCCATCTATCTATCTATCTATCTATATATATATATATATACATATATATATATATATATATATATATATATATATATATATATATATATATATATATATATATTCATTCGTTGATTTCAGTTATGTATTTGAAAAGAACATTTAAACAGATATAGCTATGATAACCCAAGTTTTAAAAAAACAACACCAATAATGTGAATATAAAATCATAAAAAGTAATATTGATTACACTTTAAATAACATTAATCTCATTTTCTTGATAATGACTGACTGTGGTTGAAAGTAACATTTAGCATTAATACTTCGGACGATAAATTTAATGACTAAAAAAAGCAATTCTGTAAATTAATTAATGTAATTTCTCACTTACATAAATAGTATATAGATATATTTACCTATCTAACCTTTAAGTTATAAACACTTAATAGTATTGAAAACTATTAGTACTTCTCAAATAGATTTCTAATAGTTGTGTTGTTGTGGTAGATACTCTTTTAAAATGCAAATCCAGAACAGAAACACCAGTGAAAATGACAACGTACAAAACAGGGTATATATGAGATCTTCTGTTGATTTTTATTACGACTCATTTGATAATCGAGGAGAAGCGTGAAACAAAATTGTTGTGTGGATTATATATATATATATATATATATATATATATATATATATATATATATATGTGTGTGTGTGTGTGTGTGTGTGTGTGTGTGTGTGTGTGTATGTATATATATACGTATATATATACGTATATAAACAGATTAAATTGTTGCAACACACTTTCAAAAATGCAATTTTTTCAGAAAAATATAGATTCAAGGGAAGTAATCCGGTTTTAAAAAATTCTGTTACCTCCCTTTGGTGATAAATCCCGAAAAACTTAATTGGACATAGAATTTTTTAAATCGTTTGTCAAGGTTTTCTCATTTGAATTTTAATTTGGTAATATACAACACATTATCCCACATAGCACAGTCCTGTTTAGTGCAGCTCTGTACAGTGCTGATTCATTATGGCGTTCTTTTTCAAATATTTTCGGTAATAAATATAGTAATGTCAAATTTCCGATGTGAATAATGATAGAAGACAGCATCTCCGAAATTGCTGTATACTGTACATGCTGATCAATGGGTCATGAGTAAAATGCATACATAATCATTTCAGATTAGGAAATATATATCGAAAATTAGTGATCTTTCATTGGCTTCGGAAAGTAGCGAACTGATGAGATACATAGCCCACCAAATGGCCTACCCGATCAACCAGTTTAGTTCTTCTCTTTTTGCTCGTCTGTGTGTATGTGTGTGTTTTGTAAATGTTTTGTGTGTGTGGCCGGGTGCTCCTGGTTACAATGGGGCTAGAACTTCGGAATTTTGGATGAATGCTCCACTAAGCACCATCTAAAAACGGTTGTTGTTTTGTTTTTTCGATTTTTCAAAAAAGTGTTGGGGGGGGGGGTCACTATGATTATTTTGGACCAACAATGCTGTTTTTTGTTGGTTTTCTAGATGATAACTTCTAGTACATGCGTAGGTTACGGTGATTCCTTTATGCACAGTACGGATCTATCGATTTCATCTTGTTTAGGCTCAGCAAAGACAATTTCAATAATACGCTGCTTACCCTATCAAGCTCGTATCTCTATTTACGCTATCTTATAAAGACCCTGTATAGCACTACTGCGTTAAGCGCTGTTCTTTAATCAAGAGCTCTGACTGAGATATCACTGTATATGTGTATTGAAATAGTGTGAAATAAATTCATCTTTTTCAGTCTGTTTTTTTTTTCCTATTTTTATAAAATCTGTCTCGAACTTTTTTCCATGCCCCAAAGCTAACAATTTCTTCCTATTTTGATGTTTTAAATGTTATCTCAATGATTCTCTATTCTGATGGTTTCGAAACTTTGAAAACTCAAAGACTCCTTCTACAAAGGAAATATTCTAGCAGACACCTATTTTAGCATTTAGTTCTCAGACTGTGATCAATGAACCACGATAATAGACAATTTTTTACCTTTAGACATCACATTTATTCTAAATAGATTAAGTTCATTCGAATTACGTATATATGTTACGAGTGTGTATACAATAATAATGTTTTGTTTTGTTTTTTGATTACTATGTTTTCCGCGGTGCGATGGATAATATTCTTCCTCTGATACAATATTTGCAATGTCAAGTTTAAACGTAATCATCCTGCGAACCCCTGAACATTATTTTTAAAAACCACAGCTCTATACCTATCTGCTTAACGGGGGCGATATCGCCAGCAAGGAGGCGAAATTCGGGTGGGAATGATACTGACATATGAATTGATTTTCTCCTTTTAAAAGCAATCTTTCGTTTTGTGTTGATAGAGTTTAGTAATAAAGAGAAGCCACTTCCCCTTTGGGAATTGGAAAGTACGTATTTAAAAATGTTCTAATTGTTAATTTCTGTTCCTAGTTTCGCCTTATTTTATCGTACAAGGTCGTCCTGAAGTTCTAATTAACTGCTGTAAATAATTTAGTATGTCATTACACTTCCATTAATTTGAGAAAGGGCGATTGTTGAAGAAGTAATAACCAAAAGGGGCGATAAGGAAAAAAGGCTGAGAAACCTTGATCAATACTCTGGGCTGAGATTTTTAGCAAATGTACCAAAAGCTCATGCTGAAACGTACCGAAAAGGTACTGAATGAAGAAAAACATATGAAATACTAATAAACTATTCTTTTTTATTGATGGTGATTGTTTGTTTTTATTTGTAACATTGTTAATCAACGCCGTTTTCAAACTGAATGAAACATTACAAATTTCTTGTTCCGAATTTATTGTCATCTTTGTGACGTAATGTTTTTGTTATCTTTTTCATAAGCAACTAACAATGTCGATATATAACAAATAAAAACAAATAAATTGTTCGTTCACTGCAAATAAGAAATATACACTCACTTGCAAATACCCGTCAGAAGTAACGTGTTATTATGTATGGATCGGCACTATAGAGCCTAATAATTCAAGTAACCTAATTTCAAATTCCTTTAAAAGTCTCAATTCACATCAAGCTGTTTAATTGTGTGATGATCAGGCAAGAGTTTTTTATGACATAATTTTTCATTAATGTCATAATGGGAAGGTAGATCAACCAATGACATTATCCTATTTGAGCGCAAACAAACAAATGAATAAACAGAAAAATTACATAAATGCTCATTATATGG
This sequence comes from Thysanoteuthis rhombus, assembly GCA_963457665.1. Taxonomy (NCBI): domain Eukaryota; kingdom Metazoa; phylum Mollusca; class Cephalopoda; order Oegopsida; family Thysanoteuthidae; genus Thysanoteuthis; species Thysanoteuthis major. Next base: position 11,416,341 of record OY735234.1, on the reverse strand, counting down.
TTAGACTGGTATATACCTGTCGAAAATGACGCAGTTATTTATGTATGATTATCAGGTCATTTATTTTTGATAATTCAACTATCATAATTTTGAAGGGTTTTCTACGTTTCAACTCAATTCAAGGTGTTTTGATGATGTGCTCAGATATGTAGTCTTGAGGGGTTCTCTGACCTTGTAATGTCTTAAGAGGAAGGTGAATTAACCAATCAGAGCATGCTATTTGTGCCCAATCTGACAAAAAGAGGACAAATTTGTGTATATGTATTCATTATATGTATAGATTATTACCGTACCATCGATGGTGTCACTAAAACAGTAATTAAACTACGAGAAATGAATCATATCAAATACTCTAAAATAGGTTTCATTTTCATCTGTATTTTCATTTTAAGGAAGTTTTTCTTTCATCCTTTACTTTTGAATACACATAGAGTATATGTTTGAGCAGCACTTGGTGGCTTTCACTTGCATAAGGAATCAAAAGACTGCGAGAATAATCTCGTGTTTTACTTCAGCGGTTCTTCGAAATAATCTTCATTGACTTTTTGCAAAAATAAGTATTGGAATTCCTACCCGCTCCGTGCAAGACTAAAATGTAGTTTCATCCTGTCTACCTTTTATTTGTTGTGAAGTTAAGTGCATTACAGATAATGAAACGGAGTATATTTTGATATCTGACACGACTATTATATAAGATGTAGATTTGAAAGGAAATTACCAAAACATATCAAATTTTCAATGCAGTACCAAATGTACCAAAAGGAGTAAAATGTATAAATTTCGTACGAACGTACCAAAAGTGGCTGCCCATAATCACAATAATTTAAGAAAAGTTCAAGTGGGGCGAGATTAAATATAAGAGGTAGGTAATCTTTTGAAAGTACAGATGTAAGGGACATAATTGACGTGAAATGATGAGTAATCCTCCTGGAGTGACGTCCCTTAAAAAAACTCGGCTCCCGTTTTTATGCTCACACATTTTCAATACATTACTATACCATAATTCAAAAAAGGTTTCAAAAGATTCTTCAAGGCATCCTATTTACAGAAAAAATAGATGGTTATATAGGGTTTAAATAACTGTAAAGCACTCTAAATAATTAGCCGACAACCAAAATTGTTTTATCGGGAATAATTCTGGGTACTAAATCGTTTTAACCGACTAGTGCACAGAACTACTTCCGAAATAGTAAAAAATGAAGCTGATTTTTTTTCCTTTCATGGGGTCAACAGTTGAATCGAACATTTCTCTCCTTTTTGAGGGATCAAAATTGAAGGAAAACTTGTTCCTCATTTAAGGGGTCGAAAGTTAAGGGAGACTTTTTTCCCTCCCTCTAGGGAGTCATAGTCATATTTTTTTTCCTTTTCAAGGATTAAAAATGGAAGGGGAACTTTTTTAAAAGCCTGAGAGCTTTAGTCCCTTCTTTACTCCTTTTATATCTAACTAGGGTGGACCGGTACTTCAGCAAATATATTGATAGATAGATAGAAATTATATATATATATATATATATATATATATATATATATATATATATATATATATATATATATATATATATATATATATATATATATATATATATGTGTATATATTTATATATATATATATATATATATATATATATATATATATATATCAGGTTAGCAATATAGTATTACATATACGTCTGATATGTGATAGATTTATTTCATAGGGCTCACGATATATTCAACTTTATACTTCGAAAGTCAAGTTGTTTCAGAATCGAGCAGGAAATATATGATAGGATGTGGATTTTTATTATTTTTATGTTTTTTGACTTTCAGTTTTTATTAGCGTGAATATTTTTGTTGGTGGTTGTAAGTAATTTAGGAGCTAGTATCTGTCTAGTTCATCTCTCCATCTTGTGTTCTGTCGGCCTTGGTTTCTTATGTGATATCTGGGGATCCATGCTGTGAGATAGGATGTCCATCGGTTTTCTTTCATTCTTGCAACATGGCCTGCTCATTGCCAACTTCATCATGAAAGTGCAAATTAATTATTTGTGCATTTTACTGTTCTTTGTTGTTCCGCTACTCTCAAAAACTGAGGCCAATCTATAAACAAAACGTATAACTATAATTTGATAAATCTCTGTAGGTGGGTATGCGTGTGTGTAAGCACCGAGATAGCTCAATAAGTAGCCATCGTACGAAGTTGATATTCGCCATATACATATTAGTTAGCACACGATGTTGTCGTGCCGAATTTGAAGTCGTTTTGATTAACGGTTCTCGAGAAACCGGATAAAAATAAATTTCAAAATCTACAGATCGTTTATAAAAAAAAAAGTTATATATCTAAATTTAGATATAAGATATCTGAATTGGCAACACTGAAGTGAAGTAACTGAAATAATACGAAATGCGACGCACAGAAATTTATTTTACATGACTATCATGGTAGGCTGTTCCACAAACGTCTGGTCCCTTTCAAACACTTTTTTTTTTTAATATAAAAAATAGATCGAACATAAACCTATAAACGAAATCTGTTTATACACGAGAGTATGTTACAAATTCTAAGAGGCTGGCAAAGTGTACTGTATTTTTACTTGATGATTCACCAAAGAAACATACTCTCATGACCCAAATAACTGTGGCAGTTAGAGTACATAAGAAATAACGCGTGGTTCGGTTGCCCTAACAAAAATCCAGTCAAGGCGTGACATTATGTCCGGAATCGTGTTGACTCACCTCCATTTCTTTAAATTAACTCCTTTGGTCTTCTGACCTTTAGATATCGGAGTAGTTTTACCAGTAATAGATGAAATGAAAAAAAAATACTCCTCTTTTTCTCTGTTTGTCCTTTCGGGATATAAATATAGGTAAGTGGATTCTGCCGATGACAAAGCAAATAACTGTTTTTACTAAAGGAAAGTAATCAATGGCACAGAATTCCACCAAACACCGTAAAAACCGAATTTCCAGGCTGACATTTAAACCATATAAATAGTTCATGTTAGCACAATTAATGGCGACCGTCAGGATTACAGCCAATATGTTTTTAGGTTTCAATCGAAATGCCGCGTCGGCAACGCCCATTTCTGCAAGAGCTCATCGAAACAATTTTAGCGAGAGAATAGTCCTAAGTTCGTATTCCTGGTGTATTCGTTAGTACAAATTTCCCTGTGCCCCAGGCAGCTGATTGAGTACACTCTAAGCTGTGTGATTTGCGTGGGGGTATTCTTCCGATGGACTTGCATCCTGTCAAGGTGTGGTACTCTCTAAGCTGCATGATTAGGGTCGATATATCCCTTCGGTGAAGTTGCATCCTGCCAAAGGAGTGGTCATTAAAATTTTGTCGGTATAAGTTCCTGTGAAAAGATTCCATCGAACAGTAAATACGGTCAGAATATATTCTGCTTATGACATCACGGGAGTTCTCCTCTGAAAAACATCTAAAATAGATTGTTGTTTTTTCTACATCTAGAGACATCTAGATTCTGGAGAATCTAGATGTTATTAATAAACCTGTCGAAAAAAAAAGCTTTTTTTTTCAGAAAATGAAAAAAATTGAGAGCATTTTTAGAAGTGGTCTGATGGGGTACTGATGCCAATTTTCAAATCTGGGGATAAAACAGTATAGCCAGGAGCGCTAGTACAAACTAACTAGCAAAACAGACAGACCAACAGACAAACAAACAAACGCACGCACATTATTCAGTTTCAAAATCCAAAAGAAAGAAGAGAAGGAAGAAAGAAAGGTAAGGAAAGACAAAGAGAGACAGGGTCAAACTCTCTTGCTGCATCAAAATCTATGAGATAAACAAGAGGAATTTATTTCTCCATAAAATATCATTTCAAAACTAAGTATCTCATCTGAATTCCTTTATTAGAAGTTCCTGTGAATGGGATTTGCGAAGTTCAGCAAAACAAGTCGACCTTGGTGGTGCTTTAGAGGTGGGAAATAAATTCATCATTTTTAGCGTACGTCACTGTGTCACTGTTCTTCGGGTATGACGTCAATGCTTTTTTAGTCATTGTCATCCGTCATCCATCATTTTAGTAACATGCGAAAATAAAGTCCAACTTCGATAGTTGGCGTTTGGCAAAAGAAAGAAAGAAAACGTCTACTCAGCCTAATGGTTAATCCTAAACTAGCAAGGAAGGGAGAAAAGTTGAAAAGGGCGTCCCGGCTTAATGGATGTCCACCAATAGCCACGAAAGCAAGGCAGAAATTAAAAAAGGAAGGAAAAGCCACCTCAGCCTAATTGTTAGTTTCGAAAGCGAAGAAAAAAAAGTATGACTCATAGGCATATTAGATCCCAGGATCTATTAATTACAACTTGAACGCCTTTACCATACAGCTACAGATCTGTAGACATGAATGGAAACTTATTTTTGCTAATGAATCATATTATACTTGGTTATGTTCAGTTTTAGCGACATGTTTAGAAGTTTTCGCCGGAAGAAAATATTTATATACTCTGTTATTGATTTTTGCTATAATTTACCTTCGTTCTTTTTATTGCAATAAACAATTAAAATGAAAGTAAATAATTATGTTTTGTTTTTTTTTCGGTAATGGTTTTCGTAGTGTTTTTGTAAACTAAACTGATCAATTGCTTATAACTATTTAGTTGTAAACGGGGACTTATTTATCTAAACTAATCCTATTTTAAATAGGGAAACCCAAAAGAAGTGTAAATGAGGAGAACTTTTCTAAAATCTTTTGAAATCAAACGAAAGAAAACAGCGGCCATTCAAATAAAAACAAAACGTAATTATTGAGAGAGAAACGATCTTCACCCTCACGACGTCTGTTTTTGACCAGTGGCAATAGATACCGACATGACGTCATCCATCTTTCTGGGTTTTTTAATTCTCTATTTGAATTCTATGCTGAAATCTAAACATCTAAAATTTCAACACCTGACTAATTGCGATAAAAAAAAGTCCACTGTTTGAGATTGACCAAAGGAAGAGACTTTCTTGCTCTCCTCATTTAGTTCATCTATCATTAGTTGGAGGTCATGTAGGTTCTCTGCGAAAAGGGCTATGTCGTCTGCGAATCTGAGGTTGCTCAGATACTCGCCGTCTATTTTAATTCCTTTACTCTCCCAGTCTAGCCTTCTGAAGATCATCTCGAGGCAGGCTGTGAAGAGTTTAGGTGAGCTGGTATCACCTTGTCTTACTCCTTTCTGGAGCTGGAAGGGGTTCGAGTCTTTATGTAGCCTGATAAATGAGCTGCCGTGATTGTATATATGTTTCAACACTTCAACATATACTGGATCTACACCTTGGCGACTGATGGCCTCCATGACCTTAGGGATTTCTACTGAGTCGAACGCCTTTTTGAAGTCGATAAATGCTACGGCAAGTGGTAGTCTATACTCTGCTGCTTTTTCTTTCAGTTGATTTATCGAGTGCAGGTGGTCCATGGTCGAGTAGCTTCTTCTAAAGCCAGCCTGTTCACGTGGCTGGTTTTCATCGAGTGTTTTTGTGATTCGGTTGGTGATGATCTTTGTGAAAAGTTTATATACACAGTTGAGTAGGCTTATAGGCCTATAGTTGTTGAGGTCTTTCGGGTTTCCTTTTTTATATAAAAGCATTATGATAGCAGTATTCCAATCGTCTGGGACTTTACTGTGTTTTAGACACAGGTTGAAGAGGACGGCCAGTTTCCTATTGATGGTTTTACCTGCTTTTCGGAGTAGGTCGATGGTGATGTTGTCTGGTCCAGGGGCAGTTCCTTTCTTTGTCTGTTTAATGGCTTCCTTCACCTCCCACGGGGTTACTTTTGGGAAGTCCTCTAGTTGTTTGCCCGTGTCTTGCGTATCTTGCTCATTGTTTTGCAGTCCTTGTTTGGACGAATAAAGTTTTTGGTAGAATTCTTTGGCGCGTTCGACAATCCTGTCTCTGTCCGTTGTTAGGTTTCCATTTTCCTCGAGTATGCTAGTTATTTGCCTTCGTCCCGAGTTGAGGAGTTTGTTTATAGCTTTGAAGCCCCGACCTTTTTCAAGAGTTGATTCAATGACTGCCGTTGTGTATCTCCTTCTGTCTTCTCTTCGTTTCTTCTTGATTAATTTGTTTAGTTCAGCCTCTTCAATTTTCTCCCTCGTTGTTGTCGGTGGCTTGAGGTTTCTGCGTTTTTCCATGAGATTTTTAGTCTCATCCGAGATTTTGCTAATGGGTTGTTTGCCCATTGGCTTGAATGTAGAGGCTACTTCAATTATTGACGTTGTCATTTTGCTGCTTAGTTCGTTGATGTTGGTGCTGTCTTGTTCAGTAAGAATTCTGAATCTGTTCTTCAATTCGAGCTTGAAAGATTGAACGTGCTCTTTTGGTATGTTTAGAGGCTGCGGTTTTGTATGGAACATTTTCCTGCGTTCTTTATTGGTGTTTATTTGTACTTTACATCGTACCATTCTGTGGTCGCTGCCTACATTGACTTGATTTAGGACTTGGATGTCCTTGACGATATCGTTTTTGTCCGTTAGGATGTAGTCTATTTCGTTTCTTGTTTCGTGATTGGGGCTCCTCCAAGTCCATTTCCTACTGGGTCCCTTCTTGAAGAAGGTGTTCATGATTTTGAATCCATTAGCCGTCGCAAAGTTTACAAGATCTTCTCCTCTCTCGTTGCGTATTTTGTATCCAAATTTGCCGACGCAATTTTCATTTCCTTGTCCTACTTGTGCGTTGAAGTCTCCCATGATAACTTCAGCAAGACGAAGATCATGTGCAACAACCACATTGGAGATAAGAACACTAAGATCGAAATCGAGGACACAGAACTCGAGAAAGTAGACCACTACATCTACCTAGGGCAACGAATCTCCATGAGACCCTCAAAAGAAGAAGAAATCAAGCGAAGAATCACACTAGGATGGCAAGCCTTTGGCAGAGCTAGCTCAACCTTCAAAAATAATAAGATCCCATTAATCCTAAAGAGAAGGGTGTATAACCAATGCATCCTCCCAATAGTCACTTATGGAGCTGAAACATGGAACTTAACCAAGAAACAGACCCGTAAGCTGAGAACCATGCAACGTGCACATGAAAGAATAATGCTGGGCCTCACATGGAGAGACCACAAAACAGCACAACACATCCGGGAAAAGACAAGAGTTAGAGACATCATAGAATCCATAAAAAATCTCAAATGGCGGTGGGCTGGCCATGTTGCAAGAATGGCTGACAATCGATGGACATCACGACTCACAACATGGATTCCCCGAGACCATATGCGCAACCGAGGCCGGCAAAATATTAGATGGAGAGATGAACTAGATAAGTTCAGGAAGTACTGGCTCCGTGACGCCCATGATAGAGAAGTGTGGCAAATCCTGGGGAAGGTCTATGTCCAACGACGGACGCTAAAAGACTGATGATGATGATGATGATGATGAAAGGAAGAGAAAGGGATAGAGAAACAGAAAATAGCTGTGTGAGAGATTTTCTATGATTTTTGATAAATTTCAGATAGATAGAGAGAGAGAGAGAGAGAGATAGATAGGATGTATGATGGCAAACTATTAATTCAACTCGGGTTGTCTCTTCTTACGGAGATTTTCTCTCCAAAATCCAAGTATTCCCACTCATACCGACGGATAAAATTCACAATTCTACGCATATATACGCGGTGTTCAGTATATTAAATAGGTGCATTTGATGATTCGTTTTCCGCTTACTGTTTTGAGAGGGTCTTTTTTTCATACTTGTCCCACGTGTATCATACCTATCTATTGTATCAAACTCCCGTCCAAGTCTGAAGTTGACTTTGTTTTTCTGCCGTAACAAGAACAATGACGACAAGAACAATCTTCATCAAATTTAGGGGGGTGAAAATTAACATTCACCAACCACGATTCGAAATCACAGCAGAGTGATTGGCAGTCGCGTCTCCTAAGTATTGAGCTGAATCTCTTATATATCTACCCAATTTTTTTTAGAAATACGTGTGTATTTCATTCTGATGAATAAACGTATTTATGAAGTTAACATTTTCCCTGCCATGATTTGATTGGTAGCCGACTCTGTCACCAACTGAGCTAAACTGACAAGTTTCACATACGAAGGATAATTTATCTTACCGATACGCAAGAACCTCTTTCATTATAACAGATACATTTATACTAAAAACAAATAAGTTATTAGTGGGAAGGTCGATTTACAATGTAAGTTTACGCAAAATTGATCCTTAATTAATGCCTGCTTGTTCTTTACGCAAAATTGTAAGTTTACGCAAAATTGATCCCTAATTAATGCCTGCTTGTTCTTTGAAAGTTCAGATTTCTGTCCAACAAAATGCGAGAGAAATAACTGATTCATTGATCTCCTCTTCTCCTAATGTTTTGGTTGATCACCCCAAGCAAGGTTTGCTGGTCACGTGACTGTTTCTATTGAGTGATTAACCAGACCAATCTTATTATTACTTTCTTTTGCGAATTGAATTCTAGAGATATGGATACACATGGACTTATTTAATTCTAATAAATACATACATTTATGCAAAAAATATACTTTTAATATGTTTTATTTATCATGCATACAATACAAAAGTTGCAGTAATTAACTCCCACCGGAATGAAAGTTGGAGAGGAGTTTGACCCTGCAACAGCGAAGCTTGTTTTCGTTCTTTTGACAAATTCCAAAACTGGAATTGTAGTCAACTCTCAAACTGAGGTTGACTTTATTTTTCTACCGTAACAAAAACAAGTACAATCCTTACCAAAATTAGGGGTATAAACCGATATTTAAAATTCACATCCCCTACCGTGATTTGAACACGCAACCAACTGATTGCCAAATCAGGGCTAAATTGACAAGTCTTAGATATTAACGAAATTCCCAAATACAGATATACACAGACTTATTTCATTCTAATGAATACATACATTTTATACAAAAAAAAAACTTTTAACATTTTTTATTTATTATATATACAAGACGAAAGTAATTATCCTCAGTTGGAACAGAAGTATAAGTGGAGGTCGACCCTGCAAAGCTTGTCTTGAATTTATTCTCGTCCCCATATATCAACCCCCACCCTCTCCCTCTCTCTCTCTCTCTCTCTCTCTCTCTGTCTCTTCGTTTCCATTTGCTTACAATTCAACTCTTCACCCTCTCTCACTTAGTCTTTGTAGCTCTCTATATCAGTATGTTAGTCTGTCTGCCTAGCTCTTTTAATAATGTCTCCCTGTATTTCTTTTCTGTCTCTCGTTGTATCTTTCTTCAATTCTTTGTAAGAAGAGATCGATAGCTTCGAATTATTGACGGGCTATGAGGAGGCAAAAGTAAAAGAAGATATCTGTACCTCGTATAAGTGAATCACCGTTACCCCGCGCGTGTACCAGAACTGATTGTCTGAAAGGATAACTAAAATTATACGAGCTCAAGATCTTGGCATTGTTGGTCCAGAGATGACCACAGAGACTGAAAAAAAAACATTTTGAAAAAAAAAGCGTTTTTAGATGATGCTTCGTGGTTAATCAAATTTACAAGCATATAGTCCTTCATATTTATATTTATATTTATTTATATATCTATATCTTCTTCTTCTTCTTCTTCTTCTTCTTCTTCTTCTTCTTCTTCTTCTTCTTCCTTCCTTCCTTCCTTCCTTCCTTCCTTCCTCCAAGAAATTACTTCCACACAATCTCCATCACGTAGAAAACAGCAAGGAACGTGTCATATGCGGAGGCAGAGCATTGGTCATGTGATTTGCCAATTCCCCTCGTCTTCGGCGAATCACGTGGACAACGCTTCCTTCCGCATCAACGAGATTTAACAGTGTTGCGTAAATATTCTGGTCCCGATTCGCCGAATAAGATATAAATCAAACACTTATGTATTCATCTCCAATTGTATTGACCACGTTGACATGGGTCATGTTAACCTTTTGGCAACCGAAGCTTTTATTTTATGCTGTCCATTGATATTCTTGTTGTTGTTATCAATAATCACTGCTACCCTCAACGGACCAGTTTAATCACTGTTGCTGGGTTTAGATTATTCATGTATTCTGACATCTATATATGTCTATGTATGTATTTATCCAGACTTTGCGCGGTCCTAACCGTTCCTAGTAGACGCTTGAAATTTTGAACACGCACTCCACTCAGTGAGTTGAGAAAATGTATTTTTTTAAATTCCCATCCTAAATAGGGTTTTAGTAGTGGGTTCAATTTACAATGTAAGTTTATGCCAAATTGGTCCTTTAGTTTGTGTCCAGCTCTTCATGTTTGTTTTTTGAAAATTTTTACTTTTTAGTGGTTACCGCCTCAAAAGGCAACAGGGACCTTATTCATTTATCACCCCTTTTTCCAATATTTCAATCGATTACTCCTTATCCAATATTTCAATTGATTATCTTTTTTCCAATAGTTTAATTGATCACCCTATTATCAGCCCTGTATTTGTTTTTATTTTAATCATAAATTCATGGTTCAAACCATACTGGTAGTATTTTCACCAAAGAAACACACACACAATAGAACAGCCAATGGCCAATTTGTGTTAATGTGTTCGCATTACCCCCATCCTCTCTTTCCATTTGTAATCACAGACAGCCTGGCAGTTTACAAATTATTTTCTTTTCTTTTCTAGAAACCACTAAAAAGTCTGATTTTTCATAAAACAAGTGGGCACAATCATGGAACCAATTTAGCATAAACTTGAATTGCAAACTGAATCCCCATAAAAAAATATTCGGTTGGGGGTTAAATAAAGTTTTTGTAGACATAATAAGAAGTAAATTTGTTAGCCTTCTAGCTCCATTGATACGGTCAATACGCGTGATCCATACATAGCCAGCCAGCTGGACCAACTTACAAACTGAAAGAAACCTATGTTGACAGTTTTGGTTGACGGTTTCTAACATGCGAAATATGACAGGAAATGTGCTTTATCAAAAAGATGTGATAGTAATAACGTTTGAATAATTCAAGAAAAGTGTTGGCTTCAGAGAAAAGGTATTCATTATTGAATTGATTGTTACGCATTTCTGTCCACACAATATCTCCGGAAGTAATTGATGGATTACAAAGAGATTTTCTGGATGGATAGACAGTTGAGTAAGGAATATGAGATTGAATTTGTGAGTCAAGAACTATATATCACAGAAAAAAATCAGGGATATTCGGTGTCAATTTACAAACAGCACACATGTTCTGCATAAACATTCGTCAATTTTTATGGGATCTGCTTTTGTTCTCTGTCAAAAGAATTGTTTTCATTCATCTTCTCGGAGAAATTTTCAGTGTTATTAGCATCATTTGAGGTAAATTTTTGTACAATTTATTTGAAGGGGTCAGTTTTTCCAAAATTTCTTAAGCTTTTATTCATTTATTTACCTCTAACTGTGATCTTTCAATAGCTGAATGGTTAGAGGCACGGAAAGTGTAAGTGGCAGAAAATTATGGGAAAACATGTTTGCCGGGTTTTAGAGCTCTTTTTGCAACGTATTTATAATGTTAAATTGAACTCTGACTTTTCATTTCTCATAGAAAACCGCTGATGTGAATTTCTCTTTCTCTTAGTCGTGTAATTTTGAAACATATATATATATATATATATATATATATATGTGTGTGTGTGTGTGTGTGTGTGTATATATATATATATATATATATATATATATATATATATATATATATATATATATATATATATGTATGTATGTATGTATGTATATATATATATATATATATATAGTTTTCATTAGTTTTTAAGCAAAATCGCCATTTCTTAACAAATCTTTGTCAATTTTGGCACAGGGCTCCCGATACCAGAATAATTCATGAGCAAAGAAAACCAGGACTGGGCTCCCTATGGAGTAATATCTATCTTCTCACGAGTGGCAAACATAGTTCTTTCATTAAAATGAATTCTAAAACAAGGTTTGGTGTTTTTGGTCATATATCAATCACATTTTGGCCATGAAACAGTGCATTGCGACAGTTGTAGAAGTAATATGAGAATGTTCTGGTTTCTCCCTCTACCCTTTCTCTTACCTTAATGACAAAAATTGAGTAGAAAGGAAAGTTGGTGGAGAGGTTGAACTAGCGACACATACATCTGTGTTACTGATATTTTTTTTTTTCATATATCATACAAAAGTAATCATTCTATTATCTTTTTACCTCTGTCATCTAATGAAGTATTTTTAACCATTATTGATTCTTTTACTACTATTTACCCTCATCTTAATTTTTGATTGATTTTTAATCATAATTTGAGGCCATCATTCTACGACAGTGAGTAGATTGTAAGTGAATATTTAAGTCTCTGTGCGAATATTTTTTGTTGTGCTGGGTAAAAAGAAATGAAGAATATATTTTTCAATATGTTGTGCACTTTAAAGTTCTTGTTTTTTCCCGAACAACGCCGGGATTCTCTGCTTATATATATATATATATATATATATATATATATATATATATATATATATATATATATATATATATAGAGAGAGAGAGAGAGAGAGAGAGAGAGAGAGAGTTCATTATGTATTTTTCAATTTGTAAGAATGCAAAGAGAAAGAAATAGACGTAGAGTGCGATAGGTACGAAATGTTGACATTTACCGAGTATATATTCTTATAATAATAATTATTATTATTTTATATATATATATATTTGATAACATGAGCGAAGACATAATGTGGGGAAATGAATTATACTTGGAAGTGTGCGTGGGCCACCATCCCGAGTGTGTGACAAGTTATTTCATCACTGGGAATCCCCGGTAATCTAATATAAGTAAAATGCCTTCCTTTTTATGTTTTTATACATTTTTTTCATCTATTAAATCCGTGGTGAATTTCTTAGAGCATTTTTTTTTTACTTCATTCTATTGTTAATTCCTGGGCTAAACAGCTAAAAAACCAAACGTAAAAGGAAAATGCCAAATCACTTACTTATTGTTTCTCTTTTTTGATTTGAATTATTTTTTTCTTTTCCATATATCTATCTGTAAAAAAATATATCCATGAGGGCCCCTGCTTAAAAATTTGGCCCCCGCTCCAGTGACAGTTATATCATCATAAAAACTAATTCGTCATTAATATCGAAGATATGATGAGGAATTATAACGCTAATGGCAATATGCACTCTTTGAAAGCATATACTTCCCTAGAGTCGGTGGGATATCATGATTATTTTCCTTTTCAAGTGGCCTCGGGTGTTGAACGATTTTATCAAAGCTCAAGATGTATTCTTCACTTTGAACGAATTCCCGTTCAGACCTGCTTCCTTTCATCTAAGAGAGGCCCTCATTATACAAATATACACATATGTGGAGACAGGATGTAGCATGTATTCGATTGAGTGGGCTCACTCTACAAGATTGCGTATAGTTAGATCTAGACCTTCAATTTTAACAGCGTGCAGTGAAAAGCAAGCACTCACTTGAAAAGAAAAGGAAATGTAAACGGTGAAAGCATTGAGAAATAGGACGAGAGAAAAACTGGGCAAAAAAAAAAGAAACGGTTAGTGGGAAAATGTGGAATGGAAAAAGTGATTGGTGAGACGGAAAAGGAATTAATAAAGCGATTAGGTTGATGGAATAAAAAGAAAAGAATCAATAAAGTGAGAATAGAAAAATTTGAAGGAAATACAGACGACATGACAGGAGGATCTCTTTAACTCACTTTTGTCCGTCCCCAGTTGATTGGCGTCATTTTTTTTTTTTTTTTTCAATCAATTGTCCCCTGTTAAAAAACGTCATTCATTCGTCTTTTAATCAATTCTCGTGATAGGAAAATAACTACGTCATCAGCGTTCACAAGCATGGGATGATAGATTAAAATTGTTAAAGAGTTAAAAGATACATACATATATATATGCGATGCTCTTCCATAGAAATAGAGCACTCCGATGGATGAAGAATTAAAGCTAAAATAAATATATCGCTCAAATTCAGCCTCACTGACCGTCCAGTTCCATGGCTCAGCGGTAGGATACCGGCCTCAGCGTCTGAAGCGAAAGTTTCAATCCTGCCTCGTGATACTGGATGGGATAATGGATTGTCTATAGCCACACTGAAGAATTGTAATACAACGAAACAGCTGTCTGTGGATGACACAATTATATATATATATATATATATATATATATAAGAGAAACCGACAATGGACTGCTAGGAGGGAAACTATATATTATGTAAATTCTCTCTCTCTCTCTCTCTATATATATATATATATGGTTTCCCTTCTAGCAGTCCATTGTCGGTTTCTCTTTCAGTGGTCCCCCTTATCAGCGTCTTTCTTTTTCGTTGATCGCCTTTATCCGTAGTTTACCTTTCTGAGGTTGCCCCCTTATTCGTGAGCTCCCAGTCAGTGGTAATTGACCTATCATTAGAAACTTTAAAAGTGAAGAAGCGATGAATATTGAAAGTGGAAATGCACGGGGAGAAAATAAAGATTAGAATGTATCAAGAGAGCGCATATCTCTGCCAACACCATTGTCACTAAAAAATGATTCATAATCATTTCACAAATATTCCCGATGTAGGGGAGGTCACTGTAAACAATTCTTGGATCCACCCCGAAAATTTAACCAATTCTTCCTCTTTCAATGGCTGATCCTTTCACAAAATGTCATTGAATACTTTGAGAACTTTCGGAGATATTGCGTGTACAAATAGACGGAGAGCACAAGTGAACATATATACCTCTTCCAACTTCGCTGGCAGATGTAAGTGATGGAATGACTGAATGAGGTGGAAATAACGAATAGAAATAAATGAAAAACGGGTCTGGTTAGTCACTCAATAGAAACTGTTATGTGACCAACGTCTTTCGACAGCATGCTGCATTAGGGATCATTAATTAAAAATTGGAAAAGGTGGTGATCGATGAATGTTGCTTACCGAGCCTTTTGATAGGCAGTGATCATTAAAAAGTTTAATTTTCCAAAAAACAAGCAGGCACAAACTAAGAGACTAATTTAGCATAAACGTTTTTTGTAGAAATGATAAGTAGTAGATGTTGAAATAGTCAACCTTCTTGTTTCGATTGAGTGCATGCGATACATACACACATTGTCAGCCGGACCAGGTTGAAAACTGAGGAAACCTATGTTGACAGTTTTGGTTAACGGCTCCTGATAATGATAAAATGAATTTGAACAAAGAAGAACCCAAGAATAAATGCATGAACGAATGACAAGAAAAAGTTTTTTTTTAAATGAATGAGATGAAGAAATAAATGTGTGAAATATAAAGAGAGAAAATAGAATGAAACAAGACTCGCCATCACAGTCAATAATTGAACGACCGTAGCATCAAAATTTGAGGTCATATAAGAAAAAATTCCATCGAAGAATAAATATGGTCAGAATAAATTCTATTTATGACATCACTGTCGTGCTCCACAGGAAAACATCTAGAATAGAGTAAACAAAACATCTAGATTTTGGAGAAACTAGATATTAATAATAAACCTGTCCACATAAGGTCACTAAAAGGTCAAGGAAGCTTTTTTCTTCCGATGATTGAATTTACACACACATATATATATATATATATATATATATATATATATATATATATATATATATAAATAGAGAGAGAGAGAGAGACAGACAGACAGACAGACAGACAGACAGACAGACAGAAAGAAAGAAAGAAAGAAAAAGAAAGAAAGAAAATGGGTTTAGTGGAGTAGTGATTTCAATTTTCATGCTTGTTAACAAAACGGCATGACCAAGAGCCCGGGGACATACAAACTAATAGACAAACATATGCACATAAAAAATGGAAAAAGTTTTTAACCCTTTTCCACATTTGGTGGCTACGATCGCTCAACTGGCTGCTGTAGGGTCAAACTTAACTCTATTCTGACAGACGATGGTTATTACAACTTTTGTATTGTATATATAGTAAATATGAATAATTATAAAAATATATATGTTTTCATAAAAATGTATTTATCTATTAGAATGGAATAAGCCCGTACGTATCTGTATAATGAATTCTCGATTGATATCCAAGTCTCTTGAGTTCAATTTACGGCAGGTGATTGAGCAATTTACATATCGATTTACACCCTTGATTTTGGCGAGGATTGTAATTGCTGTTCTTGTCCTTGTAACGGTAGAAAAATAAAGCCAGCTCCAGTTTGGGACTTTGGAAAGAAAAAAAAATTATACGAAAGAGAGGAATGAGAATGAGAAAGTGAAGGAGAATAAGAAGGAAGAAAAGAAGAAGTTTCAAATAGATACGAGGGACAAGATACATGAGTGAGTAATAATAGGACAGATCTGGTCAATCATTCAATAGAAACAGTCACGTGACTAGTACGCTGTGTTTGGGGTGACCAATCAAAATATTGATGGAAGGGGTGATCAATAGATAAGTTACTTCACCAGTCTTTTTTGGGGGGGGGGGAGCAGTAATCACTAAAAAGTCTGGATTTTCAAAAACTAAGGTCCAATTTAGAATAAACTCACTTTGAAAGTTGATACAGACACCTCACTAAAAACTTATTTAGGGGGATTATTTTAAAACAAAAAATGTTTTCAAGACATTGTGAGGAGTAAATGTTTGGTTTTCGGTACCCTAGCTCCTTGATGCAGTTTCAACGCGGGATACATCCATACATACATACATACATACATACATACATACAGAGCCAGCTGGACCGACTTGAAAAAACTCATATTGATAATTTTGGTTTACAGTTTCCAAATGAAGTTGAACCAGAGCCGGCCTGTCCATTAGGCGGAACTAGGCGATCCCCTAGGGCCCAAAGGTCCAAGGGGCACACTTAAAACTGAAAAAATAGTCGTTAGGATATGACCGAGGGAGCAAATTTCAAGTCTTGGCTGAAACGCATGTGACGTGGGTTGGACATGATCAAGAAAAACGAGATATGAATGAAGAACTGAAAAACACGTGGAAAGTATTAACGGTTGAAAAGTAAGAAAAAAAGAAAAGTACTTGAAAAATGAAGGAAAGAATGAAGGAGGAACGGACGAAAAAAAAAAGAGGAATAATGTGAGCAAGAAAGGGGGTAAAAGGAGAAAAGAAAGAGTTAAAAAATATGAAAGAGGAAAAGGAAGAGAAGAATAGTTTGCAGGAAGCGGGGAAGAGTAAAAAAAAAATTATATTAGCAATTTAAAGAAAAAATAAATAATAAGACCTGGTTGATTTAACTAAACAGAAAGTGGAAAGGAGAGAAAGATGAATGCCAAAGGAGATGCGAGAAGTTCTTTAAAGACTGGACAAACAAGGAGCAACGAAGTGAGAAGCAAGACGTGGTGGACGAGAGAGATTAAGAAGGAAGAGGATTAAATGAAGATTTAAGGGCGAGCGGATTAAGAGAAAGCAAACACTACAAATCAGAATAGCGGACATTAAGAGAGTGACGACGGGACGCTGGACCTACCGGTTTATTGTGGATCTACTCGTAAATCACAATGAAAAGATCGATGGATTCTTGTGATCTAACAGCCAACAGACGACAATACTCTTCAATGTCTCAAGAAGCGAAAACCCGTAGAAATAAGCAGATAAATATGTCGTCTGGAAGAATTAAAAACGGAACTATTCAGTTTTCAAGTTTGTGCAGAAGCCGTCGAAAAGGAAGAAAGAGTTTTAAGCTTTCTTCCCGGCATCTTTTCTTCTTATACGCCATTTGCTGCTACTTCAAAGGTAAGTTTCTTATAACTGTTGTTCTCTATCTCTCTATCTCTCTCTCTCTCTCTCTCTCTATATATATATATATATATATATATATATATATATATATATATATATATATATATATATATATATATGTGTGTGTGTGTGTGTATGTGTGTGTGTGTGTGTGTATGATTTGTGATAGTTAACCATTAAAAAGCTTTTTATCTAAAAATTTCACTACATTTTCAAATTGTTCTAAGTTGAAAAGTATTCTCATCGGTCTGATGTAAAAAAGACAACGGTGTATATTTTTGAGAAGATTCATCTTGATGCATTAACTGTGCATGACGGAAACTTCCGTCATTGCATTTCTATGGTTAATTCAATGAAATATTCGTTATTGAAATCGATGGCAACCCAATTCTGTGAGTATTTTAAGTCTGTCGTTGGACATGGACCTTATCCAGGATTCGCCACACTTCTCTATCATGGGCGTTGCCGAGCCAGTACTTTCTGAATGTGTCTAGTTCATCTTTCCATCTTGTATTCTGCCAGCCTCTGTTGCGCATGTGATCCATGTCGTGAGTCGTGATGTTTATCGACTGTCTGCCATTTTTGCAACATGACCAGCCCATGGCCATTTTAGTTTTCCAGTGGATCCTATGATATCTCAGACTCCCGGTTTCTCCCTATATTTTGCAGTCTTGTGATCTCTCCATGTGAGGTTAAGCATATTCTTTCTTGTGCACGTTGCATGATTTTCAGTCTGTGAGTCTGTCTCTTGGTTAGGATCTCCATAGGTGCCTCTCAGGAGGATGCATTGGTTGTATACCCATATTTTTAGGACTAATGCGATATTCTCGTTTTTGAAGGTTGAGCTTGCTCTGCCGGAGGTTTGTCAAGGCCCCCAAAATGAAAAAAAAACTTTTTTTCCTTTCCTCCAAAAGTAAAACAAAAACATTCTTAGAAGGAGTATAGTGGAGTACTGATGCCAGTTTACAAGTCTGCAAAACGGTATGCCCTGGAGCACAGGAACATACACACACACACACACACACACACACACACACACATATATATATATATATATATATATATATATATATATATATATAAAGGGATAGAACCCTTCGCTATCTTTCCTGGCTACGGCCGTCCAATGATTATTTAATCTTTGGGATACTTTCGTTAGTTCCCCCTAAAAAGCTAAGGTCTGTAATTTCAAAGTGTGGAAGCATAAAAAGTGAAAAAAAGGTCTGCATTGCAGTACCTTGATCTTGAAGAATCAAAGCATTTCAACCTTTCTACCGAACGGTCAGTCTTGTATATCATTTTAGTTGGCTTCCAGATCAGTCAAATTCTTGCAACTTATTCGGAAGAAGAGGATAATACTGTCAAAAGGATGAAATGAGAAAGGAAAGGCATTGAATTAGAAACTGTCATAGGTATCTTCAGTTTTCAAGTTGATCTGGCTGGCTGGCTGGCTGGCTGGTTTTGTATATATCTGGAGTACAAGCAAATCCAATGAAGCAAAAGAGGTGAAAATTTCAACAACGTTCTGTTTTTTGGTGGGGGGTTGTTTATTGAGAATCCCTTCCCTTCAATTTGCAATCTAAATTGATCTTTAGTTCGTATCTGCTTGTTTTGTTTTTTTTAATTTGGGATATCTTTTCCGAAATCGCTTTCCAGCAAAAGGCAAGTGAAGTAACTTAGTCATTGATCACCCCTTTTTTAATTGATCACCCTCAATACAGGATGGTTGCCAAAAGGTATTGATTATGCGACGGTTTGTAAAGCAGTTTTCATAGTCCCCGCTAAACCAATATCTTTCATAACCAACAGGAATTGATATGTTCGTTTATTTCGTTAGTCTCCACCAAGTTTAGGGGTCAGGATTAGGAGTTGAGGGTTCAGTGTTCGGGTTAGTGTTAACGTTAGGGTTTTCACTTTTGTGGTAGGCGCGAACGAAAGTAAGACCAAGCATTTTTGGTCTTTCTTTATCGAGAAATCGAAGATACTACTTAGTCTTTTTTCGTCTTTTTAGGCATCCGTATTTTTAAATAATGGACGTTATCAAGAATCATCAAAAAAATCATACGTCTGTTTCTTATCATTATTTATCTTTTTTCTCTCTCTATCCATCAAGCTCAATCAGTTAAATTCTATCAAATGATATATTATTATAAACTGCGTTATATTATATTGAGACTCTAATTGAAATGGTCTCCCGTTATTACCCGATGAATGTATCAGTTGGCCTAAACTACGTAAATACATTTGAAAAATGGAACTGTAGCAGGAATCGAACCCGCGACTGAGTGTTGCTACTTCAACGCAGCATTGCATAAACCATTAAGCTAAATAGCCACATTTAATGCCAAGGCCCAAATATCTGTTTCAACTCCAAATTCTCTTTTTTGTTTCTTCACGGTCTATATCTGCTCTATTTGTTTCTTTAAACTCGGAAAATTTTGTTGTTAAGGAATGGATATATGATCTGTCAGAATGATTATGAATTATATATTATATTGAAGCTCTATTTGAAGAGATCTCCCGTTATTACACGGTGAATGTATCATTCGGCCTAGACAACATAAAATAGAATATACATGTGTGTGTGTGTATGTGTGTGTGTGTGTGTGTGTGTGTGTAAAACAGGGAAAATACTGAAGAAAATTACATAAATTGACTTGACAGATATTGAGAAATAAGTGACTTAAGTGACTAAATGTTTTTTGATGTTTAGTCTTTAAAGCCGTAAAGCTTCCGAGACTAAAAATATTTTCGAATAAAACAAAAGTTAAATTTATTTTTCAGAAACATGAATATCATTATTATCAATCAGAGGCGTTCGCTGTAAGGCGTGACCTAAACTCCTGCTGATAAATTAATACCTTCCCCCCATCCTTATGTTTGCTTTATATCTTGTGGGTAAACGAATGTTGTTTTTTTTTTTCGAGTATTTTTTATTAATTGGCTGGAGTAATGGATCATAGATAAAAAAAAATTATTGAAAATAATTGACTGTATGAGACATCATTGGTATTTCTTGAACCTGTATCATTCTGCATTTTTTTTAATATACGCAATTGAGCAATCCTAAGAAAGATGTCAATTACATAAGTGTAGGTATATAATGCCAAGTTGGGCGCTAAAATAATCTTCTTGCAGCATATATACTGATTTTGGAACGAGACAGGGCATATCTTCCATATATCATTGATAATCTGAACCTAAGGACATGTAACCATGATTAAAAGAATGAGTCCAATTTATGGACAGAGAAATAAATAGAAAAAGATCACACCGTTCATCATATATACTAGCAGAATAGATCGTCCGTAGAAGAGGGATCCGTCCCAGTCATTGATAATGACCTACAATGTGTCTGAGTTGTATATTTTACTCAAGTTAAGTTCAGTTTATTTGGAATGTCGACTTTTTTATCGTTATCAATTTACTGGTCATATCATTTTGAATTACTAACAGACTTGTACATTGATTATATAAACGTACTGTTTTTATCATTCAAAAATATCAGAGTTCAATCCAGAGAAAGTGTAAGAGTTTTTTGTAACTTATGATATTCATTTTGATAAATGGCCTAATACTGTGTAGATGATATATCTTATTTTCCACCTTCATCATTTTATCATGATTCACCAAACTTATATTCGTGCGTTTGTGTTAAGGAAATTCAAGCTATTGCCACCACATTTTTATGGTCACTAATAAGACCCCCGATGTAGTCTTTAGCAAGAATGTTTTTTGAAAACACTAACCCCAATAGAAGTTTGTATTGATGATTTCAATTTATAATATCATTTTGTGCTAAATTGGTCCATTAATTTGTGCCTGGCTATGTTTACGCTCACCTGAAATAAAACAATAATTCAGCAAATGTCTGTCCGTTTTTGTCTCAAAACTAAAAAACGGCCAATTTTTTTCTTTTCAATAATTGGGACCTCGGAGCAGGTTTTGGGTCAATTACATTTTAAATTTCTTCATTAACTTTTTAGTTGAGGTTTCAGTTTACAATAACAATTTATGCTGAATTGGTCCTTTAGTTTGTGTCCAACAACGTTCATGCTCAGTCAAGAAGTTAAGATTTCACGATAATTCACCAAATGTATTTGGAAATGCCGGTGATCAACGCAGAAAATAGATTCGGTGACTAGAGTTTAAACTCGGCTGAAACTGAGAATGATACTGACGACCTTGGGAAAGCATGGATCCCTCTCCCCACACCAGTTATGGGCTAAATAGCGTATGATGACGAGAGTGACACCACTTCGGGTATTATCGTCTCTTAGCCTATTCCATATATTGCAAACTTCGAAGAACTATCCTGGACAGCGATACTTTCGATATGTGAAGCCTGGGGAAAGACGGCTGAACCCATACCCAGAGTAAGGGCAGTACTGTACTTTACTATATATATATATATATATATGGCTATAGATTCGATATCCCTTCAAGTACCGCTTGGTAGGGTCGAAACACTCGTTCCGGATCCAGAGGCAGAGGCAGAGGCTCTACCCCCGCCCTACGTAGAACTGGACGGTCAGTAGGACCGAATCAAGCGATATATTTACCTATGCATAATTTCACATCTACCTGAGTGCTCCAATCCAGAGTTGGAAGATCATTACACAGTGACTTGTAGCAGTGCTCAATCCTATAGAAGGGAGTATTAAGACCGAATTAGGCGATATATTTACTTACGCATAATTCCCTATCTACCCAAATGCTCCGTTCCAGAGTTGAAAGAGCAATATATATATATATATATATATATATATATATATATATATATATATATATGACAGTGATTTACTCCACCCCTTAGTTTAATTCGCCAAATATTCGTCCAATTGTTTTAGCCAAACTCAAGAATAGCCACAGTCATAGCCATGTTTTTTTTTTGTTTTGGGGTTGTTTTGTTGTTGTTGCTGTTGCTGTTGTTGTTGTTTGTTGTTGGTTTTTTTTTGCATATCTATCTTTGGAAATTATCAAATAACTATCTGAGGATCTGCTGTATTCACGACTACAGAATCAAGGTAATATTGGAAACCAGTTTTGATCACAGATCAGAACTAAAGATCCAATTTAGACCTTCCACAAGAACTACCAAGAAAACCCAACTGGGTGGAGGGGTTTTAGCTAGTAAAGAATAATCGTTCTGTACAATTGTTCTAACTCCAACTTAATGTACCCATATAAAAGAAGTTTTATCAATCTTTGCTTGTAACAGGGTTGCCGCTAAGTTATACTACGAATCTATTCCGCTTGGAAATATATGCCTACCCCATGCTGGAAAAGTGACGGCGGACACCTATGTAAGCAATGCGAAATCCCACTTGGGAACATTCTTTGAATTTCGGATTCTGGACTTTTGGTAACACTGGATTGATCCCTCCTCTACGTTTAAGAGTTTTTATATTAAAAATGTGGTCCAATGATCTGAATCAGCGGATTCAAAACTAAGGCTGCGGACCCCTGATAGTCAAATAAGGTTCGGGGATCGGCAGCAGTCTTCCATCTGAACCTGACATTGCAAATCTTTTCATTGGGTTGGGGATGAGGGTTACAATTTGAAGCGTCACGTATCCCAAGAGACAGTCCCCAATGGAGCATGACGGCCGGGACGAAATGCTGGTTTCTGGTGCACGTGTCAGCTTAGTTATCCTTGCAATTTTCAAGCCTGGTTGAGACCAGGACTTTATATATATATATATATATATATATATATATATATATATATATATATATATATATATATATATATATATACTATAAAAATCTAGATTATTATATTATAGACAAAACCTATCATATTCTACCAACTACCCAACAAACCTTACGCAGTTTTACCTAGGGTATGAACAAGATTATTTCAAATAGTAGTTTTTATAGTGGGCTTTTGTCATTGCTTATAATGAAAATTACGTTCTTGATAAATACATTTGAATTGTGTTACATTTATACAGGATTCAAAAATGATATTATTTTCTGTATCTGTGTGTGTGTGCATAAGTGTGTGTGCGTATGTGTGTGTGCGTGTGCATGTCTCCGCCTGCACACATCCATGCATATGATACTGAGCAATGTACAGATGTCTTCCGTCACAAAAAACGTAACTGACTCAGTAAAATAAAATTTCATTCATGTAACGGGCGTAGTAAAATAGAATTTCATTCCCTTTCAAAATGACGTAATAAAATGCTAAATTTTAAGAACAATAGAAAAAGTGATAAAAACAAAAACAAAAATTGATAAAAAAATTAGATAATGGTCAACAGAACCCTATTCTCCAAGATCACTGCCATGCAAATCTCTATCATCATCCTACATGAGATGCTATATGTATATCTATATATTTCATAAACGCCGTTCGACGGCACATGTTTTGTTTTGTTTTTGTTTTTTTGTAGGTTTTTTTTTTGTCGTTGTTGTTGTTATTTTTACGGCACGTAAATTATTATACAGTGCTTGGAGTCCTCACATACAATCAGATTGTTCAAAGTTAGAAAATCTGAATCAACAGGCAGACAGATTAGCCTACAATGAATCCGGCCGCGGGCCTGGAACAATAACTTCACTGTTTGGAAAAAATGGCCAACATTAGAGAATAGATTCATTGTGAACAGACTAGGAATGTTGCACAAAATCGTCTGCATAAACAATCGAATAGTTGTCAGAGACATATTGCTTTCCCATTACCGAAGACTATACGCAACTAATAATAAACAAATATTTAGCCCTTTTGTAGTTCATTGTTTAGTATGCAGGGCCACATTTTATCCAAGATCGACTGCAGAATGGAATTCGCAGCCCCAGGAGCTGATGGATGTGACTGTCAATAGGATGTTCAAGACAGCAGCATTCTCCCAAAGTTCTTCAAAATACAATTAATGCATCGAGAAGGCTGACACAGTAAACGTCGTGTTTCATCACGGAAAAAAGAAATAATAAATAGATAAAAACTTTCTATTTTAAAGAGGTTCTTGATATTTGGTGTAAGGGCAAGTGCTTTATCAAATGAATCATTTCATTTACATATAATCAGTCAAATTATTCTAAAATTGATGGGAATTATCTTTTGTTAGTTCTTAACCACAAAAACATCATCCTTCCCTTTTTTTTTTTTTTTTTTTTAATTGATCACTCCCAGTACAGCATGGCTGTCAAAAGACATAAATCACCTGATAGTTTCTTTTGAGTAACTAACCTTTTTTTTTCTATATCCACTTTCTCGGGACAAAAATGAATTGTTTAATACTTTGTTGACCATATTTTGCTTGTTGCTTGATAATGTCGTCTTTGGGTCAGAATTTATTTGCGATCGGATTTTCCCAGTGAATTTCAAAGGCCATCTGTTACGTGTATTCAGTATGAAATATGCTGTCGTTGATCTTTTTTTATTGATTTACGAACTATTTAGGTAGGTATCAGGATAGAGGGAATATTTTACGGGGTCATGTCACGTCAAGTTATGTAACTGAGATATTGACCGGC
Source organism: Thysanoteuthis rhombus (assembly GCA_963457665.1). Taxonomy (NCBI): domain Eukaryota; kingdom Metazoa; phylum Mollusca; class Cephalopoda; order Oegopsida; family Thysanoteuthidae; genus Thysanoteuthis; species Thysanoteuthis major. The sequence continues at coordinate 11,391,234 of OY735234.1, read as the reverse complement.
AAGAGGATGTCGCTTCTCAGACGACAGAAGAGGTGAACGACAATCGATAAATAAAGGGTCTGGAATAGGGGGAAAGGGAAAAGATTACAAAGAAAAGACGAAGACAGGTCTGGTTGGTCACTCAATAGAAACTGTCGTGTGACCAATGTCTTCTGGCAGCATGCCATGTTAAGGGTAATGAATTGTAAAAAATAGAAATAGAGGTGATCAATGGACAACTTACTACTCTTGCCTTTTGTGGGCGGTGATCGCTAAGAAAGTCAGAATTATTTTAAAAAACGAACATGAATGCTGGCACAAAATGGGAACCAATTTAGCATAGATCTACACTGCAAATTGAACCCCAACAAAAAACCTAGTTTAGAGGGGAATTTTTTTATCAAATGATAATAGAGTGTAATTTTTTAAATTTTCACCCCGTTACTCTTTTGGTACGGCCCGTGCGAGTAATACATATATACACACATACTTGGCCAGCCAGCCGGACCAACTTCAAAACTGAAGAGACGTATTTGGTCTGTGAGTGGGGGCTTTTACCTTGCAATGGATAACTTGGAATGGATTACCTTGCAATTAACAAGGGCTTTCATCTGGATAACTATTACTCTTCGTCACCTGTCTAAGTTAATTAAGATTAGGTTCAATGCTGGACGAAAATGCTAAACTGATGGATTACTAAAAATTTAGCGGAAGCAAAGATAATCGCTTACCTCTAACTATATATATATATATATATATATATATATATATATATATATATATATATATACATATATATATATATATATATATATATATATATATATATATATATATACATATATATATATATTAAAATAATATTAATATATATATATATATATGTATATATATATGTATATATATATATGTGTGTGTGTGTGTGTGTGTGTGCTCTAAAAATCTGATGGACTACTAAAAATTTTGCGGAAGCATGGATAATCGCTAACCTCTCTCTGTCTCTGTCTCTATCTCTCTCTCTCTCTGTATGTCTCTCTCTCTCTCTCTCTCTCTCTCTCTGTATATATATATATATATATATATATATATATATATATATGCTGCTTTAAAAATCCTTTAAAACAGATATAAAGGGCTGAAATTTTGATATTTTATCTCAGCTTTTTAGCTGTTTAGCATTTTTATCAGCTTTGTCCGCCTCTTGTCAAGTCCACATGTTGTTGCTGTCTTTTTTGTTGTTTTTGCTATGAGTGTAAATCTATTTCGGTTGCAGATATATTACCTCAAGTCACGTGTTCTCTCTGCTCTGAACATGATCTCCTCCACTCGGGTTTACATCGGTGCGTTAAGGCTGTACGGACAATGCTTCAAGATGACCATCGATTTTGGTTTGGTCAAGACTACCTTATGAAGTGCCCGGACATCACGGCTAAAGCTCTGGCCAACTGTTACAACCCATTGTCTAACAATACTGACAGTTTGGCCACACGTCTTTTTGAACCAGGAAAATTGAACATTACGCAACTGACGGGATACATTACAGTTCAGTATTTCTCTCCTCCCGGTAAGTTCCCTAGGTAAAGTTTTGTTCTTAGTTAGTAAACTGAATATGAAAGGGAAGTAACAGATTACGCTGACCAATGCAGCGGCCATTACTGATACTAACGTATTACGGAATGAACGAAGGCAGAAAACTTGAACATTTAAAGCTGTATTTTACTAAATTTATTCAAAAATATATGATTTAAGATTAGTTTTAGGGTTAGGGTTTTAGAATTAGGGTTGGGGTTGCAAATAACCACAAGCATTTTCTTATTCATAGTTATAAAACTGAAAAGAATATACTTAGGCAACTGATAATGTGAATTAATTAAATATTTTTTTGTAATCTCTGACATTCCAGATGTCCACATATCCAGTTTTATAGTTATGAAAAATATGGTTTTTATTACTTGCAACCGCAAGCATAAAAACCTAACATTAAAACTAAAACTAACCCTGACCCTAAACTACATCCTTTATAATTGAATTTACGTTTTCAATGCTCAAGTTTCCTACTTTCGTTCATTTCGTAATACGTTGTTAGTAGTAAGAGTAGTAGTAGTAGTAGTAGTAGTAGTAGTAGTAGTAGTAGTAGTAGTAGTCAGCGTAATTGGTTAACCCCCTTTGGTATTTAGTTTACGTACCAAGTGCAAATCTTTACTATTTCTTAATATCTATTTATCCACATCCTTGGTGTCACTTTTTAAAATTCATTCTAATTTAATTCAGATGGTGTTTCTTTTTGCTCCGTTTGGATATGAAAAATTCTAGCACACAATAAAATGGGCTTTCTTCCGAATCATGTCACTACCCGAACCAACCATTGTCGAAATCGAGTGCGGTGGGGCGAAAATGCCTGAATACTCGTATCCAAAAACATGCCTTTATTTATACGAAGGGAAGGCATGGTAAAAATGAAAAATATTAAACTGAATCTTGAATTAAATTGAGTATCCGTTTGATTAAAGATACACAAACAGTGAAGAGTTTACTCTCTTAAATTTGTTGAGGATTGTTGTTGTTACGGAGAGGAAATAAAGTTTACAACTTTGACTGGAGTTTGACAAAGGTACATAGTTCCCAGGGAAATAAACCGAAATTGGAATAATCGGTGAAGAATTTAGATAAATATCACTTGGATTATAATCCCTACAACTTTAAGCTTGTCTATCTCAATACAGCGTGTATATTTGTCTTCAACTCCGTAAATCTGTGAGCAAATTTTTGTTCATTATTTGCCTTCAAGTTTCGTTGTTGGATATAAGTCTTCTCCAAGCAACCGTAAAACATGGGGGTGAATGGACTTGACCCGTCACGTTGGCCCATGATATGTTCGCAGGGGAAGGGATAGTAACATACCTTTATCAAGGGGTTTTACGACGAAGTGAACGTGAACCGTTTTAGTTGGAGTTTGAACTTGGCTCATCGATCCTATTCTCCATGGTTTGGCCATTCAGTGAATTTCGCTGAATACCATTTATTTGATAAGTATCCTACGGTCTGTTCATTCGATGGCTATTCAGAATCAAATAATGACCATGAAAAATCAAATAATGACTATCAAGAATCAAGTGATTTTTGACGTATGATTTTGCAAAAAAGGAGAAGGAAAAACAATTTTGTAATAGGCAATCAAGATATATCATTTTCTGTGTAAGGCAAATAGGAATTGTGTTAGGGTTTATATGTTCAATATTAGCGTGGCATATACCGTGAATCTTCACTGATAATGATATCTCCTCATTCGTCATTTCTTTTCAGGAAGTTATGGAGCTTGCGGTGACTTGGTGCAGGTTGAAGAGAATTCCAGCTTTACACTTGATCCAAGCACTGACATCATCCTAAGTCCGTGGCAGACCAGAAAACGGCCTCGGATCAGTTGGTTATTTCCTGACAAACAGAATCAAACATACTACACTCTCATGTTTGTGGACGCAGGACTTGGTAAAGTCCTTGCTCTATTCACCAACATTCAAGGAAGTGAACTCAAAAATATGGAGGTATGTTGGTCTTACTACAAACTATAAAAGTATCGTAAATTTCAAAAGTACTGTATTGACATCAAAAATATTTTTTTTTAAATACGAACATAATTTCCGGGGTGTGTAATTATGATCTGTCTTATTTAGCTCTGGAGTTTGGTTTAAAACTCGAAGCAGTGAATTGGGATTAGCATAGCGTTTATCAAATTGACTGCATTTATTAGTGTGTCCAAATCAAGCTTTCTTGTACCAAGTATTACGTTTGAAAATCGGAAATCAAAACAGCTGATTTGTGAGATGTCATCTGCAAGCAATTTACCTCTTAAGATCTATAACAAATGTAGCACTTTTGCTTCCGTCACATTGTTGCGTTGTTATTTGTTATGTAACACACAAGTATTGACCTTATCTCTATTTCTAGAACGATCCGTGGAGACTTAATTATTGTTTATTGGGATTGTGGGTTTTTTTTCCGGGGTCGGAGAGCAAGCTGGAGGGAAAAATGAACTGCATTACAGGGCTAAAGGACCCCAACGGCTCTGCTATTTACCCATAGCTGGGGAGAGAAGTAAATTCGCGCCTTTCCCTAGGGATTTTTAATCACCTTTACCCATAACACATCGGTTTAATCACTGTTGCTGGGTTTAGATTATTTATGTGTTCTGACATTTATAGGATTCTATCTATCTGAGCTTCACATAGTCCTTATCATTCATAGTAAAAACTTGAAATTTTACACACACACTCCTCTCAATGAGTAGGGAAAATCTTGTGTTTTTTTTCTCTAAATTCCTTTCGGGATGGGTTTTCAGTGAGAGGGGGTCAATATGCAATGCTTATGCTAAAATGGACGCTATTTTATCCCCACTCATTTTTCAAAGATTCAAACCTTTAGTGATCCCAGGCCAGCAGAAGGCGAGAGGAGAAATCTATTCCCTGATCACCCTTTCTTCCAACTATTTGATTGATCACCCCAGCATTGTATGTAGGGATGGGGGTGATTCATAATTTCCCTTGGAATACTAATTTTCTTTGATGTCAAAATCTCCATTGGTCAGTTCATTGATTGTTCAAAATGTAGGCCGGTTTCGATATGATCATATTTGATTTGCTATCTCAAGAGACAAATTACGAAATCATTTTCATTTATAAACATATACTCCAAATGTTTATCTTAAGTATGAGTTAAAAAGCTGTTGCCTGTGACAGTTTTGCTTATATTTCAGGAAGTCATCCCATACCAAGGTCCTCTAAATTTCCGCTCCACAACAAATCCGTACGTCTTCATGTTATTCGAACAGACCGAAGAGAATATCAGAATCTCAAGAAGATGGCGAGAGACATTCAAGTGGCCATTGTACCGCTTCGTCCAAGATTTTACTAGTGACCACAATCTCAAAGGTGATTAATGTGAACTCGTGTGTCTTCGATCTTGCAAAATAGTATTTACATGTTTTACAATCAAATTTTCCTAATGCTTTTCCATGAAATGCTTATTTGTAATATAGAAATGAAAGGACTAAGAGTGAAAGTGAGAAACAATGAAAGAAAGATAAGTTTGATTGATGCTGGATCAAAGTCCACACCTACTTCTATCCGGATACTGCAATCTTTGTATTGTATACATGATGAATACATTCTTAGGTATACAAGACTGTCAGTTTAGCTCAGTTGGTAAGAGTGTCACAAGGTCGTGGTTTTGAAGCATAGTAGAGATATGTTAATTTTGAATATAGACTTTGTTTAACGTGACTCGGTGAAGAGTTTACTCCTGGGGATCGTTCTTTTTATTGTTCCTGTTGGTGGGGGACAAAATGAAGTTCATCTTGGACTGGGACTTGACAAAACAAAGAAATGAAGAAAGATATGAGCGTTTTAACAAATATATTTTTCTCAATTGATAATTCTAGATACAAAACTTTGCTTCATACACTTCGCTGTGGTCTACAAAGTATTATAAACTTTTGTGGTGGTTTGAAGCGAAAAACCAATCATATCCTTCAAAGCATTAATAATAAGAAGAGGTCCTCCTTTTATTTCAATATACAATGGGACCACACTAAAGTGACCCATTCAGGGCGTAAGTCTGGGCGAAGCGTATGAAGATCATGGAATGTCCAGTCGACAGAATCCCCCAACCGACCTTGCTGATGTAATCTAAAGAATAGCGGTGCACGATACGGAGCTGCCAGAAAGTTACGTCGAAGTTAGCGTCTAACCACCTTAAGAGGGCTCCACTCCCTAATTTGGCATCAGAGTTGTCCTTCTCCTAAACTAGTTGCCCTCCCAAGGTTAGTCCAGTCTGTCTTGCTATCATTGATGAAGCCAAGGGAACTGGCTGGGGGTCCAGCCCCACCCTTGCCAAGTACTGCAAGACCGACTATGATTCATGCAAAAATGCAGAGAAACCCGTGGGTTGGGAGTAGGTTGAGGTTAGTGAAACAGGAAGAGACATTAACATAAAAATATTCAAATTGTGATTTCAGTTCTGGCCCCTTCATTTCTAAAATGCACCAGCTTCCAGACACTTTATCTTTGAATCCCAACTGAAAACTCGACCAGGACCCAAAATTGCTAATTTAGCTATTTCCTCGCTAAATGTAATACGTTCCTTATTTTAGTAGCGTAAAAATTCAACGAGCAGTGCTATTTTTAACTCATTTTAGCGCCATTCCTTTAGCAGAGATTTCATGCTCCCTAAAATGGAACATCTGTGTGGATAGATAGCTTTATCATAAGGGAGATGATTATAGATGGATCCTCCCCAAAAAATCATGACTTATTCCGCAGCCTATTGCCTGCCCTTCCTCAAAATTTCATTGAAACTTAAGCTGAATATTTAGTGATATCTTGTGGACATATAGAAAACTTTTGGAGATACTGTGTGATGCAGACAGTTAACTAAAACGCAGGAAGGTAATTGTGCATGGATTCACTCCAGCATTTCATGGCAAGATATAACTCCTGTATCATGTATCAACATAAATGTTATATTGAGAGCAACACATGAGTACGTGGTTCATTATAACGTGGTTCGCGATAAAAGGCAAGAGGATCCTGGACACCAATATTTTTGCCTAATTTATCGACCACTCGTCCAGAAAATCACAAATAAAAACAGAATTTCCCGATGTTTCGGAGTAAGTGCTAATTGCAACACCTTAAGTCCATTTGACGACAGAAGTGACACAACTCTCATCACAGCCTCACTGAGAAAAATACTTACAGCGGGGAAGAAACAGTAAAAATGGAATGGATTAGATAAAAACATTTCAGTGGGCAATGAATGAAACTTTTTTTTATACATTACCCTCACCCCCACTCAGGAGCTCAAATACAGTGTATATAAAGACGCGGGGCAAAGAGATTAGTCATTGATATAGGTATGTAAATATTTGTTTTTTGAATACTGCAATTTTGTCCAACTTTATTGTAGATATTTTGATGGTATTATTTGATTGGGGAAAAAACACTTTAAAAAAATGTCTCGGTTTATTTGTTCAAATCTTACCTATGTTTTTTTTTGTTGGATGATGTTTGTTGTCTACCATTCTAGGCCCATACCCCACCCCCATTGCTATCACGGCTGGATTATAACGCAGTTTGCTTCACTGGACCCTCAACGGGTGAGGCCTGTATAAAGGATGAATGTTCAAGTTATGATGATTTCTTATACTGGAATTATAGACCATTGACAATTCAGTTTCAATTCGTTTCAGGTCCGGTGGCCGCGACTTGGATGCTCGTCTCTTCGGATCTTTACGCCACAGAACAGAATAGGATTTCTGGCTGGTTTGACAACTGTCCGCTCTACATTGCTAACGGTAAATTTGTGGAGAGCTTTTTATGACTATTTTTCTTTGTAGCAAATGATCCATTATTTTTTAAACCCAAAATTAGTAAAGTTCTCAAAGAAAACTGAACAGCTCATCTTTGAGAAAGGCGTAAACCAGTCATCATCATCATCATCAGTCTCTCAACGTCTGTCGTTAGACAAAGACCTTCCTCGGGAATCGCCACACTTTTCTGTCGTGAGCGTCGCAGAGCCAGTACTTTCTGAATTTATCTAGCTCGACTCTCCACCTAGTGCTCTACCGGCCTCAGTTTCGCATGTGATATCAGGGGATCCATGTTGTGAGTCATGATGTCCATCGGTTGTCTGCCATTCTTGTAACATGGCCATGGCTTCTATTTTGATCTTTGACTTCTTATCTATTAGTTACACATGATCCTTGTCTTGTTCATGTATAGGCCGACTTTCTTGCTTTCTTCATTTATTTCATCAACTATCAGTTGTAGGTCGTGTAGTCTATCTGCGAGAAGGGCAACGCCGTCTGCAAATCTGAGGTCATTCAGATATTGGCCGTCTATTTTGAGATATTTACCTTGACAAATAACCTTTTTTTCGATCTAAAGATACCATCCCTTATATATATATATATATATATATATATATATATATATATATATATATATATATAAAATATCAAAAATAGTACTTTATTTAAAATTAATTTTGATGAATTTTTAAATTGAATTATTTTCATTAAATTAAAGTAAAAAGAGCTCAACATATTAATTATATTTGATAGAGCAGTACACTAGAAAAATTGAGATTGGAATCATCCGACACGTATTTCCTGATTCAACCATTTATCAAGATTGCAGGATCATTTTTAGTTTTATACTTATATATTAGCAAGAAATCCCGGACCCTGGAAAAGAATTTCACAATGTAAGCGAAGAAACAATGCGAAGAAATAGACTGTTCGGAGGAGAGTGTGTGGGTCACCTTCCCGGGTGTGCGACAAGGTATTTTATCACGGGGAGCCCCTGCTAGTCCAATATATATATATATATATATATATATATATATATATATATATATATATATATATATATATATGTATATATATATATCGTATTTATCAGTTATCAACAGAATAATGAAAATGAAAACTTTTCCCATATACCGTGTTAATTTACAATGTAAATTTACGCTTAATTGGTTCCTTAGTTTCTGCCGGCTTGCTTTTTGAAGATTCAAACCTTTCAGTAATCCAATAAAAGGCGAGGAAAGTAAGTTATTGATTACCCCTTATTCCATTTTTTTGATTGATTACCCCCAATCCTGCTTGCTGCCAAGGAACATTGGTCAAGTGCTGGTTTGCATTGAATGACTAACCGGACCTATTTAACATTGATTTCGTTTCATGATTCAGCCCTCCAGAAGCACCGGCGTCCGTTTGTCCCGCCCAATCTGTCCCTCACGGTCGGGATGTATATCTCCTTCAGTAGCAACGGCCTTGTGTATCATTCTTGCTGCAGCAAACATAAAGCCAAGTAAGCTTTATTTTCTTTCAATCAATTAATTGGTATTCTTGATTGTTCTTCACTTGAAAGTACAGTTTTCCCTTGATATTCCAAGATTTTCGTATTAATCAAGGGATAACTATATATATATATATATATATGTGTGTGTGTGTGTGTGTGTGTGTGTGTGTGTGTGTGTGCAATGCTCTTCCATAGGAATAGAGCACTCTGGTGGATGGGGAATTTATGCATAAATAAATATATTGCTTAAATTCAGCCTCACTGACCGTCCAGTTCCGCAGCCCAGAGGTAGGATATCTGCCTCCGCGTCTGAAGCGAAGGTTTGAATCCTGCCTCGTGGTACTGGATGGGATAATGGAAAGTCTATAGTCACACTGAAGAGATGTAATACATCGAAACAGCTGTCTGTGGATGACACAATATACATACATATATATATATATATATATATATATATATATATATATATATAGCAAAAATGAATATTATCCCCCATTATTAAATTGTCATAAGAACTTGTTGAGGAAATGAGGTCACCAATGTTGAAAACGAGGTTAAAATCACAATAAGAAATACATCCGTGCCACGCATAAATGAATCATCGTATCACGTGTGTGCTATAACTAATTATCGAATAGAGATATCTAAAATTATCTTGAAAATCGATCTTTTATCTGAAATTATCTAAAAGAAATGCCAACACAAGATTTAGACGTTGGCGGTTCGTTCAAAAGGACCATAAAGATCCAAAAAAGCACTTTTTTTCGAAAAAAGGTGTTTTTAGGTGGCGAATTCATCAGGGGATTCATTTAGTTGTAAACACTTGAAAACAATGACAAATTTGCAATTGAACTAGTACTATCATAAAGAGTACCATCTGAACATTCATCGAACCGATGTGATAGAGAGTGGTATTTAAGATCTATGCATTTTAGAAATGTTTCCATGTATATTTGTAGCATTGATTATCGAAATCATTTATGATACAAAGCATGCCTCGATATCCGAAATGCAATATTAATATCAGTTTGTATGATATAAAGATGAATAAATCCATATTTCAGGGCTGCAACTATCAAATTGAATCCGCTTGGAGACGGGGTAGTAAAAGCTGTCGAGGCCCGCACAGACTCCACCCCTCATGTCACGCTCACACTGTCAACTCTTCACAAAGACCAAAAGAAACAATTTTCTCGTGAGTATCATTGAAATTCTGCTTCAGTCCTGTCCACGGCATCTTTACTCTTCTAGAGTTTTCACTTTCATCATCATCAGCAGCAGTAGCAGCAACAGCCTTTTGACGTCTGTTGTTGGACATTCCCCAAGATTCGCCAAACCCTGCGATCGTGGGCTTCGCAGCGCTTATATCTTCGGAACCTGTCTAAATCGTCTCACTATCTTATTTTCTGGTGATCACAATTTCTTTTATGATCTCTGGGGATCCACATTGTGAGTCACAATGTCCAGCGGTTGTCTAACATTCTTTCAAAATAGTCTGCCTCTAGCCATTTGAGTTTTCTAATGGATTTTATGATCGAAGAATCACCTTGGGATGGCAAGCCTTTGACAGAGCAAGCTCAACCGTCAAAAACAAAAAGATCCCATTAACCCTAAAAAGAAAGGTGGACAACCAATGCATTCTCCCAATAGTCACTTATGGAGCTGAAACATGGAACCTAACTAACAGACAGACCTGCAAATTGAGAACCATGCAACGTGCACATGAAAGAATTATACTCAACCTCACATGGAGAGACCACAATACGGCACAATACATTCAGTCAGGGACATCATAGAATCCATTAAAAATCTCAAATGGCAAAGGGTTGGCCATGTTGGAAGAATGGCAGACAACCGATGGACATCGCGACTCACGACACGGATACCCAGAGATTACATGCGTAACCGAGACTGGCAGAGTATTAGATGGAAAGACGAGCTTGATAAATTCAGAAAGTACTGGCTCTGTGCCGCCTATTATAGAGAAGTATGGCGAATCCTAGGAAAGGTCCATGTCCAACGACGGACGTTAAAAGACTGATGATGAATATACTGTGTCGTCTTGTGATCTCTCCGTGTGTTGTTAAGCATGATCCTTATTTGTGCATGTTGCATGTTTCTTAGTTTATGAGCCAGTCTTTTTGTTAGAGTCCATGTTTCAAATTGTTGAGATATCTATTTTTACGTGTTTCTTCTCTGAAATTTCAGGTAATCTGTACACTCTGTTGATGGTTGATCCAGACATCCCACTCATGTTTAGCAACCTCGGAAACTCAAGTCAACCACTGATCCATTGGATGGTGGTGAATATCCCTGATGGTAACGTTTCACTGGGTCAAGAGCTTCACTCTTACATGGGCCCACTTCCGCCAGACGACAATCCACATTATTACTATTACTTCCTTTTCTTACAGCCGTGGAGACTGGACTTTAGTGACACACATGGGTTCTACTCTGACTGTGGTGAATCCTTTAGAGGAAGGTATGTTTCATATACTGTTTAGCCTTTTCTGTGGGAATTTTTCACAACTAAATTCTTGCGTCCAGTGTGTTGCCTTAGACACGCTAGTCTGTGCAATTCTCACATGTATACTAGAATTGCTATAGTAACAAATTAAGACTGGCACAATAGTCCCCCCAATAATGGCATTTAAACCAAGTAAAACAGTGAACCAATTAACGGACCTCACGAATGTTTAATGAAAAGAGCAAACATACCTGTACTGTATTCTCACATCCAAGAATCCGTGGGTCCATGGTAAGTTGCAATGAAACATTTCCGTTTTCACAGCTACAAAAGCCAGGCAACAAGTTCTGTATATGGACTCATAGATAAACACTAGTGAAATGGGACGAAATTGTCAGAACGAGTTCCGAAGTGCACAAGACAATTCGAGCCTTGTCAGTTTATCCTCGTGCAAATGAGGGTATTTCTATGCCTACAATTTTGTGAGTATTTTCACAAAGTTGATATTTCGTCTTTGTTTTCCAGTCCGTATTTTCAATGTTTAGAGACAGACCATTAGTCTGTATCTCCTTCTTGCAATCTTTTATAGACAAGGCAAATCAAATCTTCTGAGATAGATAACGCTTTCAGAGCAGCTACTTTCTTATCGTCTCCTTCAAAATCTTATTATAATTTGCCAAAAGTCCATCCGTCTGCCTGTATGTACGTACTCGCCTACCGCCAAAACTACTCAATATAGACCCATGAAATTTTCTGTAGGTACGTATTTGATCACCCAGAATGTTTTTAACATGTTGGCTTTTGAAAACCACACCCAAAAATGTTGTTAGAGGTTTTCGATGGGGGCTACTTACATTCATCATAATATCATCATAATAACAATGATATCTTACTTTTTAATGACGTAATAAAAGAACATCTTTATTATTTTCTTCTCAAGCCATTTCTTGCCATCAAAATGTTACGTAGGTTACGTTCTTTATTTAAGAAGAAGCTAAACATTTTTAACATATCTCATATCGCGATATTTATTGATTGTACTATGAATAGTGTTGTTTCGATTAGTGCGTGTTTTTTTTGTAGTACGGTTAAGGGACATTTTCTCAAAACGCGAAATTTGAGGATCAGAGGTTGTAGGAATTTGGTGGAGAGAACTTTTATTTTTCATTTTTGGGTGGCAAAATCAACTTGGAACTTTTATTTCTCACTTTTATCGGTCGCAATCGATAAGGAAATTTCATTTTTCACTTTCGGGGGTCTGAATATGGGGAACATTTTTCACAGGTAAAGATTGAGGGGCAATTTTTTTCAAATTCTAGGGGTAGGAATCCAAAGGGAATTATTTTTTTATTTTAGGGGTCAAAATTGATAAGGGACTGTACTTCCATTTTTAGAGGTCAAAATCGAGTAGGAATTCTTTTTTGTTTTTGTTTTAGAGGTCAAAAATTGAAGAGGATTTTTTTTCTCATTTGGAGGTCAAAATCAATTAGCCTTACTTTTTCTGTAGCATTAACGCCCTTTGTTAACTTTGGCTCCCTATGACCCCCTTCTATTAATATTAACCCTTTCATTACATAAGCATTACCCTTTTTATATTACACCGACCCCAATTTTTACATTAGTCATTATCAAGATTACCACACACCCCTTTTTTTCTAACAGTGCTAAGAGTGGTATTGAATTGAACGCTGTCTGATTTCTATCCATGTATCTTTCTATTTCTTTATTACGCTCGTGAGGGCAAGTATTTAGTAAAATCCTTCTTAACAGTGAAATGATTTTTCAATTGAATCTTCACTTATCTTCACGAGATATTCTCTATAGATATACTCCTTGGCTCGTTTTTTCATGAATTTTTGGGACTTTTGTCTCTTCACCACTTGACCTTAAAAACTCATTTCAGGAAGCGGGTATTTTAACCACATGCAAGGACATTTGTCTATCCACGTCTTCACACATTTTCCTTGGGAATTCGGCATTTCTTATCCTTACAAAAATCCCGCCAAAGCAGATACAAATTCACTGTTGTCGGCCTCTGATTGGTTGGATTCAAAACTACAAGTCTTTTCTTTCGCTTACGTCATTAGTCTGCTGAGTCGCATGATTGAGACTCAGGATAAGAAGCCAATAATGGCGTTAAAGCTATTTAAACTTTATCGAACAATAAACAAATGCTTGCAAATTTAATCAGACATAAGTTTGGCCAATAAATATTTGATGATCCAATACGATTTCAATTGTACTTAACAGATATTTTTGTATTCCTTTATAACGTCGTCGGTTAAATTGAATGTTTTGATAAATTGATCACCCGATTGTTTTGAGTGTGCGGATGAGCATATGTGTGTGTTTGTTTGTGTGTTTGTGTGTGTGTGTGTGTGTGTGTGTGCGCGTGCGCGTGCGCGTGCGCGTGTGTGTGTGTGTGTGTGTGTGTGTGTGAATGCATGTGTGTGCTTATGCGCTTGCAATTGATTTCAGAGCATAAAAAAAGGCATGTTAAATCAGTTAAATAATAAATCAGAATAATGATATAGAAATAATGATGTGAGATAATCTTATCAAGTCTCAATGATTAAAGAATAAACTAGATATATATTGTAGGTGTTGATTACATGTTTTCTTCACGGATATAGTCTCTGTTGAGAAATTTTTTAAAATTCGCTTTTTACTGGAAAAATGAAACCTGAAGGTTTTGGATGAGTCATGATTCTATATAACACGAGCTACAACACCTTCAAAGCGTTGAAACCACAAATATAAGTTGGTTATTAAAATTTGTTATATAGAAAGAATGATGAGTGGTCTGATTCGATTTTAATTTCGGATTCAAATCAAAATTAAATTGGCAAACTCCTATTATAGAGTTTTGACTTTATTTTCGTTTGAGACAAAAGTGACCTCATCAAAACAGGTGACGTCATGGTGGCACGAATAAGAGTTGCATACGCAAAAACTGATGACGAATTACTCTCTTTCTTAACTCAGGTCAACTTGTTTTATGACAGGAACTACTAAAAAAGGAGTTGAGATAGGACATATTGTTTTTGAATGATATTGTATGGAGAAATGAATTCTATTTTGTTTACTTTTTAGATTTTAATGAGCTTGTTCCGTTTACTATTAATAACTTCTCGATATCCTCTTATTACAGATGTCTGTTCCGATTAAAGCCTTTTGTGCGTAAATATTATTTGATGTTCATGGGTGCCTCTTGGATGGTGACCAATAATGATGAATATGTTCAAGGAGTCTACCTGAGCCAAGGATTATCTCCAGATGAGGTATGCACTAGGAGCAGGTCCAACCATTCAGAATGTTTACGAGATAATGGAGCAACCAGTATCGGCCATTCTTCGCCCACAGCTCTTATCCTGTCATTTTGCATCGTATCTTTTATAATGAACGCCAACTTATTGATAGTTCTCCCGTGACGAAATCTTGGACAAAAAAAAAAAAACGTCGGGAATATTCGAAAGCAATGGATATTAATCAATAACCACAAGAATGTCTTAGAAAAACTGTTGACATGATTAGATTATGAACAGTGCTGAGGAAATGGCGTTCCCTGATTTATTTTTTTTAGGGGGGGGGGGTAAACGTGTCCCTTCACTACATGTGTACGACTTAAATTCTCAATTCATTTATAAGAAAAATATACCCATACCTCGCATAAATGAATCAATGTAGCCCGCGCATGTGCCTAAACTAATTATCCACAGAATTATCTAAAAAAGGTAGAATTAGCTTTTTAAATAGATCTTTTATCTAAGAATATCTATAAAAAAAAATGCTAACAAAAAATTTGGGCATTGTTGGTCCCAAACAACCATAGAGACCTAAAAGGCACTTTTTCGGAAAAAAAAGGTATTTTATTATGGTGCCTAGTGGTGTACTCGTGCAAATTTTAAAGATTGTAGCCCCAAATACGTTACCAGGAGCACCTGGAGACTCCCAAAGACAACTAACAGAGAAGAATCAGTGGCCAACTTGACTGGTTGATCGGTCGGGCCATTTGAGAGGCTACTTTGATTCGATTGTCCAGTACAAGACCCATCTCGAGAAAAAATAGTCGAATGATCTCTGGGAAAACTAAGATTTACTTATATTCGTGCAATTTGAGGTAGGCATTCATGAGAAATTTGGCATTTCTAAAACGATTGGGGAGCATAGTTCTCGATCAAATTTTGCGAAACCTGTTTCATCAGGGAAGAATAGAAGGTTACATAGTAATAATTGGATTAGTTTAGTTAATATTCATTGATATAGAGAAGATAATGTCCAACATTTAATTCGCTCGTCGACTGTCTGATATCAGCATCATCTGTATTCTAGCGTTATATTTCATTTTATTTTACTTTCTTTTTTTTAAATTTTGCCCGTCTAGGCCGTTACTGCCATAATGTATAATCCTTTTCCCCCCAATGTATATAAACTGACTAACATGATTAATGCTTGAAATTTCTAGACCTTGGCCTATTGGGAAATCATTAGGATGCTGTGGTCTGCGTCATAGCTCGAATCACCGAAGTGCTACTTAATCTTATGTATTGGTTTCCTTCAGCATGACAGAAAACAAATAAACAAACAAAATCAAAACTAATCGGTAATTATTACTTGTGTTTTGATATCGCTTGAAGCTTATTAAGAAAATATCAAAACATATTTAATTATTACCGATGTGCTTTAAATGAGTTTTCCCATCTTGGTATTCTCATTTTTAGACGATAACACATTCATATTTTTGACAACAGAGTTCCAATGCTGGAGAATTCGGTCATAAATAATATCTGAAAATATATGAATTAATTATGCAATGTTCTACTAGTAATGTCCAAATTCTGTTACCTTCGGTTTAGAAGAAATTTAACTTTCTATAAAACAGTGGTTAGGGTGTACTCATTTATGAGCGACACTTTGTAGACCTCGTCATTATTATATCTCTCACTCTTATATTCAATTGTTCGGGTGCCGTGCGACACACGGGGCAATGAATTTGTCTCCATTACTTGAACGATTCATGGAGCCCCTCTCATTGTTTCTAAAGCAATTGTGGGTTTTCACAGGACTATGGTGCTAACCCAACGCCCAAGATGGACTTCCTTGAAGAGCTAAAGGGTTCCAACTGCCCAGCTATTTACCCCAGAGAAAGACTGTTCTTATAACTGATAAAAGTAATTCTGGGGATTCTCGTTTGTTCATCATTCAAGAATAAATAATTGTAATTGTAATTGTAAACATATAATGAGCATATATGCAAATTACTTCGTCAGTTTAATTATTCATCTATAGTATTCACATTCCTGATATAACCTCAAAGATATAATGGGTTGGTTCATGTGAAAAGATTAACACAGCTGATAAAAACAATGATAGGGTTTTAAAATGAGATAATCTGTTGTAACATAAGAATGAAAATTATATCATAGAAACTCTTATGATTCTGATCACACATTGAAACAGCTTGGGTGGAGTTTTTTTCTGAAAAAAAAAAACTTTAAATTAGGATTAGTGAATTATCAAAAATAAATTACCAAATAGATTTAGGCTCCTTAGTGTCGATCCAGACCTAAATAACACCGTCATTTTTTATGGGTATCTTTTAGTTGTTAAATAAACGACAACGCCACACATTTAAAAAAAGCATGCAACAAAACTACACATTAATATTTCATCTGTCTCCTTACATTTAGATTCGTTGGTGTTGTATTACGCATGCGCACTCTATCAACGGAAATTCGGTTGTCTGAATATCATTTGATTTGCGAAACTTCATGATTTGATTATTTTTACTTGAAAACAATAAGAATAAAATCATTGCCATGTACACTCTTTGATGTTGTTTGTCAGTAAAATAAATTGTATAATCATCTGCTATCAGAGTTGGAATGCTAACTCTTTTAGATGCCAGAGCGTTTCGTCTCCTTCATTTATTTTGGATTTATTTTAACAGAGGTTCTTGAGTGGTGCTCCGATAGCACTGCGCCCCGTCTGCTATCATACATTATCTTACCATAGAAAAAGTCAATGGAAACGAAACAGTTGTTTGATTTTGAGACAGAAAGTTGACTAAGAAAATGGAAATATCACCGAACACATTTTATACAAAATTGTTGACATTTATATGGAACACACACACATGCACACACAAACGCACAAACACACACACACACACACACTCACACACACACACACACATATATATATATATATATATATATATATATATATATATATATATATATATAGTTCGAGTGATACATAAACCGTGTGAAGACAGATCATTTTAAATGAGAGTTTCTATACAATATAGCGCAATCTGTGGTCATTAGTGGTCGATCTGTCGGATCATACACATCCGTTACTTGACATATATGTATAGAGAGAGAAAGAGAGACAGACTGACAGACAGACAGAGATAGACCGAGAGAGAGAGAACAACAAGTTGGGTATTTATTTACGGATGTTTCTTAGGAATGATCCTACATCTTCAGCGTGAGCAGAAATATGACGATGGGAAGACACGTCATTGTTTGATTTATATTTGTAGTAAGTTGGTGGGCTGGGATTGTGTTTGAAGCTGTAAGCCGATGGCCAGGTCAAAATTGTTCGAGAAGACGCTTGGGATGAGGGTATTCATATAACTATCATCAGTTATCTGTTGGATAGGGGATAGGTATGTATATAAGGAGGATGAGAATGTGTTCCTGCTATCTCCGTGTATGTGGAGACTCTGGGTCGTGAGAGTGTATGCGTATATCTAAGGGACGCGTATGATTCTTGTGTGTATGTAAGTTTATTTTGTATTCTATGGTAACCTTTAACACCAACTAACACAAAGTGGAGATGTAGGATCATTCGCACGAAATTTCCCTGAATAAATACCCACCTACCCAACCTATAGTTTTCCCAATTGTCTATATATTTTCATATATATATATATATATATATATATATATATATATATATATATATATATATATATATATATATATATATATTAGAGTGATGTGATAATATCAGAAAGCTTGCTGGAAAATTATTCTTTTCATTTCCAAGTTTCGCCCGACTTGGCTTCATCAAGAAATGTGGAGGTTATACCAGAAAATGGAAAGTCATTATCACTTGGGACTTGACACATATCTCTACTCGGCCATCCACTTGACTGATATCCCCATCCATCACAGATCATAGACTTATAAATACATTTTCCTGTATAACCTTCACATTTCTGGAAAAAATAAGTTGGATGAAATGTCATTGTTATATCCACCGAAACGTGAAGTCTTAATACTTCTTAATGAAACACGATCACTCTGACATTTCTATGTTTTGTGCTCAATTATATATCATTTACTAATCAATACAAAAGAACAAGTTTTTTTCATTGTTGTTAAAAAAAGGTCTTAGTTTCTCGGTAAAAATACGTCGCAGAAGAGAGCAAACAAGAAGCATTTCAGACGAACTGAAAATATCTTTAAGGTTATCTAGAATTTCTTTTTAAAAATAGAACTTGACTGAATGAACAATATTTTCCTACGTATTAGAAAAGCAAACCTGTCACCATAACTATCAACATTGGTTTCTTCAGTTTTTAAGTTGGTCTGGCCGGCTGGCTACGTATATATGTATCGTGCGTACAGGCTGCACCAATGGAGCTAAAGGGCAGAATGTAAATTTACTGCAATTTCACATAGTTTATATGCAATGGACAGTCAGTTTATACATTTACTATTTACTCATTATTACGTCTAGAAAAAATTTGTTTTTTTTTTTAAATACCCCCAATAGGTTTTTAGTTGGGGGTCAGTTTACACTGTAAGTTCATGCTAAATTGATCCCTTAGTTTTAGCCCAGCAGCATGCTTGTTTTGTTTTGTTTTGTTTTTTTTTAATTGGATTTTTTTAGTGGTCACTGTCCAAGAAAAGGCAAGAGACGTAATTCGTTCATTGATCACCCTTTTTTCCAATTTTGAAATTGACCACCAGTAACACAGAATGCGGCCGGAAAACATTGGTCACGTGACGATTTCAACTGAGTGACTAACCCGACCGTATTTTCTTGCAGTCAGATATTGTCAAATCTATAGTCGTCCTTCTATTAGCTGTATGATAAGTTTAGGATGAAATCATGTTGACAATAAAATATCCTGGCCAGTTAATGTTCATCCCTGTTATCGATAGTTAGACTTCAAATAATATTTGTCGGTTCCAATGATGCTACTGTTAGAATAGATTCTGTTTCTATTAACTAATGGCGATGTAGCTATTGATAAGATTAGAAAACAGATGAATAAAAATATCTATATCTCTTTACGATAGGTATTAGCTGAAAAAAAGTGTCATGACTGGAACTCAATGTTGCCAACCTACCCAAAAAATATTTTCACGCTAGTTTGACTGCCGAAAAAACTAACTCAATTTTTTTAAATGGCCAAAAAATGTCCCCAAACACCAAAAAGATGCTTAAAATGGACAAAAAATGACAAAAAAGGAGCCCCAAATGGCCAAAATGTTAAACCATTTCTGCTCTAATTTAGCCATTTTCACATTGCTGATTTATTTGGACGGAATTCTGTCTGAAGATGGAGATTCGATATCCATGTTTTAAAACCACAAGAATAGATAGCCACCTTTACCGACTTGCGTTGTGCCAGAACAAAATGATAGCAGTCGATATTAGAATGATGTGAGTTAAAGAAAAACATAGTTTCACAGTAAGTGTGATCACCTTAAATAAAATCATCTAAATCAATTTGAGCTAACGACACACATGGCCTTCAAAAAGAATAGGTAAGCATACGTCTTATTCACTCAAAAACGTTAGGATCAGTGCCTGGAAAATGGTCGATAAATGAATGAATCGAAATTAAATATCTTTGGGTCTAATGGTCGGAGGTACATTCGAAGAAGGGTTGATGAAGAGTGCCACCTGTACTGCATTACAACAACAATTAAGCACAGAGGAAGGTAAGTCATTGTGTTTGGATGTATGTCTAGAAACAGGGTCGATCTGTTGAATCAAACTGAGCGAATAGAGTGGCGAAGTGTGACGTGATCAGCCGACTTCCGATTCAAACAAAAATATCGTACAATAATAATTTTTAGATGGAAATTTTCTACAATCTTTTTTCTTATTAATGACATTGAAAGGTTACTAGTTTCAGGCATTTTTATCAACGTATCGACTTTGTTCTCAAAAGTCCGTTAGAGTACCTAGTGCTATTGATCAAAGTTTCTTACGGAAGAAACAAATGAAAAAGCAGTAAAATGGCTAAAACTTATCAAAATTCCTACTCAGTATAAACTGACTGTCCATTGCATATGAACTATGTGAAATTGCAGCCAACCAGACCAGCTTAAAAACTGAGAAAACTCCGATGAGAGTTTTCAACAGGCAAAATTTTCCCTATGCAAAATTTCTAGTGCGATATCTAGGGCCAGTGAAATGATTCTGCAAGAGAAGATAACTGCGGTAATTTATGGGTAGAGTCGCTTCCCCTGTTAGAAGCTCTTTCAATCAGTCAAAAAGTGAAAAAAGATTTTTTTTTAAACGCTTGCAAAAAGCCAAAAATAAAAATAGATTAAAAAAAGATCTTTACAAGCACTTGAAAAATAACAGGATAATTTATCAGTTTGTCTTCTTTCATACAGTATCGGATGTTTTTTTTTAATTTATGGTTTTAGGATTAAGTCTGTCGTCTCTTCCTTATTCAATCAAACATTAAAAATAACATTGTAACAGAATATAATTATACTTATATTTTATTTGGGTATTTGACGAAAAAAAACGAGACACTGTAGCTAAAGGAGGAACATTAATATTCACTTTTTTTAAGAAAGAATTTTATTTTTTTGATCACTCACAGATAGGCAAGTGTATGAAGAAAATTATATGTTTTAATTTAATCAAAGAGCAAAAATATAAAATTGCAATAGGCTATAACTATACTTATATCTTATCAAGGTATTGAATATTTCATTTATATCAAAGTTTGAAAAAAATAATTTTTGACACTTTTGTCAGCTCTTCTGTGCAAAAATTATTTCTAAAAATCAAAATGAAAGGATTATTTCTAAGTTAGAGCAACATTACTCGTGGCACTATTTTCAGTAGCATTCACAGAGGGCATATCAGGTAGATTTCAATAATGGCCCTTAAATGGGTGTTATAAAGCACAGAAAATGTCCACATCTTCAAGGTTCTCATATCCATTTCAAAATTTTGGGAACCAATGTTGAGCAGTATGTTTGTTGACAGTCTCCTGGTCAAATACTTGGTCAATATTGCAAGCAGTTTCCACAAATTTATGTCTCATTTTCAATCCATTCAATAAAATTGCTTAATTTTGCTTTTTTCCATCTTCTATTTGACAGCCTCAAATAAATCAGAATAAATAATGAAAAGAAAACATTCCACTTGATTAAATCAAGCTTAATTCATGCTTTAAAATGGTATATCATATGAACATAGTTCAAAAATAGTTAATACCAAAAATAAGCAACAAAGTTCAAAATGACAAAAAACATATATATTCTGGCATCAATCCATTGTCTATATCAGAGAGATCTCTTAATATTTTTACAGTATGCTAACTTAGTTTTTAGCCTTTTCCCTATAGGATATATCACTTTTGTCAATCACTTTCATAAATTTTGTCTAAATATAATTAGATATAATTAAGAAGATTCTGGTAAGTGTTTTTAGACTAATATCAATTAGTTTTACACAAATGTGCTTTTATACACAAGTACATTATACTAATGATAATTTAGACGAGAGTGATTTTAGACGTAAAAGCTGTAGATAAAAAGATATTTGCAAAAGTGATATAGACAGATCTACCTAAAACTTCAAAAACACATGCACCTAGACTGTGGTTAAATTCTATTTGCAAAATAAGTCTGCCATTGTTGATTTTAGATGGCTGATGTGGAGCAACAAATTTTAGATGCTAAAATACATGTCAGGGATATTTTTTATTGGAATCTCTTTTCTCTGAATAACAAGGTTTTTCATTCATAAATAATATTGATTCCTTTCTGAGACTTTCTGTTATTGTATATTCATATACAGAGCTCAACAGATGTTGGCCTTTAAAAAGTAATATATTTTAATATTTACATTTACACTTCACATCTTCTCAACAATTTGATGATGAGTTGAGAAACCCTCTATTATATTAGTATATAAATATCCATAAGTCTGGTTAGTCACTCAGTAGAAACTGTCACATGACTAACGTCTTTTGGCATCATGTCTATTTGGGAGTGATCAATTAAAAAATTAGGAAAAGGGGTCATCAACGATTAAGTTACTTCTCACGCCTTTTATTTGGGCTGTGATCACTAAAATCAGATTTTCCAAGAAAACAACAATGCACAAACTAAGTGATCAATTGCATATTGATTACCCCACTAAAAACCTGTTTTTTGCGGAGAGGGCATTTTCGAAAAACAAAAAACAGTTTTTTTATAGACATAATACGGAATAAATGTTAAAATTTTTTAGCCCTCTTGCTCCATTGGTGTGGCCAGTATTCATAATACATACATACATAGCCAGACCAACTTAGAAACAGAAGAAACTTATGCTGACAGTTTTAGTTGACTGTTTCTAACACCAGATATACTCATTCTGAAAGAACAATCCTTGATGAATAAGTGAAAAACATAAATTTACTAATCTTTCAAATAGAAGAAGTAATCAAAATATGCACCATTATGAAAGGTAAAATACTTTGAACAAAACAAAACTTTAATTGTTGCTAAACTACACTAAAATGTCAAGTGCTAAAAGTCTGAAATTCCATTTCGTAAATAAACCAGAGTTTTAAAGTGTAACAAGTAATAAATTTATCTCAGAAATACTGAATACGTACTACGAGTATCGCAATATCCTAAAAGAGTTAAATACTGTGTCAGTCGACCACAATGACGTAAGGGACGCAACTCTGATTATACTTTATGGCCTATGAATAGATCATGTGATATATGGGATCGGCTGGATTAAGAGATTCCACCTTTGGTTATAGCAACCATTGCATGTATGTTTTTAACCTGTGTATATATATATATATATATATATATATATATATATATATATATATATATATATAACCCATTCGCTGGTCATTTTTACCCACGTACCAGCACCAGTAATACGACAAATACCTCTAAGAGTGACATTAAACACTTCAATAAATTATACCTAATATGATGTCTTTTTAAAAGTATTCCTTTTTTTGTTTAAAGCATTTAATTTACATTCTGTAATTTAATTATGAGTCGACCAAAATTTTCTGGTTGGATGTGAATATCATTACCATTAAAAGTACCAAGTGATGCCAGACAGAAAAAATAGTCATAAAAACAAAAATTAGTAAAAAAAAAAAAAAATTGGGAGAGACCGGGGAAGAGTGTGCCACAGGGGGGTGGGGGAGTTGGCCATTACCATATGTTGCAAGTTTCAATTGAAGAGAACTCTCAAGTCACTGTTCAGATGAAATGTTGAGGAAAACCCCAAAGAAGTTCAGTACATGGAAGCCAGACTGTGTTCTGATTCTCTCAGATTACATGAACAGCTATTTATTACAATAATATTAGAGTTAATAAAACTTCCACTTTCAACATTCATCTTGCTGTCTCATTCATGTGAATAGATAAGGGTTGTAATAAAGATGTGAGATTCAGCATTTAGTTGGTTATATTTTGATGGAGACTTATATTCTGTCTCAAACAAAATGGTGACATAAGTTCTTACAATCAACACCTTGGGGGAGGATACAGACCACTGTAGATCAGAGAGAAGTGGGCCACTGTTCATCAGAAAGGATTGGGCCAACGTTATGTACAAGAAGCAAGAAAGGATGACATAGAGACCATAAGACTGACACCAAATTATGCCAATGCCAAAGATTTTACTGCTAACCCTGAGAATGACTTTGTCCAATATCTTCAGACAACATAAAGAATGTAATTTGGTTCAACAACTGAAGCTACAAAAGAACTTGCTTATGAATATGCACTGAAAAATATCATTAAAACTCCTGAAACAAAGACTTCATGATTCATTATCAAGAGCTGAGAGTTCACTCCTCTGAACCTACCAGTATTGACAAAACAGCTCTTATGCCTGTTCCCAGCCCTCTGCCCTACCCCCAAGTCATTACAATAAAAAGGGAGGGGCAACTTGTTCAAATCACTTCTAGAGGAAAGAGAGATCTTGTGACTTTGGTTGGTGCAGTAAATGCAGTTGGCCGAACCATCCTTCCTTCACTAATGTTTCCACATGTATATTTCCATAAATACACGTTAAAAAAGGTTTTTCCTTTCCTCTGTTATTGCCTCCTTTCAAAATTTTGGTAATTAGTTGACCTATTGTGTTCAAGGTGGAGAGGTCTGGGCCAGAAAATAATGATACCAAAATGGTATTATAACTCAAAAATAATTTACAATGACATCACTCAGTTGGGACAGATATTCAACTACAAGGGTTAGCCTTCTGTATTATATTAACAATTCTGCATCCCTTTGAATACTTTGTAAGTAAAACTGAGAGACTAAAAAGTGACCAACTTTTTCCCGGATTCAAACTATAAAGGATATTCTTAAATTATAATTATAAAATGAATTACCATTACTTTCTTTATACATTTGGTTGTCTGTGAGTGATCAAAAAAATGAAATTTCCTCTATAAAAAAATTGAATACCAATCTTTTTAGCCTCGATGCTTGGTCAAATACCTAAATAAAATGTAAGTATAGTTATCTTGTTACCATGTTATTTTTTAATGTTGGGTTGAATAAGGTCTGTCTTCGAGACTACAAACCTAATCCTAAAACAAAAATAATCAAAATCATACAATACAGAGCGAAATGAGACAGACTGAGAAAATATCCTGTGTTTTCAAGAACATGAAAAGATATTTAATTAATTCATTTAATTTTTTTTTTTTTTTTGTCTTTTTGAAAGCGGGTTTTAAATTTATTTTTACTTTTTGCCTGTATGAGAGTTTTTAACAGGGGAAGCAACTCTGTCTATGAAATTAATATAGTTATTTTCTCTTGTAGATTTATTCCCGGCGTAGAATTATTTACGATGTAATTATTACTTTTTTCAATATTTTTACTTGGAACAGGTAGTCGCCTGATGACGTCAGAACTTTGCCACTTAATCGATCCAATATCAAAACTAAGTATCTAACTATATAGAAGATATCTGAATGCGTGTGTGTGTGCACTGCAATTACTCGACAACAGGCCAATGAGGCCATTGTATGAAGTTGACATTCACTACATATATTAATTAGCACACAAGGCAGTGCAGTGTCGATTTTGAAGCTTTTGGATCAGCAATTCTCGAGATATCTAATAAAAATATTTCTTTTGAATTTAGAGAATAGATCTTTCTTGATAGTGTCTATAAATTATCTATCTTTAATTCCGCTCTTTGGGATTATCTAAATTCAGACAAAATATTTAAATTGGCAACACTGATAACAAGTAACCAAAATACCTCGAACTCGTAGTTTCGTACGACGGGCAGAAAATTACTTAAATGTGACAATTATGGCAGGCTGCTCCGCATACCATCAACTCTGGACCTTTTCAAATATGTAACAGAATTATCTAAATTCAGACAAAATATCTAAATTTGCAACACTGATAATAAGTGTCCAGAATACTTCGAACTTGTAGTTTCGTACGACGGGTGGAAATAACTTAAATGTGACAATTATGACAGGCTGCTCCACACACTATCAACTTTGGACCTTTTCAAATATGTAACTCGGGAATGGGGTACTTCCCTAGTCTAACAACAATTAAAGAAATCTTTGAGTCGCTCTGAATGTACACCACAATTATCCAACAACTTGATAATCGCCAGGTATATATCAATGCACAGACCAGAGCATTGTCTAGTTTGAAGTTTTTTGGATTAACTGTTCTCGAGAAATCTAATTTTAAAAAATCAAAATTTAAAATAGAGCCTTTTCTTGATAATACGTATAAATTTATCTCCCTTGAATTCCGCTCTTTAAACTATCTAAACTTAGATGTAATATATCTAAATTGGCAACATCGAAGAGAAGTAACCGAAATACTTCGAAACCGTAGTTTTGTACGACGGACGAAAAATTATTTTACAAGACAATTATGACGGACTGTTCTACACACACCATCAAGTCCAGTCCTTTCAAAACATGCACCTTGGTGTATTAAAACAAATATACGAGTTCTGTCCGGAAAGTTTACAACCATAACGGAAAAAGTAGCCTTCCTAGGGAGATGGCACCTTACTCCCCTTCAAATACTTGGAAACTCAAACCCTTAGCCAAGCGTCCTTATCACTTTTCAAATTAGTCCACAAAACCCTCTATCGAGTTCACCATCACTCGCCTTGTTTATCTAATAATTAATTTTCATTATTCATTTATTTCGCTATTAGTAATTCATTGGTTACCTATATTACTATTTGTTATTATTTGATATTTAATTATCATTTTAGATCAGATAATAAAGTCTAGGAAAAAAATTAAAAATGAGCTCTAAACTGTAATTTGATGTTTATTTTAGAATATCAGATACGTGCTAATGTTTCCAGTGAAAAACCATCAGAATTTGTCGTGGTAAGTATGACTTCTGAAAACCATTGCCGAAACTTAACTCAGGAAGGATGGGAAGCATAAATTCGTTAAGGGAAGCAACTCTTGTCGTAAGATCCACTAAGTCCATCTTTTAAAAATTTACGGTTTTTCACTGGAAACTTTGGGACGTGTTTTGTTTTGTTTTTGTTTTGTTTTTGTTTTTTGTATTCATTTACTATTTTTCACTGGAATCATTTACACACAGCTGATTTTTTTTTAATTAGTATTTCACTTCAATTTTGTAGTCAAGTTTCGGTGAAGACAACATGAAGTCAGAGTTAACCTCTGACGGATCCCGAAAGGAATTTTTTTTTTTTTTTTTAATAAGCTGTATGCAAAGTATTCAATGAATTTTTTTTTAATTAAAAAAGAAATAAAAAATATGTCAAGGTCTGCTATTGGTTCGTAAATTCAGTATCAAAGGGAGGTAAGCGATTACATTGACATGCGTCTGCTACTACTAAAGCAGGAAATGAATGAAAGCAGACAGCTTGAACATTTAAAACGCGCTAAACGGAAATTATGGAGACAATTTGGCATTTTGAGGGAGACCTGTTTACCAACTATTTACATGAATTCTTCTGGAGGAACAGTGTCAGAGATATTTTTTCTTAATATTCAATGAATTCCTATTGCTAAATGCCGGTGTATATTCTTTTTAGTTTTATATGAAAAAAAAAAGTTTGTTGTTATTGGCATCATTGTAACATTAATCCTAAAAATATATCCTTTCTTCATAATTAAATTCAATAATTTAAAATTCAAATTTAATAAAATACAGTTTGAATTGTTAAAATTGTCTGATTTCGTATGTCAGTAGCAGTAGTGATAGCAAGCGCATAAACCAACGTGATCGCTTACCTCCCTTTGATGTTGAATTTACGAACCTATAGCAAACCTCTAACATGTCTAATCTTGTCGTGCTGAAGTTGTTTGTTTTTTCCTGTTTTACGGGTTGAAAAATATTTTTTAATTCTTTCATTCTTCCGTAATTAAGTTTTGGCAATGGTTTCACAAAGTCAGTTACTTACGAAAGATTGCCATTACTAACTGACCATACTTGGAATGGAATTCTTGGGTGTGAATAACTTCTTAGCCAAAAAATTTTAGACTTAAAAAAAGAATATTCAGTACTAAATAAACTTGAAATTAATGTTATGGAGGCACTTCTAAGATACAGTGGTCCCAACTCAAAAAAAAAAAAATCATGATTGATTTTATGTGCATTCGATCCATAAAATCTTCCTCTCTTCAGGGATTTGTCAGTTTTGAAATGAGTTCATTTTGTCAAGGTTTCAGAAGGGGGTCCTGTTTACAATAGAAATATAATATAAAAACGAGCCCTTACTTTGCGCCAATCCCAACATTCGTGTAATACGATTCTATCCTTTCTTTGTTTTGATTTTCAAACGTATGAGCTACATGACCATTTTTTCTGCAATTGTTCGAAAAAGCAAGAGAAGTCCCTAACATGGGGGAGAAAAATTATCAGTACGCAAGGTTTCCAGTAGATCATTGTAACACGAATGGCGGAAATTGGCGCAAAGTAAGGGTCAATTTTCACATGATATTTCCATTGTGAACAGGACCCCCGTTTAAAACCTTTAAAAAAATGAGTTTTCACAAGACTGAAAAATTCCCTTAGGAATGTAAGGTCTTATAAATCGAAAGCACAAAATTGGTCGAGGATAGAATATTAAAAAAAAATCACGTAGGAGCTTCGGCATGTCAGAGGTGCCTGACCTGATGGAGAAAAAAGATTTTCTACGCTAAACATTTTGGTTTTTGTATATTTAAATGCTTCTAACAATTGCAAATGGGCACAGTTGAGTTATAGAAATAAAAAAATAACTAAGACTATCGTTCTCTAACTGTCTGCCGTGGCACATTAGCGTGTCGCAACTTATCACCCATGTGAGAGTGTCGAGTAATACCCAAACGTGTATTTCGAGCCTTTGACGAGTCTATTAAATTGTTTTTAATCATAAGGTTTTGTGAGATTAATACATCACTATTCTGATAGAGACAGGTTTATGACATCGAGATACCTTTCCAACTTATCAGAAACTCTATTTTTATCAATATTTTACATTGAACTATCAATTGGAACTTGCTTACCAAACAAGTATAAGAATTACTAAAGTACTCACACCTTAGATGCCAACCTCGATTACTATTCGATGTATCTTGAGATAGTAACTATAACTTTTTAGTGACACTGACAGAAGAATTAAGAAAGAATACTGTTGATAAAAAGTTTCATTCATTGACAACTGAAACTTTTTTTCGTTTTGTTTTTTTGACTAATTCATTACATTTTCACAGTTCGTGTATTGTCATACAAGAGAGGGTGTTTTTTTGTCTTTTTGTGGACCATTGGATTAGAGAACCACGCGGCGGGCAGCATGTCAAGATAGAGAGAAGAGAAAAGTTGCAATTTGGGTTAAACATCGTTCGAAGTGAAAACGAGGCCCTAAAATTCCTCGTTAACGCATGCGCATTGTCATTTAGAGGTGGTGGTACTTGTGGCCACAGAAAAAAGAGAGTCGTTATTCTTCTTCTTCCTGTTATCAGGTTTTAAGATTTTCGTTTTTAAAATGGAACAAGTGAAGATGGAACAGGATACCGGCGAAAGTGATAAAAGTTCCGATGAAGATACAGAGTCATCTGGTTCCGAGGAAGATAGTTCTGGTCAGTTTATTTCCTTGTGCACGTTCTTCCTTCATTCTGTTTTCAACACAACAACCAGTGTGGTTATGCGATATGCTGCCTCTGTCCCATAATAGTTGTCACATATGTAGTTATAAACGTATATATAAATGTAACAATTATTATGGGACAGATGTAGTACTAAATTCAAATTTATCGTTAGATTTACGTTTGAAATGAAAGAAACAAATCGGTTTTAGTGATCTTCATTTCTGTAAATTGTTCACTTTAACCCTTTATAAAGATTCTTTTTTTATTCTAAGATACTTTTTAATCTTTTTAAAACTATTTTCTATTGTGGTTGTTAAGGTTATCCTTCATTTCTTCATTCACTCATTAGTCTGTATACCTCGTCATCTAGTCTCTAATCTTCCATGCTTTAATGTTTACGATGGAAAGAGAACTTCAAAAATGAATCCTGAGCGTATTTTTTTTTTAAATATGAATCTGCAAGCTTTATGCTTTCATCTTGGCTTTATTTACAAACATTTAACTCTTTTTGATTTTAGGCTGACCACCAGTTTTTATTTTAGATTTTGATATATTTTTTTTGTACTGTAGGCGCGCCATTTTTACTGAGCCGAGTAACATCAACGAATATTTGTCTTTTATTTTAATATTTTCTAAAACCTTTTCAGGATATTTGCTATAATAAAGCCTCTAAATCTTTATTTTATATACATATATGTAGTTTTTCCGTCTGATACTTCTAACATAAAATCGGTCTTATTTAGGTTGTATTTTCTATGTTGAGATTATTTTTTTTTGTTTTTAAAATTAATTTTTTTTTTAAACTCTGCACTTTTAAAATGCTAACGTTGTAGAAAACTGCACGATTTCTTTAAAGATTTTGAAATTTTGTAATAAAGAAAAATTCCTAATTAGAAATAACTCCAATTTGAGATAATAGAAAATAAATCTGTTTTCATTATTTACGTTTTGGGTAATTTTAAAAAGTTCCAAGTTTTGTGGGTCTCTCTTTAAATTCAAGAACAAAAAACTTGAAAGTTCGTTTGGGTTTTTTTGTTTTTATTTTTCAAGTCTACACTTTACCTTTTCATACACTGATGTAATTATTATAGGGTTTGTTTTGGCACAAGGTCACGATTGTGGGGCCACCAGTGAGGAACTAATCCTCTACACAGCAGTCTGCTAGACTAGAGAGATCCCTAATAACTACACTACTGACATAAACAAAATATAATTGGGTCATAATTCGTTTCACGTGGAAGACAAGAGATAGTCAAAAAAATTAATCGGATACAATTGTTAATTTTGTTTTTATTACGATCGAACTAAAAGGGTTAACCAAAATCCAAGTTTTTATTTTACATGTTTATCATATATATATATATATATATATATATATATATATACACACCAAATTGAAATTATAACTTTCTTTCTTTTTTGGGGATGTCCATGCAAGTAATAAATAAATATATTTGTAATATTTAAAGCAACCCGTAAAAAATGAAATAACAACTGCTTTATGGTAGTAGTAAATTTGCAGTCAAGTTCAGAGCCTCTCTGTTGTAAACAAACAGTAGAAGATTGATGAAAATATCTTTTCTCACCAGTATTTCTTTTTCTCCTTTCTGTATAAATCTCTGATCTTGGAAAATGTCCCTAAACGTAGTTTCAAGAATAAACCCACTTTTTATCTATATCATGACACTTTTCAATTAAATCTAAAACATTTGAACCTCTTAGTTCTTTCCACCTTATTTTAGGAATGCATTTCTATTGTCATATTTGCATCTGACTGCTTTATATTGAGAGTTGAAGAGAAAAAAAAAAGAATTGGATGTTTTAGTTGCTTGAGACTATGAACTCAAAATCAATCTTTGTCCCCTCCCACCCAAAAAGAATTAGCAGAATTTTTTCTCCCCCTTTTCAACTCGAAAGTGAAACTCATTTCAGAATTTTAATGGAAATATTGGGTCTCTTCAGTTTTCTTAAATGTGCTAATCAAGTGCATGACAATACAAAATCAGTTGAGGTTATCATTCAAAATGAATTGACTTATAAACCCTTGTTGGAAGAAATAGTTTGACTATAGTAGAAAAGCTGTGGATTGAGAAATAGAAATAACTGGAAAAGAATTACCTGGTGAATCCTGGTTAAATGTAAATAATATTGTTATTTTACCTATAAAAACTACAATATATCCAATTGATTAACATTGTGCATTGTACTACACTTGTGCAAGTAAAAATAACACGATATTTTGCTTGTAGTTTTTTAGTACTAGTGCGTTATTGGGAACTTTATTTAGGCCTTTTAATACATATCGCAATGTAAATCATATTCATTCTAGATTCACCTCTGCTTTGTATTATTGACTGATAGTAAAGCATGTGGGATCTTGTTTGTATCTTATTTACTTGTTTACTTTTAAATTCATTTTAGATCAACTAAGTTTATAAAATGCTGCATTCTATCCCAATTTGAAGATTTTAAAATAACCGTGAAGAAATCCTGTTCAATGAGATGTCTGTCCTAATCAATAAGCAACATCTTAGATGGAAAATAGTTGCTTTAGAAATAAACAGTATGAGATGATATCTTTGTATTTTTTCCTTACTTCTTAATATTTTATTTCATGCATGTGTGTATATATATATATATATATATATATATATATATATACACACACACACACACACATGCATAAAATAAAATATTAAGAAGCAAGGAAAAAATACAAAGATATCATCTCATACTGTTTATTTCTAAAGCAACTATATATATATATATATATATATATATATATATATATATATATATATATATATATATATATAATTTTTTTTTTTTTTCCTTATTTAGAAATTGATGAAGAAGAATCTGAACGACGGAGGGCTGAATGTCTTGAAGATATGGCAATGCTGGAACATCAATTTTCTGCTTTAAAAGAAAGGTGGGTAAATTGCGAACTTTTTCAAAAAAAAATTGGCCACTTTTTGTGGTTGTGATTGTTGTTAGTTTGTTTCATGAGAAACACCTTTCAGGACCTTTGCTCCATGAAGAAAAAAAGAGTAATTGGTAGTTAGTTTGTGATACATTAAGGTTTTATTCAATATCTCTTTAGGACTTCGGACTTAATCGCATCATTTTATTAATAATAACTTTGGAAACAGATTTTTTTAAATGACACCTTTTTCTCCTAAGTAACCTCTCTGCAAGTATGCTAAACCTTTTTTGTCTATCTTGATATGGATTAATTTCATAGCTTTAGTGAAATAATACTCTTTCTTTTTTTTTTAATCTATTCAAAATTATGTCATAAATTTGTCATAGGTCTTGTATGATGATGAAATGTTGAATGGTACAGTTTTATCTTCTTGACTATCTGCCATGTGTAGTAGAACATGGTGTTAAATCAATAGAAAAGATACTAATCCTGATAGTATTTTTGTTTTGCATAAAGACAAATATTGAGCTGAGACTAAAGTAATTAATTATACTGGGAGTAATACAAATTAAAGATAGATTTTTACCATTGATGTTTCATTTTTACTTTCAAGTAAGATTTTGGCAATATTAACTGATTCGTTGCTCCAAACCTATTGATTGTGACTTGATATTTTAATTCGTTCACTAATTCCAGCTTGTCAAACTTTTTCAGTCAGTTTCAAGATTTCCTCTTACTAAATGTTACTTGGTAATAGCCTGAAGTTTTTGTTTTTTTTGTTTGTTTGTTTGTTTGTTTGTTGTCTTTCAATGGCATTAAGTCCTATTACCTTTGCTAACTTTATTCAAGAAGATCTCTTGATTGTATTGCTATAACCGTCTTATCAGCTTATATTTTTGTTTTGTTTTTTATTGTCAAAATAAGTCCATTTTTTTATCATCAATCTTTTCATTGAAGATGAAAAAATGGCATTTTCAGCATATGTTATTTTTTTTCTAATTGTAAGTTGAAAATGCCACTTAAATGCAAAAATAGAATGGTGCAGTTTATGAAGAAGATATTATGAATGATTGAATACGTCAGATGTGGCTTGCAAAGTTTAGTATTGGAGATTTCTCACTGAATGATGCTCCATAGTTGCATAGATCAATTGTGGATGGTAGCAATCAAGACATTACTTGAGAATATTCATAATGCTTAAAATACCCCAATCAATCCTTGAAAATCATTTGCCCCAGTTTAGTTATGGTAGTAGTTTTGATGTATGGCTTCCAAATAGTTAAGTAATAAATTATGTCCAAAAAGAAAAAAACTTACTGGATCATATTTCCACTTGCAATCTGCTACCTAAACATAACAAAAGAAGTTCTTTTTATTTTCTAAACAAATTGTGAAAGGCTATGAAAACTGAATACTTTTCAATAAGAGATTGTTGAGCTGGCAAAATGAACCATCACTAACTGTATCAAAGGCCAGTCTTCATCTACAGAAAATGATGCTGTTTGTATTGGTTGGATTTGGAAGGAATTCGAGCTCCTTCTGGAGGATGAAATGATTGATTTGAATAAGCACTGCTACCAAATAGATTGATTGATAAAAAATGTTCAGAATTAGTTATGAATAAGGCTATGATTTGTATATATTTGGGAAGAACACACATACAATTTAATTGCAGTTTTTAGGTAAAGTGTTAAATAGCCCCACCAGTTTTTGTCAGCCAATTTTTTTTCTTTATCATGTAAACTTTGATTAGATTTTTTACAGTTTGATGTATAAAATCTCGGTAATAACTATAACAGTGATGACAAAAGAAAAAAAACAGAGCATACCAAATAGCCCTATAGTCTAGTGCGTAAAAAGTTTCCTGGTTCTGTTTTGTTTTTTATGAATGTTTAATATTATAATGCTCATTGGGTGAGAATCTTACTGTGTTGTAATTCAATTTATTTCAATTAAAAGAAAACTGTTCACGGTTAATGCTACGAAAATGAAAGCTTTAAACACTTGAAAAGTAATGAAAAGTTCGTAAGGCCTTTCATTTTCACTTTTTGATAAGATTTTCTTTGTTGTTTTTTTATCACCATGTGTTGACGGTTGTACTCTCAGATGTATGTCACATCCGGTAATCTTTATTGATTTTTTTTCTTTCTTTATTCCATTCATTTAAGTATATTCTTATTCCTTGTTTTAAGTCTCACATCTTTTCTGAACTCCATAATTGCCAATATATTAAGAGTCTAGTAAGGTTTCTTTTTTTTTTCTCTCTCTTCCCAATTGATCAGTTTTTATAATCAGTCATCCTTGTTATCACCTCACAGAAGTTTCATCCATAAGAAATCATCATTACATTAAGAATCATCGGTTACCTTAGATGTAGAATGAATTTAAATAATATCCTGATTGTTTTTAATTTTTTTTTTTTTTTTAATTTTTTCTTCCCCAATGTCCGCTATTAGCAAAATACTGAGCTGAGTATTATCAAGTCCATTTACTCATCATCAGTATTTATTAAAACAAAATATTGTACTTGACTGAACAGAGGAATCAAATTTTTCCTGTAGCAAAACAAAAGCAGCGTTAACCTCCACTCAAACAACACTTAAAATTTACCTTTACAAAATAAAACCTTCAAATTCTTCTATTGAGTGTAATCAAATTTCTGCACTCAAATTACAATGCAAGAACAACAGAACTTCTCCATTTTCACGACATAACTTACTTCTTGCAGACTCATATATATTATGCCATATACTAAACGCCCTTTCACTTTTGACAGAAGCTGGTGTACTAAGATATCTTAAAGCTAGTTCACTCATAAGAGGAAAATTTTCCTTTGAATTTTTTCAACATTCAAATGGGTTGCCATTTCTCCGTAGTAAGGGTGAATGTAAATAATCCTGCTGTTCTCTATTGCGAGTAAAAATGATGCTTGTTCCTTTCTTTATTTTCTTATTTCTTTGAGATCCTTGTATCTGCTCATTTTCTCTTTTACAAAAAGCCCATTCCTCAAATAAATCTGAGAAGGTGAGAGATGCATTTCCTCGATCCTGATCATCCCCAGAAAGTGAACAACGTATCTTTTGATCGAATCACCTTCAGATTACAAATCGTCAGCATCTTTCAAATTTTCCAATGTCCATTCCTTGATCTTTTTCTATCATATCTGTTCTCTGAAATGTCATTTTAAATCTATGATCTAGTAAAGAAGACAGATGCAAAAAATTGTCTCCCAGATATGCTGGAAATCTGTTAGGAACTGAAGATTGACATTCTTCAATTGTGGCATGAATTCCATTGAAGATACTGCTTGTTTTCACTTTTGTTAGATATAGATTCATAGCATGAATTATTGGGATAATCAATGAAGTAGCTTCTCTCTCACCTGCTTACATAGTAATTTCTTAGAATGGTTTTATAAGTTGAACTATCTTTTTCTGCAAGACTCAATTGATGAGAATTTATTGTAAGAATGTTGGTATCTGTAGCATATGTAGCAAAGGCTTTTTGTTGTCTAATGTTTCTATCTTGCTTGTAGTAAGTTGAATTCCATTGAGTTGACACATCCTGAATTAATTTGTTTCTTTAAATCAAACTGATCCTGTAATTCTTTCAACTTGTTTACTACTGAATGGTTGAAATGCTTCATTTTTTCTGGTTATGGTGATATTCTTAGAGCTTGCTGCACATATATAGATTTATTTAATGATAGTTGAAGGGTGTGTATGAAGCAGATAGTGACTCCATTCCTAACTAACTAACCATATTTGCTCTAGAATCTCGCAGTACTTAGAAAATATTGTTTGTCAGCTTATGATTTTCAAGAACATTGTTTAACTCTTATCATTGATTATGACTAACTTTTACCTTTTTCCTAACTTTCTGTTGCTTTTTATCACAACTTTGAAATGGACTGTTATCCAACAGCAATTACTGAATAACGTAATTGGGTATAAAGAGGAAGACCACTGAGAATTGAGCTCACATCCTCTAGCTAGAGGGGACTCAGTATACGCTTTGTGTATTTAACTATTCAATCTCAGGGACTTTATAGTTAAGCAAAAGCTGGTTTTAACATTTAAAACCCAACTCCTTACAACTGACATTCCACACTTGTTAATGTTTACAATTGAGACCTAGTCTTCTAATACAATATTTTTTTTTTTTTTTTATATATATATTTATTCTTGGATGTGATATAAAAAATTTAAGATATCATTGTATTAAAGACTACTTGGTCTCAATTGTAGAAGATCAGATGGAAGTTAGGTTTAAGGTGTAATATCAGCTTCAGCTTAACTATAAAGTCTGAATGATTAAAGCGGCCAGACATATGCTGGACACCCTCTAGCTAAAGGGTGTGTGCTCAATTCTCACCATGAGTCTGCTCTTTATTTCTAATTGCATTCTTCAATTTTGGCTGTAATTTCAGGTGTAGGTAAAAGCTGGTCAAAATCAATGTTTCAATACTTAATCATATCAAATGTTGTGAAAGTCTTAACTGTTTTTCCTCCTTGGTATGAGAGCATTTGCTGATAGTTTTGTCAAAGCGTGGTGAACCTAATTAAACCTCCTTTTTCTTTTCTTTTTTTTTTCAATGTCCACTAGAGAGAGACAATAAAATAGGAAACAAGTTTGTCAATAACAGAACAGCATTGATTGAATTGCTTTATATTTTTGTTACTTTATAATTAACCATACATTTTATATTTCGTGCCCCTATTCATTATTATAATCTGTACAACTCGGTATGGTAACAATATAGTACTACATGCTTATGCAGTATATGAGAAGAATTAATCAGTAATTAGCCATTAATTTTAGGCCGACAAATCATTAATCGGTGCAACCTTAGCCTGGACCAAGTTCCATATCAATCCAACTTGATACAGCTGAGGAAATTGATATTTAGCATTGTTAGTTGTGGTTGTGATAGCAAGGTAAGATGGTTCACCTGAAGGTCTGTACCATGTTTCATATCAATCCAGTGTGATCTAGCTGAAGGAATTAATGACCTATATATTAGGGACCAACCAACCAAAGAGTCTCTTAGAGATGTGTGTGTCTGAAAAAATGTTAATATCTTGCAGGAAATTCTTTACGTTGGTAAATAATTGTATGAAAATCTAACATAATTCAACACGTGATCACAACTTGGATTTTATCTGTTGTTATTATAAGCATAAATTTGTTTTTTCGTACTTAGGTCGTAAGGAAAACAAAAGCTGTAAAAAAAAACAGTGTAAATAATAATTATTATTTCACTGGAGTTTCATGTGTCCTGTAAGAAGCCTGTGTACTTCTTATATCATGTATTTTCAACCTTTAGCTCTCAGCATTTTTTTTTTTTTTTTTTTTTTTTTTTTTCTTAATTTTATTTCATTGCAAAGATTTTGTACACTTAGTAACTTTGAAAGCCTGTAACTTGTGTGTCTGCTCTGGTATGACTGACATAACAATACAACCATGAGATTCAAACACGCTATCATTCAGTGATCAGTCGTCTGCTGTGTCAGGGCATATTTTTCGTCAAACAAAGTTGTCTACTGAGTGCTAGAGGTTGAACAAAAGAAACAATTGCCATATTACATGAAAACATAAGCTTGGTTTCTTTCTTTTTTTTTTTTTTTTTTTCCTCTAACTCTTCAAGTTTAGTTATTGCAAATTTATTCAAAAAGGTTGGTGCATAACTTAACTGACCACACATACATATTTTCTAATCTTCACGTGTATTACGAAATTAGAAATAAGACTTATTTGTTCATCACTGAATGACAAAATATTTTCAAGCAGTATTTGCATTTTTTATTGTTCCTACATTAGATTTAATGGATCAGTAATTGCCACATTACTTATTTGACAAACAGGAATAACCCTTCTGGAGGAAAGATACAGAAAATGCTTTACCAACTTTCTTTAGTATCTAGCAATCTGTATGATATGGAATTAGTATCACTATCTACTTCTAAAATGGCTCGATAAAAAAAACTTGAATATATATTTTCTGCTTTGATATGATATCTATCATAGTTAATGAGAGGTAACTGCTGTTTTGAAAGTCTGTAAGTGTCTTCAACACTTGAACACATTTATTTGAACTTCAACAAATTCAATGTTGCAGTTTCAAGAACATTATTATCACGGCATATCAAAACCAGGGCTGTGGCATTGGTATACAGAACTTATGATTCCAACTCCTCAATCTGTTATTACTAACTTTGTCATCTCCATTTGTAATTAGACTAATTATGATGTAACAATAAACCTGAGATGACTCCGAGGATCGCATAGAGATTAATAACACTGGTCAACACTACTTTTCTTACCAATGATATTGGAGCAATTTTAGGGTAACTTTGGAGTGCTGGTTCCAAATATGGCAACAGTTTTGCCAGATCCACTATTTGTTGAGATAATAAATGTCCCATATTTGAGAGTTCAGCTCAGTCAGCCTTCAGGGCCATTGTCATTTCCATGTATATACATTCGTTGCTAAATTTATCTTTAGGTATTTGGCCATTTAAATGGTTTCAGATTTTTAATATTACTTTCATTTCTATTAAAGTTAGAGATGCCCATTATCCCAAAAACTAGAGCAAATTTTGCTAAACTTTCATTTCTGGATTCATCACCCACCCATCCCAAATATCATAAATATGTTGAAACATCTATGACAACTAAGGAAAAAGTTACTTTTAATCATGCTGTGTTAATCATCCAATCATCGCAACTATTGCAATCATGGGACATCTAATATTAATTCTTCATCTGCATAATAATATACATTTCTGTCCCGTTGGATGAATAATTGGTAATTCAAAGAATGTTGATACAGTTTATCTTATTTCATCTACAAATAAATTGATGATTTATACTCCTTGTCATCTTTGAAAATAATCTGTCCTTGAATAAAAGCTTGCAAGTCTGAGGTTGATTAACCAGCAAACTATATGCAAATTTCCTTCAAGAACCCAACAAAGCTGAAGATGTTAATTGTTGTATATCACCCATACTGCTATTGGACCTGCCTGTGTGGTGGCAAGAATCCAGCTTAATGAATAGATGTGATGAACAATAATGGTGGAGATATGTTCTAGTCATTGATTGTATGCAAACCTTGAAAGATTGACAATTCAACCCCTTTTCAAGACAGAGCTAAATTGTCAATTGACTGTGGGTGACCATAACCAAATAAAGCCAGGTTCAACTCTGGTTATACTGCCATGAAAATATCCAGTTGATTAGTTTAGATATATACAAAGCAGAATATTACAGTTGAGTGACTTACAGAGATTGTATGTTTTCCTGTGAATAAATTTCTTCTTTATCCTTCAACAATTGTTTATTCCATAAAGCAATTCATGACATTAATATAAATCCTCTTGGTTCATGTTGCAGGTTGTATGAAGAACGAATGAAACAGGTAGATGAAAAATTGGACGAGATCAGAGCTGGAAAGGCCCTTGATTATTGGCGTCCCCTCGGTCAATTGGAGGAG
Source organism: Thysanoteuthis rhombus (assembly GCA_963457665.1). Lineage (NCBI taxonomy): Eukaryota > Metazoa > Mollusca > Cephalopoda > Oegopsida > Thysanoteuthidae > Thysanoteuthis > Thysanoteuthis major. The sequence goes on along the minus strand of OY735234.1, from coordinate 11,351,163 downwards.
AATAAAGCAATAAGAATACAAGTTGCAGGTACAGAAACTCTTTTCTTTTTCTCATCTTTACTACTCTTACTACCCTTTTTTCTTCTTTACCAATCTTTTTCCCTCTTCCTCTCTTTCCCTCTTCCTCTTTTTCCCTCTTTCTCTCTTTCTCTCTTTCTCTCTTCCTCTCTTTCTCTCTTCCTCTCTTTCTCTCTTCCTCTCTTCCTCTCTTCCTCTCTTTCTCTCTTTCTCTCTTTCTCTCTTCCTCTCTTTCTCTCTTCCTCTCGTCCTCTCGTCCTCTCTTCCTCTCGTCCTCTCTTTCTCTCTTTCCCTCTCTCTTGTCTTGGTGACGGATTTTATTAAGTTTTAATGATAAAGAAAGTAAGTCCAGTTGAAAACTCAATAGAAACAAAAAAATGTCTGGGGGTGGGGGATGAAAAGACATTTCTCAAAACATAGGGAGCAAATGTTAACATTTTCTGCTCTCTAGCTCAATTAGTGTGGCCTGTATATATAGAGCATACATAGCCAGACTGGCATAAAAACTGAAGAAACCTAGGGTGGCAGTTTTTGTTGATGGTTTTTTTTATATGCTTGCTTTTGGTAGATTAACTGATATTCAATTGATAACAAGAGGGACATCTTGGCTTTCAATTGTTGTTGATGAAAGTCGTTAAAATTACAGTCAAGTTATAAGTGTTTCCTCAAAGTTGAGGATGTTTCAAGATTTCTTTGTAACTGCAGGCCATTTGCTAATGAGTTTGATTAGTGTGGAGAAAGTGTTGCAAGTTTGCTCTCCGAAGACCTTAGTCTTCAAAACCCCCTTTGTCCGTGGTGTAGCAATGTTGGGACGAATGGGAGACTTTTCAAATTGCAGGTATATTCTAGTACTACAGTTTATCTTGGTCCGTCTTGATGCATCAAGATAAGTATATATAAGTAACTTTTCAAAGTGACGTATGAAAAATTACCTAGTTAAATGTTTTTTTTGTTTTTTTTTTTTTTTTTTTGATAATTTTTGGTATTTTTCAGGAATTCTGAATTTTTTTAATTGATTTGTAATTCCAATCGAATATTGGTTAGTGTTTGCAGATCCTCCTATAATCTTACTAGTTTTTCTGTGTGGGTTCACTGTTACGTGAAGGTTGTATTTTTATATCCATTCTTCACTTTCTTCAGGTATTTTGAGAGAACTTCGGTTACAGTCCATCAAATGTAAATATGAAAGTGAAGAAGTCGCAGCACGCCAAAATATGGAAGTAAGTTAGCCATTACCTTATTTTATTTTAATTTCATTTTTTATTTATTTCTTATTTATTTTTTTGTCTTATTTTATTTTATTTTTTTTAATTTTTATTTCAATTTTATTAAGTTGTGTCAAAAGTATTTTCAGTTTTTCACCTAACTTTGTAGATGAAAATGACAATTAGGTGTAGAGAAAAACTCAAAGGATACATATTACATCTCAGAATTTTCTATTATTTCATGGATGTATTTTAATGCATTTCAATGGGGCCTAGCTATCTTTTTCCAAGAAAAAATCTCAAAATTTGTCCACAGAATAATTAAAGATTTTTTGATGTAACACCTATCTCTGAGTTTTTCTCTTCACTTTCCAAACGTCATTTTCATCTACATTTTGTCAGATCACTTCACATCCACAGTACAAGCATACAGAACTCTTTCTTTTGAAGCTTATGCAATGCTTTACAGATGGATTCTTTCAATGATCTGAGCTTATCAGTTTTCACCTGATGGTGATTAGGTTCTCCTCTACCTTGCATTCCAAACTATCACCATCTGCAACTGATGGTGGTCGTCCACTTTTGGGTTTTATTTCATGAGACAAATCGCCACCTTTAAAAACGCTTAAACCTGTTTTTGGCAGTATGGTCAAATGTTATTTCAATCCCTTCTTCTGCCGAATTCTGCAAGCAGCTTTGAGGCCCATTTTAGAACAATACCTCAAAATTACCAGAATCTCAATATTTGTATCTGCCATTAAAACATCTGAAACAGAAGGTACAGGTGATTAGTATTGATCATGATATGATTGTCTAGAAAGCTTTACAGGTTTAAACACAAAACATTAAAAGCTTTTTCAAGAGATTTTTTGTGTCATGTCAATCATCTATTTCCCAATGTCTGTCAATGCAATTCAGGTATTTTTCTTCAATGTTTTGTTGTTTTTATTCTGTTTACATGTACTTAGTATTTGTTTACGGTACAATGTATAAATTGGCTTTTTTAAATACTAGTGGAGTTGTAGTCTTTAGATGTACATAAGATAAGTTTTGGGGATATGGTCTGTAAAATAAAAAAAAAATTTTTTAAAAAATGACAATTTTGATACTCTCTAATATTCATAGTCATGGTTGTTGGGTCAAAAGAATGATAATACCCAATTCTTTGTCCAGATGATTATTCTTTTACAGATCATCGGATAGAACTCTTGGTGCAAAAAAAAAAAATCTTCCAGCTTCCTTTCATACCCAAACTTCTCTCATGGAGCTTTTTCGTTTAGGCTCCGGCTCTTCTTACATTCATCTCACAGTGACCAAAATGATATGCAGTTTGGTCACTCGGCTTCCATTGACTCGACCCAACAAGGAATCATCAAACTTTCTCTCCACTTTCTGTTGACCCTTGAAGATTTCATCAGTATAATTTAATAACTTTTATTTCTGTTTTCAGAGTGACAAAATAATTTTATATGATTCTGTAAAACAAGAACTTGAAGACCGAATAAGGCGGTTAGAAGAGGACAGACACACTATTGATATATCATCAGGTAATTACTTTGAGTTCTAACTGAATCTCCCTCTCTACTTGCTGGGCTGTGGATAGCCTGTCTAGGGTTCACATGCCTAGATATGGTTACCCATCAAAACTAGTACTGACTTTGTTTCTCACACTTGGTCATTTACTTTTTTTTTTTCTCTCCTTCTTTCCTCTTAACACTTAAAAACTTGCATTTAATTAAGGATTACTTTGTTTGGTGTTCACTTGGACTCTCAATTATTTTGATTATAAAATAAACTATTTTAAAGAAATGATAGCTGAAGTTGACTGTTGAATATGACTTTTAGACTTGAAGATTTGAAATTGTTGTTCATCCCTATACTCAGTTAAGAACAACTTTGTTTTTCACATGTGAGGCAGATATTATTGTTTTGCCAATCAAGATGTCTGATTTAGAACTGTATTTGAGCTTTCATTTTGAGATTTCCACTTTTTCATATTCTCCCTGGAAAAGGTTTTGCAAAGTACAAATTCTATCATATAGATTAGTGAATTTATTTCTTTTTTTTTTTCTCTCTCCTTTTTATTCTCACTCTTGAATAACTTTTTTAGATTCAAAATTCTTTTCATTGTATGTTTTCATTTTGCTTGACACTGAAATGAATACAGAGGAACATCTGTTAATCTAAATGACCCAGTGTGTTCTATGTAGCAAAACCTATCAAACTTTGAAAATCAATATCAATTAATCTCGCAGACACAAAACTTTTAGCATACAATACAGGGTTGAAATTTGAGTAAATAATGCAGAAAATCCTTTCATCTAATTTAGTTGTATTCAAGCGCCATCTAGGTGTGGTATTGAAGCGATGCATTTAGCTTATAGCTTGAAATTCAAATCCATGTAAAGATTTTCTTTGATCATTGAATTAACATTTTGCCTACTCTAATAAACAGTTTGTAAAATTATTAAAGATGTTTTCTATTATTTTGTGAAAAGTCAATTTAGATAAGAATGAAAATACTTGTAAAATACCAAGATCCTCCAAACCTGTAAATTAGTGTAAATTGAGAAGAAAAGAATTCCAGTCTTTACTACGAACAATATCAGTTGGTTTTCTGTACCAAGTTGTTCTGATTAAATCAATGACTGAATTTTTTTCTGATTTTTTTTTTCTTTGTTTGGTTTTATATTATAAGCGGATTTATATCAACTACTTTTTGATATTAAGCTTCAATTTACTTTGCCTGTCCTGTTTTATTATACTTCTCTAATTTGTTCTACTATTTTAGCATAACATTTTCTATTACTTCACAATATCAGTTAACATTTTTAATGTTTCTATTTAACATGTGCAAATATTGATCAAGATGAATTTTATTCAACTTGAAGAACTGAATTTTACCTTCTGTTAACATTTATAGTGAGAGATCAGAAGTAGTTTTGGATAACTTATGGTAATTAATTGTAAATATATCTCCTTGCCTAGTAAATCTAATATATAGCTCTACACTATTTGTTCAGCAATGTTTCTAAAAATATCTGGAAATATATTTTAATCTTCCTTAATTAGTTGAAAAACATATTACAGAGTTAACTGGTTACAGTAGTTTTGGTAAAAAGAATGTAAATACCAACTGAAAATGATTCGTTGGTTCCTCCTTAGATCCACTGGGTTAATCATAATTCCTGAACCACATATGGGCAACCATTGGCCTAATAAATCTAAGCATTCATTCAAAACCTTACATAATTTTTATCAGAAAGTCAATTTTATAATTCATATTGTAAAAATACAATCGTTTTGACTTTGCAAATCTATGTTATAAATGTAATTCATATGTTTGTCTGAAATGAAAATTAAGTATGATTTCTGTAATACAATCTAGGTTTTCCGAGTGAATGTCAGGTCTAAATGAAAAACGTCTTGTGTGGCCAGCTAGATCAAAAAGGTTGTCCGTGTCTTTTCTAAACTATTTACATTTAACTAGGCGGGGAAACTATGCCTGTTCTAAATTATTTACATTCAACTACAAGGGGAAATAATGGTCACAGATACAATTTAATAGGATCTGAACAAAACAATATCATCAAAGAAAGATTTATTGTAGGGGCGGTACAGTATTGACAGGATAAGAAAGTTGTTTGGTTTTCAAAGAAAAATTAAATGGGTTAACCAAGTTTTCCCCCTTGCATCCTTCATAGTACACCTGCTCCCTGACTTATGACCATCCATACATACGACCAAAATGCGTAAATATAATAGATTTATGTAAATATAAAATCTATACTTCTAAATTGAAAAAATATAACTGAATATAAATATTTGCTTGGTCATACGTGTGTATAAGAGCTGTATAAGTATGAATGTATGAACATTACACTTGTATATTGGAAGAGAAAACATGCATACTACGTAATACCATGAATATTACTTTTGGTTGTACGGGTGTATGACATTATTGGAGATTGCATATTTAGATGTAAAAAAGAGCCAGTTACGAACAAAGCTATTTGACAAATACTTTTAAAATGAAAGATGTGTAGTAGATGATAATGAAAATAATAAAATAACATCTTTCTGACTTATTACTGTTTCAAGATACTACCTGCCAAATGGAACGGAACCCCATCGTAAGTCAGAGAGCAGGTGTGGTTGTCTTTTGATGGGGAAAATTGACAACTCAATAATTTTGCAGTTATTGAAACATCCTTGTGCCTAAGATATTCAATTTGTAAATATTTTTATTTTGAATCATTTCATTTTTTTTCCTTTTTCGTCCATCCCACAATATTTTATTAAAGAATTTTATGCTTTAATGTCACTCACTTCCCTTTGCAATTCGTTTTTTCTTTTTCTTTTTCTTTTTTTTTTTTCTTCCCCCTTTAGATTTGTGGAATGAGACACAAAGTTTAAGACGAGGTAAGAAGAAAATTGACCCTTCGAATCCAGAAAGACGACGAAAACCAGCCATTGTTACGGGTATCCTTTCTGTTTTATTGCTGCTGACCTCATCTTCATTTGTAATAATGAGGGTTGAGATGATGTGTCTATGGACAGCTGATACAATCTCTAATTTTTGGCTGGCAATGTGGGCATGAGTCTATTGCTCGGTCTTGTATGCTTTTTTGTCATTGCAAAACATAAGCTTTGTTCCCTATCTTTCAGTGTTTGGTCGTATAATTTCTATAGATATACAATGTAATAAGAATTTACGTACTATTTCTGAGAAGTATTCTAAATTTATCTGAAATAAAGCTGTCAAACTCCATTCCAAATCTGGAGTTGACTTTGCTTTCCTGCTGTAACATCAACAAGAACAACAATCCTCACACATATCTCGGAATTTTATCAATATGAATAATCCTCACACAATTTTCCAAGTCTGAGGTTAAGTTTGTTTTCTTATCATAACAACTACAATCCTCACTTAATTTAGGGGGGTGAACTCTTCACTGTTCGTCTGTCCCATAATTTTGAAATAAACCCATACATAAAATTAACATTGCCCTGTCATGATTTGAAATCATGATCAAGTGATCAGCAGGCAGCTCTCTTACTAACTGAGCCAAATTGACATCTTGCCTATCTAGGAAAATTTATCTAGCAAATACATAAGGACTCATTCCCTCCTAATGAATAAATATGTATAGAAAATTAACATCTCCCTACCGAGACTTCAAATCGCAACCAAATGATTGGTAGGCAGCTCTCTTACCGACTGAGCCGAACTGACTAGTCTTGCATATCTACAAAATTTTATGTAACGAATGAACAAGGGCTTATTTCATTCTGATAGATAAATGAATAAATCTATACTAAAAAAAAAATTGCTTATTATATATTCAATTCAAAAGTTGCAGTGATCATCTTCGGTCAGAATAGGAATAGGAGTGGAATTTGATCCATCAGCAGGCTTGTTCAACTCTGAAGTCCGAAAGGACAGATCATCTGTTTTTCTGCAGTTGATACAGATTCCTACGTAGACTTCCTCTCAAAGTGAAAAGATCGCAGTTCATCTTCCTTAACATTATTCTTAGGTCCATATATTGTGTATATGTTACGGGACATGGATATCATAGAAGATTGGACACACATTAAAAAAGTAAGTTCAGTTTTTTTGTTTGTTTTTCTTTTTTTTTCTTTTCCTTTCGTCCTATTCTAGTTCTCGATTCTTTTTCTTTCTAGTTGTGTTGTTTTTTATTTAACTCCGTATTTTACTGTCTTCTTCTTTTCAACTTTGTTAATTGTGAATGTAGCCTTTAGTGAATATTTGACCGTAGTTGAATGTACAAGCTATTGTGCTACTGCCTTAATCTGTTCAATGTTCTTCCATTGCAGTTCAGATTTGGTTTTTCCACTTTGTAATGAGGTAACTGTAGTCTATATTAAACTTATATCTCTCAATCTAGCATATTGACTAGGCCACTTGCATGTTTGCATAGGCTGTCTTTATTAATCATTTCTATAATGATAAATACCTCAAACTCCCTAAAGAAGTTCGTATGATTTACATGATGGACAAGGCCTCTCGAAAAAGTAAAAAAATCATTTCAGTTATTTAATTACTTCATCGAATGTTTATGTAATGAAAATCTTTTCTTTTTGATACTTTTTTTTTTTTTTTTCTGTCTAATATTTTACACTTTTTCATTTTTTTTTTTTTTTTTATTTTTTTTTCCTTCTTCTCTTACTTTTTGATGAAATTCACTGAAACTATGTCCGAAGATTTTTGACTAATCTAAAAAAAAAAAAAAAAATTGGTTATTGAGGCTGTACACTCTATCCTAAATTGGTGTTTGGGGTGGTTATGCAGTTATCTACCTGACACAAGTGCATCTATAGAGCGATCATCCATAATTTGATGAAGTCGATAGATTTACCAGTCAATAACTTCATGTTCATCTCATAAACAGCTCACTGTAGATCTCATTCGACCCTGTTAGTCATGGCAATTTTTTTTAGTCAAATAAGATTTGCATTGTAATTGAACGGCATGATATGATGGCAAATTGATACAAATTTGCATGAATGATTATTATTTATTTCTATTTGATAATAATGCTGATAATATTTTCCCTCTTAATATTCTTTCTGGGGATGAAATGTCAGAGCCTCATCATATGAAGTTTTATTTTTTTATATTCTAGGCAAAGTATTCTAAACTGATACGCCAATAGGAAACATGGGATTTGATCGTAAAATTGATCATTAAACATGGTAAGCCATCTCTAGTTTACTGCTGGACTTTTTGGCCTCACCCTCTTAGGAGACTGGTTTTGCTAATTTGTCTGCCTATAAAGTAATGGATAATGCCATCAGACACTAAGGTTAACAATACTAGTATCAAACCGGATACGGCTTGGCTTATTGGTCGACAGTATATACAACAAGTTGCGTTGCCTTCCTGTCTGTATACCGATGTTCCCTACTTGGTGAATTTTCAGGAGGTGTGGGATGAGGAGATTTTAATAATAAGTAAATTTGACTCTACACCTGTGGAGTTTTGAAGTTCAGACTGTTTCAATCTGACCTTCTTGTTGTGGTGTGGAGTTTGCTGTTGTGAACAAGGTTAACTTCAGCTTTCATTTTAGGATGAGTGTATAATCTTAATAAAATATTTCTTTGAATGAAATGTTTGTGTTTTGGTTATGAGAGTATAGTCCATAATATTTTTTTCCCCTTCTCTGATGAGAAATCATTACTATTTACTAGATTCTTCAGATTAACCTTCTCATTGTATTTTCTCGGTGCTGTGCAAAGATTATAGTCAATATTGTCTCTCATACCTTTTATTTTTGTGAATAAATCAGATGTACATTTGTATACTTATAGATTCGTATTTTGTATTTTTTATGTACCATCTTACTTTATGTAAAGTGTCTTGTCCTTAAAAAAATCCCTATCCTACAAACAAAATCAAGCCGTAACAATTATTGATATAGTTTTTATTATCATTCTTATTAATAATATTAACAATTTAAAATTGTAAGATATTTACAATTTGAGAAGTTTTATTTTTCAGTTTCCAGAAGCAAGTTAGAATTGAGACAAAATTTTCAAATTAAAAAAAAATATTCAATAATATTTTTGATGTACAGTGAACCCTTGTTGAAACGGAGTAATGAGTGTGTGGGGTGTATGTTTTAGCTGATTGTTAGAGTTAACCGGTGCTAGGGGTTATTCCTGTATACGATATTGGAAAATATATGCATTGAACATGATACATCATACAACTGTATAAAACCTTCATGGTAATTATTTAACATACAAGGTTACTTAGTTCAGGCTTAATTGATCTGGGTCTCCTTAAAATCCCTAATATAAAGCATTATAATTTCTACATCTAAATGTGGAGAATCAATTGTGGTATTAATTTTGAAGTAGTCCAGATATGATACTATCATGCAGATGATCTTCTCCTGGGTCAGGTTGCAGCATAAAATGGTGGAGAACATAGGAACTCTAAGTGAAGGAGATTACTTTAACTTCTCTTTCTCTATGGTATCATAGTGAAAGTGATATTCAACAATATGACAATTCGCACATAAGGGGAAATGGTCAAGAAAAGCAGTTTTTGACAAGAGAAAATTTATTAGTGTGAAGATGTTAGTGTCAGGTGGTTGCTATGATGAAAAGTTCTGAGGGAAATACATCCTCCTGTTCAGGGGGTTTTGTTTTTAGGTTGCTGTTTCTTTTTGGGGTGGGGTCCCCCTTCATTTTATTAGATGAAGTATTATAAATCATTTTAAAACTTTTACGATGGTCACTCTCTTAACTCGAATTTTGTCCTTTTGAACTGATATCTAGCATAACGGGGATCCATTTTAACAAGGGTTCATTATATTATAAAATTGGTGTCAGTTTAATATTTGAATCTTGAATTCATGAGTTCATCCACATATCAACTTCAGTTCAAATCATAACAATGTTTTGGAACAAAGCTGTTATCAAATCTGGAAACATTACATACTATTAATGTAACGCACTTTTGTATACAATGTGGAATTATTTAGAAAAAAAGTCACATCAATAAAATCATCCTCTTTCATCTATTGTACATTTACAGCTAAAAACTGAATAAATAATATGCTCTTCTGGAATAACTTTGTTGTAAAGACTACAAAAATCAGAAGTATCATTGTATCTTTATATTAATTTATCTGATTTTTGTACATATCCACTTCAAAGTTGGTAAATTTTGATACCATTTAGTCAGGAACAAACTTGTGACCTTTGACTTTTAATGCATTTACATGCTTGGCTTGTTCTGACATAACTGTAGGCCATCCAGTGGGGATCAAACGCACTACACAGCAGACTAGCTAGACTAACGTGATAACCATTACCCGATAGCAAAATACCCACCATTTAACTTTTTTTAAACCAGTAACTTTACAGTTTTGCTGTCCTAACTAATAGCTTTCAGGAAAGTTTCAAAATAATCAGATGCATATACTGTTACTACCATTAAATGATTCTTAAGGTGTGAATTGCTGTATGGCCTTTGTAATTATTTTACTCACTTAACCCTCTCAGGGCGGGAAGAGTTATATGGTCCATGGAATATATTTAAAAAGATTTATCAAACCCTGCATTACCTGAATGACTGTAAGGGCCATATGTCGGCGGGCTTTGCCCCCAAATTGAAATTTTTTTTTCAATTTGAATTCTCCATGTATCTTTACCCCCAAAATACATGGATTTTTTTTTTTTTATTCATGCCATATACATATTGAGCCCTGAAACTGTTAAGCCTACAATCTTATGGTGTAAGCTTAAGATCCATTAAATGTATCTAATGCTAGTTTCCAATAGAAAAAAAATCTAGCACTGACTAGAAAAACCAAAATGAGAAAGTTGGTCTAAAGCAACTAGTAAGTAATAGTTTCCATCAAAATGAATTGCATCTTCTCCTTGTAGCTCTTGTGTTCTATGCTAAAGATTTAGTTTCTAATTTCAGAGTTTATTTTGGTTGAAACTTTTCCTGTTATTGATTAGACAACTAAAGAGTTAGGCTCTCTCCTCAAATTTTCAGTCCACACTCCAATATATATATACATATATATATATGGAGAAATGGTATTCACCTTGGGTTTGAAACCATTCGTCTCATCTCCTTTCACCATCACTGTCACATCTTCGAGTATTATGTCAGTTGAGTAAGGAACAACCACTAACACTTTTGAAAATGGGAAGGTTTTTCTTCTTTTTTTTTTTTTTTTCTCTCTTCTCTATGTAGTGCTTCATGTGTAGTTATATTTTCTTTTAATTTTGGTGATTAGATTTTTTTTTTCTTTTCTTTTCTTTAGTGAATCCCTCATCCATTTTTTTTTTCTTTTTCTTTTTTTTTCTCTCTGCTTTACTAATCATCTTAACACTAATTCCTCATTAGTCAAAACTAGCCATAGTTTGCTTAACCTAAAGTTGAACATAGTTCAACCAAGAATCGTAGGTTTCTTTAGTTACATTACTTCTCACCTAATTTCAATTCTTCTTCTTCTTCTCATAATGCATTATCCTGTATGCATGTGAGGATGCTGTTAGATATTCTAACATTTCTATTGGAATCCGAGTCAATTATATTGTTTATCATCTTTCAATCTTCTTCTCTATCCAGGCATTGAAACAACAGAGTCAAAAGAGAAAATCTGATTGTGAGTATTCTACCATCCACTCCTTAACCCCGTGTCAGGTAAAATTCTTACCTAACGTTTTGGTGCATATTTTTTGTTTTTAAAATTATGAGTATGTAATATACGAATAATGGAAGAAAAGAAAAAAAATGTGTGTGTTTTGTCATGTTTCCACAATCTTTTATGAAGACAATCTCTCTCCTGGTTTTCTGAACCGCAGTCTCCACTTTCAAAAATTAAAAACTTGGAAACCAAATTCTGGTCGTTCTCTTCCTAAACATGAATTTTCTTTTCTTTGCTGTTTAAGTTCCTTTATGACCCAACTTGAACTGATGCAAGTTGAAAAAATTTTTAAATCGTGAGTTGGAAAGGTGTTCCCCCAAATTGTAAATGTAATTTTTAAATTCAAAATCGATATATATATATATATATATATATATATATATATATATATATATATATATATATATATATATATTTTTTTTTTTTTTTTCCTTTTTTAAATAGATGAAGTAAAATGTTGCAAAAGTAAAGAATCCACCAGTGTTGGTTTCAACACTTAAAACTTTAGTTTCTTTTATCTCCAGGATTTTTAGAAACTTCTCCAGGGATTATTTTTTTCTCAAATTTTTGATGCATTTTGTCCCTTTCGATTTATTTTTACTTATTTTCTCTCTATTTTATACAGTCTCCATTAGACACATAGAATTACAATATCACAACATTGATAGTCCTATTTTATTGATTCCTCTATGTTCATATGCTGCAAAAATAAGGAACAAACTTACGCAAAAGTTATTTTTTCTTGGTTAAACGTCGAAAATGTTTTGCTTTAGACTAGTGTTTCTTCTTCTTCATTAAGAAAGTGCAAATGCACTTTCCGTCTCTTTTTTTTTTTTTTTTCTCTCTATGCCGTAAACCCTGTTATTAATGGTCTGATAGGGAGGAGCAGGTATCCATTGATGCTGATTGACCAATATTACCAGAGTATGTATAAAATAGATACTTTTTGAATGGCTAAAAAAAAACGTTAAAATAGCACACACACATACCTGACACACTACATGGATATAAATAGCATTGTACGAGAATATGAAATAATTACAAATAAGGGAAATATGGCTTATTATATTTACTGATAATGCCACAATTCTTGGTAAAAGGAAAAATGGAGTGAATTAGTAAAACCCTACCTCCACCAAGAGTGTAAATAAAGGTGGAGAGGGAAGTATGAAGCAGTGCCATGCCTGCCACCTACTGGTCACTTAGCGCACTAACGGATGAGACATGATAAAAAATTTTAATCAATTCGACTTCCAAAATTGTCCAATTCAAGGTTCCTCATAAATTTGGATTGATATTTCCTAAAACAAAACAAACAGGTCTGTATACAAACCATCAACTATTTATTTATTTATTTATTTATTTATTTATTGTTTCATCTCAAAGTAGAAGGATTGATACATTTGAATTACAACTTCATTGCTGGAGCACAAGATCAAAATCACCAAATTTTTCTGGAATGTACCTTCTTCACTGTTTTATTGAAAAAAAAAAAATAATTGCTGCATTTGATCTTTCAATTTCTAAAAGATATATTTTCTCTTTCTTTCTTTTTCTTTCTCCCCCCCCCCCCCCCTGAAAGAAAGTTTTTGACTAAAGACAAGTGAGAATGACCTGTTAACAAATCTCAAGTCCAGATGTATGATTTGTGAAACAATATGGTGAACATTAAGCTAAGCCTTGGATTTATGATATCACTTGGTTATGTAAAATGATGGTGAATAATTCAATCTGAGGAAAAAGTTTACAGTAGGGAGATGTCACTATTACTATAGCTACAGAAATAAAATAAAAAATCTCCTAATTGGAATACAGAATTCTAGGGATTTTGTACAGTTATACACACATTCACTCACCATTCCCCCCCCCCCCAATTAAAGTTACTTTTTCTCAAAAATGAAAAAATTACAGAAGAGACAAAGGTCAGATTCCGTCGGAACATGAGAAAAATATTTTTCCGAATTGTTTTTCTTATGTACATTCACTCAAATTTATCTTTTATATTTGTTCGTTCTGTTTATGTCATCTAGGCCAAATGATATATTCGCCATGTGATAGCAGGAGATTATTTCAAATAAGAGTTTCCGTATGATATAATGCAATTATAATCATTCTGCCGGATCATATATCTATTTATTTATTACTAAACAGTCTTATTGAAAGAAACAAATAAGAAAAGATATGGACCGTGAATAAGCAAGATGAAAATTTGGAGTTGAGACACTTATTTGGGCCTTTGCATTATCTGCTGCTGTTTAGCTCAATGGTAAGAGCAACGGCTACCCTATCAGTCACAGGTTCGCTTCCTGCAGCAGCTCTTTTTTTTTTTTTTTTTCTTTTTTAATTGTTTATTCTGTTAATGTTGTCTAGGCCAAATGATACATTTGCTGTGTAATAACTGGATATCATTTTGAATGAGAGTATCAATATAATACAATTTATATTCATTCATACATATATGTGTGTATGTGTGTGTCATCCACAGCTGTTTCACTGTATTACAAGTCTTCAATGTGGCTATAGACTATCCAATATCCCTTCCAGTACAGCAAGGTAGGATTGAAACCTTTGCTTCAGACCCAGAGGCAGATATTCTACCCCTGCCCTATGCCAAACTGGACGGTCAGTTGTACTGAATTAAGTGATATATTTACTCACGCACTTTTTCCCATCCACCAGAGTACTCCATTCCAGAGATGGGAAAGCATTGTGTAATATATATATGTGTATGTGTATATGTATATATATATATATATATATATATATATATATATATATATATATATATATATATATATATATATATATATATATATAAAATCTCAGATCTGTCTGGACAGATTTTATTCCAGTGTTTCCGAAATCCAATGAGTTGGTAGGAGGGTTTACAATCTTTCTTTTTATCCAGAACAAATTTTTTTTCTTTTCATTTGAAATATTTTCTCTTAAAGATCTTGTGAAAAATTTGAATTCCATCTAAGCTTTGCAAATGCCAAAATTACTGAATATTCCTTTCTTTCAATATCTTCTTTTTTTTTTTTTTTTCTTGTTCTTTTCCTTCCAGTTTGACCAGGCTGAACTTCAGTATTGGCAAGAGATACTCAAATCTGTGATCTCCATGATGTTTAACCATTACATGTGGAATAAAATAATGCCGAATCCTTACTACTTCAATGGATGAAAATTTTGTTTCAACAAAATAACAAAATCAACCATTTTTTTTTTTTTTTCCCCATTTTATTTATTTTTTTTGAACACCACCACCATCATCATCTTCATCATCATAACTGCCATAAACCATTTTTAAAATTTTCATCTCGAGATAAAAAAAAAAAAAAAGAAATATAGCTTTACAGCTGTCATCATCACATAAGACTTGAAAATTATGGGACATTTGGGATTAATAAATATTCTTTCTGTTGTCCTGTTGCTAAAATGGCTTCTTTTTCTTTTCTTCCGATGACACTTTGCATTTCTATCCTTTATTGTCACAAGCCGCTTATGACAAAGCTGCTAATACTGTGTACATTCCTTCTCTCTCTCTCTCTCTATCTCTCTCTCTCTCTACAATCCGGCTTTTTTTTTTTTCCCTCTTTTCTTGTAAATTATTCTCTCTATTCAACTTACACGTTTCCAGTAGAGAATTTTTTTTTATATTAGATTGTTTTTGGGTTTGTTTTTTTATTTTATTTTTTCTCCACTGAAAAGTAAAATTGAATAAAAATCCATATATTTAAAAAGTGAATCCATCTATTTATTTTTTTGTGTATGTAACACTTTACTGTGTCACCAGAAGAGTCTTCCACGTAGAGATGGGCAAGTTCCCCCGTTTCATTTCGTGGTTTCTTCCGGTTACATAGATATAGAATTTTATTACATGTTAAATTTTATTAATGAAATCCCATAATTATTCAGTGATGAATAATTGAAGTAATTGCAACATTATTTGAATATTGGTCGTCATTCATTTTGATGCCATTGTAAATTAGTATAATATAAATAAAATGTTTGTGCAAGACCATTGGATTTTTCTCAAACCTCGGAAGAAATTGTTCTCTATTCATATTATAAATGTTTTTTTTTTTTTCACTGTGACAGAAGTCAACAGTTCTATTAAATCCTGAATTTTTTTCGTTCAGACCAAATTTGAATCGAATTCATAAGAAAAGGTGGATAGAGAGAAGGGGGCAAAAAAAGAGGAATGTTTTGTTTTATTTTTTTTTTTTTTTTTTGTATGGTTTTGTTTTGTTATCTTTGTTTGACAGCACACTGTTATATAATGTCACTTAATTTCAGTTGCTGATATGTCCCAATACACAGTTTTAGCCCATCTTGAATATTTTCTTGTCCCCCCCCCTCAATTTTTGACATCGCACTGTCATATGATTTTTTTTTATTATTTCTTTCTTTTTAAATATATACCTCTTCACAGATTTTCTTTGTACTTTTTTTTTTCTTTTCCATTTTTTTACGAATTGCAAACGATTAGTTTTATTACAAAAACAAACCTTGCCAAAAGCTATCACGATTGTGTAAACAATGTCACAGGTTTTGAATGGTCTGTTCTTTTTCTTTTGTTTTTTTTGTTTTTTGTTTTTTTTTTTTTTTTTTTGTTACAAAGTGATTGATTGAAAAGGGCTCATTATGTAGACCTAAATTTTCTTCCCCGAAAGTCCTTAGAGTGGAAAAATTGCATTCACTGCTGCTGCTGTTTCTAAACTCCAAATCAATTTCCATTTTGATGTTCTTGTTATGATCTTGCTGAACTCTTTAAAGCCCTAGCCCTTGCTCTTTTTTAGATCCTGGGGAGAAAAGATCCAATTTCACATCCATTCATACCGGAAAAAAAAAACAAAAAATAACTCCTGAAATACATAAGGATGTATCCAACCTTACCTCCAATATTCTACCTTCTCATTTTGAAGTCCCTACAATTCTTCCTCTATGGTAATTCAAGTAGATCTACACTTCCCACAACTGGCTTTAGAAGTGTTTTTTGTTGGTCTCATCCATTGCAAAATTCACAAAAAACATCCTAACTTCGACAGCAGGCATCTTTTTATTTAGCTATCCCATCATTCCTATGACCAGATTGGATGGCTACGAAGATCAGGGGAATAGAGGGGGGGGGACATTTTCAAAAATATGCCAGCGAATATTGAGGTGCATCTTGTATGCTGTAAGATCCAGTAAATATCTTTGAAAGTTTTCAGTTGTAAGAATGTTGACAAGTCATTTAGAAAAAATACTTCTGCATATTTAAAGCAGATTTTAGATTTTTTTTTTTTTCTCAAACATTTTTACTTTGATTACACCATGATGGAGATCTGAACAGAAAACTTGAACTTTTGGTAAAGATACAAGACTAGAAAAAAGAAAAAAAAAATTTTTGCTGTATAGTGCGCAAGCCCTAATTATCGAGCTTACTGGTTCATATGATTGATAACGTAAAGGAAGCTGCATTTTTTTTTTTTTTTTTTTTTTTTTTCTTTAATTTGAAATAAAAATAAACAGTTGTAAATAGCAGGGCTCAAGAAAGTGTCCAAGCACCATCCATCAGAACAACAGTTCAATCCTTGTACATGGTAGGGGAAGGGCGGGAAGCAAAAAGTGTAAAACTGAAAAGTAATGAAAAAAATTCCAAGGATTAATATCAGGGTGGTTTGATTTAGATTGAAATGTTTTTTGTTTTTTTGTTTTTTGTTTTTTTTTCTTCAATATTATAACATTTTATCAGCTACATCGGGGTGGGTGTCAGCCAAATATAGTCGAAAATGGCTAATTTGGCAACCCTGATATTCCTAGCTCTACGTCTCAGCTTTGCTCTTTCCTTTGGCAATTTGAATGAGAAAAGCAAAAAATATATACTCTGTAAGGCAAGTGAGATATAACCTTAACAGTCTACTACCTCTCAACTCCCAGAATATCAGTTGTAGAAGTTTCTGCGTTCACAATGAACCCTTTTCATTTTTCTTCATTACATTTTATATCTTTGAAACTAGTTTGTTTGTTTGTTGTTTTTTTTGTTTCCCAATTTTCAACATGATTTTCCCCTAGTGCATTTATTTACTTGAACTTGTAACATTTTATATCCTTTAGGGTATGGCATGTTTGTTTTTAAATTTTTCAACCTATAAAATACTGAACTCTTTGGACTCCTTGAGAATTTTTTTATGAGGTATATTGAGCATTTTATACTTCAATATTAAATTTAAAAAGGATCTAAAAACAAAGTGCTTGGGCAACTGAACAGTTCCTTCCCCACACCCGAACTATTCAGATATTCTCTTGCATTTTATAAAGGGTTATACTTATTAAATTGGTTTTGGATTCTGATGAAAAATCTCCTCGTAGATGAAATGTGTTTTAAACAGACTTTGGGACAGTTTTTAGCCTATTTTGGAGACATATTTTCTAGGGAACCACTCCCACGAAAAGAAGAACTTCTCTCTCTCATTCCTAACCTCAAAACTTGAAGGGGGGGGGGATCAATCTTTAACAAAATAGAAAAAGGAAAATGTTTTTTTTTATTGAATTTAAATAGAATTGTCATTCATGAAAAAGAAAAAATATATATTATCTCCCCTTAAATTTTTTTTTGAAAAGAAAAAAGGAAAAAAAAAAAATGGCTGAAAGTCAACGCCAACTGGTTATAATGTAAATAAAATCCCTTTGGTAGAACTTGAATGAATTCTTTCATAAAATCCATTAAAAAAAAAAATTAAATCCTGTGAAGATTGATATACATTACATCAAGTGGGCCTGACTACATACTCACACACACTAGAATTTTTCCTTTGCTTAACTTGAGTCAGTAACTTTGCGCCTTAGTAATCAGAAGCTTCATTATGGCAAGGTAGGCCAAGAAACTTATGGTATCTGGGCTATATTTTGTACAGGGTAAGAGAAAAGAAACTCCTTATTTGAAATAACTTCATTTATTTGTTGATTGTAGTCGAACTACCTTTACTTGGACCATTTTTAGCTATTGGAAATAGCTGTCAATAAGACAACTGTTTATTTGTGGAAAAAAAAATTTCAGTTGGAAACTCAAACAGCACCATATGAAGAGTAAATTGGAAACAAAGTATTCAAAACTATGACAGCTACTTGTCAGTAAGTTCATTTGGTAGGGAACCTTATCTTTTTAGTCGTGATTTTCTCAACTCAAGACTGGCAACAACCAATTACATCTAAAATCCTGGTCTAATTCCATCTGTGGTCCTGAAAACACTTGAGTTTCAGTCTCAGCAATGTATTTTGGGGGGCTATGGTAGATTGAATTTATAACTTATTTTCCTTTTAGATCATACTGTGGATGTTTATCTTGGTTCAGCCGTTACATTTTGATCAGTGGAGTGTTTTTGTGCCATCAGTTTTTATGTAAGTCTAGCCTCAAGGGGAGTAACTCTCTTGTTAGTCGTTTGGTACTAATACAACAGTGAGGCCCAGACTTTAAAAATCTTCCAAAAATATGAGCAGGTTTCATTAAAATTTGATTCAAAGAAAATTAGTCAAATAAATGATCACTCTGGATTTTCAAAAAATATTATTTGAAGGGTTGTCTATCTCCTTACGAAAAAAGTCCTGGGTAGAGTTGGCAATGGGCAAGAGAGGCTGTGATTAAATTGAATTTAAATTTTTCCCGAATTGATGTACAATTACTTCCCCTGACAATGGCATTGACAGGTTATCACTCTCTGAGGACTTTCTGGTTAGATAAAGCGTTATTGATCAGCATTTCTTTAATCTTAATTCTACCTACTTTTCATTGCAGATGATTAAATATACAAAATGCTATGAAACTAAAAAGCATTCAGCATATACCTCTGTCAGGAAGAGTAATAGTTGATGGATCCTTCCCAAAATTTAATCACTTCTTCCATTGCCCATCATTTCATAGAATTTCATTTAAATTCATAAGTAACTTTATGAAGGGGGAGGGATTACTGAATCCACCCCCCCCCCACATTTAATCACTCCTTCCTTACCCAATAGCCCAACCTTCCAAAAAATCTCATCGAAATCCATTGAGTATTTTTGGAGATATCAAGTGGTCAGAAAGACGTGACCAAAGATGTATACCTCTCCAGAGATGATAAGCAACATAATTCATGCCTTTTCATGAAAATGAATAAGATTTTTTTTTTTTTTTTCTTTTTTTTAATATCATTAAAGCTGATAAACAAAATCATGACAATGATGGAATGTTAGTGTTGACCACTTGGTTGGTCTTGAGCGGAGTCCTTGCCCTGTGAAGGCATACTGGCACGAGCTTTACGCTGGGCTACCACAAATTCTGAGTATTCAACATAACCATCCCCATTCAGATCATCTTCCTTCAACACGGTATCAACTATTTCAGATATTTCTTCATCAGAGAGGGTACGTACAGGCTGGGTGGGATCATGGTGGCCTTCTGCAATACAAATAATTACACAGGTTCACAAAATATAAATGAATATTTAAAATTAATCACAAAGAAAAAAAAAAAAAGTTATCCTAAAAATTTTTAGGTATCAGAAATTGATATTCAAGAGAAAATAACATTTAAAACCGTTATGTTAGCAGTAATTTTACGTACAGGTCGAGTATCCTTATCCAAAAACTAGAATAAACATGACGTCTCGGGGAAAATTCCACCCAACTTCGCTATAGTATGATTCAAAGATTATACGAGGCCGATTTCCAAGGCATTTAACTCATTTCAGACAGCAGTAATACCCAAGTTACCTTTGTAACTGCAGTTTTGTGTTTCTAAAATTATAAAACTGTACTTACATCACAAATGATGAAAGATGAAACAAGTCCCAAACAAAAAAAATTATTGATACCACCAGACCTACATTCATTAATCACTATATTTTTTGCTTATTCTTTCATCAGTGCAAAGACTTTGTTAAAAATGTCAAAAAATGCTCCAGATATGTCAATGAGTAAGAGTGATAAGAGAAAGAGAGAGCTTTCATGTTCATCTCATTAGGTATGAAAATTTACCAAACTCAATAACACTTCTAGTCCCAGGCATTTTGGGTAAGTGGTACTCAACCTCCATTAATTTTCAAATGAAATTTTGAAAATTGATAACATGAAAATCAATTTCTTAGTCATTCTAAATTTTTAGAATTCATTTTGATTTGAAACTCTGGGTTTTTTTCTAAATGATTTTCCCTTGCTTTTAATTAAAACTAACACTTTTCACTGCTTAACAACACAGAAATATTCCACCTTGCCTGGCCAAGATTAGAAAAGTAACATTCGCTCTTTAACCCATCAATTGTTCAGTTGCCTTATTCTACATGAAGCAGTAACTTTAACTAAACAGGGTGGCACAAAATAAATTGAGCATTTTGTTTCCTCTGTGAACAATAGACCCTTCCACTTAGAGATATAGACAACTTTTTCTGTTTGTTTCTATATTTCCTTATCCATAAATTCAAGTGCAAGGGTCCATTGTGAGACAGATGGAAACTGCCGTCATTTACAGTTGAGCTAAAGAACTGCAATGTGTGAAATTCTAGACATCTGCATTCAGTAAGTAAAATCCTAGAACTTGAAAAAAAAAATCATACATTGCCTCAACTCTACTCAGGTTTGATTAATACAGAAAGGCTATCAAAGGGGGAGATAATCCACGCCTTATCTCAGACATACCCAACACAGACATTAGAATAGCTTTGAATTCAGAAATGGAGTGAGTCTGAAGGTAGAGGTTCAATACCATACAGTTTTTAATAAAGGAATTGTTATTTTTTTACTGCAAAATTAATGTTTATCCTGTTTATTGATAAAGGCTTCACGTAGCAGATATTTTGGCAAACGAGGTCTGTCTAGAAAGTAATGAGACTGTAAAAACATTATCAACTTCATCCCCTTCAAAATAGCTCGCTACAGAAGCCACACATCGAAAGATGTTGCCAAACCTGAAAACTGTGCTTGAAGTCTTCAACTGGATACTGCCTTGAGTTGGTTAATAATAACCTGCAGGAGGTTCTCAACAATTCCCAAATGGCGACCACAGATTTGGGTCTTGATTTGGAAACGAAAGACCAATCCTCGAACATGTCATGACCAGAAATTAAAGAGAGGAGCGGCAAAGGAACAATGCATCACGTCCAAAGAAAACAAAAAGGAGCCAATCCAAGATCAAATTGATGCTCATTTGTTTTTGTGATCATCAAGGTATTGTTCAGAAATGGTGTCTGCCTCAAGGACAGACAGTCAATGAAACTTCCATTAACGACACAGAAAAATGGTCATTTATGTTCATCCTAAGATGGTTGACTTTTGGATTCTTCATTACAATAAGGTCCTCTTTATACTGTCGTCTCTGTGAATGGAGTTTTTTTTGGGGGGGGGAATTCCAGTGGTACCACAGCGCTCTTAATCTTAGTCCTTATGACTATTTCCTGTCCTCAAAAATCAAAACCCATATCCATGGTCACAGGTTGTGAGAAACCAACTGAAAGCAGTGTCAGTTGAAGACCGAGTACTGTTTCCAAGAGTGAGAAAAGTGTCTTCATGCGTGTCTTCCCAAAGGAACTATTTTAAAGAAGATAAAGTTGATTCATAATTAAGTTGAGGATAAATATTCTTACACTGTCATTACTTTCTAGACAGTCCTTGTACACATTTTGTCTGTAAAAATATTCAATAATTTATAAAATCAAGCAGATATATTTTCTCTTACAGTTCAACAAATGTGTATTTGATTTAGCTATACAATCAAAAATTTTAGATACCTCTTTCAAAATGAGTTAAAGCTTTAGTTATTTCTGTTCCATCCAACTTGTTATTGCTGTCATAGTCATGTAATTTGAAGTAATGGAATTCCATTTCTTCTTCAGTCATTTGTTCTACAGGCTTGTTGACCACATCTTTTAAATGTTCAGCTATATGCCTGAAAGAAACCAATGCAATCATTGAATGAGACATGCAGAGAGAAATAAGAAAGAAGTAACTTTAGACATGAAAAATTAATTTGGATTGAGCAGTTGAGCTCTTTCAAACAGCACAGCAAGACTAGAATCATTTATTGTCAATTGTAGAGAAGTTAAATGTCTTCTTTTTTTTTCTTTTTAAAGTTACGAAGATCTAAGTCCATGGGATAATTTTCAGGTTCCTTTTAGCAACTGACATGGCGATGTATTATTTTCATTCCTTTTCTATGACAAACTATTCTGCTGATGGTCTGTTTACTTCAGTAATCAAAGATGTTGCTTGATCAATAATCTATATATATAAGTGAAGGGTGTCACAGTGTTTGTTTGTCTGTCATGCAACAGAAACCCCGTTAAACATGGGCACATGTAAGAATAAAAGCATGTGGTAATTTTACAACTGGGAAAAACAAAGAAGAAAATAGACAAAATTTAATGAGTTCGTTGCACTTTCAAAAATGTACCCAATCTGATGGGATCCATCACCCTTGGACAAGGTAACATTTGTTAGTTTCATAATAACTGCATCTATAAGAGTTCAGCACAATCTCAAATACAATTTCTGCAGCTAAAAAATTGGTAAACTAGCATTTTTTTTTTTTCTTCAACATTTGAGCAATTATGGTTTTGGATATTAGATTTCTGGTAAATAGGATATGTTTTTTCTTATTGTTATGGGTCACTACAGCTTGTAAATAAATGATTATATAATAATCTTGAAAATGAATAATTGAATGAATAAATTATAATCCGACATTTTATATTGTTGAGGGTCACATTTTTTCCTTATTAATTTTATTAGAATTAATCCTTTTTTTAATTGTGTACAATACGAGAAATTTAATACTAAAACTAGGGTCAAAAATTGAAGCCTAACATTATATTCAAGTGTAAGAAAAAAAAGATAGATTACAATAGTTCACTGATTTTTTAGCTGCAAAAATTATATTCGAGTTCACATTATACTCTAGTAAATATGGTTATTACGAAACTAATAAATCTTAGCTGGTTTAACAACGAAGTTCCAACGATCAAATACTTGTCAGACTCGTTAAACTTTGTCTATCTTTTTTAAAATCGATTTGAAAATTACCACATGCTTTTATTTTTACAGCCAAAACAACTACAATATTTCAAATTTACAATCGTAAACAGCACAAATCCATTCCAATATATATGTGCTGTTAATAAAAAAGGCTTTTTCAGAAACTCTCATGGATTTTTTCTAAGGCCTCCCCGCAAACATTTTAGAAATGTTTTATTTCTCAACATTTCATTCATTCCTCCTTGGTAGAAGAAGTTTTGTAGATGTTTAATCCTATTATTTTTTTGTAACAGCATTTTCAGGACGATTAGTAAGCTAGGGAAGAAGTGATTAAATTTTGACCTCTCACCCACTGACATTTATATACAAAGAGAAGAAAAGTGATTCAAGTGGAAAAAATTAGAATTTATCTGGTGGGGACTTGCCTTTTTCATATGAATAGGCTATAAAACTGAACTCTCACACCAACTTGCATGTTTGAACAAGAAAAAAAAAAGAAAAAACAACCCAGTTCTGGATAAAATAGTAAGGCTGATTGGTTAGGCTCTAATGTTGTCAACTTAAAGTGGAGTGATACGAGGTAATGTCTTCTTTTTTTTTTTATTTACTCTTTGAATATTCAACCTAGTGTAGATGGGTACTTCGGAAAGTTACTTATATGACTCTTTGTTCATCTCGTAATTAAAGGATAATGTGAGGTAATAGTCTGCCTTGTCTCTCAATTAACCCATCAACTACTCATGATAGGAATTTCCATCACTGCATTTCTATGACCAACTCAACAAAATCCATTTCATTGCAATGGATGGCGACTCAGTTTTATTTGTAGATCAGGACTCGTAACTTGCAATGGACAAGGATTTTTATCATGCAATGGCTAAGTATTACCCTTCACCACCTTCAGCAGTCAATGGGTTGATATTACAAATTACCTTTGAAACTGGAATACTCTATATACTCAGAATTTCTGAGATGAATTATCATTATTTTTTACTGATCTGCACGTTTCGTGCTTTGGCAGCAAAAAAAATTCAATAATTAGCACTATTTTTAGCCTATTTTGAATACTATTTTTCAGCAATTTTAGCTATTCTCTCAGTATTTTAAGCAGATCTAGCTATTTTCAGCGATTAAAAAAATGTCTAAAAAGGCTAACAGTGTTTAATTTAGCGTGTTTTGGTGTTTTTTTATGTTGATTTAGCACTAGAATATTTCAAGTTATCAACAACGCTGATCTATCAGGACTAGTGTCTTCATCTTGGTTGTTTGAGTCAATGTTCTGGTCTTTGTACCTCAGTCCGCTTCAGGTATCATTCTGTAGCCTTCAAAAATTTCAAAACAAACCCTTCATTCAATCCACAAGCATAGATTGTTCTCATTCTGCTGTCCATGACAGGGAACGTCTTGTATCAGTTCATCCTTTTTATCCATTAATGTGTCCATAGGATGTCACATTGTGTTTATCATGTGACCAGTGTAAGGGGGGACAATTGATAATGGTGGAGACAATAGAATCAGCAACCAGAGTTCAAACTCTGATCAGAGTGGTTTATGTTCACTCCGCACTAATGACATTGGGAAAGGCATGAATCCATTTCTTCTCCCCCCCAGCTATGGGTAAAATAGCAAGGTAGATCAGACTCTCAAGCCTTGGGAAGGTAACCAGTCTAGGATGTCAACTCCGATTCCCAACCAGGGAGTGAGGCCCCTTACAGCAGTTGGACACCCAATTTCACATCCTTCAGGCAGCTAATATAGCCAAGCTGATGCTAGACATATCACTCTCTGCTTTTCTCTCGACTACATCAGCAAGGTCGAGAGGGGGGGATTCTGAACACAGGACATCCCAGGATCTCCGTACGCTTTGCTCAGGCATGCACCCTGGAAGGGACGTTCCATTGTCAGTAGACACAGAATGGAAGCCATTCAGTATAAAAGACTTTCACAACCTGACTCAAACTTGACTTGACAAGATTCACTCAACACTTTGACCTACAAGGTCGAAGTTCTGTATTTCATGAGATTCAAAGGGAATTATTCATTGCAAATTGCTGGAAACTGAACAGCATTACTACACAGCATCGCAGTGAGCAATTGGCTTCTTTGAATGATGCATTGAAAGATGAAAGACTTTTTTCTGAGCCAGAAAGTCAACAGGTAATTTTATAGCATTGTTGATAGTGCTCGTCTACATGTTACAAACGAGACACAGCAAACTAGGACAGGAGGTTCTTCTACAAGCAGCATGTTCTCCAGACTGGTTTTGCTGCATATGACATTTGTTACCTGATCAGCAGTTTAAACATTCTGATACAGGATGTCATTCTTGAATGAGTACAGCCCTACCACTTTTTTATATAATGTTAATTTTCTTCTAAACCAAACATGGCAGGATTTTTCATTTCTAAAGGTACATTATACAATCGAAACGGATATTATCAAGTATCATTTATGACCAAACACTACAAGACAGACTATTTTTTGATTATTTTTTTCGTAGGGGTGTGCTCAGTTTTAGACAGCAGCATATTCATATTTTTGACAACAGGATTTCAACGCTGTAAAGTTTTTTTTCAAATCATTCATGTGGTCACATAACTGAAGCATAAGAACAGGAATTCTGTGGAAAAGATTTAGCGCACCCGTAGTTTCTACAGTTCAAAATCTCGATGTAATAAAAAAGTGATTCTAAATGTTCATTATGCGTATTTTTTCATAAAAAAACTGTGTGAATTAATGAAAGATGATAATATTGAATTTCGATAAAAAAAATAGTAATTTAAAAACAAGAAAATTAGGTCTTATATGTTATCTAAAATACACTTTCTGACTATCGGTGTCAGCACCCGTGGAATTTCCCCCAGTACAAAATATTGCTAGCATCATATTTTTCTCATTTTATTTTCTTACTTGTCGGACGCATTGTTTGTCCAAAATTATAGCCATAGTCGTGGATGCTACTGCTGATCAAGAAAATAATATAATGCGTTCCTATATATATATATATACAGGTTATGAATGAAATTTTGTCCAACTTACTCTCGATCATGAGATTCTTTATTGAAGTCATGTGAATGTGCTGCTGGGTGAGGGTGACCACCAGCTGCGTGGGGGTGACCACCAGCCGGGTGGGGTTGTCCATGATGCTGTTGTGGAGGTGGCTGGAACTGTTGCTGTTGCATATGCACTGGTGGTGGTTGTTGAAACTGTTGACCCTGGTGCATCATTTGTGGGGGTGGCTGTTGAAACTGCCCTTGACCAGGATGTTGTTGATATTGCATTTGAGGAGGAGGAGCATGTTGATACTGGGGAGGGGGCTGCTGAAATTGTTGTTGCTGATAGTGTTGTGGTGGTACTCCATGTTGAGGGGGAACTCCATGTTGTGGGGGCATTCCAGATGGGGGAGGTACTCCTGGGGGGTAGGCCTGATGGCCTTGGCTCAAAACATGAACCCAGTATGTACAGGAAATGAGTCCTAGCAGCAATAAATCTTTAATGTGGACCTTCATTTTGATGGCTGCAAAAAGAATTTTTGAAATATTTGTTTTTATCAGATTGTTCAATTGAAATGATAAAACCTATAAAAATACCAAGGAGCTCTTTCCAATATAGTAATAAAAGCAAAAAATATAAGATGCTCCATCCCCAAAACCATGTACAAATAAATTTCCATCCAGCCTATTTGCGAAGGAAAGGCCTAATCATGTAATAAGTTTATATAATATTGACTGAAGTAAACTACCAATATTTTCCAAACATTCTGCAATATACCTACATGCTATATCAGACAGTAATTCAAATATTTTCATAATTCATAACATCATATTTGGGGGGGGGGGAATATGCACGCACGCACACACACACACACACACACACAGAGTATTATCTATAATTTTCTTGAATTTAAATCCTGTCAAAAATCCTTTTTCAGTCACTCTTCTTCAGAACAATTTACTATATATGACAGTATATAAGACTCCCCCTCTTTCCCTCCTGAAACTGACTCAAAAGGTAAACATAACCCTTGTTGTCCAGCCCCAACTTTGGCTAGAAATTGAAGAATTGAAAAAAACTGGGTGATAAATAAGGAATTCTGGGAAATGCATTTTTTTTCTCTTAATACTCACAGCTGAAATAAGGGGAGGTCTTATGACATCAGATATGGCACTTTTACAACTAGCTGATCTCCAGCTGTGAAAGAATCAACATAAGGTTGCCAGTGGCTAAATACTGTCCTTGCATAATTTTTTCAATAGAACAGACTATAAGAGTTACAACAGTTGTTCAGCCTTCAGAAGTCTAACTTTTATGATAACATATTTGCAAATCCATTCCTTAGAGGTACAATCTGAGTAGAGAGAGGAGCAAGTTCTTTTTTTCATCTCCCAGAAGGCCATAGAATGGATCAACTGGAATAACTCATGGAATGATAATGACTCGGCTCAAAATTACAGACGGTAGAATACAAAAGTATAATCAAACCTGCACACTTCAACAGAGCTCTCCAAACTGTGTCGCCTATAATTTCTAGGCGTGTCATAAACTAGTGTTTTTGATATTTTTAAAGTAAGTGAGGTAATTTCTCTCTTACTTACTCTTCCACATAAAAAACAAGGGAAAAAAAAAAAAAGGGTTAACTTCCATTCCAAAGATGGCCAACAGTAAATGCAGCATTTTCTACGGAGGTCCAGATGAGCCCTTAAAAAGACGCCGACGAGACATCAACGTCTGACACAAACAAAATTATGACATCAGAAACAATCGACTACAGTGTTATGACTTAACAATTGCTTCCACCCCAAATTAGACAGTTGAATGGGGACATTCCATCCTCAAACTTTGAGGGCAACAACCTCCTACTTCAGATTTCTGAAACATCACCACTTACGACACCTATCTGAAGAAGGCTGTAGAGTACAACAGCCAAAATGTTCAAAGGATGATCTGAGATATTTTTGTGTTATACCATTTTTAACAAGTGCAGAATTAGGAAAATAGTAACTAACACTTTATAGTCATGTGCAGTATTAACCCAAGTGACTCTCCACCAGGCATTAGAAAATAAATAATGTCAAGAATGATATAATTCCATGTATATAAAACGCAATATGTATTCCCACACACACACACACTGGGCAAGAAGCGCAGATCCACACACCACACTGGGCAAGAGCAATAAGCAATACATCATAATTGGCAAATGCACTGATCTATATTTTTAGGGGAGGGGGTCACCAACCCCTCAAGAGTTCTTCTCAGGTTCCACCCCCCTTCAAACAGGGATACGACACAAACAGAAGTCTAATATGCCCCCCCCCTCTTTAAATGTGCCAGGGTCTCCAACTTCATATGTCCCCCACCATGAAGAATGGCTGCTTTAAGACTCAAAAGCTAGTGATACAAGATGTGAATAACATTCCAATAGTTTCTGAACAAAAACAGATTTTGTACGTGTCTTCTTAAATGGCACAATCAACCAGACAATATAATATGGGGACAAAAAAAAAAAAAAACTATAAGTAACAAGAAAGCACTCGGAGAGCATATACCTCAATCAACGCCATTGTCGAGGGAAGTAATTGTGCATTGATCTGCCCCAGAATTCAATCACTTCTTCCATAGCCTCTAGCCCACCCTTCCACAAAATCTCATTGAAATTCATCAAGTACTGTCGAAGATAACAAGTAGACAGACAGACAGACGACTGAGTACATACACCTAACCAACTCTGTTGGCAGAAGTAATGAATTTTCCCAATTGTGTCCTGCTTATAAATTGTACTGAGACCACTTCTACATTCAAGAGAACCAGTATAAACATCCATTCAATTAAGTACTTATTAAAATGTACATATTTGATTTACATGAAATATTAATGTGTGAAGAGTGTAAGAATCACTTTAAGAGCTACTCAAGTCTGAATGTATGGATCTTAAAATAAACAAAATGCCAACCCACAATGTCCAACTTGCAAACTTGCAAAGCAAGTAGCAATTAAGCACTGTCATGTCATCAAGATACTTTTTTATCCCCAGGGCACAAAAAAGTAGTAGTAGCACAACATTGTCAAAGTTAATTAATCTTTTGACTGAAATGTTTGACCTAAATGACAAACATGTTCGTAGAGAAAAGAGGAAAATTTCCAAAGAACTAAAGCAGTAATTCTTAAACTTCATTGCATGACAGCACTTATATATATATATATATATATATATATATATTACACATATATATATATATACACACACACATATATATATATATATATATTATATATATATATATATATATATATGATTGATCTACGTGGCACACCACCTGTAAAAATTAAATGATATAGACAAAAAGAATTCCGTAGTCAATGAATGAAACTTTAATATACATAATGATACATATTCATTACTTACTTTTCCTTTCATCTGCTGCTAAAAAGATTCAGATTTTACAAGATCTAGAATCAAAACCACTAGATTGATGACTCAGTGGTGGAAGAGGAACAGACTTTACAGCTGTACTGGACATGTTCAAGGCTCAAAGTATATGTTTGTATACTTGGGAGAATCTATCAAGACTGAGCACACAGTTTGAGAACCACTAGACTAAATATAGCTTTGCATATTTGCATTTGCATCATAGAAAACGAGAGTCAAGTATGAAAACTTTCCCTGGTGATAAAGATTTTCAACTGTGACGCAAGTCAACCGTTCTGAAAATAACAGAAATTTCATGTAAAGACCAGATTTGAATAGGTCAACAGCTTTTGTAAGGAATTAAGTAATCCAAAGTGAAAGTGATTTAAGAGAGATAGACAGCATTCCTAATAAAGAAAGAAAGCTGTTATCTTAATGAAAGGGAGACAATAAAAGAATAAATGAAGAAATTCCTTTTTTTTTTAGGTCACACTACATCATATTATTCCTTTTTTGAATATCAATTTACCAGATAAAAAAATAGAATACAAGAAAAAAAAGGCAGTGTTTATAACAAATATATACACATTGTCTATACATTTTTTCCTTTACCAATTAATTATATAGCATTTCAAAGTAAAATAAAGAATGATAGGGAAAGGGAGCAGAATTAATTAATCATAAGTCAGTTTTTTGCCGCTTTTAATTATTACTGGACTGAATACTCTCTCTCTCTCTCTCTCTCTCTC
This sequence comes from Thysanoteuthis rhombus, assembly GCA_963457665.1. Lineage (NCBI taxonomy): Eukaryota > Metazoa > Mollusca > Cephalopoda > Oegopsida > Thysanoteuthidae > Thysanoteuthis > Thysanoteuthis major. Next base: position 11,320,598 of record OY735234.1, on the reverse strand, counting down.
TCATATATACACACTCACACACTATCATTCCAACCAAGCTTTTCCATAAACGCTTAAACGCCATAAATGCTACGTCATGCTTGTAGCAAAATAAAAGTGTCCATTTAACAATGTATTATCATTGTAAATCAATCACAAAAACAACAAAAAAAAAAACAAGTGAAAAAAAACGAATTTCAAAAAAAAATGAAAAGGCCTTTTACAGAAGATGGCTACTAGATAGAAATTCCCAAGGCTCTTTGGAAGCCTGTGTGACCAGAGGAGCACGAAAATAAACACAGGGACGTACAGGGACGGACTGAAAAACGAGAGGAAAAAGGAAGAATGCCCATGTTTTTCGATGGTGAGTCAGGGGGGTCGGGCGGTGATCGTGGCTACTGTGATTAAGACAAATAATTTCAATTCTAAGCACATACAACGAGTCTGATATATCCATCCATAACTAGGTTGTCCAGCAAGTTGTCAAGTGAGAAGTCCCACGATGTTGACTCTTAGAAAAAAGAAAAATTTTTCATTCACCAAGTGGGTCGAGAAAATAATAATAATAACCATAAATGTTAACTTTTGTTTTTCTCACTTGACACCTATTATAATAATCAGTCTGTGTACTGAACATAGTGTAAAACAAAAATCTGATATTTCAATAATTGACTGACTAACTAAATCTGAGCCTACAAAACCTGAATGAGATGTCAAGTACAGCTCCTTGAAATGATAATCATTTTTCCAATTTTTTTTTTTTTTTCAATCTGTTACAAAGTGGTGAGGAGGACTTCCCATAAATGAACTGTAGCTCAGCTACCATTTGAGCCACAGTTTACCTGGATGGGATTGTCGTTTTCTCTCTTTTTTTTTGTCTTAGCCTAAGTACTTGGGGTTTTAAAAGCTCTCCAAGCAAGTCTTAACTTCAACTATTCTTCAAGAAAGTATATACCTTTTTAAAAATCTACTTATAACACACCATTTGTTTGCCTATACTTTGTTGTCTGTAACATTAGTAAACGGAGATAACTATTGAGGGCTATTTATACAGTAGTCACCAACTTTATTTTATTTTTGATTTTTTGGCTGTGTACAAAAAATCCCAGTCAATTCTGGTTAAACATCCACAAGAAAACGAAGAGTAACAATGTTTTTATTATAATCATTTTAGAATGCAGTGCAATGGGGAAAATATTCAAGTAAATGAAATAAATAAAATGTATGGTAAATAATGGATAAATAATGTAATAATATATTATTGTGTAAAGATTTACAATGTAAAAAAAAAAACTTACGTTTTCAGTGTTGATATCACATGTGTGGAAAAGAAAATTCAAAATATTTTGTCGGATTTTCACCTCTAGTTTCACAGTACGACCACATGGAACTTCAATATATATATATATATATATATATATATATATATATATATATATATATATATATATATTTCTCTTTAAAAAGGATTAATATATTCTTTGAGAATAGAAGAGCCAGGTAATTAGGTTTGAAAGGGAATCCTTTATTTATTTTCAATGAAACAACCCAGAACCTGAAGTAGCATTGTTAGAAAACAAACATCTTTACCTTGAGAAACAATGTACAAAAAGGTGTTTTTTTCCTTGTGAGTGCTTGTCTTCAGTACAACTTACTATGTACAGACATGAAGAGATCTTTTTTTTTTCGAATGTTCCATCCCGAAATTTCCTTCGTTTAATCTTCTATTAATCTTATTTTCTAAGAAAAAAAAAGGTAATGAACAGAGAATGATAAATGGAAAAAAAAAATTTTTCCTCAGAAGTTGAAGGCCCAAAATATTTTTTTTTTGTCACATAAATGTCATTTAATCGGCAGATTCACACCCAAAACCTTATCTTATCATTCAAGAATATCTGATCCTAGAAAGAAAACACTAGGACAGTAATGAATATCGATAACAAAATACTTTCAGCCTACAAGACGAAATCACAAAAGTCGGATTTATAAAAAAAAGAATCAGAATTTATATACAAGAAGGTGAAACTAAACTAAACATATGGTCTTTATTGATTGATACTTTTCAATAGTTAACAGGATACGGATATTAAAGAACAGAGAAAAATACATTAACGTACTTTATTTAAAGTGGATAAAATGTCAAATTAAATAACTGATATAAAAGTTCAATTAAAATCTATTGAACTTAATCATTCAAGAAAAAATATCTCTTCACAATTGGTACCCGAGGGGTTGAGTCGAAAGTTAAAAATATAATTTGGGGAGATGAATTGATAGCTTTTTAGATATTTCTTTTGCACTAAGAGTGTAGGGAAATATATGTTATTTTTTAATATTATCAGAAAATACAAGAATTCGGGCAGAAAATTAAAGAAAGCGTAACAGTTTGTTAAATACTATAACTCAAATAAATAAGATGGTCTGAACAAATTTCAGCTCGAAATATTTCTTTAAAACTATTAAAGAGAAAATACCGAAAGCAGAATGAAAGCTAAATAAAGACCTGCAAACTTTTGAAACCTAATTTATCATTAAATAAATGGAGCAAAAGATAGATATTGGACTAACATTGTTGGCAAAGCAAAATATAACTTACTCCTCGGCAGTGATGAACTGTTTGATTAAAGCTTTCTCGGCATGGAAGTAAATAAAAACGTGTGGTCTGGTTTCTTGCAGTACGGATGCTCAAATAAGTGCGTAATACAATTTGTGCAAACGACAAATTAATTTGAGAGCACATCCCAAATTTTAGATTTGAAAATAAATGAGATTTTTTTTCAAGTTTCTTCAAACAGGAATAGGTAAGCTACGCGGAAAAAATATAAGGAAATTTAGTTTGAATCGAATTAAACAGTTCAAGCTGACAAATTGATATAAGAGAAGGGGAAAAAAAACAAAGTATAAATTTTGCACAACAAAAAAGATAACGTTTAGACCGCCACTATTTCACTTTGGAATTTGGTTGCTAATCTTTGAAACCTATCGTATACAAATAAGTGTAAAGGAAACACTAACAAAGTTTACGGATATGAGTTTTCTAGCTATTTTTTCTAGTGCGTTTGTGCATCCGTAGGAATAAGCCGTTCACATTTTCTCGTTGGATTCGATGCGACAATGAATCTAACTATAACCACATGCTTCTAAACGAATTGTTTATCTTTCGTCAGAGATCATTGGGTTTTACAATTTCAAATTACTAGTCGTAGAAATAAGTAATCAACTTACCTGCTGTTTATTTTTTCGGTACAAATAATTCTCAAAATGGCCCCGAAATTTATTTGACAATCGTAGCAGGAAAGTACGCACCTGCTACTCATAAGTTCACAACTTACTTCTTGAAAAACAATGCTGACTTGTCACAACAATATTCGTCGGCAGATCTGTTTCCGGGTTATAACATTTCTTTTGAAAGAATCTTGAGATATAATAGCCATGAGGAAACTCAAAGGATTTTTCTGGCTTCTAATTCGTTGAAATAAATCTTTAAAAAACAGAACAGAGCCTTAAAAATTAATTAGGATTTTTATCCTTTTTGCTTTGAATTTTAATTACTACGGGAAGAACCCGGGCACTGAGGATCAGAAGATAATAATCGCTGAAGAAGCTGATTTTATTGATATTTGGATAAAAAAAAAAGTTAGATATAAGCTGTTGGCTGTGAAATATGGTCAATAACAATGAGAAACTTATATCTCTCTAGATTAGCTGTTGGCGGGCATTGATTTTTTTTTTGTTTTGTTTTGTTTTGTTTTGCGTTTTTTCTAACCCTTTGTGTCTCTGCCCGAACATATAGTGGATAATTCCCCCCGGGGAACAGTGGATCAATGTAAGGTTGAGTGATTCAAAGACGTCTCAGAGAGAAACCAACTATTCATTTTATTAAAATATTGTTGAATTGCAGACTATGTTACAAAAGGTAAACTTAAAATCTCTCTAACATTCATTGGCAAAAGTTAGGCCCACTAAAGGAAACATTCAACACAAAATTATGTTCACACAGTCTAAAATATCAATTTAAGAAAAGAAAAAGTTAAATTTCAATACTCTTAATTGCTTTGTATTCTACATGAAATGTATTGACAGGATCATTTTAATCAAAAGAATCGAATTTTCCTCTCAGGGAATCAGAATATTTTTTTCCTCTCTCGACAGAAATACGCCACTTGTGTTCCAATATGAGGGCAGATGGGGACTGTTTAATCGAATATTTCATTTTTATTCTCAATATTTCACTTTATCTTTAAATAACACTTCTGTTGGGAGATACTTTTTGCGCGGGTATACGTGAACTGTACTCACGTACTTGATCAAAGATAAGATACACTACTTGAAACGAAGTAACCGTTTTCAGATGCCGGAAGAATGATAGAGACATCCTGAGAAGACTTATTATGACAAGATCAAGCTTGGTCACTTGGGACCTTGCTTGACCCCCCCCCCCCATCTTAGCAGATAGATGGCTAGTCATAGCCACTTAATTAAAAAGACGTTAGATTAAAAAAAAAGTGTAAAGGGATTGATAAAGCAGCGAAGGTGAATGAGAAACAGAGGAAGTAAGAAAGAGACAATAAGATTAGTGTCATGAGAAACAAAAGAAAGCAGGAGGAAAATAGAAGAAAAAGGGGTAGATGATCATTCAGTTCTGGTATGAAGTAAAGGAGGGAAAGTTAAAGGACCAAAGGTTGGTCACCAGCAAAGGGTGTGGTAAGGTAAAGTGACATATATGCTGTTGGCCACTGACCCCAACTACAGGCTGCTGGCCTGATCAACCAGACTCTCTCTCTCTCTTTCTCACTCTCTCTCACTCTTTCTCCAAGCTAACTCACTCTCTCTCTTCCTCTCTCTCTCTGATATTCTCTCCCCTTTAGTGATTACGGATTTTGTTTGTTCTCTAAAAGAAGACTAACAATGCATTTTCCGTTAGCCGAAGTAAAGAAAAATAAAGGTTCAATTTTGAATCCCGAGTCTTGTGCCTTTAGTTCCTTCCCTTGCTAAAGCCACGGTGCACATACATGCAATGAAACTCATTGCAGTACATGGTCAAAATGCCCACCCCCTCCGTCATTTTGCTACGTTTGGGCTGTTCCCCCTCTTTAAATAGGCTTATGTATAATGCCAACTATCTGTTTAAACAGAATTTCTGCAATGTCCGCTACCAGAAGAAATAACAAATGAGTAGGACTTGGGTTTTTTCCCATGCCTTGAAAAAAAAAAGCAAGCTTTTTATTTCCCATGAAATCTGATTGCAAACTTTATTCCACATTCTATTTATTCTGTAAATGAAAAGTACAACTAAACCCAAATTTTCAACTCTAAACCCATGTTGGGGTGAAAATTCTAAAGCTTGGTACAGTGAATCAATGACCAGAAGTAGTCCACTGTGCCCCGATTCACCTTGTCCCAAACATACCATTGGAGAGATAATCTTCCATCTCTTTAAAGGGCAAGCATAGTGATTGCAGTTTGGAAAAGAAATAATTCCAACACAATCTTGATTTCACCTCATATAACACAATTAGAAAATTCTGAATAGTCATGGCTCTATAATTAATGTAAGAGTACCTCTTAATATTATTTTTGGCTCAAAATTAGGTCTCTTAGCTTGCACACTGTACAGCAATGCTCAAGCAAGCAAGTCTTTTACAAAATCAGATGGCAGATATGTTGACTTGAGAAGAGAAAGTAGCAGCTGTCCCACTGTATATCTGAATTTGGAAAAAATCATAATGATCTGCTGTGCACCAGTTTCCCTTACTTACAGGAGTGAATCAAATGGGTTGGAACTCTCCAGCCCCTATATGGGCAAAGCGCAATTAAATGTTTTTTTTCTTATTATGTTTTTGATATTTAGATAAAACAATTTTACAAAACAAAACTCAAATAATCAATAATTAATCATAACTTAATCTTAATAACAGAAATTTATTACATCCATTGTTTATAGACAGATGAAGAAAAAAAAATTTGACTTCTCAAAATCCTGGATGACCCCCAGACTTATTACCCTATGCAAGTAAAAGAGAGGGTTCTGTTAAAATTCTAAATTAACTCACTACTTCAAAAATAGGTTGACCACTCCCTCTCAAATCACCAGAGCTTCACAAATGGCCCAACCAACCACCCAAGAGGGGCTATAGATTCTTCTCTCTTTGAGTGTCTTTGTCTATATATCTATATGTATATGTATGTGTATGTATGTGTATCTCTGGCCACTACTGGTCACATTATAAGGGTTAAAAGGGGTTGAAAATGTGCATTACATCACAGAGCACCATCTAAAAGAGCTTTTTTTTTTTTTTTTTCCAAGAAGTGCTTTTTGGGGTCCAAAATGACAATAAAGATTGCAAAAAGCACGTTTTGGAAAAAACAAAGATACAAATCTTCTTTAGATGGTCTCTAGTGGTGTACAAATGCAAGTTTTCAATTTTGGAGCTTTGAAAACATGATCAGAAGTGCCTTACTACACACACACACACACACACACACACACACACATACACATATACACACATTCAAAAAGAGACTGGCTGGTGGATCAGGTCATTTGTGGATCTACAACAATTCGATCAACTGGTGACCAATGTAATTTAGCAGCATGACATGTTAGGGTGATCAATTAAAAAATTGAGAAAAAAAGGTGCTCAATAAACAAATTACATCTCTCACCTTTTGTTGGATGGTGATCACTAAAAACAGTCTGAACTTTCGAAAAACCAAGGGTGAAAACTACCAGACACAAACAAAGAGACCAATTTAGCAGAGACTTACATGGTTAATCGAACTCCCTCCACTAAAAATCTATTTGGGGGAGAATAATCAGAAAACAAAAAAAAAAAAAATTTTTGTAGACATATCAAGGGGTAAACGTTTTAATTTTCAGCCTTATAGCTTCATGGGTGCCTTGTACTTTCAATACATACACAGCCAGCCAGACTCACTTAAAAACTGAAGAAACCTATGCTAATAGTTTTGTTTGACAGTTTCTGATAATGAGTTACAAGTATAAAAGAATAACAGAAAAATTTATCAAAATTTAAAAGTTATCAATTTTGTTCGGTTATACAGGCTGGGGTAGAGTCACTGTAGCACATATGGGTAACCATAGACCCAAAGGCCAGACATGACCGGTGGTAACATTTTTTGTGGCTCGTGGCCAATCTAGATATTTAATTAAAATCGTATGTAATTTTTTCTCAAAGTCAATTCTATAATTGCTTTTGTAAAACTACTGTTACAGTGAATCAATAATATGATATGTAGTTTACTGTTACAGTGAATCAATAATATGATATGTAGTTTACTGTTACAGTGAATCAATAATATGATATGTAGTTTACTGTTACAGTGAATCAATAATATGATATGTAGTTTACTGTTACAGTGAATCAATAATATGATATGTAGTTTACTGTTACAGTGAATCAATAATATGATACGTAGTTTACTGTTACAGTGAATCAATAATATGATATGTAGTTTACTGTTACAGTGAATCAATAATATGATATGTAGTTGTAATTCACACGTTTATCCAAAATAGAAATTAAGTACATTTTCTGTTACACAACTAACATTTTTTAAATAAATGTGTTGCCCCAAATAATAATGAAAAATGTCTTATATGGCCTGTTAGTTCAAACAGGTTGCCCATGCCTGCACTATAGCATGTGTATGAAAGTAGACAATATTTCAGGGTTCATTTATCAGAGTTCCAAGGATCAGGAGAGAAAACAAAGTGAGTTGGTGCACTGAGAGACCACAGTATCAACACATGGTAAAGTAACAGGAACAGTTGAAAATGAAAGGCTCTAACATCTATGAATGTCAGGAGAGTTGCCGGCAAAAACAAAAGAGTCCATTTGGTAATGAAAGAGTTGTGTCCAGCAGTAACAAAAGCGGAAACTCATTTCTCACTGAAAGTATTGAGGAATATATATATACATTTGTATATTTCTCTCTTACAGAAAAGTGGACTCTAAATGTTGTAGACTTAAAGACCAGTGTAACTGAGCCTCTGTATTTCCTGTAAGTGTTGACAGTTGTCTTTTTATCATAATAAAATGAGAAAGTTCCCGATACTATACTTATATTTATACTTTCTTATGTCTCTATTATTTAAGTTTGCATTGTCTTCCCTATTCTTTATTACACCCTAAATACACCCTGCAAGGATCAGTGATGGTATAGGGTAGTGCAAAAATCATGAAAAGATTTAAAACAATCTTAACATTTTCTATTCTAATATCTTTTATTTTCTCAGATATATAAAAGGACTCTTGGGAATTCATGACGGAAAAGCACATAACTGAACTATGATTAAATTATTAGAATTTTACTTTGAATGCCTTTAATATTAATCCTAGGAGCATATTCTCGTTATTTGAATGTGCAGACACCGCCATCTGAGTCCATAATTCATCATTTGTTAGTGTATTTTTTGAGAATCAACCTCCATCAGTGATCACCCACAAACAGGGAGACCATGTTCAGTCCTAAATCCTGAAAATCATATATGTATGCAGAGGAGCAGATATCCTGCAAAATGTTTTGAAGAAGGTTTTTGAAAGGGCCAGATATTGTAAAGTTGCCTTGATTTTCTTCATTGTTTTTACTTATTAAATCAGGTTTTTGGTTCCCCTATTTAAATGTAGGCAAATAACTATAAAATTAAACATGTTTGTCTTTTGCTGTCAGTATTTTGGGTGACCTAGGCAGAAGAGTATCTTTAAGGTAAGACCATACTAGCCTTAGAATGCTTATATCATGTATATTCTGAGTTTTTAAAATAAACAGTTTTCTTCTTTTCCTCTCTCTTCCTTCTCCTTTTTCTCCTCCCCATCCTCATCCTCCTTCTCTTCACTCTCCTCTTACTCCAAAGCAATAATTTTTCTCTCACACAAATGAATAGAGAGACTTCACCAAGACATAGATATTTATTCAGGAGCTCAAATTTAAATGAACAGGTTGAACCTCACTATTCCAGGATTCACCAATCTTGCAATTCCAATGGTATGGGATGGTGATTTGAATCTGATGGTTGTAGGTATGATCAAAAGATTTTTGCAGGAGATCATCCTTCAATAGATCTAGAGTTGTTGGTTAGGTAGCATACATTTCCTCCTTCTCTCAACCCCACAGGAAGAAGTCACAAAAATAGAGGTATGTCTACAGAAGTAATACAGGATTTCTGATAGGAGGTTAATTCCCACCTACCCTGTAGGAATCAGCTGTGCTCGGTTATATTATTCAAAGCATTTCAGCTCCGAGTAATGGCAATTATGGAAAGAATTCAAATTAACTTTCAGATACTGATAGAATTCAACATAATTTTTTTTTTATGCTGCAGTCTATTGTTAATTAGTCTATCAGTTTAGTTGGTTACTAAGATATGATTAGTACCCAAATTAGGTACTTAGACATAATTAGGCCATTTTTGTAATTGGTTACTACACCCTTTCTCAAGCAAATTGAAAGGTAAGAAAAACAACTAAAAAAATACAGCAAGAAAATTAAAAATGTGGCATACAAGTTGGGAAAAAAAAATAATGACATGAAAATATATTTGTATTAAATCAATGTACTTGATTTATGTGTTCATATGTGTTACATGAATAATCCTAAAAAAATAATGAAAGTGATCCATTATATGTGAGAGAGAGTAGAGTTCTATTATGTATCTATGCATATATATATATATATATATATATATATATATATATAATAATTAATAATTGTGTCATCCACTGACAGCTGTTTCATTGTATAACAACTCTTCAGTGTGGCTATTGACTATCCAATATCCCTTCCCATACCATGAAGTAGGATTGAAACTTTCACTTCAGACCCAGAGGCAGACATTTTACCCCTGCCATATGTATATATATATATGTATATATATATATATATATATATATATATATATATATATATATATATATATATATATATATATATATATATATATACTTATGTATATATCCTAATAAGAAAAATTCACAGATAGTACCATAATAATTAATTTAAAACTTACATAAATTGAGTTAACAGATATCTGGAAATAATTGACTGAAATGACAGAAATTTTTGAAAGAAATTTTTTTTCATATATTTAATGTTCAAAATTGCAAAGCTTTCTAGACTATCTATACATACACACAAACACACACACACACACATCTATATATATTTATGTACATAATTTTTTTTTCTCCAATATTTACGTCCAGAATTCGCATAAAGCGCATGACCACACTATATAGAGAGCAAAATTTTATTGTTATAGATGGTAAGACCTCACACTTGGCATAATCTTATGAGATCTCTGAGAAGTAGCCTGTTTAATGCACAAATTAATGTTTGATATGATCAAGAAAGGAGACCATTCAAAATTATAAAAATCAATGATTAACACTCAAAGGTAAATAATTCTCTGTGAAAAGGAAGAGTTACTTCCCTTACAAATACTAACTGCACAGAATTTCGCTGGTTTTGACCATAAAAAAAGATTTTTACCATAACACGTAGTTTGGCCGTCTTCTTTGGAAGAGTCCTGTCAGGCATGGGAAATTGTCTGGATTAGGTTCGCAAAAAGGGAGTATATTGTAAAGACGCTCTACATGATAAAAACGTAAATTACGCAGACAATTTTGAAAGAGACTATTTATATCTTATTTACATTAGTTCGTGTGGAGAAAGAATTTGTTTTTTTTTTCATAATAATTTCAACTGTATAATCACATTTTTGGTTTAACAAATCTGAAAAAAATATTTTAACTCTTATTTTGTAACCCTAACCCTAACCCTAAACCTGAAACTAACACTGCTCCTAAATGACAGAGATAAATTATATCTTTTGTAGTTAAATTTAATGATTTACAGTTTTAAATGATCAAGTATTTCGCTTTTATTTGTTCCATAAGTTAGCATCTGCAGCTTAAATACTAGTCTAAACTAGTCACCTCCCTTTTTTGCAAACCTATCCAAATAATTACCCATATATGTATACAGCGATTTTCAGAAAAGACTACTGCTCACAAAGGGTAGCAGCATAAATGCGTACTACATTTGATTGGGTGCAATTTGCATTCCTCAAACTTTTGGCTAGCATATTGTTTATATATATACCACTGTTAATGCATACACATGGACACAAAAAAGATTTATTGCTACAAAAAATGTAGAAGATAACAAGACATCAAATTACATCACATCATCAATCTTTTAACGTCCGTCATTGGACATAGACCTTCTCCGGGATTCGCCATAATTCTCTATCATGGGCGTCGCAGAGCCAGTATTTCCTGAATTCGTCCAGTTCATCTCTCCATCTTGAGTTCTGTCAGCCTCGTTTTCTTATGTGATCTCTGGGAATCCATGTTGTGAGACGTGATGTCCATCGATTGTCTTCCATTCTTGCAACATAGCCTGCCCATTGCCATTTGAGTTTTTTAATAGTTTCTATGATGTCATAGACACCCATTTTCTTCCTTATATACTGTGCTGTCTTTTGATCTCTCCATGTAAGGTTGAGCATGATTCTCTCATGAGTACGTTGCATACTTCTCAGTTTTTAGGTCTGTCTCTTGGTTAGGTTCCATGTTTCAACTCCATAAGTGACTATCGATAAAAACCAGACGATCCCAAAAATCCTAAAAAAGAACAAGACACAAATTGCAAATATTTAATTTTATCCCATGTAGGAAAGACCAACCAGCCACAGGTGCTCCACATCAGCAGCTTAAGAATCCAGCTGATTATATGTCTACTAGTATATATCTGTCCAAAATGACTGGGTTGTTTGTGTATGAATCAGCACTAAGGAGCCTAAAGCTATTTTATCAGGTAATTTGTTTTTAATAATTCAAGTATCCTAATTAGTTTTTTTTAAAGTCTTGACTAATCTCAAGCTGTTTTAATGAGTGAAGATCAGACATGAAGTTTTAAGAGTTTCTATTATGCCATTTTTATTGTTATCAGTTATCATATGATAGGAAGGTAAATTAACCAATTAGTTCATCCCGTTTGAGTACAAACAAATAGATAGCAGAAAAATTGGCATATAAACTTGTTTTATGGTAAGGTTATGATGAATGCTTCCTCGGCAATATTGCAGAATGTGTAATCTATTCCGATTTCAGTTAACCATTATGTTCCATGTTGGACAGACATCTTGGAAGATGCATGAAGGCATGCTTAATTTCTGTCCTCGGACAGATGTGACTGTAACACAATTGATACATGTCTTTCATCCCAACCACACGGCTTGGATTCCATACTATCAGTTACGGAGTGCACAAGGAAATTTGTCCTATGAAAAGTTCCTCATACTCTTTGCTTATCATCAGTCTTTTAACATCCGTCATTGGACATAGACCTTCCCCAGAATTCACCACAATTCTCTATCATGGGCGTCGCAGAGCCAGTATTCTCTGAATTTGTCTTGTTCTCCATCTTGTGTTCTGTCGGCCTCACTTTCTCATGTGATCTCTGGGGATCCATGTTGTGAGTCAGGATGTCTATTGGTTGTCTTTCATTCTTGCAACATGGCCTGCCCATTGCCATTTGAGTTTTTTTACAGAGAATCAAACCCATGAACCAGATGAGCTAACCTTTACACCATCCAAGGGGATATAAATTATATATTCATGTACATTTACTTATACATTTTATATACAGATATCATACATACATTTTTGGATACATGAGAAGTCTTATATTTGTCAACAATATTCAATAATAAGTTACTTTTATATTCAAGCTTCAAAACTGTTTTAATGAACAAGGTTTAAAATTGTCAGGTCTAGCAAGTCACTCATTAGAAATGATCATGTGACCAATGTCTCTTGGCAGCATGCTGTGTAGGGGGTGATCAAATAAAAAAAATGGGAAAAGAGGTGTTCAATGAATAAAATACTTTATTACAAGTCTGAATTTCAAAAAAGATAAGTATGTCTTGACATTTTTATATATATTGTATCCATTTACATATGTGTCTGAAATTTGCTCAGCCCTAACTGTTTATAGTGAAACTTGAAATTTTGCACATGTACTCCCCAAATTAAATAGAGGGAACATCCCCGCCCTACCTAAATAGGCTTGGGGGGGGGGGTCGATTTGTGATGTAAGTTTATGTCAAGTCGATCCCTTTGTTTGTGTCTGGCAGCATTCACACTTGTTTTGCAGAAAATTCAGATTTTTTTTTAGTGATCACTGTCCAATAAAAGGCAAGAGAAGTAACTCCTTCGTTGAACATCCCTATCTCCAATTTTTTTATTGATCACTTCCAGCACAGCATGCTGCAGAAAGACATTAGTCACATGAAGTCTTTTACTGAGTGGCTGACCAGGACTTTTTTTTTTAAATCATGAATTCATGGTTCAAACCATACTGGTGGCATTTTTGTCGAAGTAACAATTTTATCACCATTATTGCTTAATTTATGAGGTAAAAGCCTATTTGGAAGGTGATGATTGACAATTTACCTTGGAATGCTTCTTGTTTTTATATATATATATATATATATATATATATATACATTATTAATAATTGTGTCATCCACAGACAGCAGTTTTGTTGTATTACAACTCTTCAGTGTGGCTATAGACTATCCATTATCCCATCCAGTACCACGAGGTTGGATCAAAACCTTCGCTTCAGACCCAGAGGCTGGCATCTTACCTCTTCCCTATGCAGAACTGCACAGTCAGTAAGGTTGAATTTAAGTGATATATTTACTCATGCATAATTCCCCATCCACCAGTGTGCTCTATTCCTAAGTTGGAAGAGCATTGCATAAGCTTATAATGATCGAGTTACCTCACTTGAAGAGAGCTGAATCCTGAATTAGGGAGCATTAATTATAATGATAATTAAATAATTATATATATATGTATACCTTTCTAATTATATTTGTGATTTGCTCAACTTCTCTGTCACAAAGTTACCCCTAAAAGTTGTGTTTTATCCCAAAATTGATGGTAGATTTTATAGACTTCACTCTAGATGGTTTTTTGATATAATTTTCTCTGAGTTCTATGAGTTGAGAAGCAAAAAACACACTTTTTACTGTAACGTTAAAATTTCAAAGTACTGGAGGCTAAAAAAGCTATTGCAGTTTTTCATTTACATTCTGTCTGTCCAAAATTTATCAAAGTAACAACTCAATATTAGCAGTCAGTCAGTGTTTCAAATTACCTACTTTTTCACCAGAGGATTCTGGGGAATTGACCATGTATACATACTATCCAGCCAACTGCTATTGCTACCCGTCCAGGAGGGGGCCATCCACCGTGAGGGGGTTGGGGGACTCAACTGAACCTCTGATTTTCAATTAGTATACATAATGTGCGACTGTGAATTCAGTATGTCTCTATTTCTATTATGTATTTCTCTAGCTATCTAGCTTTTCTGATCAAATACTCAAGTCTGTTCATATCAATATATGAACCTGCTTGGAAGTAAAAACAATTGGGGGTTTGTGTTAATCAAAAATCAAGGTTTAATACAGGTAAAAGCAAGATATTCCAATTTTCAAGGAAGGTAGGTCACCCAATCCATATTCTTTATAAAAATTGATAAGGCACAATCTTGCAGTATTGTTGTTCACTTTCAATAAAGTGTTGTCATAATTATTCATCTTTGCAAGTTTGTTTCTCTCACTCTCTCTATGTCTATTTTAGCATGTATCAATCAATCAATTTCAGTGTGTTTTTATCTCTCTGAGTGTGCTTTTATCTATCTATCTATCTATCTATCTATCTGAGTGTGTTTTTATCTATCTATCTATCTATCTATCTATTTATCAATCTGAGTGTGTTTTTATCTATCTATCTATCTATCTATCGATCTATCTATCTATCTATCAATCTGAGTGTGTTTTTATCAATCTATCTATCTATCTATCTATCTATCTGAGTGTATTTTTATCTATCTATCTATCTATGTATCTATCTATCTGTGTGTGTTTATCTCCATGTCTATTAGTGTTTTCATCTATCTTTGTTTTATCTATGTACCTATCTTTGTGTTTTTATCTATCCATTTCAGTGTGTTTTTATCTATTTATCTATCTATCTATCCATCTCAGCATGTTTCTATCTATGCCTCTACAAACTAATTCGTTCCTTATAATCATATGTATAGCAGGAGTTCATAAAATGAGGTATAACTAGTCATAGAAAAATAGGATTACATTCTGAAGTAGAAAAATTATGTATAAAACCTTTCAATTGTCATGTAAATAAAGAATAATAAAACACTGTTCAAGCAATTATTTTAATGAGAAAAGGAATAAAATAAATATGAAACATCAGGAGAAAGAAAAGTGCATAAACAATCACATAAAAGTAACAATGAGTTAATCACCTTAAGTCAATCCTTTGTTGATGATGACGCATTCTCTTCTCCCTCTGATGTGATGGCCGTCGTTTGCGTTTTAATGAAGGATTTGAGTGTTTGTTGCTTTGTTGAATACTTTTTCTTTTCACAATAAAGTTCATGATAGCAAGCATATGCTTTCATTAAAACTGAAGCAACTTTTAATAACTTAGATCTTTACATCTGAAAATTTTGATTGCTTTCCCAATGTGGTTTAAAGCTTCATTGAGTCCTTTTAAGATTAAGGACTGAATGGGAGCCATGGTCACAGCATTTCCATCTTTTTCATCTTGTTTTTCCTAATTTTATCTATTTCAATCAATTCTTTATAGGTTATTTTTTTGTTATCGGCTTTCAGCTACTCATTATTGTAATCATCTGAAATCTAAAAATTAAAGCAGTCAGCAAAGATTACAATGGCCTCACTTCCTTTTAGCACATTTTATTCAGGTTTGTCAAAAAGTTTAGGACAGAGATTTTTCCAAACTCCGTCCGTGTTTTTTTGACTTATTTTTCTCAAGCTTTTTTAAAAATTATTTTTACTCCTTTTAAGATGTTGAAGTCTTTCCCAAATCTTTGGATTGATGGCCCACCTTCTCTATCAGTAGCATCAATAAATTTCCAAACATACAATGGAGATTGTAAGCCTTGAATGTAGATATGACTCTTACGTCCATTGGCTGCAAGAGGGAAGGGGTGTTTGGAGATTAAAATAACACTTTGACGTTAGGATGATGGTATTTTAGAAATGATGGATGAGAGGAAGCAGTCACCATGAACAACAAAACATTAAAAGGAATTTCTTTATTTTTGCAATATTTTTTTCACTTCCGGTACAAAATGATGTGAAAACCATTCCCCAAATAATGTGGCTGTGGCCCAAGTTTTCTTATTGCGCTTCAAAATGACTGGGAGTGTTGTTTAATCAATTCCTTTGAGTGCTCCTGGGTTTTCTGTGCGATAAATTAGTATACATTTTAATTTGCAGACACCTTCTGGATTTTCCTCCTAGTAGCAGGATTGACCAATCCTTTGATGGTTTGAAGCCTGGCATTGTTAACTTTTTCTACAGCGATAGAACTTCTGGCCAACATTTGCTTCCAGAAAAGTCCCATTCCATTGAAGTTAAAAGAATGGGATGGTGTGAGACCTTCAAAAATTTGTCATGATTCTTGAGGGAATTTTTTGAGCAGTTTTTGCATGAGCACTAGTCTATTCTGCTTGAACCATGAAACAATACTACAAGTTTGCTCTTTTCTTTGTACCAATTGAAAGATGGTTTCCTCTGAGTTTTCTCAATTTTGTCAAAGGGTTTTTTGGGGAAGGATTGAGCTTTTATAAAAATGATTGCTTGACAAACTGACATATTTAAATGCTTGGTCATTAATCCATGGCATTAAAAGATTTTCCATTGGAGCAATCGAAACGTCAACATCTCTTGTTCATATCCAAGTTGAACTCATTGGTTGTATATTTCCAACTTTCTTCAAAATTCTCTTTTTATCTTTCATGAGTGTACTTACTGCTGACTTTACCATATCTGATCTTTAGAAATATTTTTGACAGTTTGGTCATTTCTGTATTCTTTAATGCTTTTCTATCATGTTTTCAAATGTTTTGCTATTATTCCCTTCTTATAATCAAAGATTTCTGAATATTGTCTTTTTGACATTGTGAGGGTGTGATAAAATGAATAATTTGCAAAAACAGGGTTTGCAAGTATATAATCACTCCTTCAAAAGTGAAAAGATCAACACAGATGGCAATGAACTCCCAGTTTGGATGCCTAGAAACTTTTTTGTAAACAAACAGACCACAGGATTTCCTTTTAACAAAGATACAATTTTTTACCAATCTCACTTGAAACTTAATACTGGACTTTCATCATCATCATCAGTCTTTTAATGTCCGTCATTGGACATAGACCTTCCCCAGGATTTGCCACACTTCCCTATCATGGGCGTCACGGAGCCAGTACTTCCTGAACTTGTCTAGCTCATCTCTCCATCTAACATTTTGCCAGCCTCGGTTGCGCATGTGGTCTCGGGGGATCCATGTTGTGAGTCGCGATGTCCATCGATTGTCTGCCATTCTTGCAATATGGCCAGCCCACTGCTATTTGAGATTTTTAATGGATTCTATGATGTCCCTAACTTTTGTCTTTTAACTCTTGTCTTTTCTCGGATGTATTTTGCTGTCTTGTGGTCTCTCCAAGTGAGGCCCAGCATTATTCTTTCATGTGCACGTTGCATGGTTCTCAATTTACGGGTCTGTTTCTTGGTTAGGTTCCATATTTCAGCTCCATAAGTGACTATTGAGAGGATGCATTGGTTATACACCCTTCTCTTTAGGATTAATGGGATCGGAGATAGTTGTCTCACGCCCATAGGCATTCATCTTTTGCATGCACAATATACGCAATACTACACGTCACCACAAAAGCAAATAAGAACTTACAAACTCATCCGCTACTGACAGTCACTTATATACAAACTTAAAACAGTGCTATTCACTTCAGAATGATTTTTTATTGTGACCAAATTCAACATAAATAAGATTTTGCATAATTTCCATTAAGTTCAAAATTTTATTTCAACCTTCATAAAGTTGGGAGTTTGTAAAGCTGGAATCTTTAAAATGAGGAATCATCATCATCATCATCATCATTATCATCAGTCTTTTAATGTCCATCATTGGACATAGACCTTCCCCAGGATTTGCCACAATTCTCTATCATGGGCGTCGCAGAGCCAGTATTTTCTGAATCTGTCTAGTTCATCTCTCCATTTGAGTTCTGTCAGCCTCGTTTTCTCATGTGATCTCTGGGGATCCATGTTGTGAGTCATGATGTCCATCGGTTGCCTTTCATTCTTGCAATGTGGCCTGCCCATTGCCATCCAGTACTTATCTGTCTTGGGGTATTTTTATCTATCTATCTATCTATCTGTTTGTTTTTATCCATCTCAATGTGTTTCTATCCATCTAACTCAGAGCTGTTATCTATCCATTTATCTGTTGTTATCTATCTATCTATCTAACTAAGCTTGGCTGATTGCAGTACAAGACCACAAGAATAGAGCAC
Source organism: Thysanoteuthis rhombus (assembly GCA_963457665.1). Classification (NCBI taxonomy): domain Eukaryota; kingdom Metazoa; phylum Mollusca; class Cephalopoda; order Oegopsida; family Thysanoteuthidae; genus Thysanoteuthis; species Thysanoteuthis major. The sequence goes on along the minus strand of OY735234.1, from coordinate 11,302,162 downwards.
CCAGGAGGATCAAAAATCATTATTTTAACAAATGGTCTGCTAAACAAGCTTGCTAACTGTTACTCTAAGCTAGTTAGAAACCGTCAACCAAAACTGTCCCCAAGCCTGTCAGTTTCTTGGTCAGGCTTGCTGGCTAGGTATGTCATGGATGTTAAATCTCCGTCTCAAGATGGAATTCCATCTTTGATGAATAAAAATTTAGCAGTGCAAAAATCACTAACTTAGTATGAAAGGGCTTGAACATTTTGACCATTTTTAGCCATTTATGGCTATTTATAGCACCTTTTGGGAGTCGTTTGGTCATTTTTAGCTACTTTTCCTATTCAGCAATTTTAGCACCTTTTGTCAGAGAAACTATTGCAAAAATACTTTATTTTTTCATGCCAACACCAATGGTATATATATATGTATACAGGTCGCACTGTTAAAGCTAGAGGTCTGAAAATTTCAGCATTTACTCCTTATTATGTCTAGAAAGATAATTTTTTTTTTTCCAAATTTCCCTCCAAATCGGTTTTTAGTGGGGATAGGTTCAATATGCATTGTGAGTTTATGCTAAATTAGTCTCCTAGTGTGTGTCCAGCAGCAAAAATGCTTTTTTTCCTAATATTCAAACTTTTTAATGATTTCAGCCCCAAAAAAGGATGAGAGAAGTAATTTATTCATTGATCATCCCTTTCTTCAAATTTTTTAATTGATCACCCCTAACATGGCATAACGGTCATGTGACAGTTTCTATTGAGTGACTAACCAGACCTGTTTGTTTATATTTATCTGCTTGTCTCAGTCTGTTGATCTTGGGCCCACTTTATTTTCTTATCTATTTATCTCATATCTAATTAGTCATACAGATCCCATCTGTTACATTGCAAAGACAGTCTTTAAAAAGTCTTTTTCACACATGGATTATTTTGTATTTCCACCAAGGTGGGCAACAAGGTGAGAGAGTGTGAAAAATCTATTAAAGAATAGGCAGACAGGTCTGGTTAGTCACTCAGTCGGGACAAATGTCTTTTGGTAGCATGCTGTGTTGGGGATGATCAACTGAAAAATTGAAAAAAAAGGGGACATTCAATCAATGAGCTACTTCTTGCCAGTCAGTGATCATCAAAAGAGTCTGAATTTTTCAAAAAACAAACTGGTGATCAATTTAGCATGAACTTACATTATAAATTGACCCCGCCCCACTAAAAACCTATTTAGATGGTGATTTTAAAAAAACAAAAATGTTTCTTCCAAACGCAATTAGGAGTAAATGTTTGAAATTTTCAACCCTCTAGCTCCATTTGTGCAACCCGTATATGTCATACATGCATACATACATACATACATACATACATAGTCAGCCAGCCGCAACAACTTGAACACTAAAGAAACCTTTGTTGACAGTTTTGGTTGACTGTTTCTAATAATTGGAGAGTTATTTGAATGAATCACATAAGAAGGTATACAAATACATATACAAAAATCCAAGTGGCATTTTTACGTATGTTTATGTGGAGGGAGTGAGTGTGAGCGTGGATGGTTGAGGGTGTATGTGTGTGGGTGTGGGTACTTGAGTGACAATAAAAAATCTTGAGAGTATAAAGAAACCCATTGAAATAGAGAGAGAGAGAGAGAGAGAGCAAAGGAGAAGCAATTAGTTTGTTGAAACCGTTAACTCCGAGATTCCCAATCTTTTTTTATTCAAACCGTAAAATTCTCAAAATGTTATACATTTTCAGCATGGGGTGCCTCGAAATCTGTGTAACAATTTTTTATTATAATCAGTTCAGCTGTTCCAAAGATCAGTATTTTTTGCATGTTGAAAAATTGTTATTCAAATTTGAAATGTAAACAAAAAAAAAAGGATTGACTGTTACTCAACTTTTTCTAATTTCTGGGGTTAGGTCAACATCATAACAAAATTTTCAGCAAAATAAGTCAAGATTTGGGAAATTTTCCCAATTGTAAACGAAAACGACTCCTTGCTTATAAAATGTAAACAAACAAACGGATTGGGCCATCCCCCAGATAAGTTCTCTCCACAAGCCTACATGAAAAATTTAATTGAAAAATACTGACAAATAATTCAAGTTATCTAATTGAGAGAAAGGACATGATGATGACAATGATAGATACCAATAGCGATTGATAGTCTTCGGGCTTTTTCCCACAAGAGGAAGGAGAAATTTAAAAAATGGAATGTTTCTGAAATTGAGGGAAAATAGCATCACAGCCCAACCGCACACAGTCTTGGCTATTTAAAACGAGAGCTGCAAATAATTAGTTATTCTGGCAAAAATTTCAAATAAACACATGAATTGGTGAAAAACTGATGTGTGTGATGTATGCACATGCATATGCACACACACACACAAACCCCTTGGAAATTACTTTTTGAAAAATTATAATAGTTATAATTGAGGGAGTCATGTGCACATATTAATATTAAAGAAAACAGGACTAATACAAAAAATGCACACCTGTGTGTTGATATAATTTTAAAAACTTGGAAAACACAGAACTAGAATATGTTAACATAAAAAATGGACAAAAAAATATTTGTGCAGGGGTAAAAATGAACAATCTTTTTTTTTTACAAAGTTTTGTTACATGTTGGCACATGCCACTATGAATAGTCATTTTGCACCACAGCATTAATATTTTTTGTCTATTTCATGTTAAAATATCCTTGTTCTGTATTTTTTAAGTTTTTGATAATTATGTTAGCACATTAAGCAGGTATGCATTTCTCATGCTGGTCCTGTTTTCTTTAATATTAATGTATACTCATGACATCTTCAGCTATAACTACAATTGTTTGTTTTTTTAAAAAAGCTACTGGATGGATCCCAACCACCAATTTCTCATTTACAAAATGAACACACCCTACCAACTGCAGTTAACATTTTTCTTACTGGTGTAAACAAATGGAAAAAATCTTTTAAAATTTCATAATTTTCCGTTCAATGAACCTAACTCAGATTAAGATTCCTGGTTCAAATGTTACCACATCATGAAAATAATTTTGTAACTCATATTTTCAACAGAATAGTATAAAGAATTATCCAGGATTTGTACGCTTGAAGGAGCTGAAGCAGATATCACCAAGTTTAACATTGTCTGGTGCAAGTCCATAATTATGGAATGGCCAGATAGGATCAAACCTGCTATCAGTATCTATGTGTGTATGTGTGTGGAAGAGATAGAAAGTAAGAGAATCAAGTTGAAATGAATTTTAATTCCTGAGCCTTTTGGAATTTGTGTCAAGAGGAATCTCAGGTCAAACTCTCCAACTAAAGAATACAAAATCAGATATCAGATGTTTTTATTATGTTAAGCCTTTAAGAAGGATAACCAAGTTCAATTGTAGGAGAGAACAATAGGATGTGATATCACACAGACCTCAATAGATGACCTCTGGGTCATCCAGTACATTTTGGAAAGAAGGGGGACAAAGTGAAAAATATCAGTCCATAAAAGTTTACAAATGTTTTTTTTTAGATTTTTCCATACATCTCCATTAGCTATTAACTATTTGGTCAGTCAGTCAGTTAATTAGTCCCAGTAGAAAGGAAGGGTGAGGTTCGATGTCATTAAAGGTGTGGCATCATTAAGAAAACAACTGCTAAGATATCATAGTATAAGGTACGAGTTTGGTGTTTTTGTATTTTTTAAATGACCAAAAAGGCCAAAAATGCTAAAAATGGTCATTTTTAATTTTTACTGAAAATAATGCAGAATAGTTCCATACTGCAATATTTTACAAGTATGAGAATCAACTGATTCAAAGAAAGATTACTTGCTCTTCCTCCTCCTCCTCCTCCTGCTACTATCACCATGGACAGGGAATACATCTTTGAACTTGTTTCTTTGTTTCAATGTTTCAAACATTTCTTAGAAAAACCTTTGAATTTATTGGATTATCGTGCCTTGCACATTGTGTAACAACATAATCCACGGAAAATGATCGATTGAATTATTTCTCCCAGAAAAGCTCATTGCCATTCATCATGGGTCTGATAACATTGACCAACCAAACCATAATTTGAAGGGATCTATTTCTATATTTGCCGCGCAAGATATCTGAGTGGATAAAGTAAATTGCAGTCCTCCCAGGCCAGTTAATTAAACTCGTCCAGTTCCGCATTTGTCTCTGGGGTTAATATCTCTTTTATCAGTAATAGCAGCTGACTTCGGGTCTGATATTTTACAACCTTTGTTTCCAAGTCACATAAATATTTATAGATACTTTAATACATGTACAAGCGAAGACACAAACATGTATATTTATATAATTAGAATAAAAGTTAGCTACTATAGTCCCCTTTTATAAAGTGGGTGTTGGAAGTTTATATAACAGTGTAACTGAACTCTGGATAATCAAAATTCAATTGCACGTTCACTGGTGAACATTAGTGTTGTTCTCATTAAAAAATCAAAGAAATTATGTGTAAAATACCATGTAATTATATGTTAATTGATTTCAAGTTTGATAAATTTCATATCGAATCCCCACAGCCCACAGATGAACCGCCCAACCAACTACCCAAGTGGGCTACATATTCTTCTTTCTTCACTCATGTGTGTGTGTCTCTAGGCATACTTGATCACATTTCTAAGACTTAGAAAATTTTCAAGAGTGCACCACTACGCACCATCTAAAAACGTTTTTGTTTTTTCTCAAAAAATTGCTTTCTGGGGTCTCTATGGTTAGTTTGGTCCAACAATGCCAAAATCTTGCACTGGTATTTCTTTTAGATAAAAGATAATAGAAGATCGATATTTTCATTCAATTTTTTAGATAATTAGTTCTAGCTTATGCGTGGGTGACAGTGATTCATTTAAGTGATTCATTTCGTGCCACAACATTAATATTTTTTGTCTATTCCATGTTAAAATATCCTTGTTCTGTATTTTTTGAGTTTTTAACAATTATGTTAGCACATTAAGCAGGTATTCATTTCTCATGCTGGTCCTGTTTTCTTTAATATTAATGTATACTCATGACACTTCAACTATAAGTACAATTGTTTGTTTTTTTTTAAAAAGCTACCGGATGGATCCCAACCACCAATTTCTCATTTACAAAATGAACACACCCTACCAACTGCAGTTAACATTTTTCTTACTAGTATAAACAAATGGAAGAAATCTTTTAAAATTTCATAATTTTCCGTTCAATGAACCTAACTCAGATTAAGATTCCTGGTTCAAATGTTACCACATCATAAAAATGATTGGATATTTTGGTTATATTTAGTAAGTCCTGAAGAAATTCTGTTTTTATTCATAGTTTTCTGGATGAGGGAACAATAATACATATTGGTCAAAAATATTATGGTCTACCTATAAACCATCTAATATCACAAATCATGCTATATGGATCTACACTATGTCGGGAAACTTGTGTATTAGTTTCTATCAATTCTTGTTTTAGTCATTCATCTGATTTCAAATCCAAGCTCACTAATGAACCATGGGATGTCACACATTTAGGGTGGTCAGATGTCCATCCGGCTTTGTGCTGGACAGTTCAGATTTTGAGCACTCAGTCCTCCATCAGGAATTAATTTGTCTTCCTTTTTGGATCCAGACTGAAAAACTTGTTCAAATTACCTCAGATATATTCAGGACAGTAGGAGATAAAAGCCAATGGCAACTACATATGTGTAATAAAAATACGTTAATGGTTGTTAACTGTCAATGTATTTTTATTACATGTTGTTGCCGTTGACTACACTGCTAATGAGTCACCATGTAGAGTCAAATGATCAGCAAGTGGGGGAGGGTCAGTAAATCTGCCAGAGGCTAATTTCATTTGGAAGACCCTATTTTTTATGGAATTTCTCAAAAATTACAACAAAATCCCATTCATATATTGAAGTGATATTTGATGAATAAACAGTTCTTAATAAGTATTTTGTATATTTTATAACAAACATTTATTTATTAACAACTCATCATTAACAATACACCCAAGAGAGTTGATCTGTTCAAGTTCTTTTTGAAATTTGGAAAGCACCCCCATCCATTGTAATATTTTTGTGGACTCCCAGGGTCCACGGATCCCAGGTTGGGAACCTTTGGGTACTGTGATCACTCTACATATGCTACTAGACTCAACTGGAGATAGGGATCAAATCTATAGACTCACTCCTTGATAATGTTGAGGAATTATCTGTAGTAAGAAAGTGTTTTTGTTCATCTAAAGAACTAAAATAGAAACTTCAAATTTGCAAAATTCAACTTGTTCCCTCCTAAGAATATTTTTTAAACAACAAATTTGCTCATTTGTTCATCTCAAATAAAAAATAGAGTTAGATTAGAACGATCTGCAAAATATATACATTCAATTATTGTTAAAGTCCTAAAAATTGAGTTTTGACTTTTTTTTGTTTTTGTTTGTAACAAAATGAGAGATGGCAATGACCAGACTAAAAACCAGTGCTGTCACGCACGAATAAAAGTGAGAAAGGGACATACGCAAAAACTGATGATGAATTTACTCCCACTTATAAAGTAGAGCTACTTGTTTTGCTAAAGTTTTCAAATCTCATTTTCAGAAACTATTAATAAAGGAGTTGAAATGGGACACATAGTTTTTGAATAATATTGTATGGAGAAATTAACTATTTTTTTCATCTTTTAGTTATTAATGAAGCAAGGGAGATTGGCCCTTGTGCAGCCAGGTGGTTATTATTCATGAGAGGTTCTAGAAACCAGACATATTCTCCATGAGACTCTAGTACTGTTTAGTTACCAACTTCATATATTTCCATGATCCCTGGTTATTTGTAAATGTTTATAAGCAAAAAAATGACATATCTCTCAAGGATTTGATGGATACTTAGCAGAAAGATTCAGTGCATTTCTTTGATGTCCAAGTTGTTGTTCTTTGTAAAATCATGATGATATGTAACTGATCCAGTGTTGAATTTCTAACTTTAGTTCTCATTGGTCAATTTGAACAAAAAGTTCTCATTGGTCAATTTGAACAAAAAGCTCTCATTGGTCAATTTGAACTAAAAGCTATATCTAGGGAAAACTCAGTGAGGAACAAATCCACTATTAATGATGTATGTAACCAGTTCAATTACTGCTGTATTATTGCTAATATTTATTAATATAATTAATGCAGATATCTATGATGTACGTATATATATTATGACATGTAAATCTTACATTAATGGAAATTTGCCATAAGTGATTGAAGCAATTTTTCTTCCAGAGATTTGTGGTTTACCCGAAAGAAATGGTTCAAAGCTAGCAGACAGGTTTTAAACTATATTTTCAAAATGTTGCTTCTATATGGGAGTAAAAAAAAATGATTCTATGAGGTCCAGCCAAAAACTAACATCCATGATTTTAAAGTACAGAAGCCTAAAAATGAAAAGAATATTCAGTTGCATAACTAGAAACTCAATTAGAGCTGATTTTTTTTTCAATGAATACATTTATACTAAAATATATATTTGTATAATTCATCCATGCATAAACAATCCAGTAATTTTGCTGCTTCATTAAAACATAAAGAAATGGTGATCAGGGCAGAATCTGAACTTATTTCTCATTGGTTGTTCAGAAGTTACCAAGGAACAGTGACCTACTTCTGGCTGTAGTGTGTTTACCTTTTGCTCTTGACCAGAAACTATATTCATGCTGATTTTTTTTTTCACAATTAATACATTTTTTCGAAAAGAAATGAATTTGACAGTTTTCCCGATTATATAGTGATAGGCTCCATTTAGCCCTTCCACAGCAACTAGGAGGAAATCCACCCAATGAAGTTGGTTTTTGGGCAGTTTACAGTAAAGTGGAAAACTTGTTTATATTAAATTAGGGTATATTTTTCTTGAACTGTAAGGAACAGATCTTGAATATCCATACTACGCATAAGTGAATCATAAGAGCCATACATGTACCAGAACTAATTATCTGAAAAATCATCTGAAAAATATGTTGTTTTGGGTGACAGTTTCTAATTTGACTTGAATAACAGCCCGCACATGTACCAGAATGATTATCTAAAAACTTATCTAAACAAATAGATATTTCATCTAAAAAAAGAAGTTATTCTATCTAAAATTATCTAACAAGATACCAGCACAAGATTCAGGCATTTGTTGATCCAAATTGATCATAGAGACCAAAAAAAAAACACAATTTTTTGAAAAAACAAAAAGGATTTCAAGATAGTGCCTATTGATGTTCTCATGCAAATTTTCAGGATTGTAGCCCCCAAAATGTGACCAGGAGTTCCAAGAGAAACACACTCAAGGAGAGAAGAATCGGAAGTTCACTTGGCAGGCTGGTCAGGCCATTTGTGGGGCTATGCTGATCCAATACAATACTAATATTTCCTTTTCAATCAGAATTGTAATCCAACTGAACCAGTCACTCAAAAATATCTTTATTCGAAAAGAAAAATAGATAAACATACACGGAAAATTCAGGATAAACAAAAATTACAACATGGAAGCCAGGTGAAAAAAATATGATACAAATAGGAATAACATATCTTTGTTGCAGAAGACTGATTTGTCGGCCATAGTGGAATTAGGAGAGAGAAAAAGATGAAAACAAAAGCTAATATGCTTCTTTTTTTTTATGAAAGCAGGATGTCAGATAATTTTCCCTAAAAGCCGGTTTGAATTTTTCAGAAAACATTATTGTTTTAGATCTGTTAAA
>OY735234.1:11015989-11290989 GCA_963457665.1 Thysanoteuthis rhombus | reverse complement strand
TTTCTTACTAAAAGAATAACATGAGTAACTTGCAGTCCTGTTATTTTGATGCAGAACAGGATAAATATCAAAACATCAATTGAAAAACATAGGAAAATCAAAATAGCATACATTAACATGTCAGCCAAGTGTATGAATCTGGCTAGTTCAATTCAATGTGGCTTCTGCTACTCAACGGGGATAAGGTATGTAAATCCAGGCCTAACAAGGAATGGAGAAAAAAACACCCAAATCTTGTATTATGAATGTTGTTCACCATTGGAGAGAAAAAATTCTGTTTATCAACACTACATTCAAATAGCACGCTTGAAGAACACTGTAGAATGGATCGGCTGAAGCTTTGTGTTAACAACACAAACGACGCAAAGAAATTCAATTGTCCAGAAAACTCTTTTAATATCTTGGTATTTATTTAAAAAACACTGAAATAATTGCAATCAACCATTTCTTAGCTATAAGACAGATTTCCAAAGGAAAAAGGATGTGAGTTATTTTTCATTTATAGATTATCATTTATATCCAATCCTTATTGTTTATTAATGGTCATAGAATGACGGTCTGAGTAGTTATGATAAAAAAGCAACTGAAATAAAGATGAGAGAAATATTAGTCAAAAATTAATGATAATTGACAATGCTTAATCAAACAATACAATTCAAGATAAACTGGTCTTGCCAAAATAATTACTCAAGTCTTTTATGTTTGTCCCTTCCAATAAATAATCATAGCTGTTACATCTCACCATTTGTTTGTTTGCTAATTCAATGAAGATAAAACTGGTTAGTCACTCAACAGAAACCATAATGTAACCAATGACTTTCGACAGCATGCCATGTTGAGGGTGATCAATTAAAAAAATTGGGAAAAATTGATTAAAAAGTAACTTCTCATATCTCTTGTTGGGAAGTGATCACTAAAAAAGTCTGAATTGGACACAAAGTAAGGGATCAATTACTTATAGAATAAACATATATTGTGAATTGAGCCCCCAAGAAAAACCTAATCTCGGCCCTCTACCTTGATTGGTGCTACCTGTATACTTGAAACATACATACTTACATACATAGACAGCCAGCCAGCTAGCCATCCTGACCAACTTGAAAACTCAAGAAACCTTTGTTTCATTGTTTTGGTTAACGATTTCTATAAAGTTAGGGACGTTCTGGTAACCTCAGTTATTATCATCTTATCAAGATGATAATCAAGGATTAGGATTAGGGTTGGAGTAAGCCCTACAGGACAAAGGTTATTGTTGAGGGCTTTCAACTTTCTTATTTATATTAATTGGGCAAACAAAAGTATGGTAAGCTGTAATCGCTATAATTATTAAACATGATCACAGAAGAACCAATATTTTGATTTATCCATGTCTCTTTTTATGATAGGATAATAGATCAAGTCGAAGACTATGGATGAAAATCGCATCTCTATGAATGAAGAAATTCAAGTCAAGTGCTGTTCTAATTTCATGAAAATCATCAGAATAATTGGAAATAACCTAATTTTTTGCATTGGATCATACCACTGTCACACTACCGGCTGTGGAAATGGGGGAGGGGTTTGCAGGGGTGTGGTGTATACCTACTTTTCTATTTTCCAGGTCTTTTGTCTGTTCAATTTACTCTCATTCTACGGGGTGAGGTGGGGGGTAAAAGGCTTTATTTGCCTCCTGAATTTCCACGGTTTAACCTGAATTACACTGATTTTTCACAATATTGAATATATTTTGCCAAAATTTAGGGAGTCACTTTACCCCTTCCCTGCTTGCTCATATAACTATGTCAATGTCCACTAACGAAGATGTATATAATAAGCTATAGTTTTTCAAATTAGGCATGGTGGCTTACAGAACTGCAGATGTAAGGGTTCACATTGCACATCCTCATGATCCATAATCATAAATTCTAGATAAATCCTAGTTTTACCTTGTACCTCGTACCTTGTACCCTAAACCCATTCCCATCACTGCTCACTGTTATGAAGGTTGGTTTGTATGACTCAACTCATCTTTTGATATGTTTATTCCAATACTCGGATACTCTTCAGCTATTGAAGATAACCTAATTTATATCATAGGTTTGTGTTATATACAAACACAGTCACTGTTATGTTTTTAGACCAGAAGCATTCCAGGAATTATTTTGACTCTATATGGTTGAATGAAGGGCTCTTTGGGGTGGTGCTGAAATTGGAATTTTTTTTCTATATCTGTATAATTTTGTGACCAATTCACCTCTTAGAAATGAATCTTATGACTTGAGGTGAAAACATTCCACCAGTACATTCAAGTACAGGTATTTCATTGTAAGTACATTGTAAACACAAACTTCAAATAGAAAAGACTTATGGGAAATTTGCATAGTCATCATCCACTTATATAAAATGCAGTGTCTCTCTCTCTCTCTCTCTCTCTCTCTCTCTCTATATATATATATATATATATATATATATAAATATATATATATATATATATATATATATATATATATATATATATATAGATATATATATATATATAAATATATATATATATAAATATATATATATATACACATATATATATATATATACATATATACATATATCATATATATATATAAATATATATATATATATATATATATATATATATGTGTGTGTGTGGGTGTGTATATATATTGGGTATTTCAATGAGTGCCCAGGTATTACTTTGATTCTTGGCAGAAATGTCAATAAATATGAAAATAATCTAATCATTTTGAGATACTACGCTAGTTATGCAATAAAGATTACATAAACATATTTGCCTCCATGTAGAACTCTTCTTCCAAGAAGGCAGAAAATGTGTAATTAACTTTACCTCTTCCAAAGAAGTTACGGGGTATTGACTGAGGTATATATATTCAGTTGTGTCTGTCTTTCTGTCTTTCTATCTGTATGTCAGTCTGTCGGTTCACAAAATATACACGAAAGTACTGAATGGATTTCAATGAAATTTCATGGAAGGATCGGCAATGGGGTAAAGAAGAGTTATTACAATATGGGGAGGTGGGGGTTCTAGGAATTATTTTATGGTTGAGAGAGATTTTCCTGTTTTTTCTCCATGCATCTATTTGAACCTGACTCTCCACGTGATATCGCCAAAATTTCAGAATGAATTCCAATGAAATTTTGCGGCAGGGCAGACAATAGCCTACCAAAGAAGTGATTAAACTTTTGGGCAGATCCATGCGCAATTACCTCCCTTAATTTTGTAGGAGGATAGGTTAAAGAATTTGGAAGAAGTGATGTAATTTTTGGCTGGATCCATGAAAAATTACCTACCCTCCATTGTAGTTATATGTCTAAACCATATAATCTCGTCAAATGATCGTGAGTGCGTACAAGATATTTCCGTAAGTTCTAAATGAAATTTTGTAGAAGGGGACGCACTGAGCCACGGGAGAAGTGATTAAATTTCGGAACCGATCAATGCACAATTACATCCCCTGACAATGGTGTCGGCAGAGGTATGTGCTCTCTTAAGGCTTCCTAGTTTGAAGTACTTTCCTCTTATTCGGTAATCTATCCGAGCTCTCTTCTTTATTTGGATTATTTTTACTGATATTGATTTTTTTTGCTAATTCCACTATTTTTCTTCAGCTTATTTTCACTATCAACAATCATTATCAATTTTCCCCGAGGCTATTATGGCTACCTATTTCCTGTTCAGATTTATAATTGTCTAAGTTATTAACTAATATTCATTTCTCCTATAAAATTGAAAAACTTTGTAAGTCTGTTGGAGTCAATATTTAGAAAATGAGTGCGCACTGTTATGATCTCCTTGAGATTGACAGACATATTAGATTCTTCCAGACCAATATCTCAATATGGAGAAGAAATTTTCATTTCTCCAGTTAAATTGAAAAATCTAGAAAGTCTGTTGGTGTCAATTTTTAGAAAACAATTGTAAACTGTTAGGATTTTCTTGATATTAACAAACTTATTAGATTTTTCCAGAGCAAAATTTCAATAAGGAGAAGAAATTATTACAACTTAGTTGGAAAAAAAAGGGTTCAATCTGATTAGCCAAAATATTTAACAAAATTTCAACTTACTATGTTTTTCCAGATTACTAGAGATTTATTCTCAAGCATATATTGTTTCCATATTCAGCATTTTCTCTTACTAACATTTTCCTTCTATTTTTTATTTAGTTATGGGCAGGGGGGGGGGGTAAGCTGATGGATATATTTTAAATATATCTTAGCAGCAACCCTGTTAACAGCAAAGAATCATACCATTATAGGATTAAGAGTCTTTTTGTGTTGAATCCACACCAGTTTTTGCACGTATTGTCTATTGTTGAATCTGAACAGTGATGGATTGTTGAGAGACAAAGATTTTGGATCCTCGTGGGTGATGTGTAGTGCGCCGGTCTCGTAGCTGTGGAAGGAAGGAAGCTGTACAATGAGAAGGGAATGGAATGCGCGCCAAGTATGAAGTTGGACGCGTATTGAAATAAAGAGGAATGAACACATACAAGAATTATGGCCAGACAAGAGACGTACGTTTAATACAAGAATAAAGATGAGGTACATGTACGGGTAACACAAATACGATCGATCATGAGAAGTAATGTTAGGAGAAGAGATAGCAAAAGGTGGGAGCTTTCTTGTCTTGATAGTGCTGGCATCGGAGTTGTAGCAGAGTTGTCTGAACGCATGGATTCCGTATGGTTGGATTGCTCCCAGATACGTGGAAACCGGGTTCAGTGTGCAAGCCTTACTTCCAAGTAAGTGGGTTAACTTAGGGGCTATTCTCAGACGCTGTTTGACTCTCGACGAACAGACTATGAAAGACATAGGATGGTGGTTAAGATTGGATCGGCCAGTGGGTTGGCGAAATGATAATGATCTTAGAAAGAAAGAGTGTGGCCAGCCGCAAAGGCCAGGGCTAGAGGCAAGGCCAGTTAAGAATACTGGCGCCAAGGAGCATTGGGCCAGGGAGAAGGAAAGAGAGAGAATGGCTGGCCGCAGAGACCGGGGCTAGAAGCGTACCCAGCTAGTGGTGCTGGAGCTAGTGAGCATTGGACCACGTGCGTCCAGGGGTTTTATAGGGGTCGTCAGAGGAAGTGACATTTTGGATATCTAGCTAAAAGAAGAGTTTTGTACTTAATTCTTAACAAAAAGTATAGGGGGCACTACACCATCTTTTAATATGGGCACATCAAGTTTGAGTTGCAGAAAACAATTGAACAGTACCAGTAGATTTCAACTTTCAAACCTCCATACCCTAGATGATCTCATGTTGTATTAAGTTTTTTATCACTATTAAATTTTTTAAGGTTGCTTATAACAATGAATTTAATAACATAACAATGAATTTATAACAATGGATGTAAATTGTTTTAATTTTTATAATCTTAGCTTAATGTTATCAGCTGATAACAGTTATTTACAAAAACCTGTCCCAAACTGATCACAATAAGTGGTTTCCTCTATACAAGTAAACCACTGAGAGCTTTTTTTTCTTTTTTTAAAAATCAAATGTATCTACTTCTCCAACGAATCTAAAAGCTATGTTTGTTTTTTAAATATCTCCAGAGTTAGTGGCTGGATTTTTTCTTGACAATCCAGAATCTAATCTGAAGACTTGGGCAGTAAAAACAAAACAAAAACCTTTCTTAGTTAGATAATACAAACAAAAAATATCCTTACCTCTCATAAAAGAATCACCATAGCTTACACATGTAGTAGAACTAACCATCTAAGAAACATCTAAAATTATTTAAACACATAGATTTTTTATCAGAAATTATCTAAGATATCAATCTTCTCTTCTAAAATTATCTAAAAAAATAGATCTTCTATCTGAAATAATCTGTAAGAAAATAGATCTTTTATCTGAAATCATCTAAAAATATCAGTACAAGATTTGGGCATTGTTGGTCCAAAATGACCTCAGAAACAAAAAAAACAACACTTTTTTGAAAAATCAAAAAAAAACAAAAAACATGTTTAGGTGGTACCTACTAGTGATCTCATGTAAATTTTCAAGGTTGTAACCGCCAAAATGCGACCAGGTGTGCCCTGAGACACACTTACACACATAGACACAGAGAGAAGAATTTGTAGCTCAGAAGGCTGGTTGATCGGGCCATTTGTGAGATTACGATAATTCAATAATTCCAAAAAACTGGATGTCACAAAAGCTCCTTGGCAGATATATATTTTCCATAGAGCAATATTCAGAAATCTAGTCTCACAATTCATTACTAGTGAGTTTATTCCTCACTGGGTGCTAAACCACCGTAGCCTTATGCCAAACAAGACAAAATTTAGTAGATATTAGAAACTGTCAACCATGACTGCTACCAAAACTGTCAACATAGGTTTCTTCAGTTTTCAAGTTGGTCTGGCTGCTTATGTGTGTATATAACATGCAGCACTTCTGAAACTAATTTACTTCTAATTATGACAGGAAAAAAACGTTTAGTTTTTTTTTTCAAAATTTCCATCCAAAATAGGTTTTTAGTGGGGGATTCAATTTGCAATGTGAGTTTGTGCTAAACTTGTCCCTTAGTTTGTCTCCGATGGCAATCACGTTTGTTTTTTGAAAATTCAAACTTTTTCAGGGATCACTACTAAACAAAAGGTGAGATATGTAACTTCAATTTGCAATGTAAGTTTATCCTAAATTGATCCCTTAGTTTGTGTTGACTTATTTTTTAGTGATCACTGCCCAACAAAAGGCAAGAAAAATAAGTTATTCACTGATAACCCTTTTTCTCTGTATTATTAATTGATCACCCTCAATACAGCATACTGCCAAAATTCACTAGTCAAATGATGGTTTCTATTGAGTGATCAACCAGACCTGTAATTGTTTCCTAATGAAATATATCCAAGGTCTACATATGGTTGTATTCTAAAATTCTCCGCCAAAAAAGGTTTTTAGTGGGGGTTCAATTAGCAATGTAAGTTTATGCTTAATTGGTCTCTTAGTTTGTGCCCTGCAGCATGACTGTTTCTATTGAGTGATCAACCAGTCCTGTTATTATTTCCTAATGAAATATATCCAAGGTCTACGTAAGGTCGTATTCTAACACACTAGCAAACAAACTTAATCTTCCATCCTACTTTTTCTCTCTTCCGAGTAAACAACTTGTTTTCAGAAAATGATTTTACTTGGAAATTTGAGGTCATCGCACTCGTAAGTCTTCCAAAGATGCAAAACAAAAAATAAAAAGGAGATAGAAAAAGCAACAAAAAAAGTAAGATCTCTATTATTATTAGTATAATGTACGATTTTTTTTAAAAAAAGGAAGACTATCTCATATCTGAATGAAAAGAATGAACTCAAGTCAAGAATTTTCAGAAAGATAGATTTAGTGCTTTTCTTTCAATTGATCTGAGCATTTTTTCCTCAAAAGTGGAGAGCAGACCAATGACAAAATTTTAATGTTAAGAATGAGTGAGAACCATGTGATACCCCACCAACCCCAGCAAAAATTTTCTGATTGCAGGGAGGAAAATTTGATAGGTTTTCTATGGGCATCTGAGTGCACATTTCCTCAGGAAACTTTGGAAATTATTTATCCAAGATTGGCTAAAATTCCATTTATGCATATCAGCTACTGAAATTGAGTGTTGGGTAGAAGTCTATTTATAATATGTTTCATCTGAGATGAGATTTTTATGAGAAATCTGAACCAATTTTATAGATCTAAATAAATCCAAAACTTTTTATAAAATGTGTGAGAATTTTTCTTCTATGCATGTGAGTTTGAGAATGTATAAAAATGCATGTGTTTAAATCAGATTGCATGAGACTTACAAGATATGGAAGAGGTATAGTATTTATAGAATGTCACAATATCACTAGGAGATCAAAAAGGAAGGAAATGAAAGAAAAACTGTAAAGATGTACAAATATAAATGAAAATCAACACAAAAACAGTAGTTTTCATTAAAAACAAAAAAAGAAACATTCAATGCATCTATAACAAATAGACATGCATTATATATAAATATATTAATAACAAAAACAGTGTTATGAAATCTTCTATTGCATATTGCTAAGTACAGATTTTTTTTCTACACCAGCTTTGTAAAATAGAAATCTAATTATAGTATTAACAATATTACCTTTTCTTTTTCTCTGTCTGTGACAGTGTGACTCTTCCTATCAAAGGTAATGTTTTTGCTGATAACAAATATCACATACCCCCATTTGAAAAAAATGGACACTTCCACTGAAATGAATTCAGCACATAGTTTTTTTTTCTAAAAAATCGTATTGAAAATCAAACATATCCATGAATTTCTTCACAGGGATCAAATATTATTTCTATTGATATTCGGACCATCCTCATCTTTGTTGTTTTTCATACAACATTTTGGCCGTTGCACTCTAATATCAATAGAAATAATAATAATACCTCATCTCAAAAATTCCGAGATATAGGGATCAAATAGTTCTTATATAAACTTATTCCAGATAGTTAGATTTCTTGTTGTTATCCACAACTTTTTATCCAGACTATAACACTAATATTTTTTCTCGTGTGACTGTTTGCTCAAATAAGCAATGTTTTTGTATATACCTTTCAAAAAAGCATCAATATAAATCTACATATAAATACAAATGTTTGTATTTATATACCTATTAGTTTTCAGTTTGTGTAGTACTTCCTACACCCTTCTAAAACACATTGAAACTACTGCCAGGTGTTACATAACTGCCATTGTTTGTGACTAGTGTGCATTCAGTATTCCAACAAGAGAATCTTTCTCTTTAGAAAATACTACACAAACAGAACTCAATATACTTCTATTTCCTATTCCTTTTTAACCCTGTATTTACTGGAATAAGGAAAAAAACCATCATTTATGGACACATTGGAACTCTTCCATAAAGAGGGGCAAAAGTATTTTATATGTTTTTTTCCAAATTACTCTGATTTGTCCGAAATTTAACGTGATTTTGCCTGAATGGGGGGGGGGCACTTGTACCCTGCCCACCGGATTTTACGCCTATGATGTCTTTCAATAGCTATGAATGAGTTCAGCTCAGCTGTCCCCATTCATGTGACTTGTAGGACAAGGATTTTATCTCCATTCCTTGAATGATCCATTTAAACCCAGTTATTGCTTCTGAAGCAATTATAGGTTTTTAAAAGGCTGAAGTATTAGCCCGATGCTCAAGATAGACAGTCTTACAGGGCTAAAAGGTTCCAACCTTACCTATAGCTGGGGGAAAAGTGAATTAATGCCCTCTCTAATGGCATCAAGTGAAGGTGTGAAGTGAACACAAATTGCCTCAGCCAGGGCTTGAACTCAGTTTTCTGATTCCATTCTCCTTGTAGTGAACCATTAGCCCACTCAAACCTTCAATAAATAAGGCCTATTGCCAAATTTCTGTCAAGGTTAGAAATCTAAGAACTCTTGCCAGAACTACATAATTTGTTTTTTGTTCCTAACAGCCAAGGCATGAAGCAAGAATGACAAAGCAAAAAATAGGAATATATATCATAAAGAATATCATTTTTTGAAGTTCTTGAAAACTCAAGTGGCAAAACAGCATGATGGTTCTCAGCAAGGCTTCTGATTGGATAGAAATTATTCATGATATTTTGCCATAAATTTTTATTTAGTCCTGGAATTTGATTCTTTCACCCAATCTGTTTACAAGATCTACTCATGGTCCTTTAACTTGAAAGAGTTAAGATGATCGTTAAAAAATTAGAGATGATGTTTTTAAAATCAAGATTATAAAGTTTGAAAATGGACATGATATTATCTAAAACTGTAAATTATATGATTTGTTTTTTTTTCTGCATTATCAAAACGAGACTAAATACCCACCCTAACAGACAATGTAAATTGCAGTAAAAAGAAGATAAAATAGATGGATAGAAATGGAAATCAGATAGTGTTTAATTTATCACCGCTACCTATAACAGACCAGTTTGATCACTGTTGTTGGATTTAGGTTATTAATCAACATTACCCACAACCAACCGGTTTAATCACTTTCATTGTATTTAGGTTATTACATTTATATGTATCTATCTATATATCTATCAATCTATGTGGACTTTGACCAGCCTTAACCCTTCATAAGAGAAACTTGAAATTCTGCACATACACCCTTCCCGATGTGTAGAGAAATGATTTTCTTGTTTTTTAAAATACCCCTTCCACCTAATAGGTTTTTATTGGGGGGGGGGGGTTCAATTTACAATGAAAGATAATGTCAAATTGGTCCCTTACTTTGTGTCCATGATTTTTTCTTTTTAAATCATAAATTCATGATTCAAACCATACTGGTAGTATTTTCATTATGGTAACTTGATTTTACCATCTCCACTGCTTAATTTATGCGGTAAAAAGCAGCATATATGGTTGACAGTGATTCATAATTTCCTTTAGAATTCTAATTTTTATCAGGTCCTGGAACTTGATGCTTTGAACTAGGGTTTCTCAAACTGGTAAGTGATTTCAATACTTGGGTAGGCGGGAAGCAAATGAGCAGAAAATGATGGCCATTTTGCAACTTTTATGGGCAGTATAGGATTTTGAGTATCAAAGCCAGTAATTGACAATGAAAAATGAATCAACAGCAACATTTTCAATCATTGATTTACCAAGCTGCACAGTGATATTATACCTTGTCTTGGTAAGTAAAGAAATATGTAAATATTTGTGTAGGTGCACATACATCTGTACAACACTCTCTGTTGGTAGGTATATCGTATATACATAAATCTAACCCTCTTGGAAGATTACCAGACACCAGACACAGGGATCGCATAGATGATATCTAAAAACGGTATGTTTGTGCCAAACACTGGATGCTACTACTAAATATTACTTTCATTAAATAATCTTGTAATGCAAAATCTGTACATTTTTTTTGTTGTTTTGTAAGAGTTGAAAATGTTTTGGTATTCTTTTGATTATTTACCATACTGGTGGGCTGTAGAAAAATTTGGGGGTGAAAGTGGGGATAATGCCAAAAACTTTGAGAACCCCTGTTTTAATCCAACCTTCTTACAAGATTTACTCACAGTCAATTGACTTCAAAGAGTAAAAATGGCTGCTACAAAATTTGAGATGATATTTTTAAAAAAAGATTAAGTTTGGAAATGGTCATGCCACTATCTAAAACTGTATGTAAATTGTATGATTTGTATTTTTTTTTTCTGCATTATTAAAACTAGACTAAATACCCACCCTATCAGGCAATGTAAATTACAGTAAAAAATAGTATTAATAAAATAGATAGATAGAAATGGAAATCAGATAGTGTTTAACTAATTATCACTACCCACAACAGACCAGTTTAATCACTGTTGTTGGCTTTAGGTTATAAATCATCACTACCCACAACTGACCGGTTTAATCACTGTTGTTGAGTTTAAGTTATAAATCATCACTACCCTCAACTGACCGGTTTAATCACTTTCTTCAGGTTTATGTCATGACTTTTATATGAATCTGTCTATAGATCTATCAATCTATCTTGACTTTGACCCGCCTTAACCTTTCGTGTTGGAAACTTTAAATTTTGCACTTACACCCCTCTCGATGTGTAGAGAAAATGACTTTCTTGTTTTCTGAAAGTATCCCCCCTCCTGAGCGGGCTTTTATTGAGGGGTCAATTTACAATGAAAGTTAGTGCCAAATTGGTACCCTAGTTTGTGTCCATATTTCTTTTCTTTTTATATCATAAACTCATGATTCAAACCATACTGGTAGTATTCTCACTGTTTAATCTCTGTTTTTGGGTTTAGACAATTAATCACCACTCTGTTCATATTGCAAGAATGGCAGACAACTGATGGACATCACAATTCATAATATGAATCCCCAGAGATCACATGCGGAACCAAGGCCGGCAGAATACAAGATGGAGAGACAAACTGGACAAATTCAGAAAGTATTGACTCCTCAATGCTCATGATTGAGAGGTGTGGAGAGTTATAGGGAAGGTTCATATCCAACAACAGACAATAAAAGACTGATGATATGCTACCATCTAAAACTGTGATTTATACAATTTATTTCTTTTCTGTATTTTTAAACCAGCGATGTAAGGTAAAGAAAAAAAAACAATTATAATAGATAAATAGATGGACATCATACAGTGTTTAATTTGATTTGTTTTCAAAAAGTGTTTTAAATCTGTACATACATTTCAAAGTTTTATCAAATACTATTTTAAATTTAAAGTAAGAATTAAAATTAGAATTAAAATTTCAGCTATAAATTTTGGGGAGGGAGAAAAAATTGGAGGGAGGGCAAAACAATTTAGAGGGGAAGGATAAAAAAAATGGGGAGGATTAAATATCTATTGTTCGTATCTCCCTCTATCTATCATAAAGGAAACATTCTCTCTCTCCCAATCTCTCTCGTAAAAGAAACGTTCTTTCCGCCCTCATACCTCAATCGTAAAAAAATATCCCCTCTTTCCCCATCTCACCATCATGAAAGATAAACATCCTCTCTCCCCCTCTCCCCCCTCTCTCTCCCTTTCTCCCTCTCTCTAAGAGTACATCAAAAGGATTAGTAATACAGACCGTGTCATAAACACATCACTTCCTTCAGGCACAAAAGATGAATTAACAATGTACTTCAAAACATCTCTCTAACAACATTTTTGGGGATGATTTTCTAAAACTAATTTGCTAAAAATCTGTTCTAGGTCCCACAGAAAATTTCATGGGTTTATGTTGTGTGGTTTTTGCAGTAGATGAGTACGGACAGACACACATTTGTAAGCAGTATGCTTGTTGACAAATATGTAATTCAGCCCCCCAACTTGACCATTAAATGACTCCAACCTAATCCTAACTAAACAGTAATTAACCCAAGAATTATTGTGCATTGAATGATTGTAGACAATGAAATATTTGTGAAAAGGTAAAAAAAAGTCTTTTCAATGTGGGAGTTATCAGAAGAATGTTCCAGTACTTGGATGAGAAAATATTTGTACCCCTGTAAAAATCCTTAGTTCAAACCCACCTAGGGTATGCAAGTTCAGTCTGGGTATCAAAAAAAAGACTTGACAAATATTGGACTAAAAAGGAGATTCAATACAAACACAAATTCACACTTGACCTTTGGAAGTCGTGTGAAAATCTAAAATGATTATTGGAATCTAGAGAAAAGGGCTTGACATAAAACCTCTCCCAGAAAATATCGCTAAGCTAATATATCAAGTTGTAACTTTCCATAAATCTTCAACTCAAAAAAGCTTAAGATTGATACTAAAATTATCAAAATTTAAGTAAATGTAGATTTATTACCTACTAGCCAACTGCACCTTGTTGTCTCCATATGAATGTATACTATAAGTAGATGTTTACACTGCAGGGCTTCGAAAACCTGGTAATACTAATAAAAAATCAATAATTATTTATGTGTTATACAGACCAATGAAGTTGGTCAGTGACCTATTACAATATGAATGACCTGTAACTTTTGGCATTCTGCCACGTATTTATCTATACGTTATTAATTACCATTTCTACAATGGCCTCTGTCCAAATAATCTCACAGACAATATTCTTGTAGCAAAAATGGTTTGCAATTTTTTTTGTATTTTGATCTTTCTATGTTTGAAAGCACTGATATTAAAAACTGTCCTCCAAAACTGCCATCAAAATTATCAATATTGGTTTCTTCAGTTTTCAAACCAGTCTGGCTGTCTATGTGGTTTGTGCCTAGCAGCTTCAATGCTTGTTCTTTTTATTCAGACTTTTCTGGTGATCATCATTATCATTATCATCATCAGTCTTTCATTGTCTGTTGTTGGACATAGACCTTCCCAGGGATTCACCACACTTCCCTATCATGGGCCTCGCGGAGCCAGTACTTTCTGAATTTGTCTAGCTCATCTCTCCATCTAATATTCTGCCAGCCTTGGTTGCGCATGTGATCTCGGGGGATCCATGTCGTGAGTTGTGGTGTCCATCGGTTGTCCGCCATTTTTACAACATGGCCAGCCCACTGCCATTTGAGATTTTTAATGGATTTTATGATGTCCCTGACTCTTGTCTTTTCCCGGACGTGCTGTGCTGTCTTGTGGTCTCTCCATGTGAGGCCCAGCATAATTCTTTCATGTGCATGTTGCATGGTTCTCAGTTTGCGAGTCTGTCTCTTGGTTGGGTTCTATGTTCCAGCTCCATAAGTGATTATTGGGAGGATGCATTGGTTATACACCCTTCTTTTTAGGATAAATGGGATCTTCTTATTTTTGAAGGTTGAGCTGGCTCTGCCAAAGGCTTGCCATTCTAGTATGATTCTTTGCTTGATTTCTTCTTTTTTTGAGGGTCTCATGGTGATTTGATGTCCTAGGTAGATGTTGTGATCTACTTCTTTGTCCTCGATTGTGATCTTAGTGTTTTTATCTCTGATGAGGTTGTTGCACATGATCTTCGTCTTGCTGGAGTTCATGTATAGCCCAATTTTCTTTCTCTCTTTATTTAGTTCATCTACCATTAGTTGGAGGTCATGTAGGTTCTCTGCAAAAAGGGCAATGTCGTCTGCAAATCTGAGGTTGCTCAGATACTTGCCGTCTATTCTTATTCCTTTACTCTCCCAGTCTAGTCTTCTGAAGATCATCTCAAGGCAGGCTGTGAAGAGTTTGGGTTAGCTGGTATGACTTTGTCTTACTCCTTTCTGGAGTTGAAAGGGGTCTGAGTCTTTATGTAGCCTGATACAGGTGCTGCTGTGATTGTATATATGTTTCAGCACTTCGACATATACTGGATCTACACCTTGTCAGATGATGGCCTCCATGACCTTAGGGATTTCTACTGAGTCGAACGCCTTTTCGAAATCGATAAATGCTATGGTGAGTGGTAGTTTATATTCTGCTGCTTTTTATTTCAGCTGATTTATCAAATGCAGGTGGCCCATGGTTGAGTAGCTTCTTCTAAAGCCAGCTTACTCTCGTGGTTGGTTTTCATCAAGTGTTTTTGTGATTCAGTTAATGATGATTTTCGTGAAAAGTCTGTATACGCAGTTGAGTAGGCTTACAGGATTGTGGTTGTTGAGGTCTTTCGGGTTTCTTTTTTTATATGAAAGCATTATGATAGCAGTGTTCCAATCATCTGGAACTTTACTCTGTTTTAGACGCAAGTTGAAGAGGACAGCCAGTTTCCTAGTGATGATTTTATCACCACCCAACAAAAGGTGATAGAAGTCATCTATTCACTTTCCATCTTCTTTTTCCAATTTTTTAATTGATTATCCCAACACAACATGCTACCTAAAGTCATTGGTCACGTGATGATATCTATTGAGTGACTAACCAGACCTGTTTTGAAAGTTATAAACATTGATATTTCTTGCAAGATATAAGAATTATGCCATTATTAATTATCAATGAAATAGTTTACAAATTTATTTTCATGAGAGGTACCACAGGGAGGCCATCGAGTACTACGGCTGAAACGTATACAAATAAACAGCGAAGACAAAGACAATAGTCCGGAAATAACTATGTATAATGATGATCTCTCATCTCAAAAACTCAGACAGAAATACTGAGAAATTGTATTAGAACAATTTTCAACACATTTTTATAATTTTAATAACATTAATAAAAAATATCATGGAACAAATGCCTTCCTGTCTGTTTATCTGATCTGAATCCATCTTTAAAACTAAAAAGGCTAACTATATTCAAATAGGTCTGGTTGGTCAATCATTAAAAACCATCACATGACCAACATCTTTAGGCCACAAGTCATGTTAGGGGGATCAATTAAAAAAATTAAAAAGATTAGGAAAAGAGGTGATCAACGAATAAGTTACTTCTCCCACCTTTTGTAGGGCAGTGATCACTGAGAAAATCTGAATTTTCAAAAACCAACCATGAATGCTGGCACAAACTAGGATCAATTTAGCAGAAATTTACACTGCAAATTCCCCCCACCCCATCCCTGTGCTAAAAATCTATTTAGGGTGGGAATTTTCCCAAAACAGATAAACCTTATTTGTAGACATGGTAAAGAGTAAATGTTTAAATTTTCAGCCCTCTAGCCACATTGGTGTGGTCTGTATACATGATATACAGTATGACAGTTTTGGTTTACAGTTTCTAATAGTCAGATAAGAACAGATCTATAACCAGGGCTGAAAAGTTGGTACTTTTTACCATCATTGGTATATTTGGTACTGTACCCCAAATATTTGGTTGGTACTTTTTACCATCGTTGGTATTTTTGGCACCATGCCCATAATATTTGGTTGGTACTTTTTACCTTCATTGGTATATTTGGCACCATGCCCAAAATATTTGGTTAGTACTTTTTGCAGTCATTGGTATATTTGGTACCATGCCCAAAATATTCAGTTGGTATTTTTTACCATCATTGGTATTTTTTGCACCATGCCCGAAATATTTGGTTGGTACTTTTTGGCATCATTGGTATATTTGGTACTGTGCCCAAAATTTCGGGTTGGTACTTTTTGCCATCATTGGTACATTTGGTACTGTGCCCAAAATATTTGGTTGGTACTTTTTACCATCATTGATATATTTGGTACCATGCCCGATATATTTGGTTGGTACTTTTTACCATCATTGGTATAATTTGTACCATGCCCAAAATATATGATATATTTTACATCTTTTGACCAAATATTCTTTATATTTTATCATAGATTTCTTGTTTATAACCTGATTTCCAAAGGTTTCTTCTTCTCTGATGTTGAATCTCCTTTTGTTGCCTGGCTTTCCAGCTGCAGCTAAGAGAATATTTTCTCTATTGAACAATATTAGAAACACATGCACTTCAAAAATTGGAATTATAAATGCTTTACTACACTCAAAAAAATTTCTTAGAAACAACTGACTGAACCAAATGGATCCCTTCACAAGAAATGGTATTATATAAAAGAACAAAAACCAACGATACCTCTCCCATCTGTGGTAGTAATAGCAGGAGGAGGAGAAAGATGAACAAATAGTCTTTCTTTCAGTCAACTGATTCAAATACTTGTAAAATATTGTGATATGGAAATATTCTGAGGGTATCATATTCAATAAAAACAGTAAATGGCCATTCTTAATGTTTTTTTGCCACTTTTGGCTTTTTTAAAATACAAAAATACTTAACTTGTATATTCTGCGATGAAATCATAACAGTTGGTTTCTTAGTTGTGTCACACCTTTAATAATATCACCCCTCATCTTTCCTTCCTATTTCTGTTGTTTGATGTACCTGGGAACTGACTGACCAATCAAAAATCTTCTGTCTGAAATGTGTGGATACACTTCAATAAGAAGTGGAGTTTTCAATTAAAAAAGTATTTTTGTATTCTTGATTAATTTTCTAATAAGATTGATTTAATGACTTATAATCATGGTATTAGTTGAAATATAATTTTATACTCTGGATTTGGTACCTATTTGACAGATTTGGTACATTTGATAAATTTCTTTTTGTAGCCCTGGTTGTAACAATGCAGTTATGATGCTAAGGTTACCATCCTCAAGACAATCCAGTGTAATCACTCCATTCAAGATGGCATACTAACTATCACAACCCCTCTTTTTCATTTTCTTTCATCTCTTGATGTCAGTGCATGTTCCATATGCTTAACACGAGCAAGCACTCGGTGCCGGATTAACTATTTAGCAAAATGTATCACATGCTACGGGCCCTGCGTTTTGAAGGGCCCCATGCTAAATGCTTGCAAGCTATCGATTCCGATTCAGTGATTTTGCACTTGCACTATTACTGTAGAAAGCAGTAGTAGAAAGCTCACAGCAGAGACAATTAAAAGTACGGAGATCAGCACTCAAAAATGAGGCGGATGACGAGAATGCATACAAAATGACGACAACCAGAGGCAACTGGTAGCGGAGGCATCTTTGTTCTCAACATGCCCCCTGATACCATACGGCATTCAACTTTTATAAATGAGTGAGTGTTTAAGGTTAACAATTTTAGTGGATTATCGCCTTTAATTAGAGTTATTATATTAGCACAGTTATTAATTGAAATGTGGTTTATATATGATTCATGTACGACACATAAATATGTAAGCATTCAAAACTGAAGTCACAGCCACTGCACAATGATCAAGATGAAAATTAAGTAATACTTGCTATCACAGTCAATAATTGAACCACGGTAACGTCAAAATTTGAAGTCCCGAAAAATATTCCATCAAAGAATAAATGTGGTCAGGATAAACTCTAGTTATGACATCACTGGTATTTTTCAGCAGAAATCATCAAAAATAGAGTTTAAAATAACCCATCAAAATAAGGCACAAAATAGATCAAAAAAGATTTTTTTCCAAAAATTGAAAAAATATTTTTAAAAGAATCTAGTGGTGTACTTAACGCGAATTTTCAATTCTGTAGACAAAACAGTATGGCCATGAGCACTAAAACACTCAAACACATAAACAAACACGCAAATATGAAAAAAAAAGGATAGAACCTCACACCGTCTTTGATGGCAATGGTGGTTCAATATGTAAGATAAATTGGAAATTAAAATCTTCCACACAAAGAAACAAACACGTGCATCTGTAAAAAGAGATAGAACCCTTCATTATTTTCAATGGCTATGGTTGTTCAGCTATTACTGAAATGTCAAATACATTTGTTATATTATCTGGCTGTTTAGCAAATTAAAAATTCTGTGCAGGTAAAAATCTTATGTATCTTAATATCTATGTACACTTTTATTCTCTCAACACAGGTGAGATGACTTATAGCCACACTTTCATCAACCAAGTTGCTGTTTGATCATCTGATAATACCTTCTCTGAATGATCAGGGATCCCATATCATTTTAGAAGAGTTAATGATGATAATGATTCATAAATAAGTGACTTGAATTTCATAATTCTAAATTTTTAACCTAATAAAGTATTCCTTTTAAACTCATATTGAGTATCTTTACAATAATCTAAGAAATCTAGGAGCCTACCGAGATAACTCAACAACTGACCATTGTATGAAGATCATATTCACCAGATATGTTTGTCCATAGACTGGACATTGCAGCATCAAGTTAGAAGTCATTTGGGTCAGCGGTTTTTAATATGTGGGGGTTGCTTGATTTACAATCAAACACCTATGCTGGAATGAACACATATTTCTGTGACCGTCTAAATAACGCGGTAATGAAGCGATGTGCGTCCCTAATCATTTTGATGTGGTTACAAATCAGAATCGAGAGAGGGGAAGAGAGTGAAAAAGAGAGTGAGAGAAAGAAGGAGAGAATCGAGTTTTTTCATTCAAAGTTTTCCGTTGAATGAGATTAAATTATATTTAGATGACCTGGAAGCATTTTGAAAAAAATTCTGTTTTGATTTTGTTATTACTATTTACTATTAACAACATTATTTCTGTTCTGATTTTTGCTATTAAGAACATCATAAACAAAAAATAGCATCTCATGCACCTTTTGAACGGGTATGCCCTATTATTTTATTAAGTATGAATATCTGCATTAATTCTTTTTTCCAATTGGTTGTCGATTTTGAAAAAAAAAACTCTTACACCTTTTAGCAGTTAATTGTAATGTTGAGGACATACGATAAAGAAATATAATGGTTTGATATATTCATGGAAGATCTAATGATTTTTCTTTTATTAAGAATGATGACAGCCAAATAGCAATATCTTCCTCTGTCAATAAAGTAGGACTCAGGTTATATATTCTCCCATTAAATATTTACTTAAACATTTACTATTACGTTTAGAAAAAGTATTATTTTTGTTTTTTCTAAATACTCCCCCTCCTAAATAGGTTTTTAGTGACAAGTTCAATTTA
This sequence comes from Thysanoteuthis rhombus, assembly GCA_963457665.1. Lineage (NCBI taxonomy): Eukaryota > Metazoa > Mollusca > Cephalopoda > Oegopsida > Thysanoteuthidae > Thysanoteuthis > Thysanoteuthis major. The sequence goes on along the minus strand of OY735234.1, from coordinate 11,271,212 downwards.
CAATGTAATTCATCTATGTAAATCCCTTGGTTTGTGTCACCAGCAATCACTTTTGTTTTTCTTGAAAATCCAGACTTTTTTAGTGATCACTGACAAAGAAAAGGTGAGAGAAGTCATTCATTCATTGATCACCTCTTTTTCCAAGTCTTTGATTGATTATCCATGCTGCCAAAAGACAGTGGTCATGTGGCAGTTTCTAATGAATGACAAACCAGATCTTTTCTTTTTCTTTTCGTGCATATGTGGTAACAGCTTTACATATATATATATATATATATATATATATATATATATATATATATATACATATATACATATATACATGATGTATATAAAGGTAGTTTTCTAATATCATTATTGACCTGAATCTCCCTTTGAAGATTTGCCAGGAAGTAACAGATCCCGGAAATGAAAAAAATAAATAAATAAATAAAAACAGAAAATTTGCTTATCCCCCCCCCCCCCGATCCAGACTGTAATTTTTACTGATTTCTATCTGCAAACCAGTTACACTATTGATTGACTTCAGGAGATGGTGTTTGCTGGCTTATTTTTATCATTCATTTTTAGATGAAGTGACTCTAGAAAACACAGAAATTCAATCCTTCTATTTTCTGTGTAATGTATGTACTTGACTTTCTGATAATTCCAGGTATGCGGCTTTGTAAAAATACATCGAAGAGAAGAATGCCCCTGCCTGGGTAAGGTGTAGCACCTGTTAGCCTTGCTCAGACACCTCAGGGGTCTACAACATAAATGATCAGACACGAGATGCTTGCACATAGTCAATCTGTCGATTCTGCTCATCAGGAATCCAAGAGGTATGTCTCCGTCCTCCTAAGTTAGCCTTGCCCAGACACCTCAGGGGTTTACAGCACAAATGATCAGGCAAGAGATACTTGCACATAGTCGATCTGTCAATGTAGCTGTTCTAGAATCCAAGAGGTATGGCCTCGTCTCCCTCAGGTGGAGCGGCGGGGCTGGGGCAAAGTAGGTCCCCAGAGTCAGCTTTGTCAGGATGTAGAGTTAGAGTTAAAAATTCTGATAATTGCCTAAGAAAAGATAAGAGAATACAAACTAAATGCATTACTGCGAGGAAGCATCAACATAGTCAATAAATTTCTTCAGTTTTCAAGTTGGTCTGGCTGACTGACTGACTAACTGGCTATCTATGTACATATCATATGTACAACACTTGAGCTAGAGGGCTACCAATTCAAACATTTACTTTTCATTATGTATCGAAACAACTGTTTTTTTGTTTTTTGAAGATTAGATTGAGGGGGGAGAGGGATAATTTACAATGTAATTCTATGCTAAATTGATCCCTTACTTGGTACCTCGCTGCATTCATACAACTTTATTTGAATTTAGACTTTTTTAGAAATCCGTCTTTTTTTTTGATCACTCCGAACATATGCTGCCCAAAAAATGTTCATCATGTGATAGTTTCTGGTTTTCCCGACTGATTTTTCTTTAATATTTAACTTTTTTGTACATAGTACTAGAAAAACTAATTTGATTTGTTCAGATTGTAATTGGATGTAACAGTATAATGAATGTCCTGCTTTTCTCAGATGTATGTTGATCGAATCATTGCGTGGTAGAAATCGATTAATTCAATTATGTCATATTGTGACCAGATAGTTTTGATCGCCCTATCAAGTGGTTGTTTGATGACACAATGATTTAATCAAAACTAGATAAAACCAAGTTCACTGGGATATTATGTAATGGTTAGCACGTTGGCCTCACATGCAGAAGGTCTTAGATCTGATTCCTGGTATAAGTGAAGGGTATGGAAAACTCTTCATTAGGACGAATTTCCCTGCGCACCCAGCAGCTAATTGAGTACACTCTTAGCTGTGTGTGATTTAGGTGAAGGTATCCCTTCTGTGGACTTGGATCTTTCTAAGAGGATGGCCATAAAAACTTGTAGGAATAAAGTCCTGGTCTTGACTGACCAGACTTTAGGATCACTAAACTGACTCATACAACAGAAACCAGGACTTCGTCACCGGCCACCATACTTCAATGGAGGTTGTCTCTCAAGAGATGTGATGCTTTACCTTACTTACCCAGATAAAACTAATCGGAACAATACCTTACCCTGTTGGTCTATTTTTTCTTTTCTTTTTTTTCTAATTCTTTAATTGTTCTTCATTTTTTAGTGTTTCTAACTCTTACAAGTCATTTTCAGTCTCTTATTGCTTTTTTAGTCATTTTTAGTTTTGGTGTTTCCAACTTTCTAATTTCAACATCAATAAACTATTTTAACATACTTTTTTTTACTGGTCCTAAGTCTGTCCCTTATAACTAACTCTTTAGTACAAAAAGTTGTCAAAAGGCCTTGTGACTAAAAGTGAAAAAAAAAAAAATAATAATTATGATTTTGTTCTCATAATCTTGTTGAGGGGAAGCAACTTGAAATTAAAATCAATCTTAAGCACTGTAACTGTAAAACTGGTAATGGGAAAACTTGGAGATTGCTGCCATATCTGAACATTCAAAAACAGAGAACACTCTACCCCCACCCAACACTTGTAACCTTGAAGCAGCAGTGACAATTAAATTTTGCTGGCTCTCAAAGAATTAAAAAAAAATTCCTTCTGGATGAAGATTTCAAGAGTTAAATGGAGGACATATCCAGGAAAATACGGATGTACATCAACCCTAAATTGCATTACTACGTATAATGCTTGAAGGTTGGGGGGTTATATGTATATATGTTTATCAAATGGATGCTTTACAGAGCACAGAGCTTCATCCTATTGTGATTTTTCTTGTAAATCAATTGAAATAAAATTCTAAAAAAAACAACCCGAGTCTTCTGACTGCATTTAAATATTTATGATCAGAAAATCAGTAAAACTATATTATGCAAACAAGTTTCTCAGGAGAAACAAATCAATATGAAGAGAAAAATGATTTTTTTTTCAAAAAGGAAGAAAAATATGCATTACAAATATTTTTTTTTTTCCAAGTGCATAGACGTAAACAGCATATTGTGAAATAAAAAAAAAACTCCAGAAGATTCCATTCAAATCATAAAGCATAAACAAAAATTTGAAACAAACACCTGAAATATGAAACTAAAAATGTTAAAGATAAAATGATAGGTCTGGTTAGTCACTCAATAGAAACAGTCATGTAACCAAAGTCTTTTGACAGCAGGCTGTGTTGGGGATGATCAATTAAGGAATTGGCTAAAAGGATGATCAATAGATAAATCACTTTCTCCTGCCTTTCATTGGAGTGTGATCACTAAAAAGTCTGAATTAAAAAAACAAAAACAAGCATGAATGCTGCCGGACACAAACTAAGAGATCAAGATAGCATAAACTAACATTGCAAATTGAACCCCCTCCCCCCCATTAAAAACCTATTTAGGTGGGGAATTTAAAAAAAAATGAAGAAAAAAATGTTTTTCTTGGACATATTCAGAAAAAAATGTTTGAATTTTCAGTGGTCTAGCTCCACCCGATATTCATAATACATACATACATACATGCAGATATACATCTTTGCAAAAATGCATCACGTAGCCATTTCAGAATGGGCCATTTGTATAACTAAAAGTGGCTAAAAATTTTCATTGGGTACATTCTTTTGCCAGGTATTAACATTAAATTTGAACTTTAAAGTGACCAACAAAATTATCCAATCATAATGCACATGTGAGAATTTTTAACTTATCTAATTCAAACAATGGTAAAAATCTAGCCACTTGTAGCCATTTGTAATTGCCAAAATTCAAATCAACTGCATGATGTGTCTTTGCCAAGATAATCCATACATACATACATAGCCAGCCAACTGACCATACCGATTTTAATTTGAACAATGGTAAAAATCTAGCCACTTTTAGCCATTTATAATTGCCAAAATAAAATCAACTGCATTATGCATCTTCTCTAAGACAATCCATATATACATGCATACATAGCCAGCCAACCATCCATACCGACTTGAAAATTGAAGAAACCTATGCTGACAGTTTTTGCTGATGGTTTCTTATATAGATTGCGATTAGATGAGACTGAAAACAGAACATGAAACTTCAATGTAGAACAATATCCATGAAAAATAAACAAACTGAAACTTGAGGAAGAAGGAAGGAATGAAAGGAAAGTTAAAAGAGGAAGAAAGGAAGAAGACAGAAGAAAGAAAGAGATGAAGAAGAAGAGAAAAAGTAGAGAAGAGAAGGAGAATGATAAAGGATATGTTCATGAAAAAAAAGAAAAAGTAGCATTCAAAGGGGAATTATGAACCACCGCCACCCATGTATGTTTTTTTTATCTGGTAAATTAATTAGTGGTGGTGGTAAAATCAATGAAAATCAATCGATGAAAAGACTAGCAAATTTTTAAAAAAATAAGTGTTAATGCTACTGGACACAAATTATGGTACCAATTTACCATAAATTATATGAAAAATAAACCTATTTAGGGGGAAATTTTCAAAAAACAAAAAAAATGTTCCAACTAACTAATGTATGTAAACTTTCAAGTTTCTACCATGAATGATTAGGACTGGGCAAAGTCAGTGTAGATAGATAGATAGATAGATAGATAGATAGATAGATAGATAGATAGATAGATAAAAAGATTGATAGATAAATAGATAGATAGATGGATACGTGCATACATACATATAAATGTCAGAATACATGAATAACCTAAGCCCAAAAAGATACATATAAATGTCAGAACACATGAATAACCTAAACCCAAATAGATACATATAAATGTCAGAACACATGAATAACCTAAACCCTAATAGATACATATAAATGTCAGAACACATGACTAACCTAAACCCAAATAGATACATATAAATGTCAGAATACATGAATAACCTAAACCCAAATAGATACATATAAATGTCAGAACACATGAATAACCTAAACCCAAATAGATACATATAAATGTCAGAACACATGAATAACCTAATCCCAAATAGATACATATAAATGTCAGAACGCATGACTAACCTAAACCCTAATAGATACATATAAATGTCAGAACACATGACTAACCTAAACCCAAATAGATACATATAAATGTCAGAACACATGACTAACCTAATCCCAAATAGGTACATATAAATGTCAGAACACATGACTAACCTAATCCCAAATAGATACATATAAATGTCAGAACACATGACTAACCTAATCCCAAATAGTTACATATAAATGTCAGAACACATGACTAACCTAAACCCAAATAGGTACATATAAATGTCAGAACACATGACTAACCTAATCCCAAATAGATACATATAAATGTCAGAACACATGACTAACCTAAACCCAAATAGATACATATAAATGTCAGAACACATGAATAACCTAAACCCAAATAGATACATATAAATGTCAGAACACATGAATAACCTAAACCCAAATAGATACATATAAATGTCAGAACACATGACTAACCTAAACCCAAATAGATACATATAAATGTCAGAACACATGACTAACCTAATCCCAAATAGGTACATATAAATGTCAGAACACATGACTAACCTAATCCCAAATAGATACATATAAATGTCAGAACACATGACTAACCTAATCCCAAATAGTTACATATAAATGTCAGAACACATGACTAACCTAAACCCAAATAGGTACATATAAATGTCAGAACACATGACTAACCTAATCCCAAATAGTTACATATAAATGTCAGAACACATGACTAACCTAAACCCAAATAGATACATATAAATGTCAGAACACATGAATAACCTAAACCCAAATAGATACATATAAATGTCTGAACACATGAATAACCTAAACCCAAATAGATACATATAAATGTCAGAACACATGACTAACCTAAACCCAAATAGATACATATAAATGTCAGAACACATGACTAACCTAATCCCAAATAGATACATATAAATGTCAGAACACATGAATAACCTAAACCCAAATAGATACATATAAATGTCAGAATACATGACTAACCTAATCCCAAATAGATACTTATAAATGTCAGAACACATGACAAACCTAATCCCAAATAGGTACATATAAATGTCAGAACACATGACTAACCTAATCCCAAATAGATACATATAAATGTCAGAACACATGACTAACCTAATCCCAAATAGGTACATATAAATGTCAGAACACATGACTAACCTAAACCCAAATAGGTACATATAAATGTCAGAACACATGAATAACCTAATCCCAAATAGTTACATATAAATGTCAGAACACATGACTAACCTAAACCCAAATAGATACATATAAATGTCAGAACACATGAATAACCTAAACCCAAATAGATACATATAAATGTCAGAACACATGACTAACCTAATCCCAAATAGTTACATATAAATGTCAGAACACATGACTAACCTAAGCCCAAAAAGATACATATAAATGTCAGAACACATGACTAACCTAAACCCAAATAGATACATATAAATGTCACAACACATGAATAACCTAAACCCAAATCATCATCATCATCATCATCAGTCTTTTAGCGTCCGTCGTTGGACATAGACCTTCCCCAGGATTTGCCACACTTCTCTTTCATGGGCGTCACGGAGCCAGTACTTCCTGAATTTGTCTAGTTCGTCTCTCCATCTAATATTTTGCCGGCCTCGGTTGCGCATATGGTCTCGGGGAATCCATGTTGTGAGTCGTGATGTCCATCGATTGTCAGCCATTCTTGCAACATGGTCAGCCCACCGCCATTTGAGATTTTTTATGGATTCTATGATGTCTCTAACTCTTGTCTTTTCCCGGATGTGTTGTGCTGTTTTGTGGTCTCTCCATGTGAGGCCCAGCATTATTCTCTCATGTGCACGTTGCATGGTTCTCAGCTTACGGGTCTGTTTCTTGGTTAAGTTCCATGTTTCAGCTCCATAAGTGACTATTGGGAGGATGCATTGGTTATACACCCTTCTCTTTAGGATTAACGGGATCTTATTATTTTTGAAGGTTGAGCTAGCTCTGCCAAAGGCTTGCCATCCTAGTGTGATTCTTCGCTTGATTTCTTCTTCTTTTGAGGGTCTCATGGAGATTCGTTGCCCTAGGTAGATGTAGTAGTCTACTTTCTCGAGTTCTGTGTCCTCGATTTCGATCTTAGTGTTCTTATCTCCAATGTGGTTGTTGCACATGATCTTCGTCTTGCTGAAGTTCATGTGTAGGCCGACTTTCTTGCTCTCTTCATTTAGTTCATCTATCATTAGTTGGAGGCCGTGTAGGTTCTCTGCGAAAAGGGCTATGTCGTCTGCGAATCTGAGGTTGCTCAGATACTCGCCGTCTATTTTAATTCCTTTACTCTCCCAGTCTAGCCTTCTGAAGATCATCTTGAGGCAGGCTGTGAAGAGTTTAGGTGAGCTGGTATCACCTTGTCTTACTCCTTTCTGGAGCTGGAAGGGGTCCGAGTCTTTATGTAGCCTGATAAAGGAGCTGCCATGATTGTATATATGTTTCAACACTTCAACATATACTGGATCTACACCTTGCCGACTGATGGCCTCCATGACCTTAGGGATTTCTACTGAGTCGAACGCCTTTTTGAAGTCGATAAATGCTACGGCAAGTGGTAGTCTATACTCTGCTGCTTTTTCTTTCAGTTGATTTATCGAGTGCAGGTGGTCCATGGTCGAGTAGCTTCTTCTAAAGCCAGCCTGTTCACGTGGCTGGTTTTCATCGAGTGTTTTTGTGATTCGGTTAGTGATGATCTTTATGAAAAGTTTATATACACAGTTGAGTAGGCTTATAGGCCTATAGTTGTTGAGGTCTTTCGGGTTCCCTTTTTTATATAAAAGCATTATGATAGCAGTATTCCAATCGTCTGGGACTTTACTGTGTTTTAGACACAGGTTGAAGAGGACGGGCAGTTTCCTATTGATGGTTTTACCTGCTTTTCGGAGTAGGTTGATGGTGATGTTGTCTGGTCCAGGGGCAGTTCCTTTCTTTGTCTGTTTAATGACTTCCTTCACCTCCCACGGGGTTACTTTTAGGAAGTCCTCTAGTTGTTTGCCCGTGTCTTGCGTATCTTGCTCATTGTTTTGCAGTCCTTGTTTGGACGAATAAAGTTTTTGGTAGAATTCTTTAGCACGTTCGACAATCCTGTCTCTGTCTGTTGTTAGGTTTCCATTTTCCTCGAGTATGCTAGTTATTTGCCTTCGTCCCGAGTTGAGGAGTTTGTTTATAGCTTTGAAGCCCCGACCTTTTTCAAGAGTTGATTCAATGACTGCCGTTGTGTATCTCCTTCTGTCTTCTCTTCGTTTCTTCTTGATTAATTTGTTTAGTTCAGCCTCTTCAATTTTCTCCCTCGTTGTTGTCGGTGGCTTGAGGTTTCTGCGTTTTTCCATGAGATTTTTAGTCTCATCCGAGATTTTGCTAATGGGTTGTTTGCTCATTGGCTTGAACGTAGAGGCTACTTCAATTATTGACGTTGTCATTTTGCTGCTTAGTTCGTTGATGTTGGTGCTGTCTTGTTCAGTAAGAATTCTGAATCTGTTCTTCAATTCGAGCTTGAAAGATTGAACGTGCTCTTTTGGTATGTTTAGAGGCTGGGGTTTTGTATGGAACATTTTCCTGCGTTCTTTATTGGTGTTTATTTGTACTTTACATCGTACCATTCTGTGGTCGCTGCCTACATTGACTTGATTTAGGACTTGGATGTCCTTGACGATATCGTTTTTGTCCGTTAGGACGTAGTCTATTTCGTTTCTTGTTTCGTGATTGGGGCTCTTCCAAGTCCATTTCCTACTGGGTCCCTTCTTGAAGAAGGTGTTCATGATTTTGAATCCATTAGCCGTCGCAAAGTTCACAAGATCTTCTCCTCTCTCGTTGCGTATTTTGTATCCAAATTTGCCGACGCAATTTTCATTTCCTTGTCCTACTTGTGCGTTGAAGTCTCCCATGATAACATTGAAGTGTTTTCTGGTGTCTTGGAGTAGGGAGTTCAAGTCATCATAGAAGTCTATTTCTTGTTGGGTTGATTGCAAAGTGGGAGCGTAGACTTGGATTATATTGAGTTTGTATCGTTTTGAAAGTTGTATGGTGACGCTAGCTACCCGGTCAGAGACGGCTTTGAAGCCAGTTACATTGTCTTTCAGGTTCTTATTGATGAGAAAGCCAACTCCACTTTGTTTTACTTTCTCTTTACCGTAGCTGTAAAGAAGATGCTTGCTTCTCAGTTCGATTAGTTCTTCTCCGGGTCTTCTTACCTCACTAATGCCTATGATGTCCCATTTGACATTTCTGATTTCACTTTCTAGATCAGTTAGGTGCATGTCAGTTGACAGTGTTCTGACGTTGTATGTGCCTATGTATAAATTTGTCTTCTTGTTGACAGTCTTAGAGTTCTGTTGAAATGGTCGTTGTTTGAGCGGTGACTCAGTAGGGACAGATGGTCCCTTGGTGAATGATTTGGGTAGTCGCTTTCGGAGCACATCACCCCTACCCAAAGTAAGTGATGTGGCTGAGTCTTTTGGGGCCGATGACCCAGCAGGAACTGACGTACTCTTGGTGTAGTTTTTGGGCACATGAATAACCTAAACCCAAAATGAATACATATAAATGTCAGAACACATCAATGACCTAAACCCTAATAGATACATACATTCATATAAATGTCAGAACACATGAATAACCTAAACCCAAATAGATAGATATAGATGTCACAACACATGAATATCTTAAGCCCAAATAGATACCTATAAATGTCACAACACAAAAATAACCTAAACCCAAATAGATACATATAAATGTCAGAACACATGAATAACCTAAGCCCAAATAGTTACATATATGTTATGGTTTGAACCATAAATTTCATGGACATAAACTAAGGGACCAATTCGTCATAAATTTTAATGGTAGATTAAACCCTCCAATAAAAAACAATTTGAAAGGGGAATTTTAAAAAAACAAATATACACATTCTCCCTACCCATTGAGGGGCGTTAGTGTGTGAAATTTCAAATTTCTACTATAAATAGTTTGGGCAGGGCGAAGTTCGGATAGATGAATACATACATACCCCGGTCTGTTGTGGATAGCAGTGATTGATATGACAAGAGATAAAAGACAAAAAAAGGATCAAACGGGCTAGGCTGCGCTAGGGTCAATCTCCCTTGCTTCATTCAAATCTAAAAAATAAACAGAACAGAATTCATTTCTCCAAACAATATTATCCATAAACTACTTGTCCCATTTCAACTCCTTCATTACTAGTTCTTGTAACTTGGATATAGCAAACCCGAGTTGAGCTGAGTCTTGCTTTAGAATAAGGAGTGAATTCGTCATCAGTTTCAGCCTAGGTCACTGAGTCACTGTTATTCTTGCATGATTTTTTCGAGCTGGTCATTGTTTTTTTACATACAAAAACCAAGTCAAAACTCAATAGTAGGAGTTAGAGAAAAATCGGAGATATTTATTTCAATAGAAACACCTAAGTTAGTAACAATGATCAGTTTTTTAGTCTCAGTATCTGAGCAAATCAACAAACAAATAAATAAATAAAACAATCTAATCTATAATGCACTCAGAGACGGCATACCTCTGTCAGTGCTATTGTCACTAAAAACTGAGTGAAGATTAGTTCATATATGACTACAATGCTGGGGAGGTAACTGTAAGAAAAATTCCTGGATTGGAACAAAATTTAATAATTCAGAATTTAACCCATGGCCCAACCTTCAATAAAATGTCATTGAAATTCATTGATGGCTTTTGGAGATATTGAGTTGAAAAACATGAGTGTATGTACAAATATTTGTAAAATAAAATCTCTAAAGTAAAGAAAGATTTCTGGATCCATCCCAAAATTTAATCAGTTCTTTCTTTATGGTCAACCCTTACTGAAAATTCAATTAAAATTCATTGAGAACTTTTGTTTTAGTGTAGACATATAGCTTCGATTCAGGGGAGGTGATTGTAAAAAATCCTGGATCCACCCTAAAATTCAATCAATTCTTCCTTTTTCCCATGGCCTACCCTTCCAGAAATTTTGATTGAAATTCTTTGAGAACTTTCAGAGATACTGTATGGACATATAGCTTCGATGCAGGGGAGATAACTGTAAGAAAAAGATCCACCCCAAAGTTCAATCACTTCTTTCTTATTTCATGGCCTACTATTCCAGAAGTTCTAATTGAAATTCATTGAGAATTTTTGGAGATACTGTATGAACATATAGCTTCCATGCAGGGGAGATAACCATGAAAAAAATCCTGGATCTACCCCAAAATTCAATCAATTCTTTCTTATCTCATGGCCCACCCTTCTACCAAATGTCATTGAAATTCATGGAGAGAGTGTGTGGACGAAAGTGATTAAGTATGTGAATGTGTAGGAAAAAAATTTTTTTAAATATCTCCCAATCGGAAAAAAAAAAAATGACTTGATCTTCTCCCAAATATAAACAACCCTTCCTTACCTCATGCCACCCCTTCACAAATGTCATTGAAATTCATTGACAGCTCTCGAAGATATCGTTTGGACAAACATATAAACAGACAGACACAAGTATATATATAAGAAAATTGGAGTTATTTGTATTAGAAAGCAAATGCATCCATCAATGATTTGTTTGTATTGTTTTATTATTTAAGCAAAAAACAAACAAATAAAAATAGATTAACAGGGTTTGTAAAGAATTTAGTAACCTGAAGAGAGAGCGTTTGAAGAGAGATAGACAGCTTTCTATCCTTTTTAGGAACACTGTTCATTATTTTTTATTTTTTTTTTTTATGTCACACTAATCATAGAATTCTTTCCTTTTAAATCAATTCTCAAGAAGAGAAAGTAGAAGAAAAATAAAAGAAGGAAATATCATAAGAATTCATAGAGAACTCTGGGAGATATCGTTTGGAAAAACAGACAGACAGACACAAGTTCATATATAAGAAAACTACAATTGTTTATATCAGAAAGCAAAGTCAAATATCAATGATTTGTCTTTATGGATTCAGTATTAAAGCAAAAAAATTACAAATAAAAACCATCTAAAAAAAAACAAGTTATTCCAAACATCAAAAATCTCCACTCCTGACCCCACCTCTACGCCTCTGAATCATCCTATGAATCCCAGTACAATTCACAAGATGTTTCCACTCTGACCACAAAAATTACTGTTTTTTTTATAGCTACTATTGTCATTCTCTGTTCATTGTCCCTGTGGAGTTGTATAAAAACAACTTCAACCTTTTACCAAACCCAGCATATTTTTTGCGTGAGCATTTAGTTCTCTCTGTATTAGTTAAATTTTAATGACACAGTTCTCTTTTAAGTAAACATATAAGAAAAAAAAAAAACACAGTCTACAACTGATATGCTATTGTTTCTGAAGCCCTGCCCATCTTGTTTTGTACAGAATAACTAATACAAGGTTTGGATGTACTAAATAATCCAACACAGATATACATTGTAATTATACATGAATCCTTTTTTATCTGGCATATCAAATGACTAATAACAGCAAGATTTCAAGTTCAATCCCAGCTAGTTCAAAAAGCTCAGCACTTTACGTGTATTTTATTTATCTATTTATGATGCGTCTACGGGCATCTCATTGTAATACATTCTCTTATCAATATTTGAAAATCTTATTCAAGTTCAACAATACCTCATCACATAACGGCTTGGTATACTGGATACTTAATAACTTAAATTCTTTTAAAGATTTCTTTGGAGAGTTCCAAATACTGACAGATTAATCCATCTTTTATGCTATTTTCTCAAAATTTGTCAAAAATATTTCTAATGCTGATAGGGTAACCACTTCACTGTGTATTGCTCTTACCATTGAGCTGAATTGCCAGCGGTAATGCTAAGGCCCAAATAACTGTTTTCACTCCAAATTCTCATCTTTAAATTAATTCCTATTAGAGAAAACTGTTTGGCTCCATTTTCTTTAATTGTTTATTCCATTTACATTGTGTAAGCCAAGTGATATATTAGATGTGTTATGATGGGGGATCATTTCAAATAAATGTATAAATATAAAATAAGGCAATTTAGAGTTGAGCACTCTCAAGCAGGGCACCCATTAACTAAAAGCAACTATGCAATGTTCTTCCAACTCTGGAATGGAGCACTCTGGATGGGGAATCACGCGTAAGTAAAAATACATCCTACTGACCATCCAGTTCTGCATAGGGCGAGGTTAGAGCATCTGCCTCTGGGTTCAGAGTGAAGGTTTCGACCTTACCTGGAAGAGATATCGAGTTTATAGCCTCACTGAAGAGTTGTAATACAACAAAACAGCTGTCTGTGGATGACACAATTATTAAATATATACTTATACATCTATGCTAGATCATAGAATAAACAATTAAAGAAAAATATTTAGCTCAAATTTCTTCAACTGTTTATTCTACTTACGTGGTCTAGGCCAAGTGATATATCAACTGTGTGGGGATGGAAGATCATTTCAAATAAGAGTTTCAATATAATATAATGCAATTTATAAACACACACATATATATATATATATATATATATATATATATATATATATATATACTAAATCATAACAGCAACACCATATGTTGAATAGAAGAATGCAATAAGCACTCCAAAAATACACTTAAAGGCAATAATTACTTGCTGAAACTGCCTTCCTTTGAAGAAATGAAAAACAAGCAAGTAGACAGTAAATGTCAGATATTGTCATAGAGTTAGCATAACAGAGGAAGTGAGGTGGCAAGTTCTGATTGGTAGTGGCATGACAGGAAGACATCTGTCTGTTTAGGTTTTATTTTCTGTCAGTTTTCCTAATGTCATTGTGTACAGCACACAACTTGGTTCAGAGTTGGGTCAGTTTTTATGTAATTTGTTATCTCCGAAATGTCATTTTTTAATACTATTTACTCTTTTCCTGGCTTATAGGAAATGAGTATAAAAATTGAACAGTCTGTGAAGAGCGCTAAAAGCGGTAAACAACTTCAAAATTTCATGAAGTTTTTTGGATGATTGAATTCCTTAATGTGGTTTGTGCTATACGTGTAGATGTTTTGGCAGATTCATTTTAAGGCCTTCTTCAGGTGTTGTATCCAAATGTGACAGTGGTAAACAACATTTTCCAATGATAGTAGTAAACAGAATATTCCAATGGTAGCTATGTTACGACATAGGATTTGGGTGATGTCTACTTTTTTTCCTCTCTCCTTGTTAGGCCTGTATTTCCATACCTTGTCCCTGTTGAGCAGTAAAAACCACATCAGGATGAACACCGCATTTTTCTGATACATTCAATCGACATGTTGATATGGGCTGCCTCCTTCATTTTTCTCAGTTTCCAACAGCGTCTTCTGTCTATGATATAAACTTCTTCCCAGAGAAGGAAGTGTTCGTCTTTTTCTCCCCAAATATGGTCTGCCATTCCAGATTTTTGTTCCTCTCCTTTGATTACAGCTTTTTTATGCCCGTCAAGTCGAACCTTTATAGGCCTTTCTCCAGGATAGATCTTTCCGCATTTATATGGAATAACATAAATGCAGTTACTTGCGGAGGACTCACTTTAGCGAGTAAATTGCGAAGAGTGGTGGAACTGAAGAAGGCTGTAGATGGATCATCCAAAATGTTGTGTTTATAATATAAACAATTAGAAGGAGTTCAATCATTCAGAATACTCTTTGATTCTTAATGATCCTCAAATCTATCGACAGTAACTTTGAAATTGTCAGTAGTTTTGAGAAGGATTATTATTATTCATGGATCTCCATGAGATCTTCAAAAGAAGAGGACATCAAGCAAAGAATCGCTCTGGGATGTCAAGCTTTTGGCACAGCATGCTCAACCTTCAAATACCAGATGATCCCAATAATCCTAAAAAGATGAGTATACAACCAATGCATTCTCCTGATAGTCACTTATGGAGCTGAAACATGGAACCTAACGAAGAGACAGACCTACAAACTGAGAAGTATGAAACGTGTGCATGAGAGAATCATTAAAATTATTAAAAAACTCAAATGGCAATGGGCAGGCTATGTTGCAAGAATGAAAGACAACCAATGGACATCACGTCTCACAACATGGATCCCCAGAGATCACATAAGAAACCGAGGCCGACAGAACACTAAATGGAGAGATGAACTAGACAAATTCAGAAAGTACTGGCTCCGCGACGCCCATGATAGAGAAGTGTGAGCGAATCCTGGGGAAGGTCTATGTCTAACGACAGACGTTAAAAGACTGATGATGATGATGATGATGATTGCTGATAGAAAAAAGTAGGTTAAATTGTGATAATTTTACCACAATTAGTTCTGTTTTAAAGTTATCATCTGTTATCACTTATACAAATTTCAAAGTTATTATCTATAATTAGAAACTGTCCATCAAAACCGTCAATATAGGTTTCTTTAGTTTTCAAGTCAATCTGGCTGGCTACTTATGTACGTATACACTAATGGAGCTCAAGGGCTGAAAATCAAAAAAATATACTTTCTATGTCTAAAAATAACGTTTTTGTTAGAGATGGTTCAATTTACAATGTAAGTTTTGCTAAATTGGTCCTTCGGTTTTTGCTGGCTAGAGTTCATGCTTGTTCTTTGTTTTTCTTATTCCTGACTTTTTTAGTGATCATCATCAAATAAAAGGTGAGAGAATCAAATTATCCATCAATCATCCCTTTTTCAAAATTAAAAAAAAATCACCCCCAACACAGCATGCTGTCAAAAGACTTAGGTCACATGATGGTTTCTATTAGGTGACAAACCAGACCTGAAATTTAAGAAGTGTCATTAATATTCAAAGAGTTTTTTACCAGACAATTGAACTTCTTGTTGCTGTTTGTGTTTTACACAACATTTCGACTGATTCATTCTACAGCTTTCATCAGATGTGATATGTATTATCTATAAGGGAATAGAGTCTCATTTTCTAGTGTCTTCCTCTGATAGTATCAAGTAAACTAGAAAAAGGACAGACACTGTTGAAAAACTGCAACGTTGTTTATAGAATTTTCGACAGCATTTGACAACCTCCATTTCTATAATAAAACTATTTCTTTCCAACGTGGAAATTGGATTTTCAAGTTGATCCCGTCATAATTTCCTAAATAAAAATAAATAATCATTGCATCAAAAATGAAGATATCATACAAAATGCAATATAATTCATTGCAAAATGAAAAAACTATAAATGAATCTATGAATTGAATATAATTGATTATATACAGTGTATAGTCCTCTTTCTTTCCTGTACTCTCTCATCACAAGGATTGATTTAAAAGGAAAGAATGCTATGCTGTAGTGTGACATAAAGAAAAACAGTGTTCTAACAAAGAAAGGAAGCTGTCTTTCTCTCTTTCACCACTCTCTCTTTGGGTTTCTTAATTCCTTATAAACGTTGGTGACCTATTTGAATTTAGTCTTGAGAAGAAATTTGTGCCATTCTAAGAACTGCTGACTTACGTCACAGTTAGAAATGGTATCAAACAGGAAATTTAAATGTAACAGCAATGCTTGTAAATTAAGTTATAACATGTGCAATGCAGCTTGTTCCATAATTTTTAACATAGAAATGTTCTCTGTCTTTTTTTTCTTTTTTTGTAAAACAAAGAATTCCATCTCCTGTTGTTGTTCATCAGAGAAGAACAAATTATGTTCACTAATATGCCAACTCTATTTCCTCATGGATATTTCATATTACATCTGGAGAAGGCCGTAGAATGAATCATATGAAACATTGCGTGAGCAATATCAACCACAAGAAGGGGTTCAATCGTCCAAAAAAATCTTTAAACATATATACATTGGTGGTATACTGTTCTTTTTAGGATTATTGGGATCATCTGGTTTTTGAAAGTTGAGCTTGCTCTGCCGAAGGCTTGCCATCACAGAGTGATTCTTCACTTGATTTCCTCCTCTTTTGAGGGTCTCATGGAGATTTGTTGTCCTAGGTAGATGTAATGGTCTACCTTGCCAAGTTTGGGATTTTCTATCTTGACTTGACAGTTATGTTCTTATTCTCAACATGGTTACGTCCAAAATTAACTAATAAATAATGTTTTGGAAAAAGATCGACTCTGGGTTATCTCAAGTAGATTGGTGTCACAAAAACAAATTTGCTCTTTCATAAATGGTCACAGCAATGAGGCATTAGGATTCACTTAGGGGAATGAAATTCTTTTTAGATTAGCATGTCTTGACCCTTCTCAAGGAAGAGTAACATATCCAGAAAAAAACAGGAGTCAGGGACATCATAGAATCCATTAAAAATCTCAAATGGCAGTGGGCTGGCCATGTTGTGAGAATGGCGGACAACTGATGGATATCGCGACTCACAACATGGATTTCCCGAGATCACATGCACAACTGAGACGGGTAGAATATTAGATGGAGAGACAAGCTGGACAAATTCAGAAAGTACTGACTCCGCGACGCCCATGATAGAGAAGTGTTAGCAAATCCTGGGGAAGGTCTTTGTCCAACGACAGACGTTGAAAGACTGATGATGATGATGATGATGATGATGATGATGATGATGATGATGATGATCCAGTCACAAAAAGATCCGATGTACATGACCACACTACCAATACAATAAACCAGCTAGTTGCATTGGATGCAATCTCCCAGAATATTCAATATACAGTAAACCCTTGCTATAACAGACCTAGATGTAATGGATTTCAGCTTCAAAGAACTCATGGATCCATAAAAACTGACTTCAGATTTACCAAATGAACTTAGATAAATGCAGCTGCTTTTATATGGTCAACGTTCGCCATATTTATATGGTCCATGTGCTTACATGATGTCTCGAACTCCAGTTTTTTCCCTTATTATGCTGTGCTGTCTTGTGGTCTCTCCATGTGATGGTTGTTGAGCATGATTCTCTCAAGTGCAAATTACATGGATTTCAGTTTGTGGGTTAGTGAAGCAAACATTTAATCAGAAAAAAAAATTGCAAATACTACAAGGTGTCCAACAAGGGGCTGTTACTGAAGCTCAATATTGACAGTTATAGGGCAAGGAGGATTTAAAGTCAGCAGTAGTCTACCAAATATCCTTGTAAAATATTAGTTATACTATCCTGTATATATGATATCCTTTTTGCTAATTGTCGGTAGAACCGTCAAACAGAAACACAAAAATGTAAGTGGGCCCAAATTTTTGCACAGCCATCTTTGGGGGGAATCTCACATTTTCCCCTCTATTTCTGCAAAACATAATAATTCTGTAAATAAAACGATCTAGAAAAAAAGGCGATATTTCGCTGGTAAAAGACGTAATGTCAAACATTAACTTAAAAGCTTGCAATCATCAGAAATTGACAATCGTTCAGGGGCTGAAAGCTTTTGCATGTTACTGTACTTGTCTTCATATTTCAGATAATTCTAAATGATGTTTTTCAGTACTGGAATTTTAGAAGATTAGTTTTAAAAAAAGAACGGAACACAACTACTCTAATCAGAATAGAAAAATCATTGAAAATTATTCAGAAGTGGCTGAAAATGTAATTATGTGAACTACCACATTAAAATAATTTAATTATAATTTTCTTTTCTTATTGACAGTTTGTATTTTGACAGCTGTAAATTGATTCTGTCTATTTTCTGCTTTCATGAAAATTTATCATTTTCCTTTTTAGTATTTGTTTTTATAGCATCAAAAGATGGATGTAATTAGATTTTGTTTTCATCTCAAGAAGATGGCGGTAATTACATTTTGAAAAGATGTTTTGGAGATATGATGTCAGATTAGAGGAAAATCATTCCGGTTTCTAATTAAGCAAATTTATCAATCTTTTTAAGAACAGCCTTCAAAATACTTTTTTTAACAGGTAAAAACAATAATTATTTAGAAATGTGAACTATAAATTCTATGAATCAACATGAAATGTTATTCTGGTAACTTTCCACAATGTTAAAATACTGCATATGGAAATTATGATTGAACAATATTGGTTGGAAAGAATAAAGCTCTGGCATTTTCTATGATTAATGTACCAGTAACAAGATCAAATGACTGATGCAGAATGATAAATTACTAATTTCTTGATCATGGAGAAACTGTACTATATGCAAGTATAAAAATCGCTGATGAGCCAAATTGTCGAATATGAATGATTGTTGTATATCGTCATTTTGCATTGGCTAATGAGTAAGTGTCTTTTTTTAAAATGTATTTTAGAGGCCTTGGTGCAGATAAAACAATGCTGTCCTCGTCGCCACAGATTTAGAGCGATAACAAACAAGGCTCTCTTTATTTTGTTATGATTGTATGAACCACCAGAACCAGTGATCTATTTTATACTTTTTTAAAACAGGCCAACGCTAATGCATATCGAGTCGTAGATAGATAGATAGATAGAGAGATTCATACATACGTAGGTAGGTAGGTAGGTAGGTAGGTGGAGAGAGAGAGAGAGAGAGAGACAGAGAGAGACAGAGAGAGAGACAGACAGAGACAGAGAGGTGGGAAGACCCAAATAAACCAATTGTATACGTGCAGGGTTGGGGAGATGTTCTCTCTCCACACACACTCACAGGTGGACGGACACACAGGAACTAACACACGGACACACACCTCTACAATGCATTAGGGTCCAACCGTAAATTTCGTGAGTTAACTGTGGTACAATGGCACTGGGGAACAATTTTCGTGTCTCTTTCTATTATTTAGTAAATTCCCATCCATAAACGTTTCGTTTGTATCTAAAAGCGATACTTTCTTCCTTTCTTTCTTTTCCTTTCTGACGAAAAAAGAAATATAGATCAGGATAAAGGGAGGAAGAGAGCAAAAAGGACACGAGGGCCAGAAATGAGTTACGCGCGTCAGGGGTCAAATTAGCACGGAAAAGAATGGGCGAATAGGAAAAAAGATAAAAATGAAAAAAAAATAAAAGAGGAGGGGGGGAACTTCAGAAATAGATTTAAAATAAAGGTAAGAGATAGAGAGGTTTTATACGTAAAATCTTACATCAGAAAAGAGAAAGAGAGGGGAACCTTAACAGAGAGACGTCCGAAAAAAATAAACCAGAAATCGAATTGGCACAACTTATTAAAGGAAAGGTGGTCCCGTTTAAAATTCAGCTAACGTCATGTAGTAGGTATCAGAGAGAAAATTTCACGCTGCGCACATTCGATGTTAAAAATGACATATACTTGAAAAAGAAATAAGAGAACTCATGAAAGAAAGAAAAAATACATAGATTATGTTACTGTTTCGTCTTATGATTTTAATCAGGTGATGTCTAATCGGGACCAACTTCGGTAAGTTATACCATCTGGTAAATAGTGGAAAACGCAGGATATCGACATTCAAAGAGAAGAAGTAATGCTGAAACAATTTTAGTGCATGTTTGAAATGAATAAATAAATACATAAAAGGTTTATTTATAATTTCATTACCTACCTAGTACCTAAAAAAATGATTAGCCCAATTGGAGAAGTCAATAAAATTAATCCTGGTAATTAAATTCTATGAGTGATAGCTTGTATATATTTGTAAAAGTTTCCAGCGAAAAACCTGTTTTCAATTGTGCATTGAAGCCTTTAATTTGGAAAAAGAGAGTGCTGGAAACTTTTGCACGCTATGGATAGAAGGAAAAAGGAGAACGAAAAAAAACTGGTTTAGAAATTAAGCTATCTCAATGGTTGGCCAGATAATTTAAACTTGAAACGACAAACTATTTAAATGCAATAATAGAGCGACTGAGGGAGAGGAAGAGAAACGAGGAATTAATTGCACAGAAGAGAGGAGGAAAGAGAAAAGGCAAAAGAAAGTGTATTTAGAAAGGTGAAGCAGTTAATTACGGAAAGAGAGATTGTAGAGAAGAAATAATTTTAAATTTGAACTTTTTTTTCGAAAGTGGAGGTTTTTGACAAAGCTAAAAAATTAAATTGTAAGAGAAAAGATAAAGGAATGAGGTAAGTCTAGACAGATAGAAGACTGAGGGTCACAATAAATCTCAGTTAATTAACGAGGGAACAACAGACTTACAAAAAAAAATACATATTAAAGAGATAGGGAGAGACTGATTACACGGCGAGTGGGAAATATATGAAAAAAGAAGAAGGGGAGAGACAATTGAAGACAGAGGAGGAAAGAAAAGAGAGGTAGTCAGATCAGAATGCTATTAGGTAAGAGAAAAGAAAGAGAGGCAGAAAAATTAGTGAGAGAAAAAAAAGCTCATGGTACATAGAAAAGAAAGACGTTAATTAATAAAAAAAAACGGAGGATGAGTAAATCTAAGAAAGAAAGAGTAGGAAGGTGAGAGATGAGAGCGAGTGGAACCAGTATCATAGACTGAGTAAATATGTAGGAGTTAAAATAGCAGACAGAGTAGGGTTGAGAGGAAAGTGAAGTTTTCGAAAGAGTAGGAGGAGCACGCCCACTGACTCCTCTCAACATACAAGTTTCGCCTGCCAAATACCCGGATCAAAAAATGGCGTCGCTATTGATCGTCTAGCTCCCAGCAACAAAGTGGAATTTATTTCTCTGACGGACCAATATTTCAAGGTGAGTTTGAATGGAATTCATCCCATGATGAGTATTTTTCGTTTAAATTTTAACTTGGAATCGCTAGCTCTATCCTTTCCTGTCAAAAGTGGAGGGTGGAAGTTAGCTATTTATTTGCAGGTATGTGTCAACCCGGAGAAATGTAAACGTGTGTGTGTGTGTAGTGTTTATGATTTCTGTGTATGTTTTAGTTTGTGGAGTTGTATTTTTTTTCTGGCTTTTCCTGGCTAAGAATTTTGTTTGACAACCAAGAATACATTTCAAAGTATCTGGAAATATAGCCTTCATGCGCACTTCCAGTAAAGTTGAAGTAATCGGTCAAAATCTCACC
Source organism: Thysanoteuthis rhombus (assembly GCA_963457665.1). Lineage (NCBI taxonomy): Eukaryota > Metazoa > Mollusca > Cephalopoda > Oegopsida > Thysanoteuthidae > Thysanoteuthis > Thysanoteuthis major. The sequence goes on along the minus strand of OY735234.1, from coordinate 11,249,404 downwards.
GAAGAACATCAACAACGTACCGGGTTTAAAAAAAGGTGTGATCAATCCCTTACTGACTCTACGGATGACCAGTAGCGAAAACAATTATGTATTTTTCTTCATAGAAATACTTCAAAAACTTAATTTTTGTGCATAAATAATTTAGATAAAATAATCAAATGTTCCAATACTTTATACTAAACTTTTCGATATTCTTTCCAAATGCGTTAATTGTTTATACTTCGTTTTTGACCTTCCATAGGAAATAATTCGGGGCCCCCACCTCGTGTACGCTTGTTGTTAGGGAGTTCCCAGGAGAGACATTTTCCTTGTAGATGTGGTATGGATTTTATTTTACACGTGTAAAAAGCAACCGGCAGGTCCATCTGGCTTTTAAAACCTTGTCCATCCTATTTAGAAATAAATTTCTATTTATCTTTCTTGTTTTTAGTTTCTTTGTCGTCACTAGTGTCAGCCAGTGGTTCAAGTCTAATATCACCCACTCTAGTGTTGACATTACTAGAGTCCATGTGTTTCTTTCTTTCTTCCTTCCTTGGTTTGTTTGAATTAGAAGTTGAAGAAAAGTTTTTATGTGTATGAAACGGACAAAGGTTTTCTTCTATTCATTTTTTTTTCTTCATCGGGACTGTGGATCATTATTATTTCCGACTGTCTCTTTTCTCAATCAGCCTCTAAATTCAATGATTCCTGCAGGTGTCTCCCCTAATAATTAAAAAAAAAAAGAGGCCACTGCAGGGGGGGGGGTAACCATCAACCTCTTGAAAATGCATTTCCTTCTCGCGAAATACGGGTGAAATAGATATATTTCACTCTATATTTTTGGCGAAGAGAAAGTACTATTTTGATCTCTCAAAGAAGACTGTGTTTATTGGAAATAAGGGAAATTTTTATCTACCCCCCCCCCCAATAAAAAGTCCTGTGAAAGCTCGAATTAATCGTGTATGATTTTTCATTTTTTTTATTTCAGAAACAACAATAAAAATAATAAACATATGATTTTCTGAATTGGGTCCACTCAAGTAAAGGAAACTAGTTTTCCGAATGTTGTCTACTGTACAGCTCAGGAGTTCAAGTCGGTCAAATTGTCAAGACCTGATTTTCTATGATCTGATAGTTTTCAGGGGCCCAAATTCACAGTTTTTTGAATGCAAAGGGCACTCAGTTATTTTTTTCTGACAGTATAAACTTCTAAAAACTACTTGTATATTTTTATATTCATACTACAATTTCGAAATGAACAAAACATACCAGTTTGCAAAACAATGAAAAAAATTGTCATCCCGATCATAGTTGAAGTGAAAACTTGAAATAGCCGACAGAATGTTTACTTTTTGGATTTTTACACCTTGTTTTTATAACATTATTCAAGATCAGATAAACTTCCTCGTCGTTGTTCCTTTCAATATTTCCTCTGCTTTCTTTCAAGTAACTTATTCACCTGTGCTGGTTATCCTACACCGCACCTACCTCTCTAATTATTCGTTTCAATAAAGTAAATCTATTTTTTTAGCTTTTCGGTCAAAGGTGTTGTAGACACCTGTTTGTCCCAAGTATTGTCGTGTTTTCTTTCTCTCTTTTCTTGTATTTATTTAAAATTCAAAATAAAACTGATTCGTGGGACGAATAAGTTTAAATCAAACAGGAGTATTTGAGTTTTCCTAATTTGGAAAAAAAAAAAACACGTCGTCTCTCTCTCTCTCCACGACTAATCCCTATGACCCTGTTTATGGAATGTTGATGTGACTGTCAGTCACATACCATCTCCTACCACTTGTTGGGGTAGTAGCAAATACATCAGCAGTAGCTCAACGTTTTTTAGATTTTGTAATTGACCCTATTTAAAAATAACACCCTCTTCGTTTTTGTTCTCTCTTGTTCATTAAACTTCATTTTAAAATTAGATGAAAAGACATCAAAAAGTTTCAACTTGAATATTGTTTCCTTTGTTTTACTCCTTTTTTGTTCATCAGCCCTTCCTTTGGGTTTGTCACATTCTATGATTGTCGTCATTGAAGCAGGCCTATAATACTTACCTGAGATATGCTGGCTTCCATGTGAGAGCCTCGGACTTACCACCTCCAATACTATTATTGTTATTGGTTTTATTTCTGTCTAGTAACTTTGCCGTATAATACAGATAGTAGTAGTGTTACTACATTTGCAAATGTTGTGGTCACCTGCACATAACCTGACAGGTAAATAATACAAGCTACAGGTGAGCTAACACTGCTGTTGGGGAAATAGGACTTCTGAAGCTTGGGTTTTGAACGTTTTATTCTACTCGTTCCTCGAACTTGCGATTACTGTCAAGTTTACTCTTCAAGTGTCCTCTTTTTCGCCCATTTCATAATATAGTCACTTTTTAATTTTCAGATTACTTTTTGAAAGTTTCTTACACAGGTTTCGTTTTTTACTTGTGAAGAGTTTTATGTTGATGGGAGATGAGGCCCCATAACATGTACATTACATTAGTGATTTAATTACTCAGCAGTGAAGCTTGAAGTTCTTTCTTCAACGAAAAAAAATTATTTTGAATTATTTATCATAACATAAACTGTGAAATTCTTTGTTTAAATTGATTGCAATATCTTTTTTTTTTTAAATAGACCATTATATTCCTCGCAATATTTTAATGAAACACACCTTAGAACAAATACAGTATCATGAAAATCGACCAAAGGAATTTACGGTTAGTCACGTGACTCAGGTGACAGGTTTTTTTGTTGTTTTTTTTCACCCATTTTTTCTCAGTTTTGAGTGAGCAAAACCACTTCAACCTATTGAAACATGGTGAAATAAAAAAAAAAAACTAAAGTTCTGTAGAAGCTTTCAAACTTATTTTAACTTGGTTCGTTAATCGAAACTTCGATGTTCAAATACTTGGAGAAGAAAAAAAAATAGTTTTCCGTTGTGTAATAATCACCATGGTTGTTTGGGGGTGGTGGGCTGAGGCATGTCACAGATTGTAAAGGTAAAACGTCTGTGACCCTCTAAATGGACGATTTCTGTCGCAATCGTCAGCTTAGTGATCTTTGCAAATCTCAAGTTTCGGCGAGACTAGGACTTGATACGTCCAAGTTTTTATGCTTCCCTCCTCTTGGCAGGATGCAAGTCCATCAAGGGATATCTTCACCCTAATCAAACATTACAATTGTTGAATGCTCAGGGAAATATCTGAATGAAGAGTTTTCTGTGCTCTTTGCTCATACCAGGAATCAAACCCGGGACCTTCTGTGTGTGAGGCTGCATTGCTAACTATTACACTATCTGAGCATACAAGTAATTGATGTAACACAACCAAATCAATTTAGCCAAATTTTCTTACATCATGAATTAAAATATTATTTGTAATATCAGGGCGGGAAGAACTTGATTCAAAATATGAAGCATACTGTCACTATCATTTTATTTCAACATTTTTGAAATAATGGTTTTAGTTCATTTTCTCATCTAGATTTCATGAAACAGGATAATTGGGTGATGGCATTTATTCATACTGTGAAATACAAGGAATACTTGTGCATTTATGTAAATATTCCTAGCATACCACAATGCAATTATATATCTTAAATGTACCATGTGTTATCAACAACAGTTTCAAATTGATTTGTTCAGAGTTTTCCTCTGTTTTAATTGGCCAGTGAAAGAGAAATGAAACCATTTAGAGCAACAGATTTGTGTAGGAAAATGTTGAATTTACAGATTACTTACATAGATATTTGGTGACATTGGTTCAAAATGGTATCCTATCATTCACTTGATCACTCTGGAATTTAAAAAAAAAATTATCATTCTTCTTTCATTCAAATTGGTTTTACAGATTCTATAATTGGGTGACTTATAAAAAAAAATTGGTTTGGTTCAAAGAGAGGAAGGAAGGAGAGATAAGACAAAGAAATAGGGATATTTTTTTCCTTCCTTTAGTACGTCACCCAATTTTTAAAAAAATCAGAATGTGGTCTAAAAAAGCGTTGGTAATTCAAAAAGCTAAAACATTTTTTTTCAACATTTATTGTAAGCAAAGAGTTATGACCGATAACTTTTGAAACTAATAGAGACACACTTCTTGAATACAAACCAAAATGTCGTAAGACTTGAGAATAACCACACAGCTTTACATTATTTTTAGTTTTTTCAATCAAGTTGAAATACATAGTTTTATTACAGGAACAAATGTTGCCAAATGCTATCAAAAATTGTGTAAACCATGTTGCAGGTTTTGCACAGTCTGTTCTTTTTCTTATTTTTTTTTAAAATTTTTTTCTGAAAACTTTTCTTAATTTTATACTTATAAAGCCCCCCCCCCCCCAAGAATTTCATGTCTCCTGAAGTGAATTCTTCTGTGTATGTCTTGACCATCTTGGATTAAGGAAAATGATTTACAAAAAAATTGCTTTGTGTTTTCAATGCAATCTGGTTAGATGTCCAGCTAGAGAAGATAGCAGAGCTGATAAATTCAATCCCTGAAAAAATAAACTAAAAAACTCATCTAATGGCAGGTATCAAATTTTGAATTGGTTAGATTATTGAATGAGATCTTTCTGTTTAAAAATAGTGTTTATTTACTTCTGTCATCTCTCTCTCTCTCTCATATCATAGCATGGTTTTGTCTCTATTGACTATAGTTTATGATTGTTACTTCCTTAATTACATCCACCCACTCATCAGTCTTTCTTATATGTTTATTGCATTATTTATAATTCCAACCAAATGGTTTGTGCCCTACTTTGAAATCTTCTGCCTTTTATGCTTTTGGTAGAGGCTACTTGACTGTTGATGACTCTCTTATTTCCTTATTCCCCTCATCAACTAAAGGTGGTCTACTTTTCTTCCCTATCAATCGGCCACCAAATACATCAGTGGCACTTTCCTGAATCACTCAAGTCTCATTATCTTTTGGCAACCCTCAAGAACAAAATACAGCTTCATAGATTTTTCTTTTCATTCTGCGTTACATTTGCATATTATTTGTATTACCCTCAGCTTGTTGCTCATAGTTATATGAACCACTCCTTGATGCATTAAGCTGGTATATTTTTCTGAGTCTCTAGTTTTGGATCTGTAGCTCTGTTCCTAATCTTTCTAATTGCTTTTTCTTTCTTTTTTTTTTTCTTTTCTTTTTCTTTCTTAATTCTCAAAATACCACAATGATCAAATTCTTGAAATCTTACGATAAAAATTCATCAAACCATCAGAGATATAAGTTGATCTGTGAAACCTATTTGTAGGTAGGGCTTGGTGATATGGGCAAAAATTCATGACTCAGTAATGTCAGGCTGAATACAGATATTCGATATATTACCGGGTATTTCTTCATGTTCAATTGTAAGTCAAAGCCACTTGAGACTTCACAAAAACTTTTATTCAAACAAACGGAGATCAAAATTACAAAAAATAAAAAATAGGCGTATCTCTGAGAATGCTGCTTTTTCAACTATAATAAGAACGCAGAATGCTCTGATAGTAAGAAACTGAAAATAAAAATGTAAACAAAAATGTCTCCTAGTGAGGTGGACAGTTGAGGGAACTGTGGAGGAGAGAAGTGTGTTTGGCACTCACACGCAGAGGGGAAAGTGGTATCAGGATTGCTCAGATGATTTTGGATGGGGGACAGGAGAGCCCAAGAAAATGAAGAGCTAAAATGGTATCCTTGTAGCCATATTGTGTAAACAGTATTGCTCTATCTTATATCATCTATGAAAATATACTGGTATACATTAGGTAAAGTTGCTATACTGCCCAACTCCACGTGTAGGTTATTACAGGTAGAAGAAAAATGAAATCCTCATGAATTTCAATTCAAAATTTACTTCTGTATAAAGAGAATAAAAGTTGCTTGTTGTTAATGTAGTTACAAGAATTAATATCTTGAATTTGAAAACCAATTTAGAATAAATGGAATTCATATTCCCATTGAAATAATTCACTTACCTTTCAGCATTATACAGATGACTGTTCAGTTGATTTTGTCTATAACTATTAGAATTGTGATAGATCAAGTGATGTTTCACCTTCCCGTGTAGAAAATAATTTCTAAAAAAAAAAGAAATAACCTAACCTAATCTGAGCTTCAGAGCAATCATAATTCAAAACTGCTATCCAAAAGTTTCTACATTACCTTCATACAGATTACTTAGATTTGCTGATTGCCTGTCTAAAGTGATGGATTGCAAGGTCATGGCCGGTGAGTTCTGTTCTCATGAGCTGCTTCTTAGCTTAGTGAATAGCAACTTGAATTTTCTCTTCATTATTATGTGTAACTAGTGAATGCCTGTTGCTTTGCTTACAATATACTTGAAGCTGTGTCAGTATGTTTACACAGTAAACAGGTTAACGCAAGTTGTTGACTAAAATTCTTGTATTCAACGAATTCGACTCATAACCACTGTAGTTGTAGTTATATAATCAGCAGCTAGCATTTTAACGAACACACAACTGCAAACACAGCAGAACAGCATTTTGTCTTTGTGTGTTTGCTATACCACCTCCCTCTATTTCTGTTTGTCACTCTGAAAGCTCACAAATTATATTGAGGATTTTGATCAAAATGACTCATTAGTTTTTCATTATCGAATTTGAAGAAAGTCCTCCTAGAGATGTAGAAGGAATTCTTTTTTGTATGTTTAAGGCGTAGAATAGTTGCAGCCTATAGTTTAAGTGAAATTGATATAATCAAGTGGCTACATGGTTGATATTTGTTTAGATTGTTCCCAGAATAAATACCAATTGTGGTCAATCAATTCTGAAATTTGCTGTCTCATATTCTATGCTTTTAAACTGTCCTAATTAGGGACTTGGGAGAAACCAACCATTTGCAGTTGTTGAGAAATAGGGACGGTTATCACCTGATTCAATAAAAAAGAAACCAGTTTGCAAATACTTTATGTAAATATTTCAAAGAATAAAACTCTTTGTTTATTTCTAAAAAAATTTAAAAAAATTTTTTTTTTTTTTTTTGTCCACTCAATTTTCTCCAGGAATTTTTCAATGAAAGTATAAAATTTTTCTATTTGAATTTATTGTATGTCTATTGTTATCGATTAATTGATGGAAATATAAAATCAAATGTAAATACTGTTTTGTTTGAAATAGAAATAAATTGAAATAATTCATTCTTGGACAATATCTTTAATCAGTATTCCAACAGCGATTCTCTGTTTTGTAACACTGGATCCGATCTCTGCTCTCTTGGCCTGAAGGTATATTTGCAGATAATGCAACTATGTAAATATTCAAATGATAATTGTTTGCATGTGCTTTTTTAGATATTGTTTTCTTGAATAGTATTTTAGTTTTGTTTAGTTATTTGGTGTGTGTGTGAAAGGTAATGCTTACAGACTGAATAAACATTGTGTTGTTGTGTTTACAATCAAGAGTAATTCATCTAAATGTCATGGTCTTCTGTTCGTACCTGTGGGGATGATGTGAGTAAAGCTTGACAGAATTAGAGGGAGAGACACTCAAAAGATATTTATTCAGTTGGGTTTCATAAGATTGTGATGTCCATTGCAAGCAGTATATGCAGCTGGTGGAAGCAGTGTGGGTTTTAACTGATGAGCTGCAACATGCACACTTCTTATCAATGTTTATTCTATTGGACATTGCGGATTTTGTGAGTATAGGATTAACTGCAATAAAGATAAAACGTAGATAAAATTTTATCAAGAACAATATGCATGGAAACTTCGCTCTCAACTGGATAAGCCGTGGCACATGTTTAATCTATCTTCAGACAGAATTCCGTCTTGGACAAATAAAAATTTGACAGTGCAAAAATAGCTAGATTAATAAAGAACTGCATAAACATTTGGGCCATTTTATTTCCTTTAAGGCATTTTTTTGGCCATTTTTTTTGCTTTAAAAATTTTTTAGTGCTTTTTGGCAGTCAAACTCTCGCAAAAATATTTTTAAAGTTTGCAACCTTTTTGGCTCACACCCATGACTTATGTACAAGTTGCTATTGATATCTATGCTATTTGAATATTATTTGACAAATGCATAACGGTCTGTACAGAGTGAAAGATTTGTCCAGGGTCTGCATGTTTTCTTAACAAAAATAATCATAATAACTACCAAAATAGTTGGAGAAAACCTGATGCATTGGGTTGCATATTTGTTCAACTAGTCACTGATTCCAAGTCCATTCTCCACTGGGTCCTTCAAACTCTTGATTGCTCTATACTGATTTTGTTGGGGAAAATATCTGCAAATGTCACCAACATAGCTAACCAATATCTTCATCAGATATATTTGAACAGTCACCTGAAGGAGGAAGTACTTGAACTTAATACTGTCCAAGCATCAGAGATTTAGGCTGGCACTTTAAATTGTTTATTTTGAGTGTTAGCGCGAGACTTCTTTGATCATTGGATTTTTAAATTGATTGAGTTGATAAGGTAGAGAAATTTAGAGAAGCAATTATTGGTTGACCATTCTAAGATAACAGTTTGTATCTGAAGAAACCCTGAGAGCAACCTGTCTGAAAAATGATGGTGAACACAACAGTTGATTAATGACAATACCTGTATCTCAGAAAACATTGGATAACATTCAACCATTAGAGACAGGCATCATTATAATTTGAACCAACGTCTTTTCTTAATGGGTACCATCTTCAACTAAGTACATTATTTGTCCTAAGAAAAAATATATTGAATGTACAATAGAAGTCTGTCAGCTCCAATAACTTGGTCATGTAAACATTGCAACCAGATATTAAGTATTGTTTTGAAAATAAATAGTTTGATTATTTTACTGGGTACCAGGGTTAAATTGCTTGTGAAATTACTTTTTCTATAGTTGATATTCTTTAGTTTAAATTAGTATAATGTTATCGTAACCTCAATGATTTAATAGGGTAATCAATGATTTGCCTGATGGTTTGGCTTTTGAAGAAACAGCCTAGTAGTAATGTTAACATTTCCAGAGTTTTAGCATGCGTGTGGTAGGCTTACTGAAGCATCTCCTATATATCTACAAGTATTACTAGTTGTTCATGAAGTGTGTCAAGTAGTATTTTACTATCTGGCAATACATATTTCCACTTGAGGAGCTTTAACATAATTCTTTGGTATATCTCACCTTGTAAATTTATAATCCAATTACCTAACTACCAAGGTACAGGTTAGTACTTATAATTGATTAAGAATTTTCAACTTTATGATATTGATAACATCCTTGCGTATTATATGAATGTTTTATGGAGATCATCTGTTTATCCGCTTGTCTGAGATAACTGATAGTACAGGTTATACTGTATACATAGAATGTGATACTATATAAACCATTCTATTAAACAGTCCTCATATTGTAACAGTTACAATTTCTTGTGAGGTGATAGCTATTGTGAAAAGTTCTGACTGGTCATTCTCTTGAATCAGATTTTTGTCTATCTGATATCTGGCTTAATGTGGTCTGTTTTAACAAGGATTCATTGTTCTTTCTCTGATGGCAATGTTTAAATCTCTGTTCAAAAATGTTTCAAGTATTTATCAGGTTGATGCAAAAGTTATCGGCATTTTTTTACAAAATTTTATAGCATCTTCTATTAGTCATCTGAGTATTTTCCTTGGCTTTCTATGACCTTTCACGAACCTTCTGGGGGAGAGGGAGAGGGAGAGATGCTGACTAATGTTCCTTTCATCTAAGTTCACGTGGATTCCATTTTCCCAGCTTCAGAATTTGTCCCAAGGCTTGTTAATGGCCGACTACAGTTAATTTCACTGCATCAGCAATGGACAGCTATGTAAACTTTCAAGATGCCTCAACGTTCCTCAGTATGGTGCAAAAGATGGGATTAGTAAATTTTGTATCAGCGTAATACAGGTATGTGTTGCTTAACATCCGGGTTATGTTCTAGACCATAGGACATTGAGTAATTTTGGATGTTTTTTTTTTTAATTCAATTATGTTCTATAAATGAGATATCACAGACTACACAAGTTGCATTGTCAACCATATACTTCAGCATACAACTCAAAACTATGGTAAACTTATTATTTGTAAGCAAGGAGAATTTACATTAAAATAAAGATAAAAAAAAACACATGAGCCAGTAACGTGTCTGTTTAATATTGCTATCGAGTATTATATACTGTATAAACTGCTGATATATAATATATTTTGCTATTATAGATCTGGCTGTGTGATGGCTTTGTTTATGTTTTAGAAGTCACCACGTCTGATATGCCCCTTTAGCCGATCAAGGTTTTTCAACTGTATTCTAACCTTATGGAGCCTCAGATATACACGTGGTCAGGCATTAAGTAGAAGGACGTTGAGTGACACATACCTGTAGATGTTCTCTAGAAAATAGCATGTATAGAAATGCACTTAACTTGAATGAATATTACAAAGAAAATCTTGCAAATCATGTACATGGAATATTTTTACTCTTTTTTTAAAAATTTTTTTATTAAAAGTAAACTCTGAATTATTTTTATTATCATCATAAATTGTAATATAGCTATTTTCTGATTGGTCACTTTTTTTTTCAAGAATACATTTTCATAATAGCTGAAAAACTATCTTGTTTACAAGTGTAGCTTACTGCTAACAGAAGGTTCTGTTGACTTATAGTTTCATTGTACCTTAATTGACCCTGGCAAATCACAGTTCTTCGACTAATCCCATTAAATCTGAGAGAAAAGCAGCACCAGCAAACTTCTGCATTTCTGTTGTTTAAAAAAAAGGAAAAGAAGTTTGTTGGTATTGCATAATGTAATCATTTTTCTAAAATATTTTACTACCAGTTGAATTTGAATTAAATGGTTTAATTATTGTTGGTGTAGGAAATAACAGGAAATGGGCAAATCTCAGAATTGGGTTAGAATGTGCCGAGATTCTTTTCTAATTATTAAATTTACCGGCCAGAGAAGGAAGGAAAGCTGATTAATCTTGAAATAGTTTGCCCAGTCCATTAACTAATGATGGGATAAAAAATTACAGTGGAAAAGTTCTTCAGAGCTCAACTGTTCGTTAGAATGCATTAAAGAAACAATTAATCATAAAAGCAATTAGAAGAGAGAAAAGACTACAGTTCATTTGAAAATATATGTACTAGTAGCCTATATTAAAAATATCACCATACAACTACCCCTCCCATTGCACCAAGACATCGTAGCTATAAAATCACGGTACTTTTATTTTTTTGAATTGTGTGATTAGAGACTAGCTGGGATACACAGTTTTGTTCAGGGAAAAATAAGTTGTACTTGACGCACAAAACTATTGCTTTGAAGTATTTTGTATACATCTGTTATGAAGAAATCTTTCATTTTTGATTATGTTCAGATCATTTTTTGTGTTATTGAGAAAATCGTGCTATAGAAGGAAAGTAAAGGTCTAGTTCAGCAATATAGTAACATCGTTTAGATTCTTCCGTAAATTTTTTTTTTTTTTTCAAAATCTTTTTCCAAAGGCAATGGAGGTCCTAGTGATTAAGAGCATAAAAGACACTGTTTTCCGCATTTATTGTTGAAACAAATTTTAAAACACAACTGAAAGATTGAGATTACGGTAAAAAGTAGTTGAATATCAATCATAATAAATTACAGTACTTAATCTATTGAGAGGAAAAAAAATGGTCTTCAACTTGCGATAAGGTTAGTTACCAGAAATGAGATCATAAGTAGAGAAATCATAACTCAAATCCATTGTAGATCTCCTTGTGGAATGAAATTGATTACTTCCATTTATTTAGTTTTATCTACAATTTAAAAAAAAAGATATGATCTTGACTACAAAATATTGCTAGTTGACCAATCATTAGTTAAGGACTGTAAATACTATCAACTTGACTTGAAGAAGCAAAATGACCTGACTTATATTTAGGTTGCTTGTTGTGTTTAGGGAATAGGAGAGGTTGAATACATTCATCATGAAACACAAATACTTTTACTGCTATTATTTTTCTCATTTACTGATGCATAATTTTTGTCAATGTATGGGGGAAAACACACAAGTTATATAGAACTTTTTTTTTTTTTTTACATAAGAGATCTTAGTACCAATCATAACAAAGATGGTTTGAGAATATTCTGCCTCAAAAATTATTTGTTTGGAATGTGGGCACCCTCAAACATTCTAAACAAATAACTGACTACTAGTGAGTTCCAAAATCGGTCTCAAATAGCCTATGTCACTTGATGATCTTTTAATGAGTTTACTAACGAAATATTCAGTCAATAGACCTTGTAGTTTTAGTGTGAAAGGGGTACGGACAAATAAACAGTTCGAATGTTAGTATAGGTATATCAAGAAGAAAATGTACTGCTCATATCCTTTCCTTTTATGTCTGGCTTTTTATTTTACTTCGGAATCTCTTATAGTGATATAAAAGAATATCTTCAAGATTTGAGCTTGTGTTGACAGAACATGATTGCATTCATTGCCATTGATCAGTCTTGAATGCCAATGAAAAGTCAAGTTTTTAATTTGAAGATCAACATATCAACTTCCTGCATAGCCAGTCATATTTTCTTCTGAGAGAAAATTACTGTATATATTGACTTAACAATTCAACTTAGTAAGTATGAAGAATTTTCCTTAATCAATCATATTCTGTTTAAACTCTATGAACTTGACATTTTGGATGCTACCCTGCCTTATTGTCGACTGATCCGATGAATATTGCACTAAACTTGAATTGAACCTTAGTTTTAGGGCCCACTTATATGCTTGCATCTACAGTAAGTCAGATGGTTTTTGTTTTCTCAGTTAGAATAATCTTGACCAATTGCTGTTGTGCTAGGACTTTGAGTTAATTATTTTAGTTCAATTCTATCACTATTTTTGACATGTAACCTGCTGTAAATAATGGGTTAATCAGCCATCCCATTATTCATTATATGGCTGGTATCCATAAATGATTGCTGACACAAAATCAAATACAATTTCTGCTTAAAAGGATTTGTTAGTAAGTTTTTGGTGCTCAATTAAAAAAAAAGTATATCTTTGCTTCATTCCAATTTTAGATAACTTTTGCTTTTGAATTCAATTTTGGTTGTTACTTTTTACTTTTATTACTTGAAAGATCCTGATCGGTTCTTTCTAGATGCAATACATTTTTGAAAGAAAATAATTTTGTTCGAATTGAACAGTTTCTACTGTTTCAGACATGGAATGATATATTAAGCATGTATTGCTATTATCAAATATCATTAGACTGTCTCGGGTGTCTTATTAGTCTTGATAACAATTTCTGCTTCTATTTTAGCTTTAGGGGCATCAAATATCTAACGACTTTTTTGTATAGGCCAGTGGGCTATTAGATTGATTTGTAGGCTAGCAATGTAGGTGGTCTGTCCAATTGTCCACTCCAACTAATCATACAGGAATGATAGTGGTCAGTTAAAAATGCCAACCTGTCATTAGTGTCCAGCCATTCTTAGCAGATAGACTTCCAGTGTGTCTGACCATTTTGTAACCACATCAAATCAAACCATAGGATAATCACTTGATCTCCTTATTGTAATCTGGCTTGATAACATTCAATTACATTACTTTTCATGCATGAATTTTCTGGTTTGAGACCTTCAAATAATAGTAGAAGCCGTTGTTTGGTAGCCCTTGTTAGCCTTGTTCAAGTAAACCTGTTGCATGAAGGTAGTTGGTTAAATGTTTAAGGATTAACTCAGATCTCAAATACTCTGTATACTATGTTTAGTCTGGCTTGAGACTACTTTTTACCTCCCCATCCCAATGCAGAGAAAAAATATGGAAATTGGCTTGAGGAAGGACCACAAGAAATTATTCAAAGTTTTTCACTTGGGATTTATCTTTGTGTTATTCGGATTAAACTTTATATTATTTGTGTAATCTGTGTTGAATGTAAGTACTTTGCATAATAGTATAGTTGCAATGAGAAAAACAACCCACACTTAGTGTATATGAATGGTATAAAAATGAATATGCTTTTGTCTGTACTCAATTCTTAGGAACACCCAAATGAGTTTTGAACTGATCGAGTTTTCTCATTAAGTGGTTTTGGAAGAATTGTATTAACTTTGAAATAAAGCGTGATACAAGCATAATTTAAAGCATGAACTGATGAACCGTAAAACTGAAAATCTGATGAAAAAGTAAAATTGAAAAATTCCCACCTATTTTCTTTCCAATTTTTTGATTCAAGCGGGAATAGATTGTTTGTTCATTTTGAGGTTCTATCTCTTTCTTTTTTTAAAAATTCTTTTTATATGTGTGTTTGTGTGTTCCAGCGCTCCTTACCATACCATTTTAAACTGCAGACTTGAAAATTGGTATCGGTACTCCACTAGAAAACCCTTCTAAAAGAGTCTTGGGATTTTTGGAAAAAAGCTTTTTTGACTTTTATTCTGATGGGATTATATTTTACCTTGCCATTTCAGTGCTTGAAATATTTCTGTGGGTTTTTTTCTTTTTTTTTTTTTTCTTTCTTTTTAAAGACTCGTTGTAACTAAGTAAATCTGGTGTACAAGACATATATCTTAATGTCTTGCAGGTCAGCAGTGTCAAATAGCTGAGAAAAAGAAATAAGAAAAACTAAACATTTCAGAAAGGAAAATCCATTATGAATTTTTTCTTCTTATCACATTTCAGTATGGGTTAATTTCAGTTTCAATTCAAACATTATTGAATTATGGAGCCAATATAATTTGCCATTTTAATTAATTCTTCATTAACTTTATTTTTCTATTCATCTTATTGTCAGGGATGAATGCTTTCCAATTAATTGATAATTAGTAAAAATTCATTTTCTCTTATTTTATACTTATTTATATCCTGTTAAAGCTATCATCTTTGTTGGTACATCTTTTATCTATTCTTCATTAAGGCTATTCTATTTAATTCAAACATTGTTGAATTATAAACGTGATATAATTGGTCATTTTAATTAATACTTCTTCAACTTCATTTTTTCTATTCATCTTATTGCCGTGTATGGATGGATGCTTTCTGCTTAGATGGAAATTTGTAGAATTTCAGACACTTCTGAACAAAACGAGTCCTGTCTCTTTATAAAAGAAAAAAAAATTTGCAAGTAATTTTGTGTGCTTTCAAGCCATAATACCATCATTTCCTCAGGAAATTTGTCAGTTTTTAGAAAGGTTAATTTCTGAGGGTTTAGCTAGGTGGGTTCTATTTACAATTTAGCTATAATGCTAAAATGGATTCTTACTTTCTGCCATTTGCCTGGAAGTACAGCTTACATGGATTATCTTCCCCTTATGAACCAAAGTTCTGCTTTGAAATGTTGCTAACATCAGTAGTGCCAAAATTCATTTTGTCTAATTTTCTATTTGTTCAAGCTATCATCTTTGTTGATACATACTTAATATATCAATCACAAAACCCATTCTATTGGAATTGATTTTCATTCACCTTTTTGATATCCAAGGACGAACTCCTAATTAATGCCTGATGTACTGCTTAATTCTAAACAAAAGAAAAGAAACCATTTCATTCAATAAACCTTTGTCTGCTCTTAATATAATGAAAATCCCTTAAAGCACTAAATATGATCTTTTAATTGAAAAACAGTGAAGATAACCAAAAGATTGTCTAGCAGCATTCAGTATTTATGTTGCAATTGACAGCAATTCTTCATGATGTAGTAGCATTAAGTATTTATGTTCATTACAAATTATTTATTTGAATGAATCTAACTCTGTTTCACTTGTTAAATTGTGACAAATTTCATTATAATAACCGTTTCAACTCAAGGTTTCATAATCTCCCAAAAAATCAGAAAAAATGTTTGCGATATTCCTTTATAAGTTTAATATTGAAGCAATCACTGTTGCAATTTAATCACAACTATAATCTCATCTTAATATTTATACAGTATTTCTTCAGAGATCCGTGAACCTCATATTGAGAAGTAGGTCGACATTTTTTTTGTTTACATAATGAGTTGCCTGGGAATTGCATAATAATCCAGCATCATTTCCCATCTGAGAGTATTGAAAATGTGCAACAAAACTTTGATGTTGAGTAATTGAATTGTGGAATGAAGCTGCACAGTTATAATTTTGTAAGTAGCATTGCACCATTGAATACAAAATCTTACTAATATTGGTTACTTAATAACAATTTTATTGTGAAAACACTGACTTTAATAATAAAATCAGACACGCTGTACAAAAGCGCTTACGAACTAGAGAATGCACTCTTGAGTATATACATCTGCCAGTGGTTCAGGGAGAGTAATTGTGTATTGATCGGTCCAAAAATTTTATCATTTCTTTCATGACCCAATGCCCACCCTTCCACAAAATGTCAATGAAATTCATTGAGAACCTTAGGAGAAATAGTGTAGGCAGACATGAACATATACATGAATGAATAGAAAAAAACCCAGTGAAATCTCACTCACTCAAAAAGATCCAACCTTCCACAATTTCATTAAAATTCATAAAATACTTTTGGGAAGATGTGAATGAATATGTATGCCTCACTAATGCAACCGAATATGTATACTTCTCCTACAAGCAGAAGTAAAAAAATATAGTCTTCCACAATACCAATCAAGAACATATGCTAACTAGTCTTCGTATAATTTATTTATCCAAAACTAACTGTTTGTTAGTAGCAATACAGGTTTTTAACCTCTACTTGTATGGTATCATCATTAACGCCAGTTTTGTTCTGTTTTTAATTCTACATATTTAAAGTTCCTAAAATTACCCCTCCCTTCAGTAGATGGTATGATAGCATTCAGATAAGTATATACAAATTTTGATAGGTTATGTCAAGGGCTGATAATAAAAATGTTTTAAATAATAGAAACGGCTGGAATTTTTTTTTTTTTTTTTTTTTTTTTTTTAAGAATTTTTCCTGAATGACCTTCTCTCAATTGGCAGGTATTGAACAACTCGTGTGCAATAAAAACTGGTGGTTAAAGATGACTTTTGCTATGATTAAGTTCCAATTATTTATTGTCTGCTTTTTCTTGACACAGAAGATCACTTATAATATTAAGTAACAACAATAAGTCACAACAATGGATTCATAGTCATTGTCACAATTGATTACATTGTTCTTTCTTTCTCATTTAGGATTAATGGAAAAGTCTGCTTGAAAAAAAATGCTTAGTACCTTAATCAGTAGTGGTTGCTTTATATAACCGTAGGTCAGAGGTCAGCATACTACAGCCCTCTGACTAAATCCAGCTCATGCATTCATTTCATCTGGCCTGCTGACTATAATGTTGCATTGCATTCTAAAATCTTTTTTCTTTCTTTGTTAAGCGAACAATAAAATCTGGTTTTGAAAAAAGGAGCAAAAGTCTCGTTGCTCAAACAAATCAAATTTTCATCCATAAAAAATGTTTCAACACTATGCATTCCTGTTATTCTATTAATATACTCCAAATTTGACCCCCCCAAAAGAATTTCATAGTTCTCAATTATTGGTAGAATTTTTGCAGTTTATATAGGTATATATACTTGATGAAAAATATTTAATAAAAAATCTGTTTCCATAGCCCTGTATAGTCACCTTTTCATTCTATTTGGCTTTGCTTGCAAGGCCTAAATATATTTCTAATCTGGCCTGCCTCCCAAAAAGTTTGCTAACTTTTGCCCTAGATGAATTTGTGGTTTGCTGAATGCTTAAATTTTGATCCAAACTGAGAAAAAAAATAATAAAACAACCAAAAACTTCAACATTATTCTAATGGCTTGTGAATGTGTTACTTAGCCATAATGCAATGCATAAAATATCTATAACTTCATCTTTTCTACTCTTTTGAATTAACATTGTCATTTTCTTTCAGGGTAAGATAATTCCTGCTCTACAAGAACTTATGCATCATGTTCTGGTTTCCTGCCCAATTTCCATAAGTGAAAGAAATTGCATGCCAAGTTGTGTTTACTGAATGGAATAGATTACTGTTAGATGGATCCATTTAGTTGACTAGCTTCTATTCCAAATCTCTGCATGTGCGCGTGCATAAACATGCAGACGCACAAGACAAAAGAAAGAAGAAAGAAAAAGCGCATTCCTTACAGATTTCTGGTGCTTTACCAGAGATAAAAATCTTTATGGAAATGTTACACAACATAATTTCTATTAAGCCAAGCAGTACTTTATCTTGAATACCACAATGCTGATCTAACAGTCTTAGACGTTCTTCTCATTCATTCCTTATACTTTTCCTAGCAGTTTTCTATTTTTCTTTTCGTCTGTCTCGTAGTCAGCCACTTAGAATATCTCCTTATCATATATTTTGTTCCATATGTTGTCTGAAGATCATAATTTTCAATGTCTTTTAAAGGTTGCAAATTTGAATTTAAAAGAATCAAAATTTGACGAATTGATTTTTAAAGGAATTTATTTTTGTCCTAGTCGGCCATCTTCTCTCTTTGTGGATGGAACCAGCGACGATGCGGTTCCTTCCTCGAATTGCTCTCTTGGTTTTCAAGACATTACTTATTAAATTGAACAGCTATTCTAATTACTTACTTCTTTCATATTTTACTATATCTTAAGAATCTTTTTCTTTTAGACTAAGGGGCTGAAATTTATCTACAAATTACTTTTTGTCCTCTACTAATTTTTTTTTTTTTTTTTTTTCTATTCTGGTCTTTATAAATAGAGCCCAAAATTAATTACTATGAAAATTAATTACTGTCATTGTTAATGCAGAATAAGTAGATATATTTTTCTCGGTTCCTCAGATGTATTGAGATTCTTGGAAGTTTTTGTCTATCCCCCTCCCCGTCTCTAACTCCTTACAGACACCTTATTATAAATTGTAAATTGAATTTTTTTATGAACTCTTACAAGTTATTGATGGTAATGCCATAGATTTTCTCAAGCATTTCAAAAGTTTCTATTAGGTTTATTAAATCTTACATTTTGTAATACTAGCCAAATACTTGTCGGGTTATTCATCTAGTTTTTAAATAGAATTAATTTTTTTTTTTTTTTTCTTTTTCAAAGTTTGAGTTTTTGCAATGTAAAGTATAAATATTTTGTAAAAAAAAAAAAAATATACAGATTTGTCAGCAAAACCCAAATGTTGGTTTGACATGGTGTCTGTCAGCTAATTGATAATTTTAAAAAAATGAAGACGGAAAATTTACAAAAAAATTCAGATGAAATATTCGTAGATGACATGTACGGACATAGGTTCATTACATAATCAGAAGCTGTTATGGTTACATTACTTAACTCCACTCTATTTATAATAACGAAAGGATATTCTATGTTCGTGATTGTTAAGCTATTTAAAAATCTTCTGGCTTCAATATTGAAGATTTTTTTACTTAACCCACATATATAACAGGTTAATCTATTTCTGTTGACTTTTTATAGTTAAATATATATCTGTGAAATAAAAACCATTTTAACTTTGTTTCAGTATTTCTATACTTTGCAGTCTATAAACAAACATGGCAATAAAAATCCAACTTTTGTTTGCATAGTCCCATCTCTCTTTCCCATCTTTGATGTTAATATGAAGAGATTGGAATGTTAATGTCTCTCTCAAAGTTATAGACAATACAGCTATAAAATGTCTATTTCTATAGAATGTTTCAAAAACAGACTGCAGATTTACAAAAAGAATATTTTGGACTCCAAATAATGCATGGCTAAATAGAAAAATATTTATTCACTAGGGATAATTGCTAAAGTTTTATTGTCTTAATTTTGGACCAACCATTTTCCAAGAAGTGACATTTTTTGCATGCAGCACCATGTATTCTCTATCATGCTGAGTCGTGTACTTTACTTCGATAATTCAATGAGAATATCCACCAACAGTATTAGGTGAACGTGAATCAGAAATATGCAAGAATTGAATCAAAAGCTAACTTATAATTCAATTAATGTCTCTTGCCAAATCTTTTCTATGAGTATTATTATTTTTGACTAACTTCTATCTTCATCCCAACCTCCAGTTGATTTCTATCACAACTTAGATTAAGACCGTATTTCTACAGCAACTATCAAATGATGTAATTAGAAAATGAAGAGCAAGTCTACAGTGAGAATCAAACTTACACCCTCCAGCCAGAAGGTGTCCAGTATAAGCCCGGCTGTTCTCAACCATTCATCCACAGGTACTTCGTTAGTGATAGCTGATTTTATGCCTTAAACCTAACTCATTACTACTGATATTCCACACCTGTTGATGTTCGCAATTGAGACAGAGTAATCTCATAACAACTGCTTTAAAATTTTCCAAATTAATTTTTGGGTGAAGTATTGCAACATGACTATTAATTTTGACTCACTTTTACCTTCATCCCAACCCTTAACGGTGTAAAATAAGCTTCTGTTTAACTATGAAATCCCCATGGCTGAAAAGGTTGAGAGTGGCCAGGCATATACTGGACCCTTTCTGGTTGGAGGGTATGAGTTCAATTCTCACTATGGGCTTGCTCTTTTCTAGCATGTTTGATATTCTTGCTTATGAATGAATATCTTAATCAGTAGTTATGGTCTCTTGTAATTGAAACTAAGTTTAAGTAATATTTATAGTTCTTTATGTTCTTTAATTGAAGTCAGGGACATCATAGAATCCATTAAAAACCTCAAATGGCAGTGGGCTGGCCATGTTGCAAGAATGGCAGACAACCGATAGTCATCACGACTCACGACATGGATCCCCTGAGATCACATGCACAACCGAGGCCAGCAGAATGTTAGATGGAGAGACGAGCTAGACAAGTTCAGGAAGTACTGGCTCCGCGACGCCCATGATAGAGAAGTGTGGCAAATCCTGGGGAAGGTGTATGTCCAACGATGGACGTTAAAAGAGTAGTGATGATGTTCTTTAATGGACAATTGACACCCCCGCTCATGCATCCACAATGGACTTGAATACTTGTTCATTTCCTATACTTGATAGATTTTCCTCTAAGCTTCCTCTCCTCCTGTTTCCTTTGAAAGAGCTACACTTGGACGTGCTGAAATTTTTTTTTTTTTTTTCTCTGTTAGATGAGAGCTGGGATGTATATACTGGAAATAATGCCCGTGGCAAGCACTGAAATCGTGCCCCTGTCTGAACATCTGACACAGTGACATCTAAGCAGTTAGACTATCGAGCCATTCTAGTGCTCTTTAACCATGATGATCAGACAAAAGATTGTTTTTTCATTATCTGAGGATAGCTTTGTCTGCTCAATGGCACCCAGGGTGTGTACCCTACCTTCCACACCCTAGGTATGTCACTTGGTGAGAGATACAGACAAGGCAAGGACCCAATCAAAAACTATAGTGCTATGTATATTCATGATATATTTTTTGTTCCACTATGATCATCTTTTAGAAGTAGATTTTGATGGATAAAACCAAGGGAAGTTCTGATTTCTGGGAATATTTTTCTCTTTCTGTGCCAGAAAATTTTTCTAATTAGGATTCTGTCAACTGATGACTTGACACTTATTGTTTATGATGTCACCTTAATGGTATGTTCAGCTTTTCAAGAATTACAAGAACTCATTGTAATGAATTGATTTATCACACAATTGTCATAAGTGTTTTCCAATATGTTCTGCCCACATTTAGTGACTGCCAGACTCTAGAGGGGCGGAGTTATGCAAATCTTCGATCCTCATTACTTTAACAAATACTTCTCATTGGGTGTTTTAATTGAATTCCAAAACTACTAGTACTAGTTCTCACTATTTTATTTATACACACACGCACATACAGAAATGGTGTGTGTGTATGTGTATAAATAGAATAACAGTTGCTTCTTCAACTCCATTAACAATTTCGTCTTCAGATTCAGATTGGAATTGCCGTTTCGTTTTAATGATAGCATTCATTGTGAGTAAAGACTTTCTTTTTACTTTCTTCTGCTTCTTATGAAAGCTTTTCTATGATAAATTCCAATCCATTTCTATTTTCCATGATATTCTAGTTTAGATTTCTTGTGATTAACAGATACATATTGAAGAGAAAGAACTGATATATATATATATATATATATATATATATATATATATATATATATATTCTCTTATGACAAATAAGAACTTGTTCTCAAAAAGGTTTTTTTTTCATCTGACACTTCAGAGGATAAAACCTCAAAAAGTAATTCAGATTTGATATTAGTATTGTTTAAAGGCTTAGAAATAACGTCACAACGTAGTCTTGAAGCAGGACACCTTTGATGATTGTTCTAAGACATGTCTGGAAGTTAGTTGAATAATTTTACCGAAAAAAAAGAAAAAAAAAATTCTATGTGTCTGCACAACCTTAACAATCAAAGGTGTCATGCTTGAAGAAAACGTGATATGATTTAAAATCCTTCTAACAGTACTTTTTTCATGTCTGGATTACTTTCTGACATTTCATCCTCTAACAAAAGAGCTTTGCGGGTACAATTTAATTTAGTGTCATTCATATATATATATATATATATATATATATATATATATATATATATATATATATATTAACTGAATACACAATAATTAGTTGTTAAATCATATACTCCTTTCACACATACTCAACAGGAAGCTTAAATTCAGAACTTGCTTCTTTTCTCTGTTGGTAAACAATGTATTATACCATAAATTCCACTTATTCCTATCAGTTTGTTCTATTTAGTTTATCGCTACAATACAAATATAAAGTAGTATTTCCTCTGTTTGAAGTGGCAAGCTTGAGTGGAGTTATTCACTTGAAACAATTTTCTTTTTCCTATTCATATGTTGGCTTAAAAGTTTAGATGATTTTCTGTTTAAACATAAATTGTCTGAAATTTATAAGATTAAAATTTGTTGTTTTATCATTATCTGAATGTCTTAATCTTTTGTTGTTTTTCCATGTTTTTGCTATGTTCTTTGGCCTGACAAAACAACCAAGATGAGGATACTAGTTCAATTGATTGAGGGGATAAAAACAAATGATCAAATACTATACTATTTTAAGATTGAGTGTTTCTAAAACAAAATTTTTACAGGTCTTCAGAACTGCTATAAAAAGTCAATTCCATTTATAAGACGAAGTTATGTGTATCTCAGTGGGATTCCTTGCCAACTTATCTTCTTGCGTCTTTTGGTTGTTGAAAGCTAGAAGTGAATTCTTAAATTCCTCAAGCTGTTGTGCAAACTTTATTATCTAACGATAATTCAGTTGTTTTTTTCCATTGCTATCTGTATCTGAGAAAGGTTTCAAGTATTTATTTAGCTGAAGAATTTATAGTGATCAAAGTAGTAACTAATATTTACATCATTTTTTTTTCTCTTTGATCTAGAATGTAGATAATTTTTCTTTTTGAATTTTTTCATTTTTTGTAAATATGTGACTGGTAATGTAGGGTAGGCTAAGCGTCAAGATAGTTTTGATATTTTGCTGAAACTTATAGCTATACGACAGAGCCATTTAAAGAAATATTATTATCTAATGTGTATTAAAACATCTGGTAGGAAAAGTTGGGACTTGAAGATGCTCAAAATTTGGTAGTACCTCAAGTGAAATCTAATTGAGATACTATTGTATGAAAATGTTTCATTTAAAATGATCCTAAAAACCTTGTCATAAAATCATGAAACATTACTCTAAAAATAATCATGTTGATAATTCAATCTGAAATAAGATTTTGGAAATTTTTCATGAAAATAAAATTTATTTCTGATATATTTTTTTTTTTCTCTTCTGAAGTCAACATACCAAACAATACTATTGCTTGATAAAAACTATATTCTCCTCTTTATTACATCTGTGTGGTTCGTTATTGCTTCCATTTTTTTTTTTTTTTTTTTTTTTTTTTTTTTCCTTACCCACTCAGCCTAGCAGTCCTCCTTTCTCTACCACATTCATTTACTGCATTTTCAACTCCCACTCTTTTTTTTTTCTTAATCATTGTGTCCCATTCCACTTATTAGAAACCATCAGTCAGAACTGTCAATGTAGGTTTCTTCAGGTTGGTTTGGGTGACTGGTTATCTACCTCTCATGTGTGCAGACTATATCAATGGAGTGATAAGGTTGAAAATTTAATCACTTGATGAATGTTTTTGTTTTGTGTTCGGAAAGTTATCCCACTAAATAGATGTTTAGGGGAGGCTCAATTTGCATTGTGAGATAATGCTTAATTGAAATATTCTCCATCCATAGACCTCAATCTATAAGCTTGGCATCTTACTTGAAGATCTGAGAATTACCAACAGAAATAGTGTGAAGTTGGAATTTTTGAATGATTATATGCCTTGAATGATTCACAAGACATTTGCCAATATTTTAATCCCTTAATTAAGAAATCGAGCCTTTAAATTATCAAGTCGTATGTCCTTGCCTGTCAACTTTCCTCAGCGACCGAAGAGGAGGAGAAGAAAGGTACAGTTGATTAAATTGAAATCTACATCAGACCTTCGGATCAGTATAACTTGAAATAGTCTTGGAAAAATTGTGAATCTTTCTGCTCTCCTTGAGTGGAGGAGGGGGGGTGACATTCAAAGAAGAGGAAGAACTGAGCATGATTGATTTTTCCAATAGAAAGAAAATTACTATTCCAAAGAGATTCTAAACAAGGTATGAGTAGCATTGCTAGTTGTGGTAGTAGTATAAAGAAGAGGAACATGGGTCACCTGAAGATATGGACAAAGTTTCATATCTTTCCCATTTTTCAGTTGATACCCAGGTTGAAAAGTTTTTTTATAAAGGATACCTGAATTAAGTTTTAAAACTTCTATGAACTTGGAGCATTAAAAATATTTGATGGTTACTAAGCATCATTTATACTCATTAACAAGTCTTTTGGTAAATATTATTGATTACAACGATAAATAAATGAATTAGAAAAAAATAATTTTCTTTTTTTTTTCATTTGTTCAATCCATCAATCTTTTTTATCTTGTGTATCTTTCTGAGGATAGAATCATCAGATTGTGAAGAAGATCTGAGATGTAAAAAGGTTAAGAATCCCAACCTTTATTTGAGTAGGCTGTGTGTTATTACTTTAACCCCCTGTCTATTCATCCTGTCCTATCCTCTTCATGTTGAAGGTATAGCCAAGTGAAATGTCAGAACCTTTTTCAAATTCTCCATTGTCACTCTTCAGTAGTTTTCCTTACTTTTACAAATATTTTTCCCCCTCGAGGTTCCTGAGAAAGGGCACTTTCTATAAATGCATGCATTATTATTGAAGCTAAATTCTCTCTGCTTCAGAGAAGGCACAGGCTGTATATGCTGATATGATTAACATAGGAGTATGATAATTTTTCACATATATTAGATTGATTGTTATAGAACCAGTCCCATATCCTGTTTTCTGTCACTGAGGTGAGTTAGAAGTCATGAGGCTTGAACCTTTTCATCTCTTGAGTGGTTGGCAGATATTACAAGCATGGCTGCTGCGGGATCGAAAGACACTCCTACTTCTATTCCAACTGAAGATGATTACTGCAACTTTTGTATTGTACATACAATTTGACAAAAGACAATCTAACTTTCTTAGACTGACTGTAAGAAGACTGACAAATATTTTATCAGTTATATTTCTCAGGAGTGGAAGATTTTTAAATCTATAAATTGTTTCAATATCATTCCTTCATTTTATGTGATAGCTAATAGCTGCAACTGATACTATAAGTGTGACAGGCATGAGAAAGAAAAGTTAGGTAGTTTGATAAGAGGGTAGGAGGAGAGAAAACAAAGGTAGTTCAATTAGTGGGTAGGAACAGTGAGAGGCTTGATGGTTTCTACTGATACTATACGTATGTTAGGCACAACTCATTTTATATTTCATTTATTTATATATATATATATATATATATATATATATATATATATTAATTAGTATTTGTATCCATTAAAAAATGGCGTGATTTTTTTTTAATGATGTCTATGGATGGATTTAGAATATTTCCATTTTTAAACTTTATTTTATTTTCAGTCATTTAATTCTCACTTTCTTTCTCTCTTTAATCAGCTTTGAAGATAGTATCTTCACCATGGTGTGAATAGACGAACCAGCATACTAACAAACTTTGTGACGACGGTCTTTATATGTATAGATAATGCTAACTGAAATGAAGTTCACTCATGATCTGCACTTAGAAATGAGGAAATTCACTCAGTTCGCTGTTATCATATTTAATACATATTCTCAGTTCATGAATTTTTAAAACAAATTTTGTTCAGAGATCTAGTAAATCCATTCATAGTGCTGTAGAGCCTTGTTACCTCTCCCTTATCGTTCATTACTCGTAGAGAAATATAATCTGACAACCTTATTTTGAAAAAAAGATAGGGGAGAAGAGCAATGATGGCTTTAAAGGTTTGAGTATTATGTCTGTTCTCTATTTCTGATAACTAATGCAAAAACTGATGACGAATTCACTCCCACTTCCAAAGCCCAACTCGGGTCGACTTGTTTTGCTGAAGTTGGCAAATACAAGAACCACTAATAAAGGAGTTCTAATGAGACGCGTAGTTGTGGAATAATATTGTATGGAGAAATTAATTGTTCTGTTTACCATTTAGATTATAACGAAGCATGGGAGTTTGATCCTATCACAGTCAAGCTTTTGTACCTATTCTGGCAGATTTGTTGAATTTTCAAAACCAAAAGAATTTATTGTTTAATAGTGATTAGTAAAAACTTTGTAATATCATAAAATTCTCTCAGTATATTTCTATTGTATTTCAATTTTCATTTTATATATTCGTCATGAAAATTATTTTACAAAATCTGATTTGTGTTAAGTGTTAAATAATCCATTTTCAAGGTGGAAAGGATATTAACATTTTTCCTTATTTCGAAAAGTTTATTATGATCCCCCTTAGATGCTGCTTAAAAATTTAGGAATTAATCTATCTTCTGTATTTTATCAAAATATTTACCTTCGGTTAGTTTCAGTTTCCCCACTAAATTACTAAGAAATCTGAGTCTTTTTTTTCCAAAAAGACTTATTCAAAACTTCTTGAAAACTTGAGTGCTTTTTCAGTGGAATATCTGATTAAAAAGGATTATCTTGAAATAAAATGTGCTTTATACATGAAAGAAATGTGTGTTTGTGTATTGCTGTAAAGAAGCATGTGAATGTTATATAGGTCAATGAATGTGTTGTTCGCAGTTATGTTTCACCGATTTATTTGTTGGTGAATGTAAAATGCATGATTGAACCAGTGAGAAAATTGACACTTATCTCATTGCTTAATCCTGTAAAGTCCTTTGTACTTTAATTTTGTTCTGACATATCCATAATTGACGAATTTGCAAGGAATGACATCAGCCATGGGTGAAACAGGTTGTTTAATTTTTGTTATAGTGTATGTTATCAACTGTTTACATTGGGCATGGGATAATTCATACTTCAAGGAGGCTTTTTTTTTTTTTTTTTTTTTTTTTTTTTTTTCACCCTGCAGTTGAATGCAGGTTTCAGTTGAATTGATGTTGAGACAGGCCTTAACAGGTATGAGAATTTGTTTTCCAATTTGGTATGGTAGATATTAGGAATAGAATTATTTTTCAAAATATTGATATTTTCATATGTGACCATCTTTTCACTTGTGCAATTACTCTCGTGAAGAAGAAGAATGGAGGTCTGATCTTGTAGTTAATGGCTGTGTGCTGTAGTTTTACTGAAGGTAGATGAAGTGAGCATTTTCTTATCTGGGCATTTTGAGCAATAAATGCCTGTATCCACCGTATGTATGTCAATCCAGATCCTATTGACTTCCGTTTGATCTGCATGTTTTCGTCAGTATTCCAGGGTCTCTAGGTTTTTGCTTTAATCTTTCAGTGTAGGATAGATCTCTTAGCCTTCTGAATGGTCTTGATGACTCTCCTCTGTACTCTCTCTGTAGCATCTGAGTTGTTCTAAGGAGACCAAATACAGGAAGCAGACTCCAGATGGGGAAGTACCAAGTCACTTGTAAAGTAGTAGGAAGCTCTTCTCATTGATGAACTTGAATGTCATGTAGCCGAATGTTGTAATCATTTTATTTTGTATGTATGCAGTGTTATTGTGTTCCATCTTTAATCATGGTATAGTTTCTTCTTGTGATATTTCTACTTACGTGCATTATCTTTCATTTGTCATGATGAAATTTCATCTGTATAGATTGGGCCCACCCTTATAATGTGCTCAGATCCCCTATGAGTTGGCCTTCAGATTCATCAAACATTAACTGGGAGTAGATCTTTGTGTCATCAGCAAACGTATTTATAAGGTTGTGGATATCTTTTGGCAGATCATTCACTAACAGCGAGAACAATATAGGTCCCAGGCCAGATCCCCGAGGAGTTCCCCTGGGGACTGGGATCAGGATGGCTCTTCTCCGTTTACCCAAGCTTTCAGGCGTGGGGCAGTCAGGAATGATTTAATTCATTGTGATGTTTGTCCAGTGATGCTGAAGCTCTCCACTTGGTTAATCAGGTTCACATATGGAACTGTCAAAAGCCTTTTTGCAATCAAGGTACAGGATGACTACTGGGATATTGTACATCAGGTCTTCTGACCATGTGCTAGCAGTCTCGAGTAAGTTTGTGATAATATAATCCATGCAATTCTTTTCATGCCATGTTAGATTTTATTGGACTGATGATTGCTTCTCTCGAGTGTGGTAGCACTTCGCTTGATTTCCAACTCTTGTTATGATAGTGAGTGTACTGACGGATGTGTCTGCCATCTCTTTCTGTACTCTCGGGTGCATGTTAAGACTTGGATATTAGTTGGACCTTAAATTTTCCAGTTTCTCCATCGCATCCATCTTGCTTTTTGTGATGTTCTTTAGATATTCATTCAAAATCTATTTAGGAGGTGTGTTGGTATCATTGGACATTTCTTGGTGAAAAACCCATCTCATTGCTCATTTAATGTTTCAGTGATTTCCTTGTCAGTTGTTGTAAAGGTCCCATCAGTTTTTCACAGGTCAGCTATGGTGGTTTACATTTTATTTGTAACTCTGAGGTAATGACATAGTCACAAGTATATTGGTCTAACGTTATCACTTTAGCAAAATTATTACTTGTAAACTGATAGTTGCAAATGGGGGCTTTTTGAGATGGAGAAAATTACTCTAATAAAGTAGGCTCCGTAGAATAATAAATATTTAATGGAAATGTACATCTGGGTTTCTCATGAATGATTTTTTATTTCTTATTTTTATGTGATCTCTGGGGATCCATGTCATAAGTCGTGATGTCCATCGTTTGTCTGCCATTCTTGCAACATGGCCAGCCCTCTGCCATCTGAGATTTTTAATGGATTTTATGATATCCCTGACTCCTGTCTTCTTCCGGATGTACTGTGCTGTCATGTGCAGACGACATTGCCTTTTTCGTAGAGAACCTACACAACCTCCAACTAATGCTAGATGAACAAAACGAAGAGAGCAAGAAAGTTGGCCTGCACATGAACTTCAGCAAGATGAAAATCATGTGCAACAACAACATTGGAGACAAAAACATTAAGATCAAAATCAAGGACACAGAACTGGGGAAGGTAGATCATTACATCTACCTTGGACAACAAATCTCCATGAGACCCTCAAAAGAAGAAGAAATCAAGTGAAGAATCACTCTAGGATGGCAAGCCTTTGGCAGAGCAAGCTCAACCTTCAAAAATGAGGTCCCATTAATCCTAAAAAGAAGGGTGTATAACCAATACATCCTCCCAATAGTCACTTATGGAGCTGAAACATGGAACCTAACCAAGAGACAGACTCGTAAATTGAGAACCATGCAACGTGCACATGAAAGAATTATGCTTGGCCATACATGGAGAGACCACAAGACAGCACAGTACATCCACTAGATTTTACAAAAGTTTAAACGGACAGATTATAATTAGTATGGAGTGTACCTCAAGTTTTAAACCTGGAGCCAGCTACTTGAAAACAATTATATCCATTATGTTATGGCATGGTCCTGGAGCAGATGACAGGCAATTTTAGCAACATCCTTAGTTCTTGATAGATGTTAGAAACTAACCTAATACAGTGCCCCCCCCCCTTATCTACAGCTTTGCTTTCCACAGTTTCAGTTTACTCTTTATTTGAACGAACAATATTTCCTGATGATGAAGTGATTTCAAAATGAATCATTTTATTCATTTGTTAAAGCATCACAATGTGTATGCTTACAGCTAAGAACTAGGTCAACATTGAACTTCACTTTATTGATTGAAATCAATCCCTGCTAAGCTATTGACTTGACATTTAAAAAAGCTAATAGCTTAACTTGGAAAGCAGGAAATTCTAAAAGCATATGAATTTAAAAAGACTCCATTTGAGCCATACTATATTGTATCTTGTAATCTAAGAGCTTAGATTCTATATATTTGTGTAAGAGCCTCAAGTAGCTTGTAATAGGTTGAGCTACTTCTCAAGATGTATTGTCATAAGAATCGTTATCATGAATTCAAAATATTGATAAAGGTTGAGTTAATGCAGAACATTGTCAGAATACTTATTTTATATGGAAGATGCATGTATAATCAACACATTTTTATTAATGATTGTTTGAAGTTGTGTAATGTGTGAAATTTAATATTAAAAAAATCTGGTCAAAATTGGATGGATAGCATTATACTTGAGTGTTAAAAACAATAAATTACTGTTATTTGGCTACAAAAGGTGAGTTTGCTTTATACTTGGGATCACATTGCATTGTATTTGAGTAAAAACCCTATTCAATTTTGCTTAAGTGAGGAAAAAAATTGTTAGTTTAATCTGTATCAACGTTGGTCATTTGTTTAGCAAGAAAATGATTTTTTAGCTGCCTTCATTTTTAGAAGGCCCGAGGGTTAGAGAACTGAGGTAAAATCTTCATTGGAATCAATAATACATATATAATCGTAGGAAATATTCCACTTGATTGAATTTAGTTAAGGATAGCATCCAATAAGGAGATAATGTTACATTGCTATTATAATCTGTATAAGACTATTACCTGTTTAAGAAGCTTGTTTTGAGAATATAAAATGCTCTGGTGTCAACTCTTTGGAAACAATCCTCTTGACTGACAATCATATACAATGATATCTTGATTAACAGAAAGATTTCTTTTACTGCTTGCTGTGTATAGACTAGAGTCACTGTCAGAAACATGTTCTTATATATTTCGTAATTTATATTATTTTTGCTAAAAAATATACTGAAGTTATTCATTGCCTTTTGAATTTTGATAAGAAAATAACTCATCTATGTGAATTTAGTTGTATCTTTCTCTTTGATCAGTATGTAATAACAAGCCTCACCAACCTGACTTATTGATTAGAATGTCAGCCAGAAGTCTTTTGAACTTTCTCTCACATCACTGCAAGTATGATAATGCACTACTAAATGGCAACTGAAATGTAATTAGATTTTTCAAAATAACAGCCAAGATCAGGATATCTTAAATATCTTTGGATTTAATTGATAAATTATTCTCAAAGTAAGTAAACTTTGTTTTTGTTTTTTGTTTTTAATAATTTCATGTTGTTTACATTGAACTCAAGTTTTCTTAGTATTAGAAAGTGATTACTTGTACTTCAAGTAAATCACCACCATCAAAGACCAGAACTGGATTTGTGCTTATTAAATGACTTATTGGTAGGTTAGGTATCTTGTCAGCCAGCATCTGTATTTTGTTTTGTTTTCATTTCCTATTCATTTCTTTCTTTCTTTCTTTTTTTTTTTTTTTTTTTTTTTTTTCCTGACATTCAGTAGTATAGGGCAATGGTGGTCACAGCTAATAAAAATGTTAAAATGATAAACTTGCTGGCGAAAGCGAAGATAACCTGGAAGTAAAGATAACCTATAAATGTTAACTAATACTATATGAATTGAGCCTGGTCCAGATTTTTTGCACTGAACCCCTTAAAAATGTACATTATTTAAATAAACTAGGTTGAATGTACACTAATTGTCAATTTCATTTGTTCATTCAATTATTCATGTACACTTGGATCATCATCTGATATTGGCATGTTATAGATCTTCTGAAAACTCTAAGCAAAAAAACATATCAAAATTCCAGCTTTCTAGGCCTGTTTTCATAGGTTGTTGAGCAAAAAAACAGACTGAAGCTGAATTCATATGATTATAGTCACCATTTTTTGCATTAAACCCTTTAAAACCAGACCTTGATAGCTTCGTTGTTTGATCATTTTTGAACTTGTGGATGCTATGGCTTTTTCAAAAGTATGGTAAAGCAAATGACCGTGAGAACCATTGTCACATGTTAATCCTTGGGAAATGATCTCAATCGTTATGCAAGTCATTTTGCAAAAACTGATTGTGAGTTCCAAAAGACAACAATGGAACAGACCTCTTCAATGAAAGAGGATTTCAAATGAAGGATTATTAGATAAAAAAATTATCAGAGGGAGAAATGTGTTGTTGTTAGACGTAGAATCAAAGAAATAGAAGGAACAAAATACCCCTATGAGTAAAATAGGGAGCTCTATTTGAAACTATTTGAAGGTTACCAGATGCAACATATACCTGGAGAAGGCTAGAGAGCAAACTGGCTGGGGCAGGGACTGAAACAACGAACATGAGGATGCTGGTCTGAATAACAATACTGATCTCAGAATTTCAATCAGTACTTACCACGTGACATGGTTCAATTTGGAATCATTAAAAACCATATATCATTTTCTTTGGAGCAAATGTATGGATCTCATAAGCTGATGGTGAAAACATTGCTTCTTTAACTGATATTAAGCTTTGAAACCTAGTCTTCTAGGCCAATTGCCTGTAGTATTCAGTCTATTTTCTCAAGATCTATGATACCCAAGGATATAAATATCTTGTCTGGAAAAATATCCTTTCAAACGTACTTGCAAATTTTGCCACATGGTTTAAGCACCATGTTTTGGAGTTGTTAGAACTGTCTCTGGTACTGAGTCACTGACACTAGTTACCCTGTGTTTACATATAAAGGAAATTGGTTTGAACCAGAATTGTAATGGATCTTTCTTTACCTGTTAGTCTAGCTCTTACTAAATCAACAATACTTTGAAAGACTATGATAACAACAGGTAAGGCAAAAGCTGCAATGTGGAAGATTTTTACCTCTACTAACAAAGTTGGAAGAGGTATGTGTATTGTTTGTCTGGCTATATCCACACGGTTTCTCCAAAAATTCTCTATGAATTACAGTGACATTGTAGAAGGGTGGGTTGTGGACTAAGGAAAAATTGAATTTTAGGGTAGATCCTGCCATTTTATTTTATTTTATTTTTTGTCTGAAATGTGGAGGATCAAAACACCTGCAGTTATCTCCTGATTTGTGTGTGCGCATATATATATATATATATATATATATATATGTGTGTGTGTGTGTATGTGAACTGATTTATATTCAGGTTTTAGTTAGTGTATGCATTTTCTGAGAGCTTTATAGTTTCTTATGTCAATTTGTAAGCTGCAGTAAGGATCATAATAGCGTATTCTTTGGAAAAATCTGTTAAAAGACTATCAATGCCCTATAAACTTTGAAAAGCATATTCACAATAGTATTACAGAAATGATTTTTTGAAAGTTAGCTTACTGATACATTTATACTTGTTTGAAATGGATGGTCAAATGATAAAATGTTTTTCCTCAACCTCTCTTTTCCCAGTTAGAAGGAATAAGCCTTTAATGGTGCATGCCAATTTGAAGAAGACTGCTGAGATTGTTGATCAATTGGGTTAAGATCATATCTCTTCCAATTTCCAGGAAATATATATACTTGAGCAAAAATTCTCCAGGCACACAAAATGAGACTCTATCCACAGATTCCTAATGAAGTCCTTTTTGCTGGTATACTAGCATGGAAGATAGATTATATTATGATTCCAATGTTAAGCTGAGTATTTCTCTTGCCTCCTATCTACCTGTTGGTTTGTTTTTGTCACTGACAACTTGAAAAGAATAATAGAAATTAAATTCTTGGAAATGTGCCAATCTCAAAAACACTTGGAATCGAGTTCCTGCAACCATGTATCCTCTCAACCAAATTTTCTCTTGTCTTCTGGTTTTGCTTTGCTTGTGTTTTGGGTTCTGGCTGTGTCTTTCCTTTTTCACTCTACTCTCCTTTGTCTCATTCCTGAGCACAGGCTCTTTGATTAGATACTTTCATTTTATTTATTTATCTTTTTACCAGATCTATTTCATCTATATATCTATCTGCTTTTTGTTTCTCTTTATTATAGAATATATGTCGAGAACTTGAAAGATTTTCAACTTACAAAATTAGATTAATTGAACTATTTCTCAAGTTATCAATTTTACTCTGTACAATCAGTAAACTAGTATCATCATTTCAAGAGTATTATTCATGTTTTTTCTACAATGTTTCTTATTTTTAGATCTGATAATCCCTTGGTATTCATGAATGATGATCTGATTTTAAGAAGCACAAAAACTTGAAACTTAATTGATTTTAGTTATAGCTGTTACAATTGAGCATCCTCACAGATATCAACAGAAACGTTTATTGTACTAGAACAAGGCAAAAATAGGAACAAAAATTTTTTATGACTGAAGATACTGAAAACTGATATCAACTAATGCTTCAGATTTTATACAGATATTAGATATTAAAAGTTCACTGATGGTCACTTTAGCTCTAACAACCAGATTGTAGCTACACATTAAGATGGAGAACTGCAGCATAAGTCTTGTCTATCATTTGCATGTTTGTGTAATTACTTACAACTAATGAATATTTTAGAAAATAGTTCTAACATCAGCCATAACTTATAACATGTTTTATTCTCCTTGCTTGACTTCCTGCGTGTTTTCTGTCTGACAAACTTTACTATTTGTCTGATTTTTTTTTCTTTTTTCTAAATTCTCAACATGTAGATGCCAGCTAAATGTTTGAAAATAATAATTATTAGTAGTATATGTTGTCTTAATTTGTACTTATATTTTGATGACTTCATGGTAAATTCTATTATCATATGATCTTTCTACATTAGGTTAGTTTGGGGAATTTAATAATATTTCTTTGGAGATTCCTCAAAGAGATTCAACCGTGCCAGACTCTTATGATTCATTATAATCTTTTGAGAGAGCATATTTTTTGTCATTTACTTTATTTTGCTCCTTTGTTGTAAAACCCTAAAAAGGTTTGTATAAATTTGAATCTTTTTACCTATCAGCAAGTGCCTTATCTCAAATTAGATAATATCCAATTATTTTTAAAATAAGTTCTATGGCAACCAAGACATTTATGAATTGCCAAGTTATTTCCGGATGAACTAGGGAAGAAAATTTGTAACTATTTTGGTATTCAGCAAACTTTCTGATTGGCGGGAGGGAGGCGACTTGCTCTTTTATTTTTGGGTCACAACAAAATGAGTTGATGTATTAGTCATCTTGTTAGTGTTCCTTTGGTCAGTCTGACAGCATCTGTATAATCTTCAGAAATTTTTAATTAATCCCAATGGTTTATAACAAAGCCGGGCTGTACAGAATCTTACTGGAAATAGATAACAATGGTATTGCTCAACAGTATTCTTGACAACTGCTTGTTTCATACTGATTATTGTCAAGACCAAGTGCAAACAACAAAATCTCATTATCTCCTCCTCTCTCTCTACTGATCACTAGCAATGCTTGTTGAATGACCTGACCATTGTGGCCACACTAATGATTTTCTTCTCTAAACTCTTTCTCTGCTCTCCTTCACTTTATCACCACCTCCTCTTTGGATTCCTCATCTTGCAAGTTCTGTTGCCACCATTTGATCCTCTTTTCCCTATTCTCTCTATATATATCTGTCTTTTATATATAAAATTATAAAATGTGTTATATTATATGGAGACTTATTTGAGATGTCCCATCAATTCATTACACAGTTAATGTATCACTCGCCCTAGACAACAGAAATAGAATAGACAATTGAAGAAAATGGGGGCAGCTGCAGAAAATCAAACCTGCCACCAATTGGGTAGCCTCTTTAATGTAGTGATACTCTTACCATTGAGCAAAACAGCCACCGGTAAAACAAAGGCCTAAATAACTTTTTTCTGCACCAAATTCTCATCTTGTTTATTCTCGGTTTCGCTTCTTCCAATGCTGTTATCTATTAAGAAATGGATACATATGATCTGACAAATAAGTTATAACGCAATTATAATCATTCTGTCTGATCATAAATATAACTTGCATCGTTAAATATAATAGACACACTTCGATGATATGAATAAAAAATTTGTACATGAACTATAAGAATTAACCAAAATGTTCTATAGATGTTTAGCCTGTTATTTTTAACAATGGATTGCTGTCTCATTGTACTTATATATTGAATACAATTGAAAAAATGTCAAATCCAAAAGGAAATTTTATCAACATAGGAAATGTTTGGGTGGATTTTCGTGGTCTGTCTCTATATTAAATATGCCTATCTGAACTGTTTGTGTTCATTTTTGTTATGGGGCCTCACCCCACTCCCAATATACATGAAGGTGACAAGGCTATATTTGGTCAGAAATTCTATTTCAGCTGTATTCTACAACTGTTACAAGTAGTTACATCCTGTATTTGATTTTTGTTCATAAATGTAGATATGTTCTTTCCTCATGAGTGTATTTTGTGGTTTCACCGGATTGCATTACTGCATTTCTTGAATTCTATCCATTTTATTTATATGTATTTACTTACCCAGTAATAACCTTGACAGAGCTGTAAATGATAAGTACAAATGAAAAATCGTAGAGTTCATATCTCCTCTCCCTCTATGACTATTACAATATCTATTGTGTGGTTAGATCTAATTTTCAATTGCTACATTTTCCCACCTATTCTTAAAACCTCCTTTTTAAGAAGTAAAATAATAGGTTCACAATTTCTTTGTACTTTTTAAAAAAACCTTTAGGCATATTTTAGGATTCTCATTTATTTCTGAGAGCTTGACTGTTGATAACAATCGTCAAGGTTGAATTTACTAATGGATTGACATTCTTCACACTTTGTATTATGTTTCGGTTCTTAATGCTGGTATATAATTTAGAGTTAATTCTGATATATATATATGTGTGTGTGTATATGTATATATATATATATATATATATATATATATATATATATATATATATCATTATTCTCTTAGATGCAAGTGACAGTTATTTCTTTGAAGTTGTGAGCAAAAACTATTCTCTTTTGCCTTATCCCATGTCTGCATCAATATGGTTTTAGATGAGAAATTGTATCTCCTGGGGAATTAATTCATCATGTGTATATCTATAATGCTAAAATATCTCTCATAGATTGAATAACCATTAGTAAGATGGTTCTGGTTTCTCACTAAATAGAAACCGTCATGCAACCATCTTTTGGCGGTATGCTGTGTTGAGGGTAATCAATTAAAAAAAATTGGAAAAAGGGGTGATCAATGAATAAGTTACTTTTCTCAACTTTTGTTCAATCATGAGAAAAGTTGGAATTTTCAAAAACTAAAGCTAACATCACTAACTGAATCCCTACATCTGAAAAAGCTTTTGGTTTCGGGGGGGGGGGGGTGAGAAAAATGTTTTTATTTTTCCATTATTTAGACATAATATGGAGTAAATGTTCAAATTTTCAGCCCTGTAGCTCCATTTGTGTGACCTGTATGTGTGATATATACATACGTAGCCAGCCAGACCAACTTCAAAACTCCTGACATGTTGACAATTTTGGTTGACGGTTTCTAATAAATGAAGAGCTTCGTATCAAAATAGTTTAGGATCTAAATTCATGGATCAATGACATGTGGGTACAATTTTTTTTTTTGTCACTGTTATTCGAAACAGACCAGTTTAAATGCTGTTGCTGGGTTTTGATAATTCATGTGTTCTGACTTGTATCTAACTATGTATCTGGACTTAGCCCAGCCCTAACTGTTCTTAGTATAAAAAAAATTTGAAGTTTTGCATCCGCACACGCACACATCATCAATGACTTCGGGAAACAACTCTCCTTTTTTTTTTTTCTTTTTTTTTTTTTTAATGAAAAAAAAATTGAAATCGAGGATTTTTCCACCTGGAGAATGAGGAAACCCACTTTTTCACATACATCTCATCTGTTGTGCATGTAATTGTGATTATTTTTGCTATGATTTATTGAATAGATTTATAGAATATATTTACCTATAATTTCATTATTCACTGCCCTACTATGTGGTCAATCACACTCACTGATCACTGCCAACATGTGGCCCATGTTTTGAACACATTTGGTCATTTAAATGTTTCATTGGACAATGCATATAAAGAGTGGAATAGTAACTGTTGGTCTCCTAGTGAAAATTCACTCCCGCCACTGATCATTTCTCATTTCAGAATTTAGATAAACAAATGTGGATCGCCACTGAAGCCCAGTTTTATCCTATCTTCGCGTGGGGAGAGGGATGCACCAATATGAATGTAAGTGGTGTTGATCCATAATTTCCCTCGGGATGTTTTTGTTGTTTCCCCCTTACCACCACTAATTAGAATTTTGCCATTTTAGCCTTTTGAATTAGATAGACCAAATTTGCCTTTTAGTGATACCTAGTTTTAGATTGTTTTTATAGAAAAAAAAAAATCTACTCTAATTATGGACAGTGATTTTTCTCAATTCACTGTCTGTTGCACTGGACCCTTCCACTAAAATTTTGCTAGAAAAAATCCTTTCAACACATAGTTTCAAACTATGCACTCTTCCCTGTAAACAAATTTGGTAATTCTTTTTTTTTTCCCTAAAAAATAAATTAAAATAAACAAACTCTTGATATAAATACACCTGTGATGTTTTTTTTGTTTTTTTTATTGTTTATTTATTTATTCCCCCCCCCACTGGGATTTACGAGTAGATCATATAAAATAAAAAAAGGACAGGTGATGTATAGGAGTGATCAACATGCCAATCGTGCTGGCAGTTCATTCCTCATTGGATCTCCCACTATCTATGATCTGACTAAACTATGCTAAGTAATCATATAAAAATGGTTCAGGATGCACATTGTAAAGCAATGATAAGCAAGCTGATTTTGTTGGCTGTTGGTAGTAGGGTTAGCAACTCATGCCAAGTTAATGTACTCATATAATGAGCAGTATGACCTCTTTTGTTTTTCTATCCAAAACACTGGACTCTTCCTCAAGGGTTGCCAATTTAGATAGGATTTTTCAATTTTTCTAGTTACACTCTAGTTGAAGAAAATTTGAAAAAAAAAATCATCTTAATTGGCAACACTGGACTTGAAAACATAAAAAAACTCAACTTTTTTGAATCTAAATATTGTTAATACTGGATTCACAAATTTGAAAAAACAAAACAAAAAAGCATCTCGATTGCTCCAACCCACCATTTAGAAGTACTGACTTTTTGACTGAAACAAATTTACTATTTCTTTTAAATTTAAAAAAATTTTTTTTTTTTCTTAAAAGATTGTTTTATAGATATTCAAATATATCCATCAATTCTTTCACGGATATTAACTAGTTGATATCACTTATACTGGGTATGTTATAAGTAATCTATACACATGAGAGCGTTTGAAACTCATTTTGAATACCAACTTGATTAAGCTGCGTGTTAAAAAAAACTTGGCATCAGCATAATTTGTATGATCTTTGAGTAATCTCAAAAGTGTCTTTGAGGTCTAATCAGCTGTTTATTGCTTGTGCATACAGAGTCTTAGAATTACTTGCTCAAAACTTGGATCATTTTATTGAAAATCATAGCTGAATATAAAAAACACATTCACCACTGATTATTTATGTTTGATCTAGGGTTGCAAAAGATAGACTATATATTACTGAAGCTTATGGTAATGATGCAGTAGGTGCAAGCATGTATGTGGGATGGTTTGTAGGGTTTTCAAAAGATTTTCAATTCAAATTCAAAGAGCACCCTGGAAAACCCCAGAACTTGATAACTGATGGATTAGTGAAACTTTTGAATGAAGCAGCAATTTGTACAACTTATGAACTTGAAATAAAATTAGATGTGAATCTGCCAACTGTAGTATGTTGCTTACAAGGCTTGGGAAAAATCCAGAAACAAGGAAAATGTGTTTCACATGAACTTACAGAAAGGAATATTGGTCAGTGTTGAAAAACTTGTCTTTCTTGCTAAACACTTGAAAATGTCATATATGAGTAAGATAGTCCCTTACAATCAAAAATGAATTTAATACAGGAATCCAATATGGAGAAAATCATGGCAAGATCCAAGACGGCTATCAACTTCTGAACCTTAGTGTCATCTATTAGGGAGGTGAAATTCTTGGTGAATTACCAAAGAATTGCTCAAACCTGGAAAAACCGTACCGTGCAGTGCTGCAGTGAGCAATTGGCTTGTATGAATTACTTATTGGAAGAGGAAAAAAAATCTCTCAGCAAGGAAGTCAGTGATTTTACTGCCTGATCCTGCCCTTCCACATATTCATAGACCCACTTGAGATTTTCCTCAATTTAGTGAGTTATATTTGCTACAAACATTACTACTGCTGCGTTTGTAAAGAATTCACTTGTTAAAAATAGAAGAAAAGGTCAAGAGGTCCAAGATTACATCTTAATATTGAGTTGATAATGCTTGTTACAATAAACCTGTTTGTCTGGGTGGGTGGGGGGGATGATGACCAGTTTGATTGTCACCTTTTCTGGCTTTCAATATAAGACAGCTGACTATACAATATTTTTTCCCGGATTTTTATCTAGTAAAGGTCAAGTTAACCTTGAGTGAAGTAATTGCATGTTTTGGAACTACTTAATGGAGACTAAAAATGTTTCTCATTGTTTACTTGAAAGATTTGATCAATTGAAAACCTCATGGCTGTACATTTTATTTCGAGTTGCTTTGATTCTAATTCTCTGAAAGCAATTTTGGAATATTCAGCATGAACAATTTAATGCCTAATGTTTTATTGATCATTGATCCCTGCTCTTTTTCCTCATAATTTATTTTTTGTTTTGTTTTGTTTTATTTTATTTTATTTTTTTTTATCTATCTCTTTTTTGTGAATGTTCCTCCTCTGGTTTTGACTTCTGATACCCTTACCCATCTATGGCTAAAATAGCAGGTTAAATTAGCCTCTCTAGCCTTGAGAAGCTAACCAGTCTAGGAGAACTCTTGATTCCAAATCAAGAAGTGGAGCCCCCCCCCCTTGAGGCAATTTGATGCCCAATTTGACATCCCCCTTCAGCAGCTCCAGTAGTCAGTCTGATGCTAGACATATCACTCTCTGCTTTCCTCTTGACTACATCAGCAAGGCCAAGAGGAGGATTCTAAAAACTGGACAACCTAGAATTTCTATAATCTTCGTCTATGCATGTGCCTATCATTTGTAGAGACTGAACTGAGGCCATTCACATTACTGAACTAAATGCAAGAAAATTTTAACATTGGTTTGTACAAAATGTCTTGGATAGTCTAGCTGTGTTACTTTAATATTGAAACTATAGTTGTGATTAGAATAACGAAATGATTTGGACTTGTAACTTCATTTTTTTTTTTTTTTTTTTTGTCTCCATCATTATCTTTCTGCATTTGTACCCTGGATCCTTTTTATTCTAGTAGATATATTGGTCTTCATCCTTGGAAATACAAAATTTTTCGCTTTTTCTCTATAGAGCTTTACCCGGGGATTTAACCCGTTTTCTGAAAACTAGACCAATTATACCATTCTCTATTGTACTTTTTGTGCAAACTCTTCATAGATGCACCTCTGCTGACATCTTATAAATGATTAGATAAACTATTCCATCCCAGGCAGTGAAATGAAATGCCTTGTCTTTTTCTCCTCTCGCATTACTTAGACAGCTGTCAGGTAGATAAAAATTGATCCTACTGTTAGATTAGCAATGCTGCAAGCCATGATTTTGTAGTCAACCTCTTTTACTAAATACTGGATGGAAATTTTCTTGTCATTAGTCCTGTACTCTGGCTCTGCTCAATTTGCAATGAGGATTGAAATTGTTTCAGCTATTTCATTAAAATTTCCCAGTTTGATATCCATTCAATCATTACTGTCTGCACAATCTGTAATCGGAGGAATGTGTGGTTAACTTCCCACC
The DNA here is from genome assembly GCA_963457665.1 of Thysanoteuthis rhombus. Taxonomy (NCBI): domain Eukaryota; kingdom Metazoa; phylum Mollusca; class Cephalopoda; order Oegopsida; family Thysanoteuthidae; genus Thysanoteuthis; species Thysanoteuthis major. Next base: position 11,207,493 of record OY735234.1, on the reverse strand, counting down.
CATTATGTCATTAAGCTTCAGCATAGAAATATGCTTAACTCATTTACCATTAGTCACTCTCCATATTGCTACTGTTATTTCACATTAATAAATTTTCAAAATATGCATACAGCTGTGATTCTAATTGAAAACAGCCTGCCACATCTCAACAGTCACAGGACTAATTTACTTTTCTATTTTGTCTTGACCCTAATTATTTTTGCAATTGTTCTGCTCATCTCCTCTAACACCCCCATCCTCCATTATTTGCTTGGTTTGTTAAGACCCACCCTAAAGAATGTCTTCTAAGTAACCTACATCAGGGGTCTTGCTTATTGTTTCTCTGACTTCTCACTGGACATCCCCACCCTCCCATACAATTATGCTTTATAATCTGATTCCAAAAAGGAATGCAATTACTCATAGACTGTTGATCAATTTGGTGCTGACTATACTGAACCATTCCTTCTCTACATTTTCGCTTTTCTAAATTATAGAAAGTTAGGTGAATGACCAGAATAAAAAGTGGTTAATATCTCTTTCCACTACCATTGATTAAAAAAAAAAAAAATGAATGATTTTAGATTTGAATGTTGTTTAAACTATTTTACTAATTCTTGAAACACAACTGTAAAAGAGCCAAAATGGATGAAATCCATTTGTAAAGGTTGTATTCCTTCTTTTAGTGTATGAGTCAGAAGATATTATCCATGTTGAACCTTCCCTAATTATAATGTCATGAAAGAATAATGCTGGGCCTCACATGGAGAGACCACAAAACAGCACAACACATCCGGGAAAAGACAAGAGTTAGAGACATCATAGAATCCATAAAAAATCTCAAATGGCGGTGGGCTGGCCATGTTGCAAGAATGGCTGACAATCGATGGACATCACGACTCACAACATGGATTCCCCGAGACCATATGCGCAACCGAGGCCGGCAAAATATTAGATGGAGAGACGAACTAGACAAGTTCAGGAAGTACTGGCTCCGTGACGCCCATGATAGAGAAGTGTGGCAAATCCTGGGGAAGGTCTATGTCCAACGACGGACGCTAAAAGACTGATGATGATGATGATGAGTACGTAGATCAGTTATCCAACTAGTCTTATAAATAGGGGAAGTATGTCCCCCATGAAAAATCAAAACAAAATGTCTTTTTTTCTACTTCATCATCATCAGCCTTTAAGTGTCCATTGTTGGACATAGGCTTTCTCCTGGATTATCATGGACGTCACGGAACCAGTACTTTCTGAATTTGTCTAGTTCTCCATGCCATCATCTTTTCTGCAGGCCATAGTTTCACATTAAATCTCTGGGGATCCACAATGTTAGTCATGAAGTCCAGCGGTTGTCTGACATTCTTGCCACATGACCCGCTCATTTGAGTTTTCTAATTGATTCTCTGATATCTCTGATTCCTGTTTTTTTCTCTGATATACTGTGTTTTCATGATCTCTCCACATGTTGTTGAGTATGATTCTCTCCTATGCATATTCCATGGTTTTCAGTTTGAGTGTCAATCTTTTGGTTCGGTTCCATGTTTAAGCTCTATTGACTATCGGGATGCTTTTAATGCTACTTTTTATCTAATTTTTCTTTTGTTAGCTATAGGTACATATTAAGAAGTTAGTTATATGGAGAGCTAAAAGTACTTATACTATTTGAATATTTATAATGTTATAAGAACAAAAATGATCATTCTACGACAAGTAGACAAGTGGTCCCCACTTGACGATCTCAGATTTTTCTCTAATTTTGCTCACCAGTTCTATGAGGTGTGAAATGGAGTTTTGTAAAATTATAGCTCATAATCATTGGTCATTCAGTCGTTATTGATCTCTGAACGAGTACTACTTTATTTGGTGTGATGGCAACTGATTTAATATTTTTCCATTTGTCAACTAGCCTTCATTCCACAGTAGGAACTTATACAGCACAGAAAATTTATTTTCAGGGTCAACTTTTTATATGGATTTTGAAAATGTTATCAGCCTTGCTTTAGAAAATATTTTTTCTGAGTTAGATGTCAAAGTGGGTACAAAATTTCTTTGGTATTTCCGGGCCGCCAATTTAATCATAACTCTGGGACCTGGCCCAACTTATGAGCTTTGTCTGGCAAGGAATAAAGTAGTGTCAACATATTACAAAATGTCACCATCTGGCTCAATCTAGCTATTTCATTTCCTGATATATAAGGTCTAAAAGATGGCCCGATTAGAAATGTTTATGTGCATCATTTTTTAACAAATAACCCTGAATAGAGCATGTTTACATTGAGCTAGCTTTTGAAAAGAGCATTTTTACTTGAAGCTAGTTCTTCATCTATGGGCTTGTTTCTTTTATGTTCTCATTGAGCTTTGAAATTTTGTTAGATTTCCAGTTTTGCCTCCAACCTCCTTGCAATCCTGCATAGACCATAGTGGCTTATAAGCCGCAGCTAATTTTTTTTTATTCATAAGTTTTAAAGACAATGTTTATAACAAAAAAAAACATATTTAGGTTTGGTTTGGAGAAATCATTAAATATCAAGTGAAGCAACTTCTGTCATTTCGAAAGTTTCCTTAGTTGGAACTGACATCATGAAAGCTAGATCGAAATTGTTTTTATGCCAGTTGAAAGTCTGTTTTCAAAGTGTTCATATCATTTCGTTTATAATGCTATTCATTTTTTATTCATTTTTTTTCACTTGTGACTTTAGCCACTGTGAAAAATGAAAATTTTAAAAAATTAATACTTTCCCATGTTTCCCTCAAACAAATCTGGCACTAATTTTAAGCTAAAACTTTAATTTGCAAGTGTCAAAAACTATGTTTGGATGACATTACTTTACTAAAAATGCAAGTCAGGATGATAGAAACTTATAAATCGAGATTCATTCAACTATTTTCATTTAAAAAAAGAAAGAGATCCCATGGAATGAATATATATATATATATATATATATATATATATATATATATATATATATATATATATATATATATATATATAAGAATTGGGGCCAATTATTCTTTTAGAAATGCCTCTTGCTTTTTATTGCAATGTTTTTCAGCCACTGAACCCTTGGACCCTCTTTAGGTGTCTTTTCTTTTCTAATATTCTTCATAAAATATTTTTTACTTGTAACTCTTTATTTCATCCAGAGGGCTATGTTGTTTTCATCCTTTGCTTTTTGTAATATCTTTCTTGGATATATCACGACCCCTCTTATAGACTTTGATTTACAATTTCCCTTTTTTTTTTTCTTTTTTTTTTTTTTTTTACCATTATTTTTCTTCTATCTGTTTGATAGAATAAATGACCTCTTCATTTTTTTTTTATTTTATCTTTTTTTTAGGCTTCAAGTATGTGATATTGAATCCAATTTTGTATATGCATGATATTCATTTCGTATTTTACTTTTTCTTTTAGTGCGAAATGACTTATTGGTAAGTTATGGATAAAAAAAACCACAAAACCAATGTGTAGATAAAATATTTTTATAAGTTGTAGGTCCCTCCCTTTTGCATCTTAGATGCAAGTATGATGACAAAGCATATCATACTTTACCTGCCTTTTATTAATATTAGTTTTTATTTACCCTTGTCTGTTCCAAGTCACTCCACTTTCAGTAGATCTTTGTCCCCTTCACAATTTTTAGAATTCTAGAATAATGCATTGGATGACTCGCCAACTCACTGGCCTAAACATGTTGTTTGTTGACCGAGGCTGTAATGTTGAATTGATTTTGAAACAATTAATTAAATAATGTTTGAACATACCTTCTCAAAAGTTGCTCATGCTGTTGGGATGAAAAACTATATATAGATACCTCTATTTATAAACTACTGAGCATTGTGGAGTGAGTGAGTGAGGAAAGTTGAGACATGGTAACTTGAGTAGGTCACCTTTTGAGAGTATTGTATACCATGAACAAAACCTTTTTTTTTCTTTTTTTTTAATTTTTTTTTTTTTTTTTTTTTTCCAATTCACTTTCAATTTAATTCCCTAAAGCACTTAAGGTTAAGGAGTAGTCTGATTTGAAAAATAGGTCATGTCCATTTTTCAAATTTATTTACTGTAGTTGAAATGAATGATAGATAACTCATGTTATAACCATCCCATATTAGCTGATCCAAAATTTGTTTGTGTGTGTGTGTACATATATATATATATATATATATATATATATATATGCATGCTCCTTTGAGTATATATATGAAGATTGTGCAGCAATACTGACGTCATGACATATTCAACTCTGTTTATTGTAAGTGTGTACATTAATATTCATATCTTGCTTTGATTTTTCTTTTTTTTTTTTTCTATTACAAGTTCAAAAAAAAAAAAAGTCTGAGCCAAGTTTGAAGACAGCAGGTAGATCTAATTGTACTGTCTCCTAGGTAGGAGAAAGCAAAGGATTATGGGAATTCAGCTACTGCTTGTTGTCAAGGTAACGATCTCAGTCATGCTTATTGAATTCTCCCATCTACTGTGTCACTGTGACAATTCTTATAACTTGGACATTCCAAAAACCTTTGCTCTACTCAGATTCTGTGATTGCCCTTCATCATTGAGCTATACTTAGTACTAGAAATGAGTTCCAAGTGATGCTGCTCTGCAGATCATGTTCGAATTATCAAAAATCTTGAACTTTGGACCTCTTCCGACCTGCTCAGAATGTATGAAATGATCTGGTAATAGTTCGATTTTGGTCATTTTTCATTATTACTAAATGTTTCTTGAAATATACTCTATTGCACTTCTGGTTACCTTAAATTGAGTAGGTATTTTATTTGTTGATGAAGTGAATGAAAATTAATGTTTTGGGGTATCTACTTATATAATATGTTATGTTTATGTCTGTATTTTGGTCTGTAACATTTGTCAAGAGAAGTAAGTGTTAAATGTTATATTGGAGTATTCTCTCTCATTTATCTGATTTTTTTTTTCCCCCCAAGTATGTAAAAAATCCAGGTTTGTTCTAGTGAAACCTGAACTAGAAAATGCAGAGCAACTTAATGTTGTGGATATTTTTCAAGTACAATACAATTGCAAAATTATTTTGAATACTACCAGAATTTTTTTGACGATGTGGATAAACTTATATAGCTTGGTTCAAGAAAGTAGCCAGAAATAAGTAGCTGAAATCTGGTTTATTCAGATTGAAATTTAATGAACTTTTTTCTTTTTTTTTTTTCAACAAAAAGAAATGAAATAAGCCTGGGTCAAATTCCAATCCTACTTTACCAACTGAAGATGACTGGAATTTTATATGTATATACATCAAAATTACAAGAAAACTCTTTCTTGAAAGTATAAATGTATTCACTTATTAGAAATAGACCCTTGTGTATCTGTAAGATAAATTTCTTCAATGTCTTCTTGTCAGTTTGGCTCAGTCGGTAAGATAGCTGGCTACCACTCACTTGGTCGTGAATTCAAATCATGGTAGAGGAATGTCAATTTATTGGAATGAAATAATCCCCTGCATATTTCTAATATAAATTTTGGCAGACATCTGAGACAGTCAATTTGGCTCAGTCGTATGAAACACAACTACCAATCAGTTGGTCATGATGTCTAATCACTGTTGGGGAATGTTAATTATTACTCCCCTAGATTTGGTTTGTGGTAGGAAGATGTTCATTTTCATACCCTTAGATTTGGATCTCGGTAGGGTAATGCTAATTTTTACTCTCTCCAAATTTGGTGAAGATTGTTCTTGTTACGATAGTACAACAAAGTCAACTCAAGGTTTGGATCAGTTTGACAAGAGAAAATTTAAGGAAAAAAAAAACACTTGTATTCCAAGAGAAATTCTCATGAATAATAAATATATATACTTAATTTTATTCCATTTCTTATTTGTTTACCGTTCTCCTGAAGTGCATCTCCTATTTAGGGTTTTGAATTAGAGTTAAGAGGCTTATGAAATCAATCGCTTTTTATTTTCTTTCTTCACAAAAAAGCAATAAACCTCTATCTGCAATATTTTCAGTACTTTCTAAAATCTCAATCACTTATTCCCCCGGAAAGATCTTCTAAAAATTGACAGTGATCGATGCTTGTTCTTCAAGCAACACACAGATCTCTTAACTATTTCCCTCTTGTGTTATTGTTTATGCTTTTTATTTCATTTTCAGCTAAGATTCTTTACAATTCTAGGCACGCTCACAAACATCCATGCACAATTTTCTTTCAAATAGAAAAAGCAGGCTTAAAGATTTTCTCTTATATCTAGGCCTTCCATTTTCATTCTTCTAGATTTTATGCAGTTGTTTCTCAATGTGGAAATAATGCTCGAAAACCTTTTTCTATAATCCTAAATTCTAGAGAAGTTAACTTCAGTTGGAAGTGTCATGAAATGTGTAAGTATATAAGGTGTGTCCAGAAAGAAACAGAACTTTTTCAAAAACCAAATTTTTGCTCTACTGACACCCTCTAAGTCTTGTCTCCTTCAAAATAGTACCTTCCACTGCCAATACACGATTCCCAGCATTTGATCCAGTTCTGGAACCGATTCTAGAAGTCATTTTGAGGGATAGTGAGCAGGTCTTGTGACACATTTTCTATCTCTTCTATTGTCTGAAATAGCTGACCTTTTTGGTTATAAAAAAAATATACTTTCAAACAAAGTATTATCAAAATGTGAGGTTAGTAAGGAAGAAAAAAAAAACTTCTAAAAGAAAGCTATAAAATGTCCTGAGATTGAAATCTCCACATTTTAACATAGTAACCATGACCACAAAATAAGGGTCTGTAGAGTAAATGAATTGAACCCCTTTACTAAAACAATGTAACTGTTGGACACCATTTGGATTTATTTTATCCTCTATTTTTTTTTTAAAGATTATTTATTTTTTTAGTGTCTCATTGTTGGTTATTCTTTTTGTGGATTTCTCAATTTTTTTTTCTTATTTCTTATTTCAAATCTCATGGTTGCACCGAAAATCATTTTAACTTGCAGTAGAAGTAATCTTCAATTGATTATAAACTGCTTTTACATGTTTTAAAATCTTCCCCATTGACTTCTTGGATTTTAGTGATTATTTGACACACATTTTGTTCTCAAACCCTATTCTGTTTTCCTCTCTTTCCTTCCTGTCCCTCCTTTCTTCTGTCTGTCTGTCTCCTTTCTTCTGTCTGTCTGTCTCCTTTCTTCTGTCTGTCTGTCTCCTTTCTTCTGTCTGTCTGTCTCCTTTCTTCTGTCTGTCTGTCTCCTTTCTTCTGTCTGTCTGTCTCCTTTCTTCTGTCTGTCTGTCTCCTTTCTTCTGTCTGTCTGTCTCCTTTCTTCTGTCTGTCTGTCTCCTTTCTTCTGTCTGTCTGTCTCCTTTCTTCTGTCTGTCTGTCTCCTTTCTTCTGTCTGTCTGTCTCCTTTCTTCTGTCTGTCTGTCTCCTTTCTTCTGTCTGTCTGTCTCCTTTCTTCTGTCTGTCATCTTTCCTCTCCTTTCGTTGATTGCCCATAAATAAGTGGCTTACAATCTCACTTATTTTTAAACTTCTACCCTCAGCATTTGTTCAATGGAATAGTCTTTCAAAGGAAAATCCTCAGTCATCATCTACTTTCTTACTTCTTGTGCTCCTCTTAACACCTACCTGCCCCCATTTCTGCAATCCTATCCACCAGCACCACCAAATTTTGTATTGATGCTATGATTCAAATGCAACTGGATATCAGTTTTTATATTTTTCTGCTATTACTGATTTTTTTTAAATTGTCCATTAAGATTTGCTTTTCTGTCATTTTGATATTCTTACTAATATGTAAGTAGCACCATTAGTTGAAAAATGAATATCATTATTTTTGTTTAAAATATTAGTCTCCATCAGTTTGATACATTTTGTTTACTTGAAAAGACTATTTCTTTCCTTGAAGATTTTTTCCCTAAAACAAATATTTGCTGGAAACACAAGTGATTAAAGTTTCAGATTCTTAATAAAGAAAATATTCTGTAAAGTTCTGTTTGGACTTCTGTCTTCATTTTGGTTCATATCTTGAAATCAACATTTCAGCTGTTGACCCTACAAACGTCTTCAGGTGATGAATGAATGTATTTTCAACTATCAAAATGGCCTCTTGAATGCCCTCTTGTGGATTGTTCGGTAATGACCACATGGCCCCTAAAAGATTTTAAAGATATTACAAATTTATTACAGGCTATTTAATTTTTATTCCCAAGTATAATATGTATGTAAATTTATGCAAATAAGGTAAGTAATATTGATAAATATGAAAGTAATTTTCAAACTCCTGAAAGGAACTTGATTGAGAAATCACAGTCAACATCTTATATCAACCTACATGAACAGTTATCTAATTTTTCAATAGTACTGGGTTACAGTCAGGATTTCGAAGGTTCAAAATTCATTTAATGTTGATTTAATGTTTTGCTTTTTATGCATTAAAATGAAAGCTTTGAAAACATTGTCATGGTTATAAAATGATATTTTCATAGATTTTTTTTGTTTTGTTATAGTATTTAAAATATTTGATTTTATGGAATAAAATAAATCCTATTGATTCGTTGAACAGTTAACTTGAGATCAATTCTAGAAATGGGCATCTAGGGAAAGTCTTCAATCCTTCAAGCTCTTTGAGCTGCATATTCGATTATATGGAATAGAATTAATCTCGTATTGATTTGTTGTACAGTTAAATAAGCATCTGAAAAGTTTTCAATCTTTCAAGCTGTGCTGTTAAATATCTACAAAATCTGAATGATGATATAAATATTGTTTAAAAATGATACTTCCTAAAGGAGACAAGAAAGAATATGTCAATTGAGTTTATATGTTTGGAACAGACAGCAGAGGAATTATTAGTCGCTTTTTCAATATTCCAAGTGAAATTTTGTCACTCTATATATATGACTTAAAATATAAGTCTCTTGGATTATGAAATAATCTAGAATTTCTAATCTCAAAAGCATGAAAAAATTCCCTCAGAACTAATTAAAATTACTAACCTAAACACATTTGATATGAGTACCATGAGGAAGTCATTGATGAAACGATATTTAAAAATACATGAATAAAAGTAAATTTGAAATGAAGAAAAATATGATCAAGACAATAGTGATGAATATTTCTTACAACTAAGCTAATTCTGTCTGTATTGCCAATAAGCGGTATTAAAATAGTTTTGCCTGTGTCTTTCTGTTCCCATTTCTGGGAATATAATTAAGCCAATGTATTGCGTCATTATCATTTAAACATTTTAATTGCAATACCCCCCAAAACCTTGAGATTTTTTTTCTTTCAGATAATGAAGCATCTAATTAATTAGTCATTGTTCAGTGTAAAACAATTTGTTCTTCTGTAATTGACATTCTCTTACTTTCTGGTCAATTTTTTTCATCCTCCAATTTATTTTGTATATACTGTGAGTTTTGTTTGAAATTCAACAATCAGAAGACTTTTTTTTTCTTTTTAATACCATTAGATTTACTTATCTTCTTCATGTTGGTAATATGTAGGAACAGAATTGAATGATTTGTTCCAAGGACTATTTAGTCAGGTGGCATCACCTCAACAAAATTAACCAGTGAATTCAATTAAATCAAATCACAAAACCCTTATCAAGTATTATATGTTACTATGTGAAAATGATATTCATATATCAAGGTTTCCATTTTTTTTTTTTTTTTTTTTTTTCTTCACTTTATGAAATAGTCTATAAAAACTTGTCAACTGCGTTCTGTGATGTTGGTTTTTGGTTTTCTTTTCTGAAGGAGGTGTTACTTACCAGAGGCAGTGCATTTAAATTAGATTCGGTCACTTGGCTAAAAACCGAGATGAATGTATATATCTGATAAGGTCATTACAGATCTTATGAAAGTTTATGAAGAGATCTTTTACATTACAATTATGAACAATGGATTTAACTAATTAAGTACCAAGAATTTGTCTTCTGTTCTCAAGTCTTTTTCTCGTGTGTGTGTATATATATATATACACGCTAACACATGCACAGATTTGCATAGGCTAGAATATATCCTTCTGTATTTTTTTTTTTTTTTCTTTGAATTCATGAGCAAGGACAAGAGTAAAATTTAAATAAAAAAAGAAATGCTATTACTTCAAGGTGTCTATACTTGAATAGTGATTAACTTTGTTTTGTGATTTTCTCTGTCTGTATTCATTCCTCTATTGTATAGAAGAGATATTGATTAACAACTACACGATCTATGAAGGTTTTTTTCTTTTTTTTTTTTTTTCATAGAAACTTTTCATACTTTTTTATTTGAATTCCAGGCTTATTAGAGGTTACTTCTTGGGGATTTTGATGTAATAAGAATGATATATAATATATGACTTTGATTTGAATATTTTTTATATCCTCTTGAAATGAATAAAAAGGTGAACTGAGAAAAACAAAAACAATATGTCCAATGATGCATCCACCATGTGAAGTTGCAAAAATGAGGATGGTCCCCCCCCCAAGTTTTGACCTAGTTTCATGTCAATCTAACATGATACAGCTGTGAAAATTGATGTTGAGCATGTAAATCCTTTCAGAGCAAGAAGGGCCTTATGGCACATAATAATAGAATATATATTTTTTTTAAAAGCAGAGTCCTATGGCTCCCAGTTTTGCCCCAAAATTGAAATTTTAGATGAAATAATGACGAAAATTTGAGTTCTTTGTGTATCTTTATTCCACAAAGATATGAATTGTTTCGGGTTTTTTTTTTTTTTTTTTTTTTCTCTGTATTTATACCATGTGTTCATTCAGCTCTGAAAAGGTTAAGGACTGAACAACTGAAAAATGTTTATAGAGATGTGTAGACGCTTCTAAAAAGTTATTAATTAGTAAATGAGAAAGCTAGACTCATGAACTGCTAATATCAATTACTGAAATTATTTCTGTTCGTTTAGTTCTCACCAAATTCATTATCACTAATTAATATCTCAATCAACTCCAACTTGTCATTGCTTATCCAATTTTAATAACTTTCTTATATTACTGTTATGCATTTAGTCAAAAAGGCAAGAATCCTCTTCTACAATCTGTTACTAAATGTTTCGTCTTTCATTTGTTAGGTCATAGAGTATTTTCATGTTGTCCAATTTGCTGTGTGTAATTCATTACATCAACTATGCAATTCCTCCTGTCTTTTAATCAAGAAGCACCTAATCGAAAATGAAATAACTTTCTTCGAAGTAGTAATATGTACCTGCTGTTTAGCTTAGTGGTAAAGTAGCAGACTACTGACCAAAAGTGCTGTGTTGGTAATACTTGTGACAGTAGAGATCAAAGAGAAAGATAGCTCTGGTTTTGAAGGAAGATGTATTGGGTCATTTCCTTTCTATCCTTTCAAATGTCTGTAGGATCCTCTGATGTTAATATCTAAAATATGCCTACAGAAGATTCTCACGTACAGTCAATACAAAAAGTATTTGACAAATTTTTGAAAAGTCAACTTTAACATCCTTATACTGTTTCAAAATTGACAGAATTTGTACCAAAGATTAAAACATACTAATTTTTTAAAGATATTGGAATGACATTGAGCATTGGCCCTGTTCTACCATCTTTCCCAGTGGCACACAAGGTCATGTAGTAAATTCTAACAGAGAGCCTTTCAAAGTAGGGATCTCAAACCATCAGGTGGCTTGAAAATGCCAAAATTAAACTTAACTTCCTTGAAATGACCTCGAGAGGTTACCAGAGGTCAGTGCCACCTATCTTATGCTCATCATCGGGTTAGATTGCCCTAATATGCAAATTTGTAGGCCACAGGATGCAGCCATCTTTTGAAAATACCATAATTGACCTGACCTTGAATTGATCTTCAGAGGTCTCCAGAGGTCATCACTACCTGTCTTATGTTCATCTTGGGTCCAGATATACTTGTTCACAAACTTGCAGGTTGTAGAGTGTAGCTGTTTCTGTTACATTTGAAAATACTTGCCAAAATTGATCTAACCTTTAAAATCACCTTTAAACGTCATTAGATGTCAACACCACTTATCCCTTGTTATAAACTTGCAGCCTTCAGGGAGCATTCGGCTGTGTCTGATAAAGAAAAAAAAAAAAAATTGACCCAACCCCAAATTGACCTTTAGAGGTCATCAAAAATCAATGCTGCCTATCCTATGTTCATCCCACACACACACACACACACACACACACACACAGCTTTTAATCTCCTCTTGTTGAGATCATCAGTTGTTTACCTTGTAACTGTTTTGGGGACTTGAAAACAACGTAATGTATATGAATGTTATTCTGTATTACCTTTTTTTTTTTCAACATATAAATTAGATATATGAGGTACGTTTTTCATGGTTTAGAGTAATCAAATATATATATATATATATATATATATATATATATAATATATATATATATATTGCAGGAAATCATAATCTTAGTCTATATTATCCATTATAGTATTGCTCCCAGCGGTTACTCCTCAAACTTACTATATTCCCAGTCCTCCTTCGAATCAACTCCTTGACTCCCATTAGAAACTTAGATCTGATAACTTCATAAAAAGTGCCATGCTGTATGACATTAAGTTCAGCAAGTTAAGTTATAATTGATAATCTGAGAGTTATTCATAAAAGCCTGGTGAGGAGATGCAGGTTGTGAGGGAGTCCCAGAGGGGAGTTGTTTACATTGGATAGTAGGGTTACTCTGTAAGAAGATATTTTACTGAGGCAGGTGCAGAATTTTTTTCAGTTTTGAGCATAATTAGTTTTTATGAAAGAAAACAGTAATTTAATGACATAGCTGTACTTCATTTTAAGCTTTGTTTATTACCATTGTTACTCAGATATGAGAAATATTTTTACATGTTTAGAAAATATAGTTCTCTCAAAAAAATTCTGGGTAGTCTGTATAATTGTGAAATTACAAATTAGACACACAAATTTTGTTTTTTATGGTTTAGTTTTGTTTTTTATGTTCATCCTATCTAATCAAATGAAACTGTAGGTAATTAGTGAAAATTCTATTTAGATCAGTCCAGACTTCAGGGAAAAGACAGATACTTGAAGATTTTGTATGGACTGCCAAAAATGCTTTGAAGAACCTCACATTTTTGTTCATGATCTTTTTTGTAAAACAACTTCTAACCTCACGAGCAGTGCATCCTTCTTTCTGAAGCAGAGCTAACAAATCAAAAAACGTTTGTCTTTTGATATTTTTTTTTTTTCCCTCAAAGTGAATTGTCTCGTTCTATCCATCCTCTTTAGTTCGGGCCTTCTGGCACTGGCTGGTGATCTGTAGTGACACAACAAGTTGGAATTCTCCTTTTCAACTTCTTTCTCAACTGACATATTCGTTCAGTATACACTGATAACCATGCAGAGGTTTTGCTACCCCAGGTGAGTTGATATTCTCAAAAAATAAAAAAAGCAGATGCGCTTGAATTATCAGCTCAATAAATAAATTTAGCTTGTTAATGGTGCTTGATTATCATCTAACAAGATTCAATTCATTTTAAATCATAATCAGTATTTTACTTACTGTAAGTTTTTTTGATAATCTAAAATCAGAATACTTTAGTCTGCTTACACAAGTTAGCATTGAAAAATACTAGTTGAGCATGAACGATTAACAACAGCATTAAGCTTTGACAATGTTGGAATGAGAGCTAATCAAGAATTCCAGGTACTGTAAGCAATATCTTAATCTGAATGGAAAGAAAGTTAGGTTAGTGAGATCAGTTGCTTGCAATGCAACTTCTACTGATAAACATGTCTGCTTGGTCACTCAATAGAAACTGTTGCATGGCCAACATCTCTTTGGCAGTCTTGAAGATGATCAATTAAAAAAAAGTGAGAAAATGGATGATCAATTAGGTTACTTCTCTCGCCTTTTGTTGCATACAGAAAAGTCTGAATTTTCATAAAACGAGTGAATGCTGCTGGGCACAAACTTGAGACCAATTTAGTATAAACACACATCATAAATTGAATCCCCCCCCCCATGCTAAAATCTGGGTGGGAGCAAAAAATAGACATAATAAGGAGTAAATGTTGAAATATTCAGTCCTCTAGCTCTACTGGTTTTGCCTGTACACCTGATACATACATACATAACCAGCCAAACCAGCTTAAAAACTGATGACTGTTATGTTGACTATTTTTCTTAATGGTATGTAATAGAGTATGCAATGATCCCAGAGTCATAATAGGGTTTGTTTTAAGTCCCTAGGTGTGAATTACTGTACTTAATCCATTATTTGTAGCCACAACAGCTCACTTGTCATGTTCTAAATACAGTGGTAACTTTGATTATACCGAGTGGTACAAAATAAATTGAATAGTTTGCCTTCTCTGTAAACAATGGACCCTCCCACTTAAAGTTACAAACAGAGAAACAAGCAGAAAAAGTTGTCTGTTATTCTTGGTGGAAAGGTCTATTGTGTGATTGCTTGAAAATTCTGTTATTTGCCGTAGAAATACAATGACAGAAATTTCAGTTTTCTGCAGTTGGTTTGAAATGTTTAAATTAAACATGGGTTGTTCTTGAGGAAAAAAAATGAGAGAATTTCCTTCTTCATGTTGCAAACATTTGAGGCTTTGTAAGTGTGACAGAAATACTTACTTCTAATATTTTTAAAGATCTATCTAACAATTATTTTGCTTTAATCATGATCATACAAAACTCCGCCTATTTAGTTGGTAAATTCTATTTCTATAAAATGAAGAGAAATCATTGCTGAATTATTTAGGCCTTAGTATCATTTCTTGCAATCAAGAATAATAATTAGATTGTAATAAGTTTGGCTTTTTTCATTTTTTTTATCATTCTTAGAGTAATTAGCATTATGCTATAAATGAATTGTTGAAATGATTAACATAAACTGTTGTATGCATTTAAGTGAAGAATGTTAATTTCTGTTTTATCATCTAATCTCCTCGTGCCTACAAAAAGAATTTTCATTAAATTGATAAGGGAAATAACTCTACTGAACCATTAGAATCAGCCTTTGAATTTTTTTTTTCATATTTTCTATTTTTGAACTACTCATTTTTTTTTTTTTTTTTTTTTTTTAAAGTTGTTTTGATAGTCTTACTAGTATCAGTAAATCCTTTGTTAATCTTATACTAAATAAAGCAGAAGAATGAGCATAAATAGTACATTTTTTTTTCGTTAAATATGCAAATACCCAAGATATAATTCTCTTCTCTTTAATGGATAATCACATCAGTATGGCTTATTTCTTTTTTCTAATATTTTGCCTACCTTTTATGGGAAGCTTCATAAGTCTATCCCAATTTTTCTTTTTCTCTCAGCAAAATATTGAATATTAGAAAAAAATAATATGAAAGGTATTAATTATTTAATTACCCCCCAAAATGTCTTTAAAAATTACTCTTTGATGCTTATAATTCCTTTAAAGGATATTGTAAAGCTATTATTGTCAGTTCATTAGTCAGCTTTTTTTTCCATTAAGTTGTATTCTGGTTAATTTGGTATCCTTTTAAAACTGTTTACTTTGTTGTTATTTAAAGCTTCTTTATGTACAGCAGATTTGATGAAACGTTCATTCCTGTAGACTCCTTGTGGAGCAATGGGATACTTCGTGGTTTCAGTAAGGAGTAGGTTATTCACAGGGTGATATTGCTAGCCCCATGCCCAAGCTGTAGCCTTCTCTGTTTGAGTACTCTTCTCACAGATGGACTGGTTTACAGAGCTAAAGGGCTCCAAATGCCCTGCTAGTTATCCATAGCTTGGGGGAGAAGTGGATTGATGCCTTTCCCAAGGATATTTGTGCAGAGTGAATGCAAGCAGCTTTGGCTGAAACTCTTACTCTGTATGCCAATTCCAATTCCATGCTGGTAACTGTTGGGCCACTCTGCACTCCAACTGATTATTAGATGCTGCTGTTCTGAGTTTAAAATCAAAGTTTGATTCTATTCCTAATTCCAATAATATACTCTGAGACAAATCATCTGGTATTCCTCTGTGGAAATTAGTTATAGATTAAGCATGTGATTACCTTTTTTATTTTTATTTTTTCATTATTTTTTTTTCAGCTAAAACATTCAATTTTCATGTATTTATGTAGATAGTGATTTAATTGTCGAGATAGTAGATACTAGCTTCCTTTGTATAGATCCTGAGTATTGCATGTTTACAGCTGTGGCATGTTGGTTACTTAGCTCTCTAAGGTTATGCTACATTAACTTTTGTTTGTTGTTGTTAAACCATTTCAGATTTGAAGTCTTTCCAAAAAAAAATTATTTCCAACTTTGAAAAAATATTGGATAATGAACTTTTTGTGCTCTTGTGAATATGAACAAACTTTGACTTGATGGATGGTTCTGTATTAATGAATTATACAAATGCCTGCTAAAAAAAAATGTTCATTTGAATTTAGGGTAATTTCTCCGATTATACCCTAAATTAATTTTGATTATTTTTGATAACATGAAACGTGTATTTGATACATATTCACAAAGCAGTAGTTCAATATGTCATTTATGTGCTGTTAAAGTACTACTCCTGTGATTACTTTTTCAAAGTTTAAATCAATTTTTCCTTCTAGAACAGAACATAAGTCTGAAAGATTTAAAAACTGTTATTTACAATACTGTATATCTGCCTTTTTTTCTAGTACTTAGTTCTAATCATGTCTCTATGTATGTTCTCTTCTTTATTGAGCTTTGTGTAAGTCTTTATAATTTGTTTTATTCTATGAACTGAAGTAAACATTTCATTGTTACTGAGTGAAAATTTTATCTTCATATCGAATCCCTATGTATTGTGAGTTTGAGCTTTTAAGATTTTCTAATCGCTCTTACCTCATTACTGTTCCGAGAAGGTATCTTAGCTTAGTTATCCTAGGTAATTAGTGTTTCCTTTTTTTTTTTTTTTTTTTCTTGTATAAAATTGGCCTTGGTATTCATTTATATACCTCAGTCAATGAATTTGGAGAAGTATATGTATTTGGTGACTTCTATCCACAGAAATATCTCCAAAAGTACTGGATGGATTTCAATGAAAGTTTGTGAAGGGTAGGTAATGAAATGAGGGGAAAAAAAATTTTAAAAATTTTCCCTTTCGTCCCCCCCCCCTTCATATTTATACACTCATAACTGCCCACACGATATGTCCAAAAGTCCCCAATGAATTACAATGACATTTTGTCTGGGTGTGGACAATAGGCTACAGAAGAACAGATTGAATACGTGCACAATCACCCCCCCCCCCTGTAGTTATATGTCCAAACCACATGAAATTACCAAAATTGGAAAGGTGAGTAACAGGGTAAGGAAGAGGTATTTTTCTTGATTGGGAAATGTCTTCTCCCCCCCCCCCCCGCTATATATTGGTCTACATTCACGTCTGCCCACTCTATATCTCCAAAAGTTCTCAATGAATTTCAATGAGATTTTGTGAAATGGTGGACAGTAGGCCATGGAAGAACAGATTACATTTTGGAGCGATTCCATGCCCAATTACCCCCACTGACAATGGTGTTGGCACAGGTATGCACTCTCTGAGTGCTTTCTAATTAATGTTATTTTGTATCAAAAGTTTATGCATCAACTTGAAAAAAAAAAAAATAAAACACCAAATCGGTATAAAATGTCAAATATCCGTATTTTAATGTCTGTCTTTATTTTTGTAATTACTTCTACGTATTTTTATGTAAGTTTTATTCCTTTCAACATTTCTGCAATCCAATGAATACATGTTTGTTGTGGATAGCTCTAAATTATGTTGTTATCTTTAGTCTAATAATATGAAGTTGGCATGAGTTTTCCCTTTTTGAACTCATAAACATTTCTAATGAACAAATAGTACAGGAAAAATTCTGAATGTTTCTTATAGGAGGACATAGAGGTGTATAAAATACTCTCTACATTGTTTTTGTATTACCCTTAATATCCTAGTAGTAAATGTACGCAGAAATGGCATTAGAGTATCTAGATGTATAAAACAATTTTTTTTTTACACTCACTCTTCTTTGCATTGCAGTTGGTACTTTTATTGCCAAGCTTTAAATAAGTAGAAAGTTATATAAACAGTCATTCGCATATTTACGCATGTGAATATATCAAAGGATTCGGGTACTTGAATGTTCCCATTCATTATTCAAATTTACTTAGGGATTTCGTGAAAAAAAAAAAAGAATTGTGGACTAAAAATAGAAAAGTTGCTCATACATGTAATGTATATATTCATGTATGAATGAGTGAAGCCTTAATGAGTGGAAAGGTGTATCTCAGAAAGTTATTGGAGCTGAGAGCTATATACTTGGGAGGAGAGGTAAATATTAGTTGGTATGGAAGGACTTTTATTCTGTTGCAATTATATTAATAGCTACCCATCTGATAAAAGATGCGTAGCTTTTCAGAAATATCATCCGTTCGCCCCTCACCCCCCAAAAGTTGTTATTAAACAAGGGGAAAAAATATACTATTTCACTCACATGCATATGTTGGTCGTGTATGTCTTTTTTTTATTTTTAGTTTCACTTACTCAACACTTCCCCAGATAGAGGGGCCCCCTCCTCTGGTCCCCCGCTACTTTCAGACAATATCGCATCTTTCTTTTCTTCCTCATCATTTGTTGTTGTTGTTGTTGTGTAAGACGACTTATTCTAAGGCTTGCCTTGAATCAGAAATGGTGTATTTCATTCGACTGAAACTAAATGCAGTCAGACTGTGTACTTGAAAGAAAAAAAGTGGATTCTTACCATGAACCTTGCTGCTGCTACTTACAGTGCTGTTCTTTTCAGCTTAGGTAAGGAATGAAATTACTAATATATATAAAAATTTAATTTTTGTTGCTTTCGTTTACGTCTACGAGCAACTTCTCTTCACCCAAATAGCTAGCATTGTCCCCTCCCCCTCTATGTAAGAAAACAATTGTTCTAGGTTCACAAAAGGTAACCTGCACTAGTCTATTTTAACCCTTTACTGTGTATAATGTGCTGTGTGTGTTTTTTTGTCTCTTTATTGGTATTTGGAATTGGGTGTTTATGCTTGTATTCATACGTATGGTTGATAGAAAGAAGCTGAAATATTAATTCTATGTACGATTGTGGATCAATAAGTCCGTAGCCTGGAATTTTTACCAGAAAATATTTACTGTTATCGTTTGATCTGTGTGAATAATATTTACCATTTAAATAAGTGCGTTGACAAGGAAGGAGATAGTAGTTTAAAATGATTTTTTTTTAATCGTTAGGCTACTGACTTATTCATATACATACACGAATACTTTAAGGATAATTCGATATGGTTGAGTTGTAAACTAAAATTATATTTTTGGTGCCGGTCTTGAAAATAAATCTGAAAGTTATTACCATCAATTACTTATTTATTTATCAAAAACCGTAAGTTTCTTGGCTAAATTCTTTGAGTTGACGTAAGCGTATT
The DNA here is from genome assembly GCA_963457665.1 of Thysanoteuthis rhombus. NCBI lineage: Eukaryota > Metazoa > Mollusca > Cephalopoda > Oegopsida > Thysanoteuthidae > Thysanoteuthis > Thysanoteuthis major. The sequence continues at coordinate 11,188,175 of OY735234.1, read as the reverse complement.
GGAACTTTTTGGTTCAGGGGAGTAGAGGGTTTGTCCGAAAATTCAGTGTTTAGCCCGAATTAATTTGTCAGAGCAGTTGCCCCCTTACACCTGGCTTGTAAGTCTATGGTTGTTGAAGAATTATAACTTGGGTAGTTGTGATACTTTTTTAAATTATAATGAAAATTGGTGAACGGTGAACAAAATCATAGCTAAGCCCCTGGTCCTTTCTGCCAATATGTATATAGTCTCACTTATAAAAAATGTAACCAGCATATTTGCTATGATTCCTTAATCGCTAAATCTTAGTTGTTTTTAAAAATCTCCATTTATAGCAGCTGTAAATGACTTATACTTGCTAAAGGTGTTCTACTATGAGTTGGTATTAGAGTTGATTTTAGTTCATTTAGGTATTTCACCTGAAATATATTTATACAGGTGTAAAATTCCAACTATTCATTTGGCACACGCACTCGTATACATACAGACATGCACACACATGTACGCATACATACGAAAATACAAGCGCACACGAACACACACGCGTACATACGCGTGCACGGGTGCACACACGTACATACTCGCGCACGGGTACATAAGCCTACATACGCGCCCACCGGTTCACACGCGTACATACGCGTACACGGGTGTACACGCGTAGATACGCACACACACGAACATACGCGTAGATACGCACACACATGAACACACTCGCGTAGATACGCACGCACACAGGCGCACACTTGTACATACGGGCACATACGCGCACACACTTGTGCACACGGGTGCCCATACTCGCACACACTTGTGCACACACTCGCACACACTCAAGGAGACACGCATGAACACATGTTAGTGTGAAAGTACATGAGAATTCATCTGTCTTTGAGTTAATGAAAAGGACAGTCTGGTTAGCTCTGTCTATGTGAAATTATTTCAGTCTGATTCACTGTTTATGTAACAAAATTATTAGGAAGTAATTATAAAGAAAATATTTGCCTGGTATTCCTAAGAATGTTCTCAATTTGAGGAATTGCAGGTCTCTAATATTTATCCAAGAATTTGTTCTTCAAACATGTAGCATTATGGAAGATACTTTTTTTATTTTTTATTTATGTGTTGAATTCCCAAACAAATTCTGTGGTTGACTCATCAAAATGATGGGTGTAAACTGTTATGTAAAATCCACATTCTCCTACTGTGGTATGAATTCACTACCAACTGATTGCTAGGAGGCTATCCTACTGGTTAAGCTATATTGACAAGTCTTCGATATTAATGTAAATTTATCAGACAGATACACACCAACTTATTTCATTTTGATAAATAAATACATGTATACTAGAGAAATATATTTTTACAATTTTTTTTGTTCGTTGCATGTACAGTACAATGGTTAGAGTAATCATCTTCAGTCCGTGTAGAAGATTGAGTGGAATTTGACCCTGCAGCAGCCAGACCTGTTTTTGATATTTTCTTTCTAATGAAATATTTATTTTTTTCCTTAATATTAAGTCTTTGCTACTGGTAGTGTCCGCTTTCCACATTTATATTTATTACTTGCTTTTATATATTGAATGTGTAATGAGTTGAATTAATTATCCGTTGTGATTATGCTTTTATTTCTTTCCCAGTGAGGGGCATTTTTAAAAGAATATTTAAATCCAAAGCGAAATATGCATAATTATTTTATCATTTCTGGATTATACTCAAATAAAGTTTTTCTACTTGAAAAATCTATTCTTAAAAGAATTGTAACCACACTCACACACTGTATAAAATTAAACTTTCTTCTAAGGTCTTTTCCTTAAGTTACAGTAAACATTTTCATTTATAGCTGATCTATTGAGTTCGGTTTTCATCTATAATCAACCAGTTGTGTTTGTGTATGATGAAAAAATATACGCTTGCGATCACAGTCAATAACTGAACAATTGTAGCATTAAAATTCATGTTAGGGGGAAAAAAAAGAAGAAAATACCATTGAAGAATAAGTATGGTCAAAATGAATTCTATTTATGACATCTCTGGCATTTTTCACAGGGGAAACTTTTAAAATAGGGTAAACAAAAAAGATATCTATAAACCTTTAGGTTATAGATGTTATTAATAAATCCATGAAAGTAAGGCCCCCAAAAGTGTTGTTTCCCCCCCCCCCCCCCAAAAATAAAAACTTTTCTAGAAGAGGTCTAGTAGTGTGCTGATGTCGATCTTTAAGTCTGTAGACAAAATGGCATGGCCAGGAGTGCTGGAACATACAAACACAGTCAGAAAAAGTGATATGATGCTTTGCTACCTTTTGGTAGCAACAGTTATTCAATATAAAAACTAATCAATGTATGATTGATTTTCCTTCAAAATCAAGAGTTCCTGAAAAGTGAATTGAATTGAAGATCAAGCAAATGGATCTTTTACTTTTCCTAATTATTTAGTACTACTTTAAATCATTACTCATTCTGTGATGTAAACTACATTGAGCTAGTTCAACTAATGTTGGTTAAAAATCTGATATTATTTTGAAGGTTAGGTTGGGTTGTTCATTTAATTTCCACTTTTCTTGGCTCCAAAAAGTCAACACCTATTTTTCTTGTTGGAATAATTTCCTATTCGTTTATTTTTGTAAACAGTCATCATATATCAAATTTCTCTTGTCTAGAATTTAGTGGAACAATATAATCAACTTAGGTGCAGTATAAAAATGAGGAAGAAATAAGTTTGTTTTACTGATGTATGCAACCCCCATGGACAACAGGCGTAATCACCCTAATCACCTACCTCATCTATTTGTTTGTATTATTTTTTTTAAATCTATTTCCTTATCTTCGTTCTTATCTTTTTCTTCCTTTGGGCTGACGTAATTGGTAACCTCTTCTTGCAACTGACCTGTTGTTTTTGTTTATTTAGTATCTTTTTAAAACTTGGTACCATGTGGTTGGTCTGATGCTGGCAAGTTTCTAAAGAAGTTTAGTGGTAGATATCTTTTTGCTCTCAACTTGTGTTAACGTCTTCTTATCCAGAAATGTGGTAAGCCTAATTTCTTTTATATTAGTGTAACTAAGATATACAGAAAAAAAATCAAGTTATCAAGAATAGTTGTTATTGCTTTCATTTTAGAAATTGTTTTTTTTTTGGGGGGGGTTTTTTTCCACAAGTTCCCAAAAAGTTTATTTTGAACAAAATTTTTGTGCAGTACTTACAGCTCAGTGATTTTTCTGATTTAATTTGTACATATTTTTAGATGTTCACACACACACACTCATGCGCGCATCTGTCCTCAGTTAACTGACTTCATTTCTTTCTTTATTTTTCCTTAATCAATTCTCGTGATTGAAAAAAAAATATCCCTAGTTCCCTTTGCAGAAGCATACACTTAGTTCTTTGATGACAAAGAGAAAATAATCATTTATTCTTTAATCAATTCTCGTGATAGATATAAAATTACATCAACAGCATTTACAAGCATTCGATTATTGATTAAAGTTTTTTTTTTTTTAGATATAATTTATAGTTCGCTTTCTAGCAGTCTGCTTATCTACGGTTTCTCTTTCAGTGGTCCTTGCTTATCCATGGTTTACCCTTCAGAGTCCCTCCCCCTTATTTGCAGATCCCCTTTCAATTACCCCCCCCTCTACAGTTTCCCTTTCAGTGCTACCTGGCCACATTATTAGAACTCCATTCTTGTTGAAATGGTTTTCACTCTTTTTCTTTCCTCTACAACTAGTATGATTATTAAAAAAAAAACATTAAGTAAAGATTAAGGTTAATTTTTACTTTGTGTTTTTTTTTTTTGTTGAAAGTAGACAAATTCTGAAAGTATTGGCACCCCCGTGATAAGGAGGTGTGGAAAATCCTGGGTAATGTCTGTCCAATGATGGACGTTAAAAGACTGTGTATCAATATTTTCAAATTTTGTTTATGTTCGAGTACTGTTTATGCATTATAGCCTGACAGTTGTTTGCGGAACTTGTATCTGAAATTTTCATCGTATAATGTTCAAGGTTTTTAATGTTCACCACTGAAAAGTGCCTGAACAAGGAAGGGGATTGTTGAAAAATAGATATTTGTGTAAAATGAATGATTTATTTCATCATTAGACTACAAACTTATTGATGCACCTGTGTAGTCACACAGAACTTGTAAAGTACAAAATGTTGGTTCTTTAAACATTGGGAAACATGGTTGATATCTTTCTCCTGCTAAGATCAGTGTAACAAACACATCTTTCTTGAATTCCACTTATCTTATCAAATCCACTAGGTGCTAAGACTATTCCTTTTGTACTCTAATTTTTATACAAATTATTGGAGAATTCAAAATGCATTACTGAATTTCTTCCATTCATTTATGGTAGAATAATCTACTTATATATTGATATTGTGCTCTACATTGATTGAAATATTTATTAGATATTCATGTAATAGTTTATTTACAACATAATCCTGTTCTCTTTGTTATCCTTTCTTTACTCAAGTTTATTTCTAAGTTAAACAATCATAGCCTGGAAAGGTGGCAGAAGGTTCTTTTTTTTTTCTTTTCTTTTTTCTTTTTTTTCTTTTTTTCTTTTTTTTCTTTTTTTCTTTTTTCTTTTTTTTCTTTTTTCTGTTTTTCTTTTTTCCTTCTTTTCCTTTTTTTTTTTCTTTTTTCTTTTTTCTTTTTTCTTTCTTCTTTTTTACATGGATGTGTGTTCCACTGCTCCTGGCCATACCTTTTGTCTACAGACTCGGAAATTGGCATCTGTACTCTTCTAAAAATATCTTTATTTTAAAAAAAAAATTTGTGGGGGAGGAAAAAAAGCTTCTTGGGGGCCTCATTTTGAGGGGTTTATTCTGATGATTTTATTAATAACATTTAGATTTGCCTGAATCTAGATGTTTCTTAACTTTATTTTAGATGTTTTCCAGTGGTAAATGCCAGTGATGTCATAAATAGTATTTATTCTGACAATATTTATTCTTCGATTGTATTATTTATTTATTTTTTTTTTTTACATTACTTCAATTTCCGATGCTACGGCTATCCAGTTATTGACTGTATTGACGAGTTTTATTTATATATAGAAATGTGAAAAGAAAAAAAATGCACAGATCAGTTTGCCAAAGGATAATAAATCTAGAGGAAGGCCATGTGCACAAAAAAGACAAAGTATAAATATTGGAAATAGCTTTCTTATGTTCGTAATTTAGAATGTCGTTGGTGTTATTTTTATTTATCTATTCATTTATTTTATTTTAATGTTCAATTTCTTCTGTTTCGGCAGGAGGGCTTTTGTAAATGAATAATTATTTCTAAATAGTGATATGGTATATGCATTAGGAAACAATAATTTTTGTTTATTCTACTATGAATGTTTTTTTTTTTTAAATTTTGTGGGCTTTTTGAGGGGTTTATTCTTATGGATTTATTTATAACATCTAGATTTGCCTGAATTTAGTTTCTTTACTTTATTTTAGATGTTTTAAATGCCAATAATGTCATGAAAAGAATTTATCCTTGTATTTGTTTTACAAATTCTGATGCTACATTTATTCAATTATTGACTGTGATGACTAGTTTTATTTATTAGAAATGTAAAGAAAACGTGGATAGGTCAGTTTATCAAATGTTTGTAATTTGGATTCTTTTTTTTCTCTTTATTTTTTTATTATTTCTTCTGTTTCAGCATGGATCATTTGTAAATGTATAATTATTTCTAATTAACTAGATGGTACAATATACATTTAGAAACAATTATTCTTGTTTATTTTACCCTGAATTAGCATATTTTGACTAGTTTTACTTGAGTATTATGTGTTATCAATTCCTAATTTTACACATTCTTCTAATTCAAATAGGCAAAAAATGAAGCCATCACAAAATATTTACATATTCACTTTGTGATTCCTCCTTTTCTAATTTTTTGTCTAGTTCTTAGATAAGCTTTGCAAATATCAGATTGTTTTCAAGCAGTACTCGGTACTGAATTTCTTGAAATGTAGGATGTACATATTTTTGTTTGATTTTAAGAGTTAATTTTATAGGTGGTTTCATTTCAAGTAATGTCTCCTCAGTAGTATCTCAAGGGCCTGATTTTTGGCTAATTTGATGTCATCTGAGATAGATTAGTTTTAGCAGAGTTTTGGAAAGATCAGGCTGTTAACATATTTCAGTGCCAGTAGATAGTGCTGCATTGTTGTGAAATATATACATAGTGTACTTTTATATTGTGTGTATGTGTGTGTGTGCACTTACCTGCTCTATTCCTCATGTAATTAACTGAAACACTGAATTTTTAAATTTCATCCATTTAGCTATTTGAGAAGCTATTGAAAAATATATGCTTATGTCCTGAAATCTTAGCTAATAACTTTTTCTTATCTTTGAGAGTTTAGTGCAGATGGGAAATCACTCCTTAATGCCTTCGATAAGACTTGATTTCATGAATTTATGGGAAGGTTGGAAATTATACATACATTTACTGAATTTGATAATACAGTGTGTTCTTACTATCTTGTTATGGTGTCTTGGTTTCTAAATTGTTTAGGAACATAAATCGATCATGTTGAATTGAATAAAAGAATTACTGGAAATTGATTTTTAAGATAGTACAAAATTGATATTCAAAAGATTAAATTTGTACTGAATATTTGAATGAGAATCAATCTTAAGTTAATTTTCATAACTATCTTGCTACTGAATTTACCTTTCATCTACAATGTCTAAATATGACATGCATATCTGATAACCATCTTTAAAGAGATTGTTCCCTTTTCTTTAACATATTCTTTTGGTATTCAATAGATATCTTCGTTATAACTGCTGCAAGAAAATGGTTGTATAGAAAAAGATATTTGAGATCAGAGCATGAAATATTAGTATCCATGTAGATAGCCGTGCCACCTGCCTTAGGAGAGTATCCAATTTTCATTTGTATGTTTTTAAAATCTTTAATCAGGTTGATTTCACCAGCTTGTTAATTTGTAAATCTGGCTGTGAGAGTGATATTTTCCAGCTACTAGCTTTGAATGCTTGTGAACTAAGATAGCTATGTGAATCCGCATAGCATCTACATTTTGAAGATTGTGATGTAAGCCACCCTGGGAATTCTGCTTCCAGTTGCAGGAATGTAATATTCTCATAAACTCTTCTCCTTTTGAAGAATCCTCTTTTCTGCTTATCTGAAAACTGAAGAACTCAGACTTTTTGTGAGAATTGGTAATTATTTCTTCTTGGATGTCATTGTTGGCTTGTAGCCAAAACAATGATTCTCCACAGGCACACCTTCAGCGGTGTAACTTAATCAAGTTTATCTAATCCTTTGGTCGGTTTGAGGTTGGGATGGGGTAAGAAAATAATTTCCTGAACTTGTTTTAATATAACTTCACCATTTTCAAAGAAGCTACAGGTAGATACATTTCAATGCATTTTTCTTCAAATATCTGTGAAAGATTTGTCTGAATGATTTATGAATGTTTCAAGTACCATCAACTTGTTTATATCATGTCTATCGAATTGAATTGTGCATCCTCCGAATATTTAGTTTGATTTTCTTCAGTAATTTTAAAATCGTTCTGAATTCTTCTTTAAATACTCTGATCAGTTTATTCGTTTATTTTTGATTATAGCAATAAAAAATATTCAATTAAAAGTATGCAACTAATTTTTGTTGAAATACTTTATATCTAGCCTAGTTACTTTTCTGATCTGAAAAAAATGAATTTCATGTATTGAATGCTTATTATATACATCAAGTCATGGGGAAACAACTTTTTGTCAGCTATTGAATGATTATCGTTACTATTCTTTGTTTTTCATTTTAATTCTCTTTTCAAAACTTGATACCTTCTGATAGGACTGGCATGAAATGCAGTATAGATATTCATCTCTAATCTATAAGTGTAAAATTTTAAACAATTCCACCCGAGAGATTCTGTAGCTTCCAAATCATAACATTGATATACCTTCAACCATAGGCTGTAGCAAATAACAATTATAGCCATCAATATTCCATTTGATACAATTGATAGGAATGTATCTTGCTGCATTCTTGTGAGCTTGTGATGTTTGTATAGTAGATTCTTTCATCAATGACAAAATAATTGTCAAGATAACTAGCTTATTCTGTGACTATGAGAGGGTTTTGAGTGCTCATATCTTCCCAAAATAACTTCAGTGGCAGAACTCATCAGTAATGTATACTGAATTGTAACTTCTCTTGATAAAGCCCATTGTTTTTTTTTTCTACCCAAGGATCACACCTCTAATATCTATGTGAAAAGATGATGGTTATTATATATAATTAGTGATCTTGAGTGGTGTCCTAATATCATACATTTCAAAGGAATCAGTTTTCTGTATATAGTAATCACGCTAACTTACATGAAACCTGATGTAAGTGAATCAGCTGATCTTTTTTTTTTTTTTTTTGTCTTTTATACCTGTCTTTAAATATGATTGCTTAGGTTTAATTATTTTCTAAATTGGAATTGAAATACTTGCAAGGTTATGGAATGAACCAGAATCAATGGAGTTCTTCCTCTCAGGAACAGGAATTTAATTATGATCTGGCAATTAGTTTCAAGATATAGTCATGAATTTCAAGAAAAATGGGGAAATTTACCTTGTAAGATACCCACACTTGTTGCTAATCTTAGCTTTGTCTGGTATAAGGCCAGAATATTGGAGCACCAAGTGAGAATCAAATTCACTAGCAATGGGTTGCAATACCAACTTGCAAATTAATACTCTACATGATTTAATCTATATTGTTTCATGAAGATGCTCTAGCGAATTATTGATATAAGATTTTCTGGCCAGTAGAAATATCAAGAATATATAAAGTTAATTTGGAAGTCTTGAGGAAGAGGGAAATTTTCCCGAAAGGGTGAAAACATTAATATCTCTTGTATGAGACTTTTTCTGGAAGTTTTGGACTGTCTACTCCTCCAAAGAAATTGTTATTCATGATATCTCACTCTAATCTTTGAAATTTTTCTCACTGTTAGTAACATATTACATGAGGAATGACTGATCAAGGTGTTGTGAACTTTATCTGATAACTTCTTTTCTAACTTCTCTTCTCTTCACTTCACCAAATTTTTACTTATGTTTAGTCTATTTTTTCTTCTCTGAATGATTATCTACAGTTTTTTTCCCTATTTATATGTTGGGCCATGTGCTGGTAGCTCATTGGACAAAAATACCTAGATCTCACAAATTATAAACTGAATTCCCTGGAGACAATGTTCTAATTGCTTTCTAATTTATTTGTATTTGTAATTATCTTATTTACATCACTAATTGTCTTTTAATTCATTTACATCTGATACAAGTAAAAAGACCGTCTGACAACGAAGGTTTCTGACTATTTGTATATCTACATTCTTGAATTCATTGCCTTATTTATTCACATATTGATCAAATTTCAGGTATTAAAAGCTTTCAGTGATATTCAGATTATTCAAAGAGTTCCTTGGAAAATTGAACTCAGTCTCATTGTTTGGGTTATTAACATGGCATTTCAGACAATCTATTCTACGACATTCTCCAGGTGTACTATCTGAATGTGACGGTGGTGAACAGATTTTTTCAAAAATAGCAAAGCTATGAGTCTGAATTCGGGTGATATTTTTTTTCTTCCTTTGTTAGGTCTAGATTTCCATATCTTGTCCTCATTCAGTAGTGGAAGCCTTGTCGGTTTGACTCAAACCCTCAGTCGACATGTTGAGCAAACAACAAGGAGTCTGAAAAACTCTCTCAATGTTGATGAGACACCTCAAAACTAGAGGCAATATATTCGGATAAATTGAAGTTTTAAATGATGAAACCAAGATTTTTCTTTATAAGTCTATGAAAGACTTGACTTTGAAATTATGTAAGTTTTGCATATCAAATCTTGCTGCTTTTACCTTTCAAACTTATTAGTTGTTCAGGCAAGTAAGTTAGTTACTTGCTAATTCAGGATAGATTTCAATCCAGAGGAATGGAGAAGTCTGTAAATTTTGAAATACTTGAAGTCAATTTGATACATGCTGTAATATTTCTTATAGAATTATTGCTAATGGTAATTATACTTTTTCTTTCCTCCCACAGTATGAGCCAGATGTTCAGGAAGAAACAGAAGAAACCAGAAATCTCAAACCCACAGAACTTTGAGCATCGTGTTCACACGGGCTTTGATCGTGAGCAGGGCACCTATGTGGGTTTACCACCACAATGGCAGGGCATCATTGGACCAGGTGAACGTCGTCGCCCAATCGTAGACCCTGCACACATTACGCCTACAGATGTGGGTATCTACAAGGTAAATATCTCCACTTTTCTTGATATTCCTGAATATATCTTGGAGCTAATTGCCAGATCATTATTCAATTCCTGCTCCTAAGAGGAAGAATGTCATTGATTCTGGTTTATTCCATGACTTTGCTTGTATTTTAATTTCAATTTATGAAATAATAAAACCAAAAGAAAGAGTTTTGGATCATATCCTCTGCTATCACTAAAATTCAGTGTTCCAAAAATTTGAATTCTTTCGAAAAAAAAAGACCTGAAAAATATTGGGATAAACAGGAGATTCTATACAACTATCGGTCCACAACAAATATTTGTAAGTCATGTGAAAATTTGAAATGATTGCTGAAGAGGATTTTCCAGAAAATATCACTCAGCAAAATTCAGTTTAATGTGAATAGACCCGAGATCTTTGTCATCTATGTATTAATTTTCCTAAGTTTTGGGTTACTAGGGATCCACTAAAAGAAAATCTAAAATCATTTAATTCCCATCAGTCACATATGTTTGTTTTATCTAAGATCGTTTCCAACCTAGACTTATGTATGCAATCAATATTGGAGTGATCTGAAGTGCGTTTTGGGTTTTTTGTTTGTTTTTAAATCTAATTTATATCTTAGACAATTTGAATTATATATATGTACTATATCTTACAAGAGCTGGGAAAATCCTGGTAATTTAAATTGAAAATTATAAAGACTTCTCATTTAAAAAAAAAACAAAAAAAACTTTCCTCCTCCTTATTCTTATCATTGAAGAGTTCCACAACAGTTCAGGTAACACTTGGTAGTATTATATTCAGAATGGGAAGTTCGAAACCACTCTTTTGAAATATGTAAGCAATTGAAGATCTGAAATTCTGCTATTTCTAAGATCTGTAATTGATATGCAGCTGAAAAAAAAATTGGCAATACAGAAACATTTAAGGGCAATTTGCAAAGGTGAGAGAGCTTACGAAAGGAAGATTAAAAAGAGAAGTATCCATTAATCCATTCCTCACCTGCAAACAAACTCCATGGTTAGCTTTCTCTCTTGTGAACCATTTCATGTGATATGGCGGATCATGTTCTGAAAAAAGGATTTTAGCCTGAAAGCTTGTAGGATTTGGAGAAATCATTGATTAAAAACAGTTTGTTCAAACACAAGAAATTCTGTGACAGAACAAACTATTGAAGTATTCAGCTGTGTAGGATTGATCAACAATAATGTGGTCTGATGAATCCAATTTTTATCTTTATGAATTATCTAGTTGGCATGTATGAAGACCACAAGGATCAGACCCGATCAATCAATTGTTTACCTAACAAACAATCGCCTCATGATCAAGGATGATTGTATTTTCTGCCACCAAAAGTGACTAGGAATTCAGTGAGTTACCTGGCTGTCTTAGTCATATCTACTACCATTCATGCAGATAAGAAACAGCATAATTTTTGTTCAGGATGGTATTCTATGCCATACTGTTGGATATGTGAAAAAAGAACGGATTCGTGATCATGATGTTGAGCTCTTAGAATGGCTACCAAACTCAGTGGATGTCAATCTGGTAGACTTTAAAGATTGCACTAATGAAAATCACTACCATCGATATACAAAATCCGTGGTAGAGATCAGGGCTCAAGGAAGAGGCCAAGTGGTGAATGCCACTTATCGGAACGTGGCTTCATTCCTTGGAAAGAGAAGAAAGCGAGAAGGAAAGAAGGGGGGGAAAGCTGAAAAAAAAAACCCCAAAAAAACTACTTGATATCAGGGTTGTTTGATTTGAATGAAAACTTATTTTTCATAAAAGCATAAATTTTTATTGGCTTTATTTGGAAAGAATCAACCAGATAAAGTTCCAAAATGGATAATTTGGCAACCAAGTGTTATATTTCTTCTGAATCTCTCTAGCTATATGTCTCCCCCATGAGGGCAGATCTTTCTGATTCTGCTGTCTATTATGGAAGATATTTTGCATCAGTTAATTCTTCTTAATTAATTCATCCTTGCGATGTTGCCTGTCTGCCTCTTCCACTGAACCATTTTTTACTATTTGCACTACATGACCCAGAGATTAAACTTCACTATGACAGACACCTGATGAATGTCAAAGGGTACAACGACCAGAATGAGGTCACAAGTCTAAATAAATCTGTGAATAATGATAATCATAATAATAATAATAATAATCATTATTATTATAATGATATTAATAATAATAATAATAATAATAGTATTAATAATAATAATAATAATAATAATAGTAATAATAATGGTAATAATAATGATAATAGTAATAATAGTAATATTAATAATAATAGTGATAATAGTAATAGTAATAATAGTAATAGTAATAGTAACAATAGTAATAGTAACAATAGTAATAGTAGTGATAGTAACAATAGTAATAGTAGTAATAATAATAATAGTAATAATGATAGTAGTAGTAATAGTAATAATAGTAGTAGTAATAGTAATAATAGTAGTAGTAATAGTAATAATAGTAGTAGTAATAGTAATAGTAATAGTAGTAGTAATAGTAGTGATAGTAATAATAATAGTAGTAGTGATAGTAATAATAATAGTAGTAGTGATAGTAATAATAGTAGTAGTGATAGTAATAATAGTAGTAGTGATAGTAATAATAATAGTAGTGATAGTAATAATAATAGTAGTGATAGTAATAATAGTAGTAGTGATAGTAATAATAGTAGTAGTGATAGTAATAATAGTAGTAGTGATAGTAATAATAATAGTAGTGATAGTAAAAATAATAGTAGTAGTGATAGTAATAGTAGTAGTGATAGTAATAATAGTAGTAGTGATAGTAGTAATAATAGTAGTAGTGATAGTAGTAATAATAGTAGTAGTGATAGTAGTAATAATAGTAGTAGTGATAGTAGTAATAATAGTAGTAGTGATAGTAGTAATAATAGTAGTAGTGATAGTAGTAATAATAGTAGTAGTGATAGTAGTAATAATAGTAGTAGTGATAGTAGTAATAATAGTAGTAGTGATAGTAGTAATAATAGTAGTAGTGATAGTAGTAATAATAGTAGTAGTGATAGTAGTAATAATAGTAGTAGTGATAGTAGTAATAATAGTAGTAGTGATAGTAGTAATAATAGTAGTAGTGATAGTAGTAATAATAGTAGTGATAGTAGTAATAATAGTAGTAGTGATAGTAATAATAGTAGTAGTGATAGTAATAATAGTAGTAGTGATAGTAGTAATAGTAGTAGTGATAGTAGTAGTAATAGTAGTAGTGATAGTAGTAGTAATAGTAGTAATAATAGTAGTAATAATAGTAGTAGTGATAGTAGTAATAATAGTAGTAGTGATAGTAGTAATAATAGTAGTAGTGATAGTAGTAATAATAGTAGTAGTGATAGTAATAATAATAGTAGTAGTGATAATAGTTGTAATGATAGTAGTAGTAATAATAGTAATTGTGATAATAATAATGACCATAGTAGTAATAGTAATCCAAACAAAAACTCTTTGTATTAGTTTTGAAATAACTGCTTTGGTGAGATTTTTCTTGCCAGTTCATTACTTCAGATAAAATCTAAAGCCTCACCTTGGCCTTTTCAAAGAAAAGGAAAAGGCATTTCTCTCTGATGTTACCAGATGCCACCAGATGAGGATTATTGATTATATAAGTGCATGAGTGGACTGACCACAATGCTTGAGGGATCATGAGAGACTTGTCCAGGTTGTGAGATGTCCAAAGATTTTAAATCATATGCCAACATTGCTACTTTCAAAAAAAGATATAACTACTCACCATACATACATGGTTTAGATCTATTTTTAGGATTTTAACCCCATGTAAGCTTTCAATACATCCCAAATTATTTTTTCAGTGATTGTTTTACCTTGTCAAAAAAAATCATAGCTCTGATTGGCTTCTGTTTTCTTTCTTTTAGACACCAACTTAACATTGCAAAATTATTTGAAAGAGTTTGATGAAAATTTCATGTTTAATTTTTAGAAACAATATTTCAAGAATCTAATCCCTTTTATGTATATTTTTAAAACAATGTTTAAGATGAGAAATAATCTAAAATACCAATCTATCTATAAACATGATAAAATCCCATCATTTTTGATGGATACAATTTTAGTGTAATAATATTGCACTTTTCAAACTGGAAAAGAATTTTGGAAGATATGTCCTTATTACTTCCTTGGTATGCAAACTAATTATCAATCTATTAAAACGAAGATTTTGGAGATACTCTTTATTGATTTAGAATCATTCAGAAATCATAGTTTTTATTTCTTTTTTTTTTTTTTTCAATTTTTTGTAATCTTTCCAAAACTGATATAGTGCATTTAAAGTAACAAATTTGCTTCAAGAAATTTGAATTGACATAAATCTATGCAAATTCTATTTGAAGCTTTTCTCATATTCATCATCTTGAAACAACTTACTCAGTGCTGATGTAGTTATATGAGAATTCTTCCCACATCTTCTAGATTCATACTTATCAAGAATGATGGGCTTGTTTGGTAAATATCTTATCACCGAAGCCCAACAAATTGCCCGCCCAGTAAAGTGGACTACAGCTTCTTCTCTCTTAGTTTGTCTGTGTCTCTCTCTGGACACTCCTGGTCACATTTTGGGGGCTACAACCTTGAAAATTTACAAGAGTTCACCTACAAGGTCCTTCAAAAAATTTCTTACTTCGATTCTTTTCCAAAAAGTGCTTTTTGGGGACTCTATGGTCATTTTGGACCAACAACGCCCAAATCTTGCACTGGTATTTGTTTTAGGTAATTAGTTCTGATACACATGCGGGCTACTATGATTCATTTGTACAAGATATGGATTCTGCTTGTTAATTTTTGCCCTATCATTAATCTTTCCTATTGAAGAGACTAGATGACTAAAGAAAAATGTCCATCTTTGATTACCTGCTCTTTATAAATAGTATTAATTTTCTTTTGGAAGAAAGTTTGGTCAATATGAAGAAAGTTGCTTATTACTACCTAACTTACATACAGGTTGATCTACTGTAAAATCTTTTCAAATGTTATCCCCAAAATGCTTCCTCTCTTTCCATTTTGATTTCTGCTTTTTGGTTCATTCAATTCTCATTTCTCTTCTGTATTACCCTAATATTCTCAAATCTTATTTCATTGCAGACCATTGTACGGGGCAATTCCTCAAATAATATCAATGGTTTTGGACCAGAAGGAAAAAACATTACTGTGGCCCGATCGAATTCACTAAGAAAGGAAAGTCCTCCATCTCAACGAAATGCCCGATATACCCCAGACAGTTACTACCCATCAGTGCCTGAGGAGGAACCAAGTCATTACTACAGTCGTCCGCTATCTGCCCATGGCAACCACCACAGTCTCGACCCTCAACTACATTACATGCAGCAGCAACAGCCACCACATATAAATGGACCCTACAGAGAAAATGACTTTAGAAGTTTACCTCATGAACCTGTTAGCCAGAAAAACTTTATGGACAGTCACAACCGTCCAAGATATTCTGAAACTGATCGTAGGTATAATGATGAACGTTCTCGAGAAGCCCCACCTCCCTATTCAACAGTCTTTGGAGGAGGAGGAGGAGGAGGAGGTCACAACAGTAGACCTAATCGGGAGGATTATCGGTCTCAGATGAATGGAGGAATTATGGTTCCTGTTCTTCCAAAGCACAATAATTTCTCCCCACACCCACTCAATAATGTGAACAGGGTGTTACCGAAACATCAGGGTAGGATGGATTATGACAAGGTTAGTGTTTACGATTTCAAACTATTTTCTCTAATTTTTATTATTATCGGAAATGATGTTTTTTTTTTTTGTTTTTTTTTTTTTTTTTTTTCCCCTCTGGCTTTTTGTACAGTTTTGTTATTTTTGCTGTATGTTGAATATTTTTCTTATTTATTATGGCTTTTTCATCGTCAAATGTTTGGTTGCTTATCCTTTTGTTGTTGTGTGTGTTAGTATAAATGAGTAAAATTTAGTATAAACGAGCAATAAATTGAAGGAAATAGCTTTATGTAGTTAAGTATAAATTTGCAATATAAATATGGTTAAAAAAAAATGAACTTTCCATGTTATGTACGGTGTCACCCATGAATGAACACATCTCTACCACTCTTTAAAAGTTAATTTCCTCCCAAACCAAACATTACAGGATTCTATTATTTCTAGAGGAACATAACGGATATTATCAGATATTATTTATGACCTCTTCAGCATTGTTGCTAAGACTATTTTCCTGTTGGGGATGTATTAATTTTTGGATGGCAGCATATATTTTAGGAGATAGTTCCAATGTTGTAGAGTTTGGTCATGAGTAATTTTGGATAATATCCGTTTTGATTGTGAAAGAATGTTCTACTAGAAAATGATAAAATCCTATGTTTGATTCAGAAGAAAATCAACTTTCTATATAATAAAAAAAAATTTTTTTAAAAAGTGATATGGGAATGTACTCATTTATGGGCGATACTGTATTATAAAATAATCAAAATATATCAATAAGCTTAGTGATAACCTAATATATCCCATATGAACACCTTACCCGATGATTGATCTTGTTCTGTATCTGGTCAGTAATGGTGATTGTTCAAATGTTGTCTTCCTACACTCCAAACCCTTATTATCATTGTAAATATTGTTGAATGACTGTTGAAGACATTCTTTTTTGCCTGTATTATAAGCATATTTACAAAACTTGGGCAGAGCCCATTCCAAAGTGCATGTTCAGAAGGGGTCGCACTTAATGGTGTATGGAGCAGCCTGCCATAATTGTCGTATAAAATGATTTTTTCCTTTGTCATACGGAACTTCAGTTTTGAAGTATTTCGGTTACTTCTCTTTGGTGTTGTCAATTTAGATAACTTAAGAAGTGGAAGGAGATAATTTATAGAAATTATGCAGACCTATGATATGTAATTTATAGAATTTTTTTCATCAAATTTATCAAGAACGGATAAAAGTTTGAAACTCGACACTGTACTGCCTTGTGTGCTAACTAATATACCTGTTGAATTTCAACTTTGTACAATGGCTAGTTATCAAGTAATCACGGTGCATACATACAGGTTTCTCTAATTGTTGTTAGATTTACGCTCTATTTCAATGATTATACACTTATGAACTGATCATTAGTTTTCTTTCGTAGAAGTAACAAAATCTATTATTTATATTGCACGTAATACTAGTAAAATCCAGTAATTGTTAACGCCAACTAGAAAAAGCTGAATTTAACTCTTCAATGTGAAAGAGACTTATATATGCTAAACTCTCAGCCAAAAATATCTTTAAAAAAAAATCATAATCAGTCATTGTTTACTCAAACTATTTGATATTATGTCCACTTTCCACTGATTTTAGATGTGGAGGACCTTGAACAAGGCCTAACCTTGATGAGCAGAGAATTGGAAAAAAATTACTAAATAATTCAAATATCAATTTCAAGTTTTGAAATAGTCATTTATAGTCTTCTAAAATTCTTTTATAAATGCTTTAATACTAAATCAGGGGTGGGAATAAGAATCTACCCACTCTTGAATCAACTTGTCAGGTCCATTAACAATTTGCTGATTAAGCCCTTTGCCCCCTGAAGAGTCCTGTTCATCAGCAACACTCCGCCAGTACACTCGACACTGGGTAGTTTCCTTTAGATTCCAATAACAATTAGTAATACAATCATTGGAGAAGAAATATATATTTTACATTTTTTTAAATCAATTAGGGAAAACTAAATATCCAGTTCTCTCTTTCTCTCTGTTTTATTTGCTTCACTATCCTGAGCCTATTCTTAAAGCTCTTGAATCATTAAGTAATTACTCCATTACAGCACATCATATAATCATTAGCACCAGAAACTTGTGTCCACTGAAAAATCTTCCGTTATCATCAGGTAATGTGGTATGGTCTGCTGACCCACCATGGCAAGAGCATTGACTTTGAGGTCACAATTTATTACACAATCCTTGATACCAAATGGATGAGGCTCATTAACCTTAACTGTTATGGGTTTATATATAGTTCCTTGAAAGCTAACTAATTTTACCAAATTTTGGTAGCTTTACATTGTAGCACCTTAGAAGAATAAGGATTAAATGATTTTTCAATACAATTTATGCAAAGTAAATGAAATAATTATTTCCAAAATTATTCAGACTTTATCTTTGTTTTGTTAACCAGAACATTTTGATGTGTGTACTATCTTACTTATTTTTGTCCCTTTTCCCAAAAAGAATCCTATTCATTTCAGGAGATAAGTTTTAATCTCTTAACAAAATGATGAGTTCTGTTAGTAACCTTGGAATGATTTTCTGGATGTGAAGTACACATTTTCAAAGCAACAAAAAGAGAAGATGCTAGTCTGGATAATTTATGAAATAATGACAATACCTAATCTTGAAATTTCAAGCCATAAATATAATGATTATTCATAAAGCCAATTTTTTCCGTTAGCTCTGAAAGCTGCGAATCAGAAGTTGAAAGAAAAAAGTCTAGTGTTTACTATAACTTATTTGTATTTTTTTGCCAATATTATGTTGATGTCTTGATGTACGTCCATTGTCTCTTCCTGGACAATAAAACAGGGTTACTACATTGTCAACTTCTGGGAATGTTCTCAATGATTAATATTTTTTTTTTTTTTAATTTTTTTATTCTTTCAAACTAACCATGTAAAATTTAAAATTGTTGACTAGCTGAAGATAACTCATAAATTTTGTAATCTTGATTGCAGATAAGATATAGAAAAGAAGATTTTAGGGAAGTTGGAAAACATTGTACATTACCAAAAAGGAGTGTATCCGGTCCGTTTAATGGGGTATGCAAGTAGTATTACACTATTGTCAACTTGGCACCCAGCATCTTTAGAGAACAAAAACTAGCCTGATTATAAGAATGCATATGTCAAATTCCCAGCCTGATATGTTTTTGAAATGAACACTAGTTAGAAACAATTTATTGTTGAGATTGCCTTGTGTTTGTCATGCATGTTGAAGAATGAGATTCTCTCTCATTTTATTCCCAATTAGCTTTTTCCATTTTGATTTTTTTGCATGTTTTGTTCTGTAGTTGTTTGTATTACTTTGCAACTTTTTATTCATTTTTTGTTTAATTCTGCATTTTTGTTCAAACATGTTTCTAGGCTAAGTATGATATTTGTATAAAGGTATATAATTTTTTTGCAAAATCAATTCCCCCAAGAACATTTATTGACATTCCAATTAATAAAACAGTGTAGGCACAAATATAAAACACATGCTAGATGAACCTGTTTTTAAATACAAATATAAGTACCATAAATTCTACAAGAGGTTTTTTTTTTTTTTTTTTTTTTTTTTTTTTTTTTTTTTAAGTAGTTTAATATAATATGCTTAGAATCTAAGCAGCATTACCTGAAACTTCACAAATACTCAGAGAATAATAGAATTTAAAAAATACAACATTATTCCTCCAATTCTATCTTAACTAATGAAAATCATTCAAGTAGGTTTGTTTTCTATGCATATGTCTGCATCTTGAAATTGCAAGTATTTTCTTATGAATACAATTTAAAGGATGTTGAATAATGTGAAGACAAACACTTCACAAACAAAGGAAGAAGTCAATGACATGAAAGCCAATATGACTTGCAGTCACTACAATTAGAAATAATATACAGCGGTGAAAACTTTTGTCCTGAACACAGATACACGAATTGAAATCTGCAATTTAAATTAAGTTAAAAATAAGTTTATATTTCTCGAGGGTCATTGGACAAGATCAGAATATAAAATTTCAAATGTTGAAAATATATGTACTTGGTTAACTTATATAAAAAGATTCAAAATTATTTTACACTTTCTTTTTTCAATTCAGATAAGTTTAAAATCAAATGCCTAGTAAATTATTACATTTTGTAATGATTTCTGTGATTACAAATTTTATTCCCGGTAAGATTAAATGAAGACAGAAGAAGTGTATGTGTGTTTTCTTATATTCCACAGCTTTTCTACAGAATGTTTTACATCCTTACTTTATATATGTCTAATGAGGCTAATATTATATACAAACGATAAGTTTAGTCACCTCTAATCACTGAAAATCTATGGAATGTATTTCTCTGGGGCTGAATATATATATATATATATATATATATATATATATATATATATATATGGGAAAGGGGAATACATCTATCACATAACCTTTTGTCAACTCCAAGTTTTTCATAATTCTCATCTCCTATGGGTCGCAGTTTTACCTTTCTTGAAATGAAAAGGCATTATACTGAAAATGCTGTTTTCTTCCATCTTCAGTGTTAGAATCAATGAACAAAAATTTGCGACTTATGAAAATTTTAAAGAAAAATATTCATTCACATAACTGTCGCAATAGCCATCTTTTTTAATGAAGTTAGTTGGTCGTCAAATTACAAAATCAGAGAAAACTTCTTGGGCTCCCAAATATTATTAAATATTGAAAAAAAATGTTAAATAAAGGACCTATATACTAGAAGAATCAATCGAAAGTTCTACTTGCAAGGAGTATCTGCAAAATAATTACGATCAAATGCTATGTTCTCATTCAGGCCTGGTTTTTTTTCAAGGGTTATAAAGCAAAGACAAGTTTTTTTCATTTTCTAAGAAACGCTAGGAAGTCATTTATTATAAAGGTTATAAGATATGGATTTCATTTATGGCAAATATAATGGTTATGTGACCTCATTATGTATTCAAATTGGCCTCAGAATTTTAGGTGCACCTACGTGTGCTCCCGGCTAGAATGAGTTGAGCTCTGAATGTAATACTCTAATCCTATATATTCATCTACAAGAAATCTGTAACCAGATAGATGAACCTGTTCAAATGTGACATTTAAGCAGGTACCATATTTGCCAACTGATACCCTTCTAACAAAAAGCAATAGAGAATGAGGGCAATTCCATCAATCATATACATAGTTAATGATGATAATAATAATGATAATAATGATATATACTATTATATGAAGCACTCTTTATCGGAGACCTCAAAACTCAAGTCCTCACCGGACAAAAGCGTTTGGAAACTTATGTAATCATTGCAATAGAAATATAAGGCCTATTAAAAAAAATACTGATGTAAGGACAATATTCAAAGGAAATGCATCTGATCAGGAATGTTTTGGTTTTTTTTTTACACGGTTTGAACTACAGTTATAAAGTGTATTTATTTACAGAGTTCATATAATCATGAAACTCTCAAAACAAAGTTGTTTTTATTTAAAATTTTTTAATGTCTAAGTGATAATATATTCTAATTAAATTAACCTCGATCTCAGTTCATTTCTATTCACCCAGTTAAATGAAATTCAGTAGACTCGGGTAATAGTACTAGTTTAAAACACATATGCTATAATGGCTCATTTGTTTTTATATTTTTGCCAGACTATTATTGGAGATAAGATTCTTCTCCAGACAAAAGCATAATCAAAGATCAAAAGATCTTGAACAGTGTTTGTTTGAGTATGAATTTTCTAAACTAATAAATCACAGTAGGACTCCATTGGCTAACTTAATATTGTCCTGATTGAGATACAGAAGATTAGTTTTGCAGTAATGGTACCTGAAGATTTCAGAGCATTAATTGGAGAGATTGAACTAGTAAACCTTTAAAATGATAATAAAGAGTAATAATGAGTCATTTTTGTCTGTACTTTTTGGTCTCTCATTATTAATACTCAGTTTGGATAAAATCCATCCATTATAACAGCACTCTTAGATCTCTGAGGATACCGTAATATTAGGAGTCTACTGTAGTTGGTTTAGGTTTGGGCCCCAAAAGACTGGTCTATTGGGCCAAGCCATTGGGCTCAGGTCTGTCAATAACTCTTATTTTGTAAGTGGCTAATTTGCGACATTTCATTGCTTTTAAATTTATGGACTACTAAAGAATTATCAAGAAATGATTTATATCAATTTTGTATTATAAACTGGCTGCATGTTTAAATTTTTATTGGTGATAAATTTGTAGGCATTTGTTTATACTTTGGTATCTGTGTATCAGAAATCATGTTATAGATATTACAGGCCATGTGTCACTTATCAGGTACTATGGTGGTGAAGTTTGTTTTTGATGAAAGAAAATCTGATATAAAACCCAAATGAAATGCATTGGGGGAAAAAAAAAAAATCTAGGAATGGTGTGAAGTTGTATGTATGGTACTCAACAACTTTATGCAATCTAACAGCCATTCCATTATAACATTAAGAAAATATGTTAAATGCTAGGATTAAGTGCTTTATCATGCTTCCAGCTGTAGGATCCTAATACATTGCATCACTAACGTTTTAATGAAAATGGATTCATGCCTCCTGGTGATATACACGAAAATAAGATAGCAATCAAACAGGGTAAAGAATGATCCTGTTCATAAGAAAATTTATATTTTTGCTAATTCTCTAAAGCAATTGCTACAAAAAATTTCTTTGAGGAAAGTGTATATCATTATTCATGTTACCTATTGCTTGTCTCAAAACGATATTAGTGCTAGTTACAACATTCTTTTAAAAAGGTATATATTCCAATTTTATGAAAAACAGTAATAGTTATTGATGATACAACAGTTGGTTGTAAGAATTTGTCTCAGAACATTTCAAGTTTCTCTAAAATTATTGAACATGAAGAGGTGAAAAGAAAATCAAAATGATAAAATAAGTGACTTGAAAGAGTAATGCTAATATATATATATATATATATATTTGACAGAATGATTATAAATAGCGTTCTGTTATGTTGAAACTTATTTGAGATGATCTCCCATCATTACACAGTTAATGTATCACCCTAGACAACATAAATAGAATAAACAAGATGTGAAAGTGGTTATTGGGCCTTAGCATAACCGTCAGCTGTTTAGCTCAATGGTATGAGTATTGCTACATTGAAGCGGCTACCCTTTTGGTGACAGGTTTAATTCAGCAGCAGCCTCATTTTCTTTGTTTGATCAATTTACGTTGTCTTCCATGCACTGACAAGACATCATCTCAAATGAGTTTTTATATAATATGAAGCAATTTAAAATCATGATAGCAGCCCTTAATCTGACTGACCTTGAATTTATTTTATCTATTTTTCATTTTTTTATTTATTTTTCCAACCCAAAAAAACATTTCCAGGAAAAATAGATAAGATCTTGAAAGAAAGAATTGAATAAAATTGTATTCCTAGATCTTCTTAAGATGACTTAAATCCTCTTAATAATGGTAATAATAATAATAAAGACATAAATGTTGTCTCACTTTTCACTTGATGTACTCTCACCTTAGCTGGACTGGTATGGTCCTGGACACTAAACTAGTATCATCACATACTAAAGTAGTAAAGCTATAATTAATAGTAACATTCCGCTTTAATATATTTGTTTGTTTGTTTGCTCTCTAACTATCCTTTGTTTTTGAAATATGTGTTCGTTTATTGGCATTTTGTTTTCTGCATGGTGCATGCTCTTTCTGACTTTGTGTTGTTACTCCTCCGAAACCCATCAACTCCTTACCATCTGAAGGATGTGCATGGTAACAACAGCAACAACATGAGTGGTGGTCCCAATAGTGGTGGAGCAGCCCCAGGATCTGGAGGCAACATCCCACCCTCTGCTTTTCACCCATCTCCTGGTTCCAAGTCCCCCCAGACAGCCATTCCTCCTGGAAACTTACCCTCCAAACCACCCTTCACTGAACAGCAGAGACTCACCCACGAGCAGGTACTACTACCCATCTACCTTAACACCTGGTCTGCAGAAATCTTCGCAACATTGTTTTTTTTTTTATTATTAAATCTATTTCGTAAATCCTTTATTTCACACCACTTAAATGCATTTTTTTTCTTTTTGATGTTTCAAACTCAAATGCTTAATATGAACTTATGATAGTTGTTATATATATATATATATATATATATATATATATATATATATATATATATATATATCTTTAACAGATGAACTATTAAGAATCATGATATTTAGTTTTATGACCACTTTTTATCTTGAAAACTGAAACTACGGAAATGTAAACAAATATGGTCACCTCTCATTGGAGGATGGGATTAAAGGTGTTAATTGGACTCCTGCTTTCTGGTCGAGCCTTTGGAGTTCTATTGTCAAGGCAGGCAGGTATTAACCAACTCCCTTAGCTGGTATTTGAACCCACATCCCCTGAGGCTTATTCTTTATTTTTCTAATCAACAGTTTGCTCACTACTGAAGGCTAATTAGTCGAAGCAAAAGTTGTGATGAAAAGTAACTAATTGAGTTGAAGGTAAAAAGAAGTCATAAAATGAAATATAATGACTGATATTATATTGTACAAAAAGCAAGTTTTTTTTGCCGGGGGTGGGGGGGGGTATCATTTTAAAATCAAACTGTTTAATTCAATAATATTATAATAATGTACTGTATGCTTATTCACACTCTGTGCAGTGACTATGTACATACTATGTAATTATACAGTACCTTGAAAAATGTCACTGGAATTCCGTAGGGGGCTAGCATATAACATTGGAATTATCAGTCAGTTCTGGAAAATAGCTCAGATGTTAGTACATTGAATCAAAAAAAAAAATGTAAATTAGATGGCTCAAGTCAAAATGGTGACTCTAACATCTTAAAGATAAACTTTGATATGGACTTAGCTAACAAAAAGTCAGTTGTCTAAGCCATCAAACTTCTTGAAAAACATGTACGTTAGGTGATTCAGTTGTTGCCTTTGATATTTGCAAAGGATACACCTGCAGCAAAAGAATGCATAACAAGAAAAAGAACTCTATTCAAAACCTGTAACATTGTTTACACAATTTTTGATACCATTAGGCAACATTCATTTCTGTAATAAAACTGGTATTTCTAATTGGTTAAAAAGGAAAAAAAATGGTATGAAGCTGTTCAGAGATATTTAAAAAGACTCTGGAAGTGGACACTGATTGGTTTTGTTGAACCTTGCTACATTTTTTGTTTGTATCTATGAAGTGTGTTCCCCATATTTACAGGTCATCTCTATGATTACAATATGAGATGTTATAAAAATGTTTCATCTTCTTGAACTACTAACACTTTTTATTACGTCACATTTTTCTATTTTGGGAATTGACGTAAAAAAAAATATTCTTTCTTCAGCCACTCTCTTTGCCCCTTTTTATGAATGCCATAACCTATTCAAACTTGGTATGGAGAAAAATATTTATGGCATTCATGCAAATGTCAACTTTCATCGCAGTTAAAAAGAAATACCATTTGCATACAATTGATTAGATTTCTAAGCAACCATTTCTCTGTGTAGATATGCTTTGCTTTTAATTGACAGACACTTTTACAAATATTTAACGGACCATTATTTACATGATAAATTTTGAATAAACATATAATGGATATTATATCAGTTATTATAATTACATTGAGGGTTATAAAGTAATTCAAAATGATAGTAATTTTTCTAGTTGATTTTTTTTTTTTTCAAACAAGATCTAGCATTTTTCCAAGCTGTTATCTAAGTATCTGCGAGGAGATATAAAACTTAATTGTTCTTATGCCAATGGGGGCCCATGGGCTGAAATATGTCAACTTGAAATACAGACCATTTTTTTTTTTTTTTTGTAATAGAAGTATTAAATCAAGTTATCTTAGCTTATTTATGTAACTAACCAAAGCAAATCTCCTCGAAGGCCAAAGGTAAGTCTGCACTTCAAGTACCTGACATTTTCTAACAGGATCCATTGCAAAATTTTCATTAAGCATCTATTCAATGTTGATGAAGTAGTGAAAATAGATTTTTTTAAACACCTACAATTTTAAGCCTTTTTTTTCTTGTGTGTGCTTACCTGCTCATATTAAAAACTTAATTTTGATTATGTGATTAATACTGGAAGAAGAATGATTGTATCTTTCATCTTATTAACTTATTTTACTAACTTATCTTACTTCTCCCTTTGATATTTTTTATGTTACTAACAGATGGCAACGTGGCAATGGCTTGTTTGATACCAATATTTTGCTTTTGCTTTTAAATCCATTGTCCTAAATGCATGTCAAAATCTTTGCTTCTCTTGTTTTTTCCTTTTTCTTTTTTTTTTCTTTTTGGCAACTTGGTCATTGCTCTTCTATACTCTATTACAACCAACAATTGGACTTGATTTTCAATTGTATATACTTCAAAAAAATAGAAAGTTAGCAGTTTCATGATGATAGTGAATCCACCAGGCAATAGTAAACAAGTTTTATTATTATGGATTCTTTGTGTGACATTAGAGCTTTTGAATGTAATGTTATGACAGTCTGTATTTGTATTCTGGGTTTTGTGGTTGCCTTGGCCTTCACGAAGGTTATATGTTTGTTTATATCCTACCTCGTTAGAGAATGTATTTTTGTATCATCATAACTTATGGTCATCCTAGTTTCAGCCTTGCACAAAGCACAGTTTTCACTCTCTCTCCAGGCATCCCACTCATGTTTTTAAAAAAACTCATCCTATGATCACACCGACCATGTGAAAAGGTGACCAACATCTGATGCAATCCTACTGTGACTCATTGTAATCACAATTGGATATCATAACAATGTACTCTTATTGCAATGGATTAGGTGCAACATGAAATTGCTGATTTCTTAGTACAATAGAAATTCAAACTTAGCTTTAAGCTACTAATTTTATGCAGTTTTGTCTAATTGATGACAGTACTAGTATATATATTTGCTTAGTTTTCATCTTTTATAAAAAGAAAATGACCAAAGAAAACAAAATCTGAGAAATACCAATGTTTGCCATGTTTCTTGTTTTATTTTTATTCTTTTTAAAATTATGTGTGATTGTAAATCATGGTATTGTTTACAAATGTTTGATTTTATTGATCTGTTGTACCTGTATGTATTTTTTTTTTTTTTTTTTTTTTTTTTTTTCAATCAATATGAATCAAGGTGAGACTGAAAATTTCATTAAAACTGGTGAATTGTTTCAGATATATTTGTAAAAATGTTTAGAATTTTTGTTTGTTACATTGCTAAGTATCTTTTGATTTTTGATAATATACTTTTTTGCTATAAAAGTGAATGATAAAATGTGTACTTGTTTAAAAATTGATGCATTCAATTTACAACTTTTAGATGTTTAACAAAAGTGACAGTCGTTCCATTTATATTGCAGAGTGACTCTCAAGTGAGGTTGGTGCTGTGGAGAACTGGTAGCCATAGATGTTATAAAAATGAATTGAAACAGTTTACTAGTTACAGTTTTGCTTATATTCTATGTATTTGGCAATTGTACTGATTTGTTATACTTCAATAAGAAAATATCAATAGAACTTAACAGTATACACTCTGTAGCAGACAAGTCTACTATTTCAGTAACATTTTTTTTTTTTTTTTTTTTTTTTTTTTTTGTAGCTTGCCCTTGTGATAAAAAAAGCAACCATGGTCTCTCCCCCCCTTTCTATCCCCTCCCCCTCTCTCCCTCTTTCACTCACCTTTCTCTTTCTCCCTCTTTCGCCCTCTCTCCCTCTTCCGCCCCTCTCTCTTTTGCACCTCCCTCTTTTGCCCCCCCTTCTTTCTCTACCTCTTTCACCCCTCCCTCTTTTGCACCCTTTCTCTCTCAATCATCCCTTTCTCCTTCGCACCCTCTCTCTCTGCCCTCTTCCCCTGCCCTTTCCTGCTCTGCCCTCTCCCTCCATCTCTCTTCTCGCCCTATCTCCCCCCCCCGTCTCTCTTGGATGCAATCAAAATGAATTCCACCTGTTCTGTTCATAGCTGCTAGCATAAACTAGTTAGAATACACGTGCAAAGAAATTCAGGAAATTTCTGCATGCAGACAAAAAGGTCAACAAGATAAAGGTTGACCTTTGCACAGACCCTAATTGGTGGTGGTGGTGGTGGGGAGCTCTTCAAAGTGGGGGGAAAAGTCACTTTCATATGGCTCTGTTTTTATTCTAATCTATCAACAGATACTGTTTGGATGACTGTCCGGTTGGTTTGTCCCTCTCTTTACGTTTGCAGCACACACAAGCACTGTCTACACAAACACATATTCAAAAAAGTGTTTATACATATCTTGGTATGTATATGAAGATGTGGAAAATACATATCCTCTCCTCTAAAGGATTTTTACTGATTATGACACATTTCTAGATCAGTTGAAAACCTGTGCCTTATGCAGTAAAGTTGCGTGCAAACAAATATTTAGTACTAGAAACCCGTGCCACTGAAAATGATGTCATATACTATATAAATGAATATCTATATATATTCATTATTTTATTACTGTAAATAAAATGAAAATGTTACTTATTTCATCGAAGAATCATCTAAAGAGCAATTTCTGAGCTAGACACAAGCAAAAAGATCTAAATTGACATCACTCATTGTAGTTGCTAATTGGATTACCTTACTTGATCTGAATGGTCTCACAACTGGGTCTTTCAATATTTCCTTCAATAATTATTTTAGGTGCATATTATCTTAGAATAACTTTATAAAACTATATAAGTACACAATTTGAATGTGCAGAGATCATTAAAGAGAATTTCCTTTAAAATTCATTACAGTTGCTAGAAATTAAATTTATATTAATTACCTGACTTCACCATTTTGTTCTAAAAGAAATTCTGTATGTATTGTGTTAATCAGTATTTGTTGAGAATTTCACCTGACAACTTCACAACATTGTGACGACTGGGGCAATTTTTATGGGTGCTCCATCCCACATTAAAAATGACCTTGTGTCATATCTTGTTCTTGTGGGAGTGCAAATAAGATGAATTTTGCTTCATCTTATTTCTTAAAGTGTGATAGAAAACAAAACCACATTGGTGATTAATAATGTAAGATGGTACAATAGCTTATCACTATGACCGTGCAAGTTGATTTCTCTCCTAGTTAAATCATCTATTTTCTCCCTTGAAGGAAACGTGTTTGATTGTAATGCAATTTCTGAACTATACCCCCAGATCATCTATCTAGACTAATTTATAAATATTAGCATGTGTGTCATTTCTCATTTTAGGATTGACAATTCTAAATTCTGTCTATGATTCTGTGAAGTCTTGAATAACTTGTGGAATAGTTATATAAGCTGCTTATGTAATTTTTACGTGCACAAAAAAATTGATAAATTCAAAAAAAAAATTAAAAACCTTGAGATTGTCAATGGGAATGTATAGAGACTGAACAGAATCTCAGGGCTAAAATTTGAATTGTGCCTCTCCAGTTAAAAATGATGGTCTGACAAAATTGAAGAGTAGGTCATTAGAAAAGGTCAACCAGCACCTCTTCAGCACAATATATTATATTTTACAGAAAATTTTTCTTGAGTTAATCGTATTTACTATTGTTGGACATTGAAGCACATTATTATTAGTTTTTCAACTTAATCTTAATTTTAGTTGTTTATAAACAACTTTCAATTTGAGTCGTCGTCTCTTGGGCAACGAATAATGGTGCAATTGAAAATAAAGAATAAGCTTCTTAATAAAAATAGATCTAAAGTTGTCTTCAATTTTTCATTGAACTAACAGATCTTATTCTGTAATTTTAATCTATGGATTTCTTCAATCAATGACTAATCTTCAGAATCTGAATATAAGAAACCCAGCTGGTTAATTCAGAAAGTAAATATTTCATAAATATTAAGTATCTGCTAAGTATAAAGATAAGATGTCCTTGCAAGTACACACACCTGGATGTGCAACTTGTAAAACGGAATTTGAACTTGCTTCTTTAGGCTCTTACCTAATAAAAGTTGAAGTAATCCTCTTATTTCATGCTCTAACCACTAAACTGTTTAATTGATACATA
This sequence comes from Thysanoteuthis rhombus, assembly GCA_963457665.1. Classification (NCBI taxonomy): domain Eukaryota; kingdom Metazoa; phylum Mollusca; class Cephalopoda; order Oegopsida; family Thysanoteuthidae; genus Thysanoteuthis; species Thysanoteuthis major. Next base: position 11,158,158 of record OY735234.1, on the reverse strand, counting down.
TTTAAGTATGGAACACTGTAGTCCCCTTTATAGTGCGGATGTTGAGGTCTAAGGAACACAACCACATTATTACAAAACCGTGAATGATGAGTCAATTAAGAGTTTACTGGTGAACAGGTATTACTTTGATCGAAAAATCAAAAGAAATTCCTTGTAAAACACTTAGTAATTATACTGATTGCAAATTGAAGGAATGAATTACCTCAGTCATTAAGTCTTTGGAGAAAATTCTATTTTTATTCCTGGTTTTCTGGAATGATAAGGTGATAATATATATGTACTGTTGGGTACAGCTGGTGCATTACACCAAGGCCAAGAGGTTTCGAGGAGGCCCAAGAGAATTGAAAGGACCCCGAGAGTTATTCTTTGAATCGAAACTGTGTCCATGAATAAATGGTTGGCTCTATTGATTACCAGCGGGAAAATATGTGCTGAATGGGTTGTAGCACGCGAAAATGGGAAGGCCAGAAGACATAGGTGTTTGGGTTGGGGACAAAAAGTTTTGTACTGCCTTATAAATTCTTCTCAAAGGCCCTGGGTTCATGACCCACCCACTTTATATCAGAAACACCACTAGAGTGAACCCCACTATACCAAGGGACTTCTGTACTGGCAGTTATACATCATCAATTGGATTGAGATAAATTCCAAGATCATTGTTTTCTATTATTATTGTTTCAACTAAAATCATTTTTTCACTCGAACATAAAATAGAAAATTGATGGGGCTGTGGATTTTATCTCTACAGCACAGAATCTATTTTCTCACATCCACAAATGCCTTAGCTCAAAATCATGTATCTCTTTCTTGATGAATTAAAGAAGGAGATATTTTGTATTCGTCCCAATGTATCGTCATTATTTTTGGCATCAATTTTTGCTCATTTAAGCATCACTATGATGGAGCCTCATCTATCCAGCAACTGAGATTGAACCATAGGTGTTATAATCATCAATCGAGAGCTTTAACCACTCAACTATTTGTATAATGATAGAATGTAGTACCGTATTTGATGACGTACAGATTACCCTCGCCTTGTTTCAGCAGGGAGTTGAGCGAAATGAAATACGCATTTCCCTGAATTCCTCTCATCTATCACCCAGTTTTTTTTAACTCTTCCCCGAGTTCTGGCCAATGTGGGGCTAGACACTGAAGGTTATGTTTGCCTCATCAGCCAATTTTCAGGCAGGGTGGGGGGTTCTTTTATATGCCGTCAAATGTATTATTTTTATAATTGGCTTATCATCTAGATAAATGACAAACGAACGAACAAACAAATCTCGTGGAAGGTAACCCAAGAAACTTGTTTGTTGTTTACTATCATGTTGGTGTGCTTGTAGGAGTATTTCTATGGTTATTTATAATCAGGAATTTTAATTCACTAAGCCAGCATGATGTGACATTTCTACCTTCCCTTTACATTCTCACCCTGTCCCACTTGAAGACATTCCTGTGTTCTGTTTACTGTCGTCAGAATTTGGAATCTCTCCTAATTCAAGGGAGCCTTCTGTTTCCTGCCTTTCATCTACTCTACACAACTGCGAGAACATGCTGTGCAATATAAGAAAAAGATAAACAAACTCACCTGATAGTAAACAGACTTTTTTGTTTTGTCGCTGATATTTTACGTATATCTTTTTCATTAAGGACGCGACCACCCTATACATAACAACGAAGAATTTAATCCTCTATTGTCTGCAATCCGAAAGGTTTTTTTTTTTTTTACTTTCTAAGCCCCCCCCCCCCTGGAAATAAGTCAGTCTTTGAATATTAACAATTCTCTGAGTAATTGTTTTGTTATTCATAATTGCATTTTAAAAGATTTCGACACGTTATCAAATAAATGCAATAAGCAAAGTTCTCTAATGCGTACCCTCTGACGTTCCGGTGTTGTTGTTTCTAGAATGTAGAATCAGTACTCGGCGTGCATGCTCGATTGAACTGGATACGTCATATCCTATTTTTTTATTTTTTTTTTGTATATCCACATTGGGTAATCCTTTTTTTGTTGTTTTTTTTTAAGCCGACCGAACATTGATATCAATAGCATCTCCTTGTAAGAGGCTTCTTGAAAAAGTAAAAATGGTACTCTGCCAAAATGTTGTTAAAAAAAGAAGAAAAAAAATGAGCACGTAGATAAGAAAAATAGTCCAACCATATCATGCATAATGATTAATACACCCCCATCTAACATAATTCAGACGTGAAGTTCACGGACACTAAAGAGCAGCATTGTCACCTCTCAAGTTCTAGCATTATCTATGATTATGCCCACTGTGAGTTTGTTTTGTTTTTTATTTGTTTGTTGGTTTTTTGGTTTGTTTTTTTTTTTCTTAATAACTAGGAAAAATTATTTTCCCAAATTATTTTTTCTTGAAATATCTCTGTAGAAATCATGACAATTTAGGGCTGTCTTCACTTTACAAGTATAGTTTTGGCTTTCTTCAGGGGTAAAATATATGGAGGTAAAAAAATACTTATTAATCTTTTACTACTATTTTCTTCATTTTTTTAAATTTATTTATTTATTTTTTTTTTTTTTTTTTTCCTCATATTTAAACTCTCATCCCTTTTGGTAAGGGAAGCCAGCTGCTCTTACTGCCTTAGCTATGAGAACTCTACAACTTAAAAAATCGAGAGGAAGGAAGATAGTTGACAATGATTAATGATGGTTTACAATACTTCATCAATTAGAGATAAATTGGGGGGGGGGGGCATGGTCCTAGTCTACTCATCAAAATCCTTAATCCATGAATATCTGAAGTGCATAAATCTGAAGAGGTGGTCGTATAGATTTGTTTGTGATATATATAAAATCTTTTTGTTTTTTCTCTCCATTCATTTGGCTTCTATTGTCAAGTTTTGTAAACTCAAGAAGCTCTACTAAGCTATTTGGGTATGTTTTTAAACTACACACTTTTCTTCATGTCTGTAATCAGTTTTCTTTTGTCAGAAAGAGAATAATTCTTTCTGAGTTTGAATATGACAATCATACTAACTGTTAATTTCACTTGTGACGTCTGTTTCAAAGGAATTTCAGACGTTTGCCAAAGAAGAATTGTAAGGATATTGCTAGTTTTGGTTGCAATCCAACACAATCATCTCTTATTGCATTCCCGTGATGTAAAAGAAACACACATCGTATAAAACAAAAAAAAGTCTTTCAGTTCAGTTTTTTGTTGGCTCACTATCATGAGGGTCTTTCAAAGCCTTATATAACCATTTCTTCTAGCCTTATCATGAGGGTCTTTCAAAGCCTTATATAACCATTTCTTCTAGCCTTATCATGAGGGTCTTTCAAAGCCTCATATAACCATTTCTTCTAGCCTTATCATGAGGGTCTTTCAAAGCTTTATATAACCATTTCTTCTAGCCTTATTGTACAAACTAGCTGGATCCACAGGTGTTGACAATTAAGGTTTTACATCATCTCAAGCCTCTGCTATTCTCTCACCTTATGCCTGTGGCTTCTTATTCTCTCTCCTGATTTCCTATTTTCATTGCCAGTCTATGATTTTTTGTTTTATAAACATGGATTAGTTTCATTTGTTAAAATTTTCCCTACTCCCTCAATCAACTTCTTTTTTACCTTCTCTTTTCTCACCCTCTTATCAAACTACCTAACTTTCTGCCCTCAATCTCTCTTCATACACCCTCAGTAAACTACCTAACTTTCTTTCCTCCCCCCTCTCTTCTTACACTCTTATCAAACTACCTAACTCCCTTTCTTCCCAACTTTCTTCCTACCCTTTCAGTAAACTACCTAACTGGAATTTTACCCATCTTTCTTTCTTCTGAACAAAATAAGGAATATTTCAAATAGAACAAGTAAGATTACTATCTAATTTATAGGAATAAAATAATTGTCAATAACTTTGAAAAGAGTCAATTTTTCAGTTCGAACAAGCTAATCTCTTCTTTACATTTTTGATGTTTACATGTTTCAGCCAATTCATTCTTCAGCCTTCTTAAGGTGTAAAATTGAATATCTGCTAGGAAAGAGTTTCTTTTATCTATACCTTGTGCTGTAAACATAATCATCTCTTATTGCATTCTCCGTGATGTGAAAGAAACGTGGATCATATAAAACTAAGAAAGTCTCTCTGTAGAGTGCAGTCATTTGTTGGCTCATAATGAGCTTTCAAAACCTTATATAATCATTTCTTTCAGCCTTTCTGTACAAACTAGCTGGATTGTACACACTTTTTTCATGTCCATAGTCAGTTTCTTATTCTGAGTTTGAATATGATAATTATACTAACAGTTAATTTCACTCTTGATTTTCAAAAAGATAGTTCGTATATCAATGAGTACTATTTTATTCTCTGCTTGTGAGAGGGAATTCTTTGTTTAACAAAGAAAATGGGGAAATTTTCTGTGCTAAAAATTATGGAACAAACTGTACTACACATTATGCTAAACTGGGATAACTTATTCACAAGCGTTGTAGTTAACATTTGAATTTTCTATTTGATACCAAATTCTGCTCTGTGTCACCAGAGAAAGGCATAACATAGACTCTCTTTCCTTTCTGGACATTATATTTTACACCTGAAGAAGGCCATTGAATGAATCAGACAAAATGTATTGACAACAAAGATGGGAAGAATAGATTAGATTGTCTGAACAAAAGTAGGTAAAATAAGGGATATTTTATATAACAAAGATGATATTTTGATTTATGTAATTTATGATAATGAATTAATATTTTCAATAAGATGAGTAATATTTTCATCTATCTAATTCAAGAATTGATACATTTTCTTGAAAAATTACTGTTTAGCTAAATCAAGCTTGACTCAGATTTTTCGCTAACTTGAAATTCCGTAACAACAAAAAAGAAAATCTGTTTCTGTTTGCTTTATTCAAATTTTTGCATTCAAAAGTTCCCTCCCTCTTATGATAGGTCAGTTTTTGATGAATTGACCAATCAGAGCATAGCAGACATAGATCATGACAAACAGACTTACAATGTAGATGCTACCCATAGGCATATATCAAATTTGCTATTGCTTCTTTTGAGGGTGCTCTTCGTTTTAAAAAATGGTTTCAATCACAGCTGGTACCAGCTGTTTTGCTGCTTATCTAAATTGCACTGCCCTCTTCAGATGATTAGTTATCTGTTAACTGCAAAGAATTGGTCTTCTAGGTTGATAATAGATAACCCATGGGAAGTAGTTCGGATGAAAGAATCCTCATGAGAGATCATGATGCTGAAAGATTTTTTCAATTGTCTAACCCTCTCTTATTTCTTAGTATTTGATACAATAGGATCAAGTGAATATAGAAAATTCTAAGAATGTACCTTCTCCAAAAACTGATACATCCTTTTTCTATAAGTTTTATTTGTGCTAAGTACATCTATCTTGTTTATTTTACTAAGTAAACCTTTTTAGAAACCATCAACTGAAATCGTCAACATAGGTTTTTTCAGTTTCCAAGTTATCCTGTGTGGCTGACTATATATTACAGGCCACATCAATAGAGCTAGAGGGCTGAAAACTTAAACATTTACTCCCTATGTCTAGAAAAAAATATTCTCGTTTCATTTTTTTTTTAACCCCCCCCCCCTCAATTTGGGGAAGGGGGGCTTCAATTCGCATTTTCTAATTCAGACTTTCTTTAGTAATCACTGCCCCCCCCAAAAACGAGATAAGTTACTACTTTGTTGATCCCCTGTTTTCCAATTTTTTTGATTGATCACCCCTAACATGGTATGCTACCAAAAGATGTTGGTCATGTGATGGTTTCAACTGAGTGACTAACAGACTTGTTACAACTGGTTATCCAGACCGGTTTGTGAATCAAGTTTTAAAACTCAGAAAATAAAAGCTTTATGGTTTCAGATTTCCTTAATAGATGAATCAATTTCTGAATAACTCAAAACAATCATATAGAAAACAAAAAGTATTGGTAATTGGTGTTCTGCATTTTTGAACTTGATTTTCATTAGTATTTAGGATCTTCATTGATTACTGGCCACTGTCTTCAACGAAATAAATTCTCATACCAACTCTTGTTCAACCTCTAATTTGTTTTCCACTGCTATATCACTTTTCAGTTCTGAAGCAGCGCCAAAATTAAGACTACAATATTCACTGGATTTGTCAAATATATGGTTACTTTTAGGTGTAGAGCTTTTTACACCTGAAAGAACCTTTGCTTTTTTATATATATATATATTTATTATTATTATTTAATGGTGGATTCTGTCACTTTTGTTGTTATTTGTAAGCTAAATATATTAGATGCCTTGAAATAATGTGATCTTATCTGACAGTATTTTTTCCCCTCTTTCATTATTATAGTTTCGAGCCACTCTTCAGATGGTGGTCTCTCCTGGTGACCCACGTGATGATCTTGATTACTTCATCAAAATTGGTGAAGGTTCAACTGGTATCGTGTGCATTGCTACACAAAGGACAACGGGGCAGCGAGTGGCTGTTAAAAAGATGGACCTCGGCAAACAGCAAAGACGAGAATTGCTATTTAATGAAGTGAGCCATTTACTTTATATTATATAAGTAATTTTGCAGTAAGAGGAGACCCCAATTTCAGTCTTAATTTCATGGTTGTCTCTGTGGCATAAGATGACTTGACCATCTATGATGAAGCTCAGGTCTATGAGCACCAAATAACCGATATGGTGATATATCAATATGATGAATTAAATACCTTGAACGTATTACCAGTGCCATTTCTGCCCCACCTTACTAGTGATAATAATGCTGTACCCACATATTTGTTAGATATTTGATATACTTGAAAAATTGTTATAGGGTGGGGTCTAGGGGGTTTATGGAACCAGTGATATTTTGGACAGTTTTATGGTTACTGTTTTTGGATCTGGCCTATAGGATGACCTTAATTATTGATGCTTCAAATGTTGTCTTATTCACTAAAATATGATTCCTAAATTTCAGTTTATAAAGAGATGTGAAGCTAATTCAGTTTAGGAATTGACACTGAATTCAAATATTGTGTTCAATCATCTTTCTCTTACAAATAACAAAATAATCTGCTAGTAGATGTAAATCTTGCATAGAAATATGAAAGTTATTTCCCTTGGGATGTTGCTGATAAGATATAGACAACTCTTTGTGTGTGTGTGTGTGTATATATATATATATATATATATATATATATATATATATATATATATATATATATATATAACATGTTTACAACTAAGTATTTCCACCTATGTGTCTTGTTGTAGACCAAGCAAAGTGTCATAATCTTTAATTTCAAGTTGAGCATTCTATTTTAATTTTCTTTTTTGTGTAAGTATTTTGAATGAAATTCTTGCAAACCCAATAAGTTATTAAAAAAGATTTGTGACATTTTTATTTCATCTTATAGGTAACAAGGGGCAAAATGTCGTTATTTTTTCCTCTTTCAAGATGCAAGTGATTTTCTTTCATAAACTAACGTGCAGTGATAACTTCTGCTTGGAACTATGTTAATAAACAAATGTACATATATTAGGAGCTGTCAGCATGTTTCTTCAGTTTTTTAGTTGGTCTGGCTGGCTATGTATCGCACATACAGGCTGCACCAATGGAACTAAACAGCTGAAAAAATGAACATTCATGTCTAAAAAAAAGAAAATGTTTTTTCCTCCCGCTAAATAGACTTTTAGTTCAATTTGCAATGTAAGTTTAAGCTGAATTGGTCGTTAGTTTGTATCCAGCAGTATTCACACTTGTTTGTGAAAATTTAGACTTTTTTAGTGATCACTGCCCAACAGAAAGCAAGAGATGTGATTTATTCATTGATCCCCCTTTTTCAAAATTTTTCAATTGATCACCCTCAACATGGCATCTTGCCAAAAGATGTTGGTAATTTGACAGTTTCAATTGAGAGACTAACCAGACTTGTTACAATTGGTTTTTGGTGGCAATTTCTAGTTTGATTGAATATTTATTCCCCACTTCAGTTTGTGATATTGATCATTTGATCCGTTGTCTTTACCTCAATTTCTTTGATTCTGCCTCGGCCTTGTAAGTATTTTATTGGCAAAATTATCTATTATAATCATGTAATTATGTTCTGTTTACCAGTAATGATGTATCAATCCATATTTCTAATGCATGTTTATAAGGATCACTAATCCATTGACTCAACTTTTGTATGACAGGTAGTTATTATGCGGGACTATCATCATCAGAATATCGTGGACATGTATGAAAGCTATCTTGTTGGCGATGAATTGTGGGTTGTGATGGAGTACCTTGAGGGAGGAGCTCTCACAGACATTGTCACTCACAGCAAGTAAGTGTGGTATTGGATTGCTTCGGATCTTTTTTTCTAAAGAACCAGCAAAATTGTCCAATTGATATTGAAAAGATGTATGAATGTATTGTGAATATGAGTGACTACAGTGGACCGATTTACAACCAGGTGTAATCTGTTTTTTTATTTATGCATTCATGAAGATTTTTTTCCATTTGTTACAGCTGCGTAAGTAAATAGCTATTATTTTGCTTAGATATGATATTCAATAAAGTCATTCACATTGACCATTTACAATAAAAACTCAGAAGAAATAGCTACAAGATTGCTTTGTGATGTCTCTTACTGCAAGAGCTCAGAAATTGCTAGATTTTTAAATATTGGGTCTCTCTGAAGGTGGAATGACCCAGTTCAAATCACACCAAAATTAGGAATTCCACTGTTAACTGTACACTACATGATTATATAATTCTCTAATGAAGGAAGGAAAACCACCGCATCTTGTTTTGGTTGACCTAAGTCATCGGTTGAAGATGTCTCCATGCTAAGGTACAAGAAATAGAAAAAATGAAATCCTTCTTGCGAGACAGAAGTACAGTTATTTTTAAGATTATTATGGCGGAGGAGCCAGAAGAAAGACACTTCAAATCTTTTGATCTTCAGCAGAGAAAGCAAACTATTGAAGTTTTGGTCTATTGTTATGGTTTTGGATGAGTATTTATTTTCTCAATTTTTAAACAGTGAACGATAATGAGCACAGAGCTCATAATTCCTAGCTAAGAATTTGTTTGAATCACCTACAGCCCACTATTAAACATAATGAATTTCTAGTTGGAGCACTGAACAATCAATGTTTCTAGAGTGTGGGGGGGAAAATATCATTTCATTTTGTCGGTTCAATAAGGTACCAAGCATCCCCTGTCTTTTGGCCAAGTTAGTGTCTTGACATGAATCCTATTGAAAATGTCATGAAATGAGGAAGATGTCAAAAAAAAAAAAAAAAAAAAGATTTGCTTCATGTTCTCATGCAGCTTAGAGATGTCTATTTACTCTTGTCAAATCTCTGAATTCAGTTTTAGATTTTTCTCACAGGTATTTGATGGCCTAATGCATTAGCTAATACTCGGTTTATGCTTGTGCACAAGCCACCAACAAATTAGGAAAATAGATCAGTTGATGAAATCGCATTTGGCTCTTTCCTCCTGAAGATAGAGAAATGAAATAATTTAGATAAAAAGGTGATACTTATTTTCTGTAGGGGTGCATAGAGATTCTAAACTCTAGTTGCTAAAAAAAAGTACCACCAATTTTTTTAACTTATGAAAGACAAATCATCTTTTGGCCAAAATGTTACCTGACATTTCTAAAATATTTGATTTTCTGGCTATCTCTGAGATATGTACTTATCTTTTCTCCTCTCTTTCAAAAATTCAATATAGTCATGCTATCTTTAGTAAAATGCCCTGCTTGATGAATCTGAAGAGTAAATATTGACACTGGTTTTTATTTTCATGAATGAATGATTTTAATTCAGTGCCGTTATTGTTGCCTCTCATACGTCACACTTATTTTAGAATTGGTTTTTCTTTGGGCTGAAGTTTTTGTCAACCAAGCAAATAGTATGGGTGGTAAATTACCATCTTCAGACAGATTTCTTTCTTCAACTAATGAAAATTTGGCTGTGCGAAAATCACTAAATCAGCGTGCAAGATGCTCAAACATATCGGCCATTTCAAGCCCTTTCTGATAATTTTTGCATCTTCAGGGTGTTTTTTTTTTTTTTGCTATTTTTTAATTTGGCATTCTCAACATTTTTTTTACAGTTAAACTAGCACGAAAATGAATTTGAGTTGACAACATTGAGTTTGTCTTGGCAATTTTTTTCTGCTACCACCCAGGAAAGAGGCTTATGAACTTGAAGTCTTTGTTTCTAAGCCAGAAACCAATTCTACTCACTTGTTAGTTGTCGTTATAAGTTTCAATTACTTCTGTCTATTTTCATCAGAAAATTGCTTTTTATTTTCTTTCAGGATGGATGAGGTCCAGATAGCCACTGTGTGCAAGGCTTGCCTCCAAGCTCTAGCCTATTTGCATTCCCATGGAGTAATACATCGAGACATCAAATCTGACTCTATATTGTTAGCTCATGATGGAAAGGTAAGCATTTATGAAATAGGTTTCTCAAATTCCTCTCTATTTCCATCGTGAGAGAAAATTGATTTTGTAAAACTTTCTTGTCATTTTTAACATAATAATTCATTACATTTTTATACTTGTTTTTGACCTGCATACATCCTTAAAAGATCTTGAGTTTTGTGAGGTTTTACAACTCATTGGTACAAAATTAGAGCCACTCGTAATTTACTTTTTGAAAAAAAAAAAAATTCTTAATGAAATAATATAAATATCTGGACAAATTTTGAGCTTCTTTCTGCAGTCTAACTAGCAAACATCATTTCTAAAACAATATAATCATGCATATACTTGATAGAAATAGTAGGTTTGTCTCCACTTGCTCTTGATATGGCAATAAATGAAAAACTAGATGGTTCTTGAGAATGATGGCTGAGTGATTGTGAAAATGCTTTTAGTTGAGTACAGCTTGGTGCTCACAGGAACTTTGATTTTCAAGCAACAGCTTTTTTTCTCACTTGAAAAATTATGGAGTAGCTGATAAAAGCTATCATTTATTCATATTTATATGAACTATTTTATTTATATATTTTTTTATTTTCATTTCATTTTTTTTTTTTTTTTTTTTTCTTTCAGGTGAAGTTATCAGATTTTGGATTCTGTGCCCAAGTTAATCCTGACCTTCCCAAGAGAAAGTCACTCGTTGGTACACCTTACTGGATGGCTCCTGAGGTTATATCTCGTTTACCATATGGACCTGAGGTAAATTCAGAACTCCAGTTCATTTCTTTTTTTTTTTTAAGCGCATTGAAATTATTAGCAATCTATAAGTAAAATAATGATAGAAAATTATCATAATCCTACAAACGTCAGTCTGTATGTGACAGCATAACTTAGGAACCACTCAACATATCCCTGTGAAATTTTTTTCTAGACATGGTTTTAACAAGTTAGTTTTTATATTCACCACCACCCCCACCACAAAAGAGTGTTGGGTCTGCATTTGACCTCTTAGTAGCCTAAATGCTAGATTGTAGTTGAAAGTTTTGAATTGAGTATCTTGTATATTTTTGCTCATACAGTTATCGTTACATTTACACTCATCTTTCATCATCATCAGTCTTTCAATGTCTGACCTTCCTCAGGATTCGCCACACTTCTCTATCATGGGCGTCATGGAGCCAGTACCTTCTGAATTTGTCTAGCTCTTCTCACCATTTAATATTCTGCTGGCTTCGGTTTCGCATGTGATCTCGGGGGATCCATGTTGTGAGTCGTGATGTCAGTCAGTTGTCCGCCATTTGTGCAACATGGCCAGCCCACTGCCATTTGAGCTTTTTAATGGATTCTATGATGTCCCTGACTCCTGTCTTCTCCCGGATGTACTGTGCTGTCTTGTGGTCTCTCCATGTGAGGCCCAGTATAATTTTTTCATCTGCACATTGCATAGTTCTCAATTTACGGATCTGTCTCTTGGTTAGGTTACATGTTTCAGTTCCATAAGTGACTATTGGGAGGATGCATTGGTTATACACCCTTTTTTTTAGGATTAATGGGATTTTTTTAAGTATCTTATATCAGATATCCTTTTTCAGTTTTTATCACATACATTAGCATACCTGTATTTTGTTTAGACCCTATTATTACAAGAAGGTTTTAACAGGAAACTGATGAAATGGAAAAGTGATGAGCATATCGATGATAAGGAAGTTCCATTTCATTTTTACAGCTGATGTGCAGCATAACTCCAATATATTTTTTTAGTGTCATCATGCAGTGAAGGATGGGGTGTTGAAGACAAGAAATAAAAATAAAACCAGCATTCCAAAGGAAATAATGAATCATCTATTCGTTGAGGGGAGTGTTTGTGAATTACAAGTTTCTACTATGAACAGGGATTGGGCAAAATCCAGATAGTTACAGAGATATGAATGTCAGAACATATGAATAACTAGTGTTTAAACTGGTCTGTTGTGGGTAGCAGTGATTACAGTATTATTATTATAGAAGATTTATTTGATTAGAATAAGCAGTTATTTATATCCAGATATAACCTCAATCTTGCATGTTTATTGGATTACAGTGGAAGAGTCTTGCTCAGCATCTCCCAAATTTGTTTCTTTTGTATGCCATCATTGTTTTCGGATTGGGATTGTCTAATGGACTTGTTGACCCAGGATATAATGTAGGAGAAATGTATTTACCACCAATAAACTACTATAAACTCCAGTTGTACTAATGAATAATAAATTGATATTTTCTTTTTTGATAGTCAGTCTTAATTTTCTTTTCTTTATATTTAGGTGGACATTTGGTCATTAGGCATCATGGTGATTGAAATGGTTGATGGAGAACCACCTTTTTTCAATGAACCCCCACTGCAAGCCATGAGGAGAATAAGAGATATGCCACCACCCAAACTCAGAAATGACACAAAAGTAAATATATACCCGTCAAAAATGACAGGGTTATCGTTTAAAAATATTGAATTTTGCTTTCCTTTTAATAAATGTCTTCAATTCCTTATGCTTGGTCATTTCCTATTCGCTAGTATTAAAAAGCAGTGTAAACTTTGGACTAGTGAGAAAAAACAAAAACAAACTTTATTTTCCCTCGTATTTTCCTACATTCCATGTTGTAAAGTATCAACTTATCATTGCCTGTCACTATTTGTTGAAAAAAAATGGAACATCATTGCTCCCACTAGCTGACTTCCATCCAAACGGGACATCCACTTCCCTTGGATCCAACCCTCTCACCTGGGGTGAGAGGGAGTTTTAAAAGTGGAACCTCATAATCAATACAGGATAATGGTACTTACAACTGTTCCATGTAATCTCAATTTGATATACCCATATAAAAAGATGGTATTATTCTATGCTGGTAACAGGGTTACCATCAAGTTATATTCCAAGTATATGTTTCTGTAGGTTTTTTTCTGTGTAACTTCATGGAGAGCCTCACATCAAAGCGACAACTCATATAACCAAGCAAGTATAAATGATCTTTAATAGTTGATTTGGAAATTTTTACTTGGCTATATCCTGTATCATATAACATTGATTATTCTCAAGTAATGTCTTAATTTGATAGTTTTAAACCCCAACTGGATTACCCAAACATTGAGCCATTATTCGGCAAAAAATGTCCAAAACTTTGCTGTCCACTTTTGACGTGTTCAATCCTCCACAGTATTTCCTGTATAAACAGTATTTTTTTTTTTTTTTTTTTTCCCCATTTCAGTCGCATTTTTAGCTTTCTTAAAATTTACAAAAAAAAATTGATATGCCGAAAATGTTGCCTTTTTTCTTGTCACCATAAACAAAAGTACACCAATAATTGGAATTTTGAAAAAAAAATCACATTCTTTAACAGCCGTCTCACTAATCAAAAGTGATTTTTTTTTTTTTTTTTTTTTTTTTTTTTTTTTTTTTGTGGATATTGAGTAATTTGGGTCACCATTGAAATGAAATATTGTTGGTAGAGAAATTTATGCATATATTTTTAGTGCTATCTGTGTGTAAACTTTAGTCACTTATAACAATAGATTACATGTGAAGGAAATGATAAACGAGACATATTTTTCTATAAATAAACATCTAATTATAATCAAGACTGTTTGAGAAATCAAAAGGAAGCCTGTAGAGTACTGTATATTGGTAATACAAAATGATATTAAACACCATGAACTTTCAAAATCAAAACCTGCAAAATGAAAAGAGAAGATAAAAATGTGCACAATGAGAAATTGGCTTTCAAGCAAATTATTGAAAAGAGTTTTACATCTGCCTAACATAGACCAGCCAGTACACACTTGGATATTGGCGGGCTCGCTTAAATATATAAAGTGCTGACACCAGACAGAGCAAGAAGAATGCTGAAGACTCTGAACTTAGAATGGCTAGTTATGTTTCTTTTTCATTTTATATCTTTCCATGACAGAGTTATCTTCTAACTTTATGGAAAAGTGTGTCTATGTTTATACTAAATTTATTGTTAATTTCATATTTCTAAACTTGATGGAAAATATTCAGTCTTATTTTTGTTCAATTTTGATACAATAAAAAGTTGTTCAAGAGTGTATAACACTGTTACATATTGTCAACATTCAAATTTTTCTTGTAATATTTTCAAAGTTTTATTCATTGTACTGTATTACATAGATTAACTTAGCAATATTGTTTCCATTGCAGATATCTCCTCGCCTACAGGGATTCATTGAAAAGATGCTTGTACGTGATCCTTCAGCCCGAGCTACAGCCTTTGAGCTCCTTCAGCATCCATTCATCATGCAGGCAGATCATCCAAGTTGTCTCATTCCACTGATCAGGAATCTCCGACACAGTCCTTGCTAGGACCTTTGAGGAACAATCCCACTTGAAAGACTGACACATACACATGCATACACAGGTCATTTTTATATTTTGTTGAAAATAATGCGACGGCAACGGCAGTAGCCATTACAAAGAAATCTGACCTGTTGCCACTGCTGAATACAATCCATCCTGACATGATAGTGTTCGTTAGAGATGGAAGCATTTGGATAAGAATACAGTGACTGAACTTTTTGCTATCAAAACATTTCTGTCTAATGCCCCCCACGGAATCAAATTCTGTCAGTGATCATGAATGCTGTAGTCAGGACAAAGCAGTTACTATATATATATATATATATATATATATATATATATATATATATATATATATATATATATATATATATATATATATGGCCAGAGATGTTGTACTATTTTTTTTTGTCTTAAAAAACTGAATTTCCAAAATGAGGCAAAATTAAAATATAACATTTTTTTAATTCTAAAATATTTTCAAAACATCATTATTTTTTTTCTTAGTTCAAATTTTGAGTTCATCATAACTTGGTTGTGCTTGTATTGGGTCAAAATCACTTTCTCTGGTCACAATATAAATTAGATTATTTTGTTACTTTTTTTAATTTAATTATCCTTTATTGTTCACATATCCAAGTGTATAAATTTTTTTCTTTTTTTTTTTTAAGTATAAAAGAGAACTGAATTATTTTTTCTGCATTGTGACAGGTGGAGAGCATCTTCACAAGCTTTCAGAATTCTGATTGGATGTTAAATGGGGCGAGAAAAACATTAAATTGTAGTCATGTGACTGACAACAAAATCGGGTTAAGCAAAAGAAAGATTGAAAGTTTATTGTACCAGTTTTTGTTTTTTTTATAAATTTTTTACAATAACTGTGGAAACTAATGCTTCAATTTTACGCAAATCATTCTCAAGAAATTTTATTTTGATATCTTGAAAAAAAGGTTGCAGAAAGGAGACCATATTTCCATTGTTCATTCAACTCATTTCTTCAGATTTAAAATACTGGAAAATTTGGATTTTGTTCCTCTCTTCCAACTTTAGGTGTTTTACAAAAAATTAGCCTGTTGTTTGAAACAATGGAGAAAAAATTCAACCCTAAAGAAGACATCGGTTTGCTTTCAGCCTTTTCCTCTGAGATATTAACCAGAAGACCATGAGTGCCCTTCTACCAGAAATAATCCGAAATGCACTTTGATTGCAAGATCCAATTCAATTGTTCAGACTGCCAAATTGCAATGATTTATTTAAATCTAAAGGCAATAATTTAAAAAGTTTCGAGATTTCAATCCTGCTTATTTGCCTCTAGTATTGAGAAGCTTGTACAATTTGAACCAGCCCAGCAGAATTAAGGTATAAAAGTGAAGGTTGTGATCAAACACCTCTTGTAAAATAAAAACTTTTTATTAAAGAAATTAAAAGCAATTTGCTAAAGTGATAACCTTTTATTTTAAAATTAAAAAAAAAATATATAGACAATGGCAGATTAAGGCTGACTTTATTTTTATCATTTATTATTCAACCACAAAATATCAGTTTTTGAAAGAATGGTGTGGGAGATTTTTGCACAATTTGGAAACTTGATTTAACATGCAATTTAAGTCTAGAAGGAAAATGTGAAAAATAAATTTGAAAGTCTGTTGCAAAATATAAAATAAAAGTTGACTTTGAACTAAGCTGTGTGTTTTTTATTTTGTCTTCTTCTTTTAATTAAATTTTTGATCCTGTTTTTCTGCAGTACAAACCAACTTGCAACGGAAATCATAAGCTGTTTTCTACACATCGAAAGAAATGCCTATCATTTTATATACACACACGTTTTACGCAAATGAAAATATTTTTCTACTGTAGCAGCTTTGTTTGCCTCATTTTGTTGGTTCATATATTTTGGGGAGATGGCTCTATAGTACTCTGTATATTTTTACACTCAAGAAAATGTAAGTGACTTTATTTATATTGATCTAAGCTGCTATCTACATATTTGGAGTGATCATTCCATTTTTTTTTTCTGTTCTGTGACTCATAAAAATTTAAATACTCTTTTTTAAAGATATTTTAAATACATACACAAAAACGCAATTACATATTTATACCCTTTGTAATTTCTGAGACCCTTGCTCTAGCCTCATTGTCCTATGCCAGGAATTGGCTGTCTTTGAGACATTGTTACTTTGTCTGTTTTATTGAACCACAAGATCAATTATAATAAAAATGCATAAATATGAATCATGAACAAAAATCAAGAAACCTTACCCAGAACAAATACTGCTCATCTACATAACACCAGCTGTCAATATTATTGATATAATTTTCTTTAAAAAAAAAAAATTCAATTTTTATTTTACTGACAATCAAAATGTTTTTCTCCTAAATAACCTGTTATTTTAATTTTTGTTTTAGTCATTTGATATTTTTAGAGTTCAAACTTTATTTACTGATTTTCAGACAGCTTTTTAAAAATATAAAATACTTGTCTTGAAATTAAATATTCTTACACAATTTATTAATTCATTAATCTTTTAATCAAAATAATCTTATGCTGGAAATACAATTTTTTTTTTTTTTTTTTTTCTTTCTATTACCATAAGATTTATCTTCTAGGGATCAATGTATAATTTGCTTTAACAGATAAAGTATAACATTAGAAAAATTAAAGAAAAAGAAAAGTAATCAGAATATTTTTTATTGTATGTATAATTTGATTTTTTTTTTTTTCTCTGTGTGCATTGTTTAAATCACTTTTCGTTCTATCCTACAAACATTTATTTTTTATTTTGGATTTTATGCTCCTATCAATGCTGAGTTAAAAGATGAAGCACTTATGGTGGTTCTCTCTGCTTTATGCTCCATTCAATAATCTTCATCCTATTGCTTCGTCACAATTATAAAAGTCTGTCACAATTTTTTTGTATTTAACCTAAAAATAAATTCTTATCCATTTTTTTTCAAAATCCAAAATCAACTCACAAAATCTTTTTTTGAAATGGAAGTTTTAATACCAGATTTAAAAGTTATTTGTAAATCTAACCAAAATGATTCTTTCGGTGGAGTCGATATTCACTAAGCTTGGCTTATTTTGGCTCAAAAACCTCAGGTTGCTTGCAGCACCTTCTGTTTCTAAATGATCACCCATCTAAATGCTGAGCAAGTTTATCTCTGCTTAACTTCAAGGAAATAGCAGGAACTTGTGCTTTTTGCATGACTTGGAATTATAAGATTTTGAACTGTATAGAAAATATTGGAACAAATTAACTGTGTTAATCAAGTCTTACCTGTATACTGAAATGGAAAAATTATAAATAATCCGCATCCATTTTATTTGTCTGATATACTTGAATATTCTTTTATTATTCATTACAGCCATGATTAAGAAGATTAAGACGGTGCAGGACTTTAAATAATATTAGTCTCATAAGCACCAATTTGCATATGATTTGCTATGTAATGGAAATTCTACCTTATATGATTTTTTATATTAATTGCAGAATGTGAAAATTGGATTATTAGATAAATATAGAACAATAATTTGACAATTGTTTAAATTATTCTCCCTGAATAAATACAGTAGAA
Organism: Thysanoteuthis rhombus; assembly: GCA_963457665.1. Lineage (NCBI taxonomy): Eukaryota > Metazoa > Mollusca > Cephalopoda > Oegopsida > Thysanoteuthidae > Thysanoteuthis > Thysanoteuthis major. The sequence goes on along the minus strand of OY735234.1, from coordinate 11,139,865 downwards.
AGATGTTACAGACAAAATATTTTATATTAGAAATATGCTAATACAATATGTTTTACTTGACAATTTTATTTTGTGGTGAGAAAAATATCTGTTTCCAAATTATGTGTATTTTTCATGTCGGTAACCCTTGTTGAATTAGTTGAGTAAGCATTTAGTTTGATCATTGCTTGAATGAGTAACTAGCTGCGATTAATAGAAGCCAAAATTCTATGAATAATATTTCAAAAATACAAATTTTGAAAAATGAGTGATTTAAAAAAAAAAAAAATTCATTTATTTCAATATTGAACTAAAATGTCCATTATTTCTTTATTAGATTTTCTTTTTTTTTCTTTATTTTGCTCAAATGATCCTCTGCATTTGTAGTTATATACAAAACTGGTGTTACTTTATGACATGGGCATTGAAGGATTTAATTTCTCAGCTGCTTCCAGAAAGCAACGATAATTCATCATTCTGTCAAATTAAATAAAAACAATTTCCATTTCTTGTCTCAAATCACGTTCTCTTTTTCTATCCATCCTAAAGAGTAACAAACATCTATATATTTTGTTCAATTTTCATCCATGCAAAGCATCATAAGTAATTTTATTTTTTATCTTGTGTATCAACAATAGCCTTTTTATACAATGTCAAGGTTTTAACAGGCTTCATTATGAAATTAGTTCACCCCTGCCCTCAAAAAATCATGGAAATATTAAAGTTATTTTGCAATTATGTAAAAGACTAGAATATAAAGATAATGTGTGAAGCCAATTCAAATTGTCACAGAATTCAAATATTATTACATACAGTCATCTTTCTACACAGTGTATTATATAAGTAGATGGTTTGAACTGAGTTCAGTAGTCTGGATAACTCTAGGAACGAATTGTAACTAGAAAGTGAAATCAGATGTTTTTAACCAACTATAGATTATGTTGATTAAGTGCTGCCTCACATTGTTGATGAAATTGAACTTATGGATATTCTAAATCGAAATTTCAGTGATATGCAATACCTTAAACATAATGGACATCACATACTAACATTTAATGTTCTTTTTGTGTGTCAGATATTCTAAAATTCATAGAAGAAAATCATATTAAGATATTTTCTAGAGTGGAATTACGTTCTCAAAATCTAAAGCTAATTTTCTTTCCAGACAACACCAGGATTTCATGGTGAAACATTTCTGAAAAATTATTGAAATAGTTAATTCCATATTGTTTAAGAGATTAAAAATATACAAAACGTTTGATGGCATAAAGAGTTATATGGTCATTCAAAATAATTTCAAAAGCTGTTATTACCACTAGAAACTAAGAGTATCATTATGTAAGTGTTAATTGGAAAAAATTAACTTAACAGCACTTAAAATTTAATGACAAATTATATGGAAATTTCCTCTTTATAGGCTGTTGTTTGAAACAGTCTATATATCATATTGATACAATAGTAGGTTTGTTCTATTTCTTAAATATAAGCAGTTTCCTAAGATGAAGATTGTGTAACTACGAGTGAAGTGATTCTGAAGGTTATTATTATTGTTGTTGTTGTTGTCCATATTTTATACATGAAAATTGAAGATTTGGTTCTTTTATTTTTTCTTTTTTTTTTGTACAGTTTGTATTTTATCATTTAACCTCTGTTACTGATATCAAATAATGTTGGAACTTTCGAGCTCCATGCTTGTATTATGATTATTATTAACAAAAAATCAGTAAAATTCATAATCTGCTAATTGATATTAAAAATATGTGTAAAAGTAGATATTTTTTTTTTTTTTATGTGAAATATTTTTAAAAAATTATTTTTTATCCTTTTTATTTTATTTATCTTTTTTTTTTTTCTCCTTGAACTGTCTGAAAAAAAAATGTACAAATTTCGAAACAATCATAACAGTATGCATTTATACATAGGACGTGGGACAAATCTGTTATGGCTTGCAAAAGACATCCCTATCTAAAAGATGGAGGGAGAGATTCTGGCTGGTATAGATTACTACCTGATATTTTATAAAATTCAAAAAACGCTTCTAATTACAAAATCTGAATGCCTTTTCCCCCTTTTGGAAATTGATCTATGCACTTCTATATCAACTTTTGTAAAATCGATTCTCTTTCTTACCTGGACAAAGAAAAATGGGCTCACAACTTATCTCCCCCCACCTTTCTTCTTTAATCTTTTTTTAACACCTTTTCTCTGTTTCTGAAGATTGTATATAAATAATAATCATTTTGCTTATGTTTCTGTCTACACTTTTTTTCTTAAATTATGTGATATATTATAGTATGTTTATTGTTTAAAACACTCCAATAATTTCGTTGCTGTTTTGACTGTTTCAATGCTGTACATAAATTTATGCATATAGCATGAGAGTAAGCCGTGGTGGGATTTGAACCCCTAATCAAGGAAACCAATCTATCTTCTATACTGATGTTATTTTGATAGGAACCCCCACCTCTGACTATTATTGTTTTTTTCTTTTTTTTCTCTCTTTTTTTCCTAATGTTCTATATATGTGCCTTATTGAAGCAATCAATTTATATAGCAAAACATAATTGGTTCCATTGCTCCCCTGTAATTTAAATTGATAAAAAGCCTCTAAAAGAATCTTTTTTTTAAAATTCTTTTTTATATCAAGTTCGATTTCAATGGAAATCTGCGAACATTGAGAAACGAGCTTTTCTTTTCCAATATTTCACTTCCAATACTATGTTGTTGGATGAATATTTAACTGTTCTATGTATAAAATGCTAGAATCTTTTTTTTTCTTGCATCAATATTATATCATGAAGGTATTTAATATCTTTTTAAACTTAGAGGTGTAAACCCCATACATCTTTTTCAATGAGAGTAAATGGTCTGCAACAGCCTACATTATTCCATTGCTTTTTGAGACACTCTAAATTGCTAGCTGTCTGTACCAGCAACAAACCAGACCCAGGACATTGAATATTTCTCCTTTTTTTTCTTTTCTTTAAACCAAGTGATTTTTAATCATGACCAGCTTGGTGTCAACGTCTGCAGCCTGACTCCATCGTCTCACATCGCTCTCATGCCAAGTTCAAAGATTAAAAACTGTTTACATTAAATTGCAGTCCTAGCCAGTCCTTATAAAAATGAAAAATAAAATTTATATTTAAAAAAAAAAAATTTTGTTGTTTTCTTATTCATTCATCATTTCTAATTTGTGTGTATTTGTAAATTTCTATACAACAAAAGCGTTTCACGTTTTTTATGCATAATTTTGTGACATTATTGTAAATAGTTTGTTTTTGTTTGCTGGGTAAGTTTAAGTTCTAAGAATGAGGAAAATTTCATGCTAAGATCAGTTAACAGCGTTTGTAAGGAATTAAATGACCCAAAGACGGATAACGTTCTAACAATAGAAGAAAGCAGACTATACAATACTTTCACTTCATATATACATTTACAACTTTTTCATTTTACAATGAATTCTGTTGAATTTTGAGCAATATTTTTTTCATTTGGATGCAATAATTATTCATTTTAACGTGAATTGACTTGATAACTCAGTTGAAATTAAATAGTTCTATTACAGAAAAAAATGTTGGATATCAAAAAAATTGTATCTACAACGTTGTGGCTTTTGAACAGTCTACTTTCATGATAATGATATTTAGAGAAATTTTCCCATAACTTCTACTTCAATGTGCACTAATGAGATATTTTTAAGGATTTGGATACTTAAATAGATGCATTACTACTTGAGGCTATCATATTTACACTCAAGGATTCTGAATATGTATCCAAGGACATGAAAACAGAAAATATTTTATGAAGTTAATAAACTTACCATATTCAAGTGTTTTGATAAACACAGAAGGGAGAAGAGAAAATATCCTTCAGATTAGTCATTAGGGGTGGGTATTTATCCAAGTAGTGCAAGCAAAACTTTAGGGTATGGATTTTTGCACATCTTCCCTCACCCATTTACAGGGGTGTGTCCCCACTGGCCCCAGGGGGTTTATTTTTATGCATAATTTTGGCATCTGTTACACTTTTATGCATGCATGAACTGCTGAAACGATCTAGACGACCCTTATGAAGACGTGTTACAGATCCCTACAAATGTAATAGGCTGCGAAAAAAAAATCAGGATTTCTCCCGTTTTTGTAAAGTCAATCCACGTATTTCTTTTTAAAATTTTTTTTCCTCTTTAAATGCATTCAATTTTCATGGTTTAAGGGAGATAACTCGTTTTATGAAATTCTTACCATTTCTGACACTAGCAGAGCAAACAATTTAGCACTCTATTTAATCTATCTTTAGATATTTTCTAGTCGCTTTAGGGTAAACTTTGCCATAAAAAAGTGAAGCGTTGGTTTGTTTGTTTTTTTAAATATATTTTTTATCTTAAGCACGGTTTGACACATTCTTGAGGTCAATTCAGTCTTTTTTTTTTTTTTTTTGCATGTCGACAACACTGGCTTTGGATATGCAGTTGGTGTTGAACTAATTTTACGTCTTGCAGAAGAATTTTCCTTGGCCACTTACAAACCCCAGTTCAACTGCATGTCTTCTTGGTTTTTGAGTTTTAAAATTACAATTAAAAAAAAAATGAAAAAATATATTACATTGAACCACTAATAAAACCTATGTATGTAATTGAAATAACCTTTGAGATTTCTCCTGATTGATGATTAAGTTTGCTAAAAGTATGGCTTTGTTCATTGCTATCAATAAATACTTTCTAAAACAAAATCTTATTTAAACCATCAGCATAAATAGTATTTGTCTTTAGTTTCTTACTAATCAAAACTATTGAACCTTCATTATTTTATTTCATGTGTGTAAATACAAAAACTGTATCTATTACTGTAGAGAATCAGACAAAAAGGGCCATCTGGGGTCCTGACCAAACTGAATAATTGTATTTTTGCTCACTAAATAAATGTAAATTAAGAAAAACGTTGAAACCATCAACACAAACTTATCTTTGCCCTGACTGACTTGATGTAAACCTAGGATAGATAATAACACCAAAATCTTATTAACTATTAAATTCCTGAGTTTTGACTTTATTTTCCTCCCCCAACAACAATAGCTCTTTCATGCTCTGTTTAAGACTGAAGAATGAAAAGTTTAAAATCATAGCAAGGGAATGGGAAAGATAGAGACAAATTCTATTTCCATTTCATCCATCAATGAAAAGAAATAGAGGAAAGGAAAGCTATGGATATAAGTCTCCAGTAAATATCTAAATTGCCTCAAATTACATCTAGAATAATCTAAATTTTTATGTCATCTATTTTTTTCTTTGTCCCCTTCCATGGCCAAATTTAAAAATCTTCTGTTAAAGGAAAATTGTTTTTACAATAGTCGAAATATTTTTTTGAAAAAACTTATAAACTTCTTTCTGAGTGGAGTCTGACTCTGAAGTAGCTTGTCTTTTTTCTTTTTTCGTTCACATTTTTTTTGCAAGCAGCGACGTGGTAAGCAATAATTATTTTGTGTGGTGGGGACTAACAGAAGAGATCCATATCTATTCTATGGAAAATATTTTTTTTGAATTTAAAAAAAAACAATGAAAACTAACATGTTCAAATGGTTTTTGACATCCATGTTTTTTCAGTCAAGAGTTGAATTCATCTGACAATTCAAAAATAAATTCTTATCAAAGTCACTCAATATTTTTCCCTAATTTTTGAGATTCTCTGATCATCGTAAAATAAAATCATCATTCAGAAAATGATTTAAAAAGTTCTTTGAATTTATAGCTGAATATATTTCATATAGATCTATGCATATTTTAAGCATTTCAAGAATTTCTAGTGAAAAAGTAGTTCAAATGCTGTAAACTTTTGCACACACCTTTGAATTTTTTTCAGCTCTTTGTGGGTGTATATAATCAAAAAATTTTGTATAAAAGTGATAATGTTTTCTTATTTTGGTGAAAATCATGGCTGAATAGAAACATGTTGTAGAAACTGTTAACATAGGGTTTGTTTTTGTTTTTTTTTTCTTCAGTTTTTAAGCTAGTGTGGCTGACTGGCTGTGTATGCATCATGATTACTGGCCACACCAATGGAGCTAGAGGGCTGGAAATTTAAACTTTCACTCGTGTAAAAACGTTCAATTTGCAATGTAAAATCATGCTAAATGGCTTTCTTGGTTTGTGTCAAGCAGCAGGCCCACTTTTTTTTGTTATTTTTTTTCTTCAAAATTTGAACTCTTTTAATGTCTTCTACCCAAATGGGGGGGGGGGCTTATTCATTGATCACCCCGTTTTCCCATTTTTTTAATTGATCACCCCTCAACATGACATGCTGCCTAAAGATATAGGTTATGATGGTTTCCATTGAGTGACTAACCAGACCTGTCAATATATTCAACACTGTTTTTCGTGTTCAATATGGGGGAGGGTGCAGCATGAGCTAGACAGCAGATCACTGAAACTTTTTGTAATGCAGTAGGTGCAAGCATGGGGGGGGCAAATTGTAGGGGGGCATAGGCAAATTTACACTGGAGGACAAGGAACAAACTTAGAAAAATTGATACATTGGTGGGACCTTTTGAGGGAAGATTTAGCAGAAATGATTTGAGAAGTTGCTGAAAAATTAGAATGAATCAGTCAAACATAGTACGTTGCTTGCAAGCCTTAGAAAAAGTTCAAAATCAATATTGATAGTTGCAGAATGTAAAACAACCAGGGAATTGTGACAAAACAGAAATAAGAGGGAAAAAAAAACTAGTGAAAAATCATTCTTCATCTTGCTCTCTTTAAAGTGTGTTTTTAGACACATCCAAAACTCATCGCAACAAGATACTTTTTGGTTGGTCGGTCAGTCGGTCAGTTCCAATTACATTAAACAATGGAAAGATGGCGTATTTGTATTTTGTTTACATGCTGCCATTGTCAGAAGAAAAGATGTGATGTCATTAAAAGAACATCTATTTAATCAATTTGTTTTTGTCAACTGCCATGATGTTAGAATAGAATGTCCAACATCCATATTTTTGTACTTGAAAAATGTCAAAAATACAAAAATGGCCATTTATGATTTTTATTGAAAATGATACTTGCTATTTCAATATCGCAATTGCATGAAAATTGATACACAAAGGCTTTAAAAGGTTAAAATCTTTCATGTATAATAATTCTAAATATTGGTCACATGGCAGTCAGACAGACAATATTTTAAACTGACTCTGAGAAAGACTATTTGCTCTTCTTCCTTCTCCACCTCCTTCTGCTACTACTACCACCTCAGATTGTGGATGCATCATTGAACTTATGGTTCTTGTTCTTCATTATGAAAATTGGTCTCTTGAACTTTATCCGTGCAGTCAAAAATGATGGCATATATGGATACATATAGCATTTTAGATAGAATCCAAGTTTACGTGCATAAATGGAGATAACTCCTGTCAGCCTTAAAATGGACTAAGATTTACAGGATTATCTCCTCCATGTAATTTGGTGATATATATTTTTTCAACTACTAAAATAACAAAACCTTATTTCCATACAAACCTCTAACGTTTCACACATTCATCCACTCAATGTTAAAAACAGTGCACAAATAAGAACAATTTCAAGTGATAACAATATAATTTATGTATTAATGCTGTTTTTCTCTCATGGGGGGGAGGGGATAATCCTGTGAACCTCTACTCATTTTAAGACTGACAGCAGAAGTTACCTCCATTTTACGTTCGGAAAATAGGATTCTACCTGCGTTTTTTTTTTTGTTTTGTTTTTTTTTTTACATTTAGTAGGTTACGAACCTTTAGAAACAATATTCATTCAATCGATTTGGAGTGTTACAGACAAAAAATAAATATACAAATACACGTGGCGTGTGAAGGAGGAACGGTCACTTTTTTTAGATAAAATTTAACAATAGTTATCTCCCTTTGATCATCTCGGCACGTAAGTACGTAAACTTCTTACGCATACTAATTTTCTGTCTATTTTGCAATATAGTAAGATTAAGTACTTGTAGTTTTAATAACTGGTACAAAATATAAATGAACAAAAAGAAGCTACGACTTTGTGCCATTTATCTGGCACAAATCTATACCTCTAATAAAAATTTATACAATAAAAAAATACTCAGCAATATTATACTTTTTTGCCCTATATGCTGTTGTGACGGCCTCACCTAGACTGATCTGATCATTCAATATTGACCCACCTACATCAGTGTAATGTTTCAGAGAAAATACGCTTCGAAATTTTGAAATTTAGAACTGATAACCTTCAAGTAGAATTTGATACAATATTTTATTTTTTATCTCTGCCGACGAAGTTTGAGGAGGTATCAGTAAATACTTGGATTAGATTCGCTAAAACAAGGGAGGTAACTCCAGTGGACACATTTATTTGAGAAGTGACTGCTAACCTATTACGGAATAAATAAAAGCAGAACAGTTGACCATTTAAAATGTATTCTATTCAATTTAACTACAAAGAGCATAATTTAGGGTTTGTGTTTATGGCTATGACAAGTAACAAAAAAATGCTTGATATTTTTTCATGTTAGTAACACTGAAATGAATATACAATTGAAAAACAATATCAAAAAGTAATTAAAAAAGATTTCTATCAGTATTTTTTCACCTGAACTCTTGTAAAAAATAATTAATTTGTTCCAGTACTATACAATTCCAACATATTCCAAACAAAGTAATATTCACTAGTGTCTATTTCACACGATATCTCCAAAAGTTCCAAATGCATTTCAATCAAATTTTGTAGAAGGGTACCCTGCAGGCCATGGAAGAATTGAGTAAATTTGGGGGAGGATCCAGGAATTTATCTTCAATTGAGAGATATTTTTATGCCTCAGGAAAAGAAGTAATAGAATGGTCAGTTAATAAAAAAAAAACTATCTTTACGTTTTAATAGAGATAACTCAATATTTGTACACATAAAGTTTTCTCCCTTGTGATCCATTTGAATTTCATTTAGTTCTCAGGTGTTGGCAAAAGGCATGAGCTTTCAGAGTGCTTTCTTGTTACCACATTATGTTCTTGAAATGGAAGTGGTGTCAGACTGCCAAATTCATGTTTTTGTCAAAAAATGTGCATGTAGATCTGTAAAATGATATAATTGATCAAATTTTAAGTGAACATTTAGGCTTTTGACATTAATTCTGAGACTAACATATGAGTTTTTGAATGGTGTAGAATTACTGTAAATTGCAGTTCACAAGATAATCTGGCATATGAAGTCAACCTCAAGATTTTATGCACAAAATTCAGGTTTGGCCAATCCTTTTTTTTATATATTCTACACTTGCTGTAGATGTCGACCCCTGGTTTTTTAAAATATTTTTTTAGACTTATAAATTCAACATATACAGCAATTTACAGTATGTTACTAGGAAATGGATATATGATCCAACAGAATGATTATAAATTGCGTTATATTATATAGAAACTCCTATTTGGAATGATCCCCCATTATCAAATGGTGAATGTACCATTTGGCTTAGACAACATAAATAGAATAAACAAAGAAAATTCGGGCTGCTGCAGGAACTGAACCTGCAACCGTTAGGGTATCTGCTTCCACATAGCATTGCTCTTACTATCCCTTTTTTCAAGTGATATGGTTACATAATCCCGGTAGAAGCTAAAAATATCTATAGTTCAATTTCTAATGTCACTGAATAGATTTTAATGATGTATGTAATCATATTAGTAAAAACGCATTTTATCATCAAGGGAGTTAATTCATACATTATTGAACTTATCATATATTGGGATTAGCAGGTGAGAAGAATTCCTCAAAAATACTCCTCAAGAGTAAAACAACATTAAGAGCCTTACAGAAAAAACTGTAAATTCCATAAATATCAACTCCTTTAAAAATAACCTTAAAACTGAAATTCTAAATAAGTTTCTTTTTAAATTCATTTACTAACTCTTTTCTGTGTCAGATTTGGTAAGTTGACCGAGTCAAAATTATTAAGTACAGAAGAGAAGCAACCATTACTGAAGGGCTGATTACCTGAATATACTAGGAAACTAATGCCCTTGTTTTTTATTGCGATCATATGACTAGCATGTATTTAAGAGACTAGACTGTAAATCATAGGGACAATATCTCAGGGACAGCTTGTACTATAATGTTGAAACATTTACCAATTAAAAACATTGGTGAAAGAAGATGATTAGTGGCAGTATGAATTTTGTCAAATGTGAATTTAATGATTTGGCAGAAATTTTGGAAATCTTCCTCTTTTGTAAAGATATTCTACTATATAAAACAGTTCTATGAGTAATAAAAAAGTTCCCACTGGCCTTGAATGTCAAAAGAGATTTCTCTTTCATTTTAGGTGGTTTTATGATATGCTTAATCAGAAATAAATTTTTTAGCAACTAGAAAACTATAATTTTCAAAATGAGTCCAAATCCTTAAAATGCCCCTCACTCGTTCATTAATTATCCTAGACTAGATTTGCTAATCTTTGTTTTGTAGTATCAAGTATGTTCAATAACATATCAATAGTTTACTAGTGTGACCACTGGAAAGGTATAATTTTTCAAGATTGCATCCAAGATGGCCTCCAAATTAGTCCACTACATTGATGAAAAAAACAACTTACTCACCAAAAATTGCAAAACAAGCTTTCTCAGCGGTCTGTTGTGGTATAAGTGTGCTCGATATCATACTAAAATCTACCGCAGTCTGACCACTGGAAAGGTATAATTTTCAAGAAGTCCGTCAAATCATTGAAATTCTCACTTCTCCTTCAATATTTCTCCAAGAAAAGTTTTTTCAATGTTTTTTTAATAGTATCAGGTGTGCTTGATAAGATAGCAAAAGTTTACTCCAATCTGATCACTGGGATGCATTCAATTCACTTGTCTCCAGTAGTAGACAGCACACAGAAACAGATGTCCAACACTTATAAGAATATCACCAACAGATCAATATTCACCGTTTACCTCATTAAAGCTTGCTTTGAATATAAGTGCCATCACGGTTGGTAAAGTTAGGAAGACGGACATCAACGAAGACCAAAATCTTCAAGAGTGTGCTGTGAAGATAAGAAATGCTTCTGAAACTATGAATCGTATAGTGTCGCAAATGGGTGAACTCAATATATTCTTTTGCAGCATTACACGCACTTGAAAAGTACATTGAGGGTTTTGGACTTGATCTGGTTGGTATAGAGATGAGAATCTACGGACCATCGACGATAAGACAATTGTTTCATGGGGAACATTTCAAAAGAGGTATTGAGGCTCATCAAATGACCTTTCTTTCCCTGGCAAATCTTTATCCTGATGCAGATAAGGATTCAAGAGATGAACTTCTGCAAATGATCAAAGTATTTGGTAATGATATATTACTCTCCATTCAAAACAGTCATGGCATTCCTGATATGTTCAGAAGAACATTGACTGAATTGACACCTCAAGGAATTAGAACTGATGCCTGCAAGAGATGATTCAAAATAAGTTTAATTTTTATATAGTTACATGCATCAGATATCAAGCCTGTTAAAATTCATTAAAAGATCCAGAGTAGGCAATTTAAGCTTGCATTTCATGAGTGCAGAAGTATTTCTTTGCTCACAATTATTACAAATATGCTTGTTTGACTCCTTACTATACGGAAGATATCTACAAACTGAAAACAAAAGACCTGTCATCATGGACAGCACTAAATAGTGGAAATATGTCTGAATTCAAATTCAATATATCATTTTGTGGGCATCAATCATGCTATGAAAAAAAGACATTCGTCACTTGAAATGTGTTGATTCAGTTACGGGTATCACAAAATGATAATGCAATAATGTAGGAATGATTATTTATTCCTTTTAACATGAAATCCAAACTAAATAATGTTTTTTAAGTCCATATAAGATCATATGGAAAATTCATCATTTTTGCACAGGCATAGTACAAGTAGCAAATATTAGAAAAATTGACAAATATTTTTTTCTGATTGAGTTATTTTAAAGCCCCAAAAAATGAAAAAATATTACTTCTAACATCCAAATCAAGCATAAGATGTTTTTTTTATAAATGCAGCTGACTAATTTGGTAGCCATCTTGGAAATTATACTTTCCTAGTGGTTGGACAGTAGTGACTTTTTCATATGTTATTAAATACACTTGACACTACAAAAGAACCATTAGAAAAACTTGTCTAGGATTAATAATGAATGCACAACGGGCATTTTAAGGATTCGGTGGCTATCTTTGACGCCATCTTGAAAATGATACCTTTTCAGTTGCTACAAAAAATTGAATATTTTTTACGATCGAGTATACCTTATAGCCCCTAAAAATGGAAAAATATCGCTTTTAACACCCAAATTCAGCGTGAACTGTTTGTTCCATAAGTGCAGCTGACTAATTTGACAATACCTGCACCCCCATCCCCACCCTGTACCAATTCTAGATACATAGAAAACTGTGAAAACTGAGGCTTTGACAAAAATAATCGTACCTACCATTCTACTAACCATTTCTACAACAACAACCTATCTTTGCACCCCCCATGTGCCCCTCTGAGTGCCCCCTGAGCCAAGTCTAGACACTTAGAAGATTATTGTACAGTGATGATCTCTAAAAGATTCTGAATTATCAAAAATAAGTGTGAATTCTGTTGGAAGCAAACTAAGGGGTCAATTTAGGATAAACTTACATTGCAGATTGAACCTCCCTCTAAAAAAAACTATTCAGGGGATGGATAAAAAAAAAAACCCAAAAAAACCCTTTTCCTTATCCCAAGAGGAGTGTGTGTACAAAATTATAAAAATCCCTTCAATAAACGGTATGGTCTGTGCCAAAGGCTGATGCATAGTGTCTAATGAATGTAAGAATCTCCCAAACCTATCAACATAGTTGAAACTTGTTGCCTCTGGGCTGTTGGTGATTAAGAGTTTTTGCAGAGTTTCAAGCATTACAATCCAAAGATAAATCTTTGAGAAAAGGAGGTTTTTCCTCTGAAAAAGGTCTTGTCTCAAATGGTTCTGACTATGCAGTTACTTAAGAACATTATGCAGAATCAGTGAAGTCACTTGGCTTTTCGGTTATTGTACTGTGACCCTCAAATCTGCTATTCATGAAGATTGCATTTTACCAGCTAAAGGTCAAAGAAAGTTAATCATAACATCATGGACTTTGATTTGATAATAGGTAAAGTACTTGGATATTTTGCAGTACCAATGCATTTTTGTACTTCTCTCACAGAATTGCTATGTTTAGATTACGAGGTATTTCTGAAAGTAAATGAATAGAAGGAACACATTCTTTTTAGAAATAATTACCTTTAATGGCCACATTTGCATTCATTTAATCTAATCTCTATACTTCAGATGCTACTTGATAGCATACCTCTTCTGATATCTGCAACGAAGTGGATTAAATTAATCAAGTTGATTTACTGTCTGACTCTATTTGTATTACCTGCTACATTAACATTTGATTAATTCAAGAAAGGAATATAACAATTTTTGTAGTAAGAGTCATAGCTGAAGTAGTAGGCCTGGCCTTAAGGGACTGTGACTGCTGCTGTTTTAATATGCCAAGTAAGGAGAGAAAATATATACCATAGTTCTTCCTTTCATGGTCTGTTTCTGTAGTCATAAAAGAAATAATGTTGCATGCAACAGTTGAATGAAAAAGATAAATATGCACAATTGTATGCACAATGAAAATACAGATGCAAATGAAACTTAACAAGAGATATTTATTAGAGATATTGAGATGGTTTGATAGAGACAGTCAGTATATGAAGACTGATGAAGTTCTCATAAGCAAAGAAGAAGAAATATATTTTTACAGATTCAGTTTATTACTTGATTATGGAATAAAGTTTCTTCATTGCAGATGCAAAAGTTGACCAAAGTGGCATATAGTTCGCATATGCTTAAATTTATTCATATGTGTAGGCCGATAGAAATTGTGCCTTAGTTTGTATGTATGTGTGTATATGTACTGAGATTCACTGGGATAACGATTGATGACATTTATTCTATCTCAAATTAGTTGCAATTTCAAATAATCAGACATTATCAGGAATAGTAAACACAATATGAAAATTACTGATTAAAGGGAGTTAACTTCATGATCCCCCATTTACCTCCCTTGCCTTTAACTCGATCCTTCATTCTATTACGTACACTATAAGCTCATTATTTCAGAGCGATGTAGGTGAGAAGAATTTTATTAACTGAGGTGTACATTGCGTGCGGAGAAATGGTTTTCATAGAAATTTCTGCGTTAGCTTCAATTTGGGTATTCAGCGAAAATATGCATGTTTCAATTATTTTGTTTTGTTTTCAATTAGGGACCAAAGATCATCTAGTTTTGAGTGACTACAAAAGTGACATGTCTCTACTTACATACCTTCCATTAAATCTAGATTTCCTCCTCAACCATATGATTTAACACTATTCGAAGGTGAAGTTCTTCATTAACAAACTGATACATATGAATCATCAGCTCATAAAAATTATTGAAAAACCATAGCCATTAAAAATGGTGAAGTGTTCTATCCTTTTTTTATTTGTGTGTGTGTTCATGTGTCTGTTTATATTTATACCAGGACTCCTGGCCATACTGTTTTATCCAGAGACTCAAAAATTGGCATCAGTACTCCAATAGACCCTTTCTGAATTTTTTTTTCTTTCATTCATGGAAAAAAAGCTGTTTTGACATTTTTTTTCAGGGTGGGGGGGGACAAGTTTATTAATGACATCTAGATTCTCCACGATCTGGATGTGTCCTAATGGTTTTTTTACTCTATTTTAGATATTTCCCTGAAGAAAATGCCATTAACAGAATTTATTCTGGCCATATTTATTCTTCAATGGAATTTTTTTACATAACTACAAATTTTGACGTAATGATTGTTCAATTATTGACTGTGAGGGTGAGTTGCTTCTATCTTTTATTGTAAAGGAAAATTGCAAAACCGCATTTAAATCTGCAAAACCCTCAAGATATACATTATTGTTTTTCACACATTCAAACATGATAGTCGAGGAGAGTAATTAGTTGATATTAATACCCTGTAAGTATTGTGGAATATTTGCAAGTATTGTACTTACCATTAAAGTAGTATCTCAGAAGACATACTAATATGTCGTGTTAGTCACTTAATAGAAACCATCTGTGACCAATGTATCCTTGACAGCGTGCCATGTTGGGGGTGATCAATTAAAAAAGTTGGGAAAAAGGGTGAACAATGCATAAGTTACGTCTCTGATCAATAAAAAAAAAAGTCAGAATTTAAAAATAAAAAAAAAACAAGGGTGAATCCTACCAGACACAAACTAGAGGATCAGTTTAATATAAATTTTCATTGCAACTTGAAACACCCTCCCCAACACTAAAAAATGTTTTTTTTTGTAGACATAATTAAGAATAAGTGTTGAAATCTGCAGTCTCTGGCTCCTTGAGAGCAGCCTGTATGCATGATATTTACATAGATACATAGCCAGCCAGCCAGACAGAGAGATAGACCAACTTAGAAACTGAAGGAAGAGAAAAGTGAAAAAACAGTAAAAGCTCTTTTCTTTTAGTTGGTTGAATATGTCAACAAGTCCTACTAACCTTTGAATGTAGCTATTTAGATTTAGGATGAATATCTGCACCTCATAGAAAGGAATCACCATAGCCCACATGTGTACCGGAACTAGTTATCTGAAAGATTATCTAAAATTATCTTTAAAAAATTGATCTTTTATCTAAAATTATGTAAAAAATTCCAGCGCAAGATTTTGGCATTATTGGTCCAAAATGACTATAGAGAACCAAAAGAGCACTTTTTTTTGAGAGAGAGAGAGAGAGAGAGAGAGAGAGAGAGAGAGAGAGAGAGAGAGAGAGAGAGAGAGAGAGCATGAGAGAGAGAGAGAGATAGCACGAGAAAGAGAGAGAGAGAGAGAGTATAAGCACACAAACATAGACACTCGAGGTGAGAAGCATTTGTAGCCAACTCTGCTGGTTGGTCAGGTGGGACATTTATGGGGTTACGGTAATTCGATATTCCTCTCCCTATCATGAATATTAGGTTGATGCAAATGTTGTCAGCATTTTCGACGCAATCTTTCATTTGTACTAATTTATAGCATCATTATTCACTCATCAAAGTAAATTCCAAGGCTTCTTATGATCCTAGACCACCTTTCAGCCAAATTGTGTATTCTGTCATTAAAGAACAATTCCAGTTTTCATTCAACAAAGTCTTCAAGGATTTTACTGATATCTTGAACTTGAAGCTGCTCACTGGACAGGGTGTGTTTGGAGTAAAACAAGTGATAGTTTGAAGGTGACTGACCTGGAAAATACACTATACGTGGAAGAACTTCCTATTCTAGTACCATGATTTTTTGCTGTGTCACATTTGCAACATCAGGATGGCATTTGTCATGGAATAAAATTATCAGTTGACTTCTTTGCCCAGAAAAAGATCTTTTCTCTTCCAATGTATCATTCAAACGAGCCAGTTGATCATTGTGCTAGTTGTTCTAGTTCTGGCAACTCATAATAAAGAATTCCCCTTGAATCTCACCAAATTCAGAGAACTCAGTTAATTCCGTTCAAGATTAGGTGTTGAAAACTGTCCTGGATTAGGCAAAAATTTTCTCCATTTTGGATTCTTATGATAAATCCTTTTTTTTTTCCAGAGCCAGTAACTATCTTGTTTAAAAATAACGTTTTTCTGTGATGAATAAGAATAGAAAGACAAGTCTGGTTAGTCACTCAATAAAGACTATCACGTGACCAACATTTTCTGTCAGCATGCCATGTTGGGGATGATCAATCAAAAAACTGGAAAGAGGGCTGATCAATAAATGTTACTTGTCTCACCTTTTGATTCTTCACTTAAAATGCAGCTGGGCACAAACTAGGGACCAATTCAGCATAAACCTACATTGTAGATTGAACCCTACTGAAGGGAGGGAATTTAGACAAAAAAAAAACTTCTTTTCTAGACATAATAATGATTGAATGTTTAAATTTTCAATCCTTCTAGTTAAAAATTAGCATGACCTGTCTGCATGATACATACATTCATACATAGCCAATCAGCCAACCAGTCAGCCAGCCAACTTGAAAACTGCAGAAAACTAGTTTGATAATTTTAGTGACAGTTTTAGTTGGCTGTTTCTAACATGCACTTAAATGTTAACTGATGTCTATTTCCATAAGTTTAGGTGGAACCTATTTTCCTATCTTTTGATTTTTCCCCCGAGGCTTGTAAATGACGTAGTATAGTTGACTGACTGCAGAAGTGATAAAGAGCAAAGTAAACTTCAGAGGTACTCCTACGACTTCCCGTGCATAGTGAAAAAAGATTGAGTTGGAAACTTCATGGAAAGTCTTGCAAATGTCGAGTCTCACACTTTGCCATAAAGAAAGGAACAATTCCGTTTCAGACCAAGTGCACTTTACTTTCAATTGTAAAATCCACAATAGCCACACTATCTCTATTTCAAGACCTTTGAACTGCTGAAGTTGACCTTTTGATTTGAACAATCTGATTAGGAGAAATTATGATTTTTAAACTGTTTTTTTATGTCTATCAATGACATCTGGAGAGTATTTTTTTTTCTTTTGTCTGTGGCTGGGCTTATTTAAAAGTATGACTGCTCTTATCAAACATATAAACTGTTTCAAGTGGGTGACCAACAAAAGATTTTGATAGCACAGTTTTTACTCTCTGGTTCTGTTGAACCCAGTATGTCTATAGGACGTGCGAATGGCCTTACAGTAAATGGCACAGAGAATAAAATTGGCACAGCAAGGTCAAAATCTGGCTGGGACAGTTTGCTTTCCCTTCTCTTTCTATTATGGATAGATAGCAGGAAGGTTTGAGCTCTTTAGCCCTGTAAGGCGGTCCGGTCCTTCTTGCGTAACTTCATGGCCCCGTAAAAAAAACCTACGATTGCTATAGACAATGATTGGTTCTCCACTGAACATTCAGTATCACATGTGTCTTGCGGCAAGTGAAGTAACTTCGCTTGCTTTTGCTCTGTTTTGTCTAAACCAAACATAATTGGTCTCAAAAGTTTTGTGCTAAAATGATGGATTTATCAAATTTATTTACCATTGTATTACCTCAGATTTTACAAGTATGTGAATAAACTGAATGCCAATAGCATCAAATAAAATATTTTTCCAGTAATAACACATATGTACGATCTAATACACAATGTGTTTTTTTGTGTTTTTAACTACCCTCGATTCTTTTGTACACTGATTTAATCGGACAAGTGAACTTACTGCATCATTGTTTGATAATGATAATTCCTCATCTCAGAAATTCAGAGCAAAATCTTTACTTAGTTGGGTTTTTTTTACCAATATTTCTGGTAATATTTTTGTCCATTGCAGAGTTTATTAGTTAGCTCAGCTTATAATTTTCCATCTGAAGTGAAAGATAATTGATTGCTTCTTCTTTTGAGAGGAATAGATATTAACCAAGCAAGTGCAGGACAGAATACTGTCATTAGAGTTGAAAAATCAACTCAAGTAATTGCTTATGGCTCGGTAACTAAGCTAAGCTAAGCAATATGATTAGGCATCTTTCTGCTTCTTCATCTTTCCCTTCTTCTCTACTTTCTTTCATCTAGATAATTCATGTTTCTGATTAAATGTCTTGAAGAAATTGAATGGATAAAAATGATTGAACTTCTAGAGCAGCCATTCTCAACATGGACTATGTGGCTCCTTTTGGAACCATGGCACATTTAAAGAGGGGCATGGACTGAAAACTGTGAGAAAGAGAGCCCTAAGTGTGGTTATAGTAGAATATGAGAAGCAACAGGAAGTAATGAGAAGCCCTTCCTTCAGCATGTTTGGTCGAGTCTGGGTTCAGCAAAATAAAAAAATCCACGGACAATATTGATATTGCAACAGAAGGTGACCTCCAACTCCCCTTGTTTAATTAAGAGCCTGATATTATGAAACTTGCAGAAAACTACCAAGCTCAAGAATGGCATTTGGCCTTTCTTTAAAAGGAGCAGTCAACCAAAACTGTCAGCACAGATTTCTTCAGTTTTTAAGTTAGTCAGGCTGGCTATGCATATATCTATCAAGTGTACAGGCTGCACCAATCAAGCTAAAGGGTTGAAAATTCCAACATTTACACCTTATTATGTCAGCAAAGAACGTTCTTCTTTCTTTTTTGAAAATTCCCCTCCAAAATAGGTTTTAATTGGATTTCAATTTACAATGTAAGTTTATGCTAAATTGGTCATTTAGTTTGTGTCTAGATGTTTTCACACTTATTTTTTGAATGTTCGAATATTTTTAATGTTCACCAACCCCCAAAAAAGCAAGAGAATTAACTTATTCATTGATCACCCTTTTTTTCGAATTTTTAATTGATGATCCCAACACAGCACGCAGATAAGAGACATTGGACCTATGATGGTTTCTATTGAGTGACTAACCAGACCTATCTTTTATTGAGTTTTTCTGGTGTTCAATGATAAATGAATTTTAGTCAATCTGTTGTGTCCCAGTTTTGACAAAACCTGGAATCTGCAAAGAGATCTTAAGGGTGCCGTGCCCCTGCCCTCAAGTTGAGAATTGCTGTTCTAAAGAGACATAACATCATTACCAACAAGGAATACTATTGAATATTATTAGATTCTAGACAATCTAGATGTTATTTCCCCTGAAAAAACATCTAAAATAAAGTAAACTAAAAATTCTCCAGAATCTAGATGTTATCAATAAACCCATCAAAATAAGTCCCCCAAAACATCAAGGAAGCTTTTTTTTCCAAAAATCAAAAAAGGCATTTTTAGAAGGGGTCTACAGGAGTACTGATGTCCATTTCCAAGTCTGCAGACAAAATTGTATGGCCAAGAGTGCTGGAACACTCAAACACACACACACACACACATACATATAAAAAGGATAAAACTCTTTGCCACCTTTGGAGGCTACAGTTGATCAATGGTCCACATAACCAATATAAATGATGCTTCTTGATTAACTCTTAGAATGTAGAGTAGAATTAACAGTCTTTGAGTCATCCCAATTATTCAAACAATATAGAAAGCAACGGACAAAAATTACATCTAAAGCAATGCTCCTTCTAATTTTTAACAGTCAGCGAGCGCAAATACCTTACTTCATACTGAAAATTACAAATTATATCTGTATCACACATACATGAATTATCATAGCCAGCACACGTACCAGAACTAATTATCTAAAATTATCTGAAAAAATAGATAATTTATCTAAAATTATCTTTAAAAACTACCAGGAAAAGATTTGGACATTGGTTGTCCAAAATGACAATAAAGAGTCCCAAAGCACTTCTTGCAAGATTTTTTTTAGATGTCATCTAATGGTGTACGAAAAAAATTGACCAAGAGAGCTCAGAAATACATAGAGAAAGACACAGAGTATCTAAGAGAGAAAAATCTGTTGATCACTTGGCTGGCTGGTCGGGTGGGCCATTTGTAGGGCTATAGTGATTCCATAGATTACACATATATTTAATATAGGTTTATCAGCTACGTTGAGCAAATTTCTTTCTCCAGTGACAAAAATATGAGTGCACTTTTTTGAATTAGACATTGTGAATCAATATTTTTTTCTCAACAAAAATTCACTTAGCTATCTAAAGAATTCAAAATCTTTTGTGTCCACATTAATTTCCTTTGTGTACTGGTTGCAAAACATGCATGAGCACGCACATATGCATAGATTTAATCATTATTTCCTAAACTTCGAAATATTGACATCAAAAGAAACAGTGAATTGATTCAGTGCAGTGACCATGAAGACAATACTCAATTATAATAGCCTTGTCAACTTAATGGTAGCTGATTAACTCATAGTACATATATACGTAATCTGTAAGTTGTAATTTTCAAGAACAAAATCAGGTTTTATTATACTACAAAGTTTTTAGTATTTTTCTTGCAAATTAAATACTATCTTCATGCTTTTAAAAGATCTAGTCACTGTTCAATAAAAAGAATAAAAAGACAGGTCTAGATAGTCACTCAATAGAAATTGTTATGTGAGTAAGATCTTTTGGCCGCATGCTGTGTTTGGGGTGATCAATTAAAAAAAATGTTAAAAGGGTGATCAATGAATAAGTTATTCCTATTGACTTATTTTTTTTTCTTTCAAAAAACAAGCTGCCGGGCACAAACTCTGGGATCAATTTAGTACAAGCATATGTTGCAAATTGAACCCCCTACTAAATAACTATTCAGGAGACGATTTTCAAAAAACAAAAAAAGTTTTTTTAAACGTAACAAAGAGTAAATGTTGAAATTTTCAGCCTTTTAGCTCTATTACGGCAGCCTGTACGCCTCATACATACATACATAGCCAGCTAGCCATGTTGACAGTTTTGGTGACAGTTTTAGTTGATGGTTTCTAATAACATTTGTCAGTCGTTACTTAGTGTCTGAGTGGTTTGTGTTCTATATTACGTCACAATTGGATAAAAAGAAATGGGTCATGAGGTTTAAAGTTGCCTTGGATACATTTAAAAAAGAAAATATTTTCAAGTTTCTTGAATATTTGACTACAAATATGTTGTCTGATTTTACTCAAATTATCAATGCAGGTAAATCTATGTGCATTGTGTGAAAGAAATTAGCCATTTTGATATACTAGTGATTGAAGAGGAATTTGGGGCTGAATAGTGCACTTTGGGTTAAAAGCATGAAACTCAGTACATATATATATAGTTGCCCCTACTAGCTATATTTAGTCATGGATCCAGAACAACAATACTTCTTGGTGATTGATCCTGAGGGTTTTTCAAAATGGCTACCCAATTCATAAAAACGTCCGTATCTTTTGAACTATACATCCAAGAATCAACACCTTGGTTTCTAAATGTATTAATCAATGTCAGCAAAATCACAAGATAATGGAAAAGTAGATTATTCATTATTTGAATTTTAAAAAGCAAAAAAAAAAAGCAAAAATTAAAACATTGTAATGAAGAAATAATAAAACACGATTAAATCATTAGTCATATCTATTATAACTAAGATTAGTTGTAATTATCGTATAGTCGTTCATAGTACCAAAGTTATGTTAATTGAGCTACTTTAACTACTTGCTCTATGAAATAGGACTTAACATTTATGTATATATTAAAATTTCAAAAGGAAATCAACATATATGCTTTAGTATGTATATGAAATTAGTCTTGGAAACAGCTGTGTTCACAATAGCAAAGGATTGTGCACTGGAGATGGGCCTTGTAACTCTTGCACATACCTTTGTATGCTTTTTTGCAGTTGCAGTCTACCAAGACATAGCAAGGTGTCTTGTATCTCTTGTAGAACCACCAGAATCAATCCTATGAGTGACTGCACAAGTTTTGGATGGTGTAAATATAGTTCTATGCTGTCACCAGGTATCTCCCCGACATCTTGGTTTCTAAATTTATAGATTTGATGACAATGAATTAGTTCCAAACAACAGAATTTATAATCTATACTTTGTATGTATAGACTGGCTGACAAAGGGTCTTTTTTGGCAGAACTTTGTTTAAGGGTATTGAGTTTTTTTTTCATTGACCCCCAGATATTATCTGTATGCCTAGCTTCATGAAACCACCTGATGACCAGTTGTCAGCCTTAAGCAATTTTCAATAGAGTGGTATGCATGGAAATACTTCTTGATTACAAAAATATGTTGAGCAAATATCTTAACAAACCTTATCAGGCAATATTGACCAAAACTCCGAATATTTCATCAAACCTAAACATATTCTAACCCGTTCCTGAACAAAGTTGATACCCCCCACATACACAATATATATATATATATATATATATATATATATATATGCAATGCTCTTCCATAGGAATAAAGCACTCTGATGGATGGCGAATATAAGCTAAATAAATATATATCGCTTAAATTCAGCCTTCCTGACCGTCCAGGTTCATAGCACAGATGTAGGATACCGGCCTCTAGGTCTGAAGTGACGTTTTCAATCCTGCCTCATGGTACTAGATGGGATAATGGATAATCTATAGCCACACTGAAGAGTTGCAATTCAATGAAACAGCTGTCTGTGGATGACACAATATATATATATATATATATATATATATATAATCATCTTGGATTGTATGAGTGACAAAAAAAGGGGAATTACAATTACATAGGATTATTTTCATTGAAGAATTGAAACGATGACTATTACAATATCAACATTTATATGGCCAGGTCTATGACTTTAGATGATAGACACTGAACAGACGCCTAGAAAATCCTATGTCTCAGGAAAGTCTCAACCTAATTGTTGACACTTGAAATTCAAAAAAATAAGATGCATTTTTGAGTCTAGTGTGATTGTGTCCTAGGAATTTATGCGGATATAGCTAGCAAACTTCGTGCCATGTATGATAAAGAAGGACCTAACCAAGAGAAAGACCTACAAACCGAGAAGCATGCAATGTGCGCATGAGAGAATCATGCTCAGCCTTACATGGAGAGATCACAAGACAGCTCAGTATATAAGGAAGAAAACGGGTGTCCGCAACATCATAGAAACTATTAAAAAACTCAAATGGCAATGGGCAGGCCATGTTGCAAGAATGGCGGACAATCGATGGACATAACGTCTCACAACATGGATCCCTAGAGATCACATGTGAAACCGAGGCCAACAGAACACACGATGGAGAGATGAACTGGACAAATTCAGGAAATACTGGCTCCGTGACGCCCATGATAGAGAATTGTAGTGAATCCTGGGGAAAGTCAATGTCCAACGACGGATGTTAAAAGACTACTGATGATGATGATGATGATGATGATGATGATGATGAAGGAGTGGTTTGTCCTCCCCTTTCCCCAATTTGCGAGGAGCATCACTACTGTGGCAGCACTAGATGATATTGATCACGACCCTGCTTTAGCAACTGCCAAAGATCATTTTCATTGGACAGGTGGAGCCATAGTGCAACAACATCCGGTTGAAAATGAAATGCTATTCCAGTGAGAAGCAAGATAACTCAGATGAGCAAAAAGATCCTGGTACTTCCTGAATCATACACAAATATTCCTCCACTAGTCCTACCTAGGTCTGATCCGACTGTTCTTCATGTAAATAGACTGGTTACACCAGAGGACCTATCTCTATCTCTTGGGTTACCATAAAAAAATGACTTGTAATATAATCTTAAAAACTATTAAAGAAACCTGAAATGACCCCAGAAGCCTTTTTTTCATGGTCTGCTTACTATGCTTCAGTGCAGTGAGATTCTATTTCTTCTACAACAATAGTGGCCCTCAAGCCCCATTTCCTGGAATGCCCGCATTCTGTCACCATGATACACCATGCATTGATTACACTGTAACTGAAAACCTTAATCCTGGCCAGGTTTCTGAGTTAATAATGGACCAACCACTTTTCGCTGATCAACTTTGCTCAGGAAATGAAATCTCTTGCAGTTGTATTTGAAGAGATGGGAAACCCATTCAAGGAAGACGTTGGTGATCTGCAAACAGTGGATACCGAGATCATTATCGACTCCAGTATCTACGGGATAGTAGAAAATGCGTACGAATAGAGAAAACAGTTATATGAGCAATTTGTAAAAGTGAAGTTCAGTGGCAGAACAGAAGTAGTTACAAATTCAATCAAGGAGAACAAACTCCACTTATTTCCACAAAAGAAAAACTGTCATCAAAAACAGAAATCATGGGTGGCAATCAAGACGGAAAACTGTGCATTGTCTTTCAGATTATGTATTGCTTACCAAGCCAAGGAAAGAAATCTTGAAGATTTCTTTCAGCATGACAAAACAAGCCATTACCCCTGGCACTAACAAGGACTGGTGGCATGAGATGTGGCAGCAAAGCAGAGCTACTTACAGTACTTGAATCTCAAGCAGAACCATCAGAATAAATCCCACAAGTGACTGTACTAGTTTTGGATGGTGCAGTCATAGTTCAAATGTTGTCACTGGGAGCCTCCCTGACTTTTGATGATTATACTAAAACTGTGATCCTACCGTATTTGATATTGTGTTTTATATTTATTACCAAAACAACCTGAAAGCCACAAGAGAGGAGAGAGGGAAAAGGGAAAAGAAAATGAATCTTTCATCGATGGTGCCAACAAACTGGCAAGGCTCCTATTTACCTTATACCCCATGAGGAAAGGATGTGATGCAAGGTTGGTATTTGATGTGGAGATACCATACACGCAAACAGTTGGTACGAATTTGAAAAAAATTCTCTTCGTCTTCACAACTATCATTGCAAAGAAATGATTTTGGTCTTAGAACTCAGGGCAAACCCTGAGCTCTCTGGTCTTGAGTTCCCAGGGCAGTACCATGCCTGATAGGGCAGAACCCTATTGGCCATGGCACCACACTTGCATCCGTCTAGTCTTAAATGGTCTGCTCTCTAAAGACCAGAAAGCTGCGCAAAGCCTTCATGTCAGTGAGGATAAAACTGAGCTCTTCCACATGCTGGTTAAAGAGATTACAAGCACTGATTTAAAAAATGAAGAGATTCACAGCACTTACTGTGATCAAATACTTTCATCACCAACAAGAGATGACAAAAATCTCATTGAACCTTGCTCACACAAGGAATCAGACAAAGAGTATAATACTGTATCTTTTCAATGTTGTACATGAAGAACATTAAAAATGCTGTGGTAAGAACATCAGATATAGATGAAGTGGTACTCACTGTTTCAAACCTGTATAATATTGCAGCAAATGAAATATAAATATCATTTGTTACAAGTAAGCATCAGAGATAGCATGATATGAAATTACAGTTGGATTGGGTCCATCAGAGAGTTTAGCATCAGCAACGTTTCATTCATTTACTGGAAGTGACACCATCTCCTTCTTTGCACGGGATAGATAAACAAAGATCATGAGACTCGTGGACTGTATTTCCCAATATAACTGATGCATCCCTGACAGACACCCTTCCAATATTTCTGACAATGTATTCAACTGGCTGGAAGAATATGATGCTCACATGTATAACTGGACATGTGGATCTCTTTGCAAGAAAATCCAGAGCCTTGGAGAATATTCCACCAACATAGGCAACTCTTCTACAGCATGTGCTCAGAGCAGTCCATAAAAGAGACCATGTATGAAGACAAGTGCTGCAAAAAGAGACCAGATATCCAGGCAATACAGACAGGGGCTGGACTGAAAAGAGTGGCCCGTGGAAACCAAAGTAGAGAACTATTGCCCTGGATCCATATCTGGAAATGATCAGTAGGGGTAACAACATATATATGCCGTGTTTCATGCTTTTAATCCAAAGTGCTTAATATTCGGTTTACCCACCTCACTATATAAGTATGAAGAGAAATTACAGATAACAACCAGACCCACATTTTTTTCCAAGAGAAACTAAGCATCTATGACTGAGATATTGAGTAAATGTGATTTGATGTGTGCTTTTGTGTACACATTGTATACTTTTCTTCACACTACCTAAATGTTTCAATGTTTGTTTTGATGTTTGATATTGTCGAACTCTTGTACAAAGTCTGAAGTTAACTTTGTTTTCCTACTGTAACAAGAATAGCATTCACCAAAATGAGGCATGTAAGCTGATACCTAAACTCCGCATACAAAAACTTATCGTACAGTTACGACCAAGCTTATTTCATTCTATAAAACAAATGTTTATACAAAAAAGATAGATTTTTATATTTTTGTATCGGTTAAATATACAATGAAAAAGTTACAGTAATCATCTTCTGTCCGATTAGAAGTTGGAGTGGATTTTGACCCTGCAGCAGCCAGTTTTGTATTTTGACAGAATCTATTGTAATGGAGAAGTGTCTTGAAAAAAGTCGATTCTCTTGTCTTATCAACTTATCTTTATAGAATAATGTACTTTGACTTTACTGATTAACTTGGATTAAATTATTTTAGGTGGGATGTTGCTATTTAAATAACTTCCAACGAGGACAGAATGTAGCTCAAGGCCGGTTTTAACGTGGGCGGTCCACACGAGTATGTGTCGGCAGTACATGCTCACAGTACCTGATGTCCCTAAGTGATCATCCATCTGCATAATGATCAAACTAGACGCTGCTTAACTTCAGTGATTCTATGGGTAAGGTGGAGTCTATGGGACTAAGCTTTTCCCCCTTCCACTGGGTGGTGAGAAAGTTGCTTCCCATTTTAGAAAAGGAATAACTTTTTTAATAAAACATTGAAGAAATTTTACTTTCAGATATATTTATTATGGACCTTGGAAATTACTTTGAACTGATATAACTTCCTGTAAATGCTCCCCAGTTTATCACTACGGACGTGTTAGTCCAGTAAGAATGTAATTTGACCTCTCACAAATTGCAACAAAAAAAAAATCAATGAATTTTGTATCTTCAATTCATGTTTTGAATGGGAGAGAAAAAAATATCAGCACCCTTGAATTATTTTATTTCAGCTGTTTGAAAAATTCTACATTAAAATGGTTGACCTATGAAATTAATCCCAAATCAGAACCAGACTATGAACTTCTTTTCATTGGATGGTGATTTGTTAGAGACGGTACATTTGACTCTTTTCTCAGCCAATTAATTGCTGCTTCCTTGGGAGCCACTCATCCAAATAACTTTAAACTTGACACTACACTACCTTAGGTTCCATGCAATGCACATAACAAATTCAAACTTAACACCAAGTCCAGTTCTTGAAATAGATCATTGTTTTTTGGGGCGAATAGCAGTTTTTTTTGAATTTCAGGATTTTCCTTTCATACAATTTTTGTAGACTTTTTCTCTCATTCAGAACATACAAAATCTGTTCGAGTTTTTCTTGTTGCAATTTGTGTGAGGTTGACCCCCATTTTGGCATAAAATGCCTGGACTATATGTATAAAAGTTTTTTTTTATATGTTGCACTTGTCTTGCTTCTTGTTGTTTCTGATTGCTTCTTGTATTTTACGATCACCCGCAGGGCCATCTTAATGCATGGGGCACACTTGGCAGTTATCTGAGAGCCTTGTAATTTCAGGGGTCTCTGATTTCAAGTTGAAAAATAAAAATAAAAACCAAATTTTAATGTGTTGAAGGTGGGGTGAGGCTAAGGGCTCCTAGTACATTCATTATCAGTCTTTTAACGTCCGGCATTGGACATAGACCTTCTCCAGAATCTGCCATATTTCTCTATTATGGGCGTCACGGAGCCAGTAGTTTTAAAATTTGTCTAGTTCTTCTCTGTATTCTGTCGGCCTCAGTTTTGCATGTAATCACTGAGGATCCATGTTGTGAGTTGTGATATCCATCGGTTGTCTGCCATTCTTGCAACATGACCTGCCCATTGCTATTTAAGTTTTCGAATAGATTCTATGATATCTCTGACTCCTGTTCTCTTCCTGATATACAGTGCTGTTTTGTGATCTCTCCATGTGAGGTTGAGCATGATTCTCTCATGCACGTATTGCATGCCTCTCAGTTTGTTGGTCTGCCTCTTGGTTAGGTTCCATGTTTTAGCTCCATAAGTGGTTGTTTACACTTGTTTTTAAGATTTTAAGGATCGCCTTGTTTTTGAAGGTTGAGTTTGCTCTGCCAAAGGCTTGCCATCCTAGAGTGATTCTTCGCTTGATTTCCTCTTCTTTTGTGGGTCTCATTGAGATTCATTGTCCTAGCGAGATGTAGTGGTCTACTTTCCCCAGTTTTGCATCTTCGATTTTGACAGTTATGCCCTTATTCTCAATGTGATTGTTGCATATGACTTTTGTCTCACTAAAGTTGACGTGTAGGCAAACTTTTTTGTTTTCTTTGTTTAGTCCATCTGGCATTAATTGGAGGTCATGTAGGTTCTCTGCGAAAAGGACGATGTCTTCTGCAAATCTGAGGTTGCTCAGATATTTGCTGTCAATTTTGATCCCCCTATTCTCCCAGTCCAGGTTTCAGGAGATCATCTCAAGGCAGGCTGTGAAGAGTTTGTGTGTGCTGGTATCACCTTGCCTTACTCCTTTTTGGAGTTGGAAAGGATCAGAGTCTTTATTTAGCCAGATAAAAGAGCTGCTGTGATTGTATATATGTTGCAGTACTTTGACATATACAGGGTCTACACCTTGTAGGATGATGGCCCTTATGACCATGGGGATTTCTACAGAATCAAATGCCTTCTTGAAGTCTATAAATGCTACAGCAAGTGACGTTTTGTATTCTGCTACTTTCTCTTTCAGCTGATTCATTGAATGGAGATGGTCCATGGTTGAGCAGCTTCTTCTAAATCCAGTCTGTTCCCATGGTTGGTTTTCATCAAATGTTTTAGTGATCCGGTTGGTGATAATTTTTGAGAAAAGTTTATTGATGCACTTAAGTAGGCTTATAGGACTGTCGTTGTTGAGGTCTTTGGGGTTTTCTTTTTTTATGTAGAGGCATTATGATTGCCATGTTCCAATCTTTTGGAACTTTACTCTATTTTAGACATAGTTGAATCGAGTAGCTAATTTTTTGTTGACGATTTTACCAGCTTTCTTGAGTAAATTGATGGTGATGTTATCTGGTCAAGGGACTTTTTTTTTTGCTTGATTAATGGCTTGTTTTACCTCCCATGGTGTAACTTCTGGAAAGTCCTTGAACTGATTGTCAGTGTCTTACGTATCCTGGTCGTTGTTTGGTTGCCCGTGTCTTGAAGAGTAGAGTAGAGTTCTTGTTGCTTAGTCTCAAATATTCTTATATATGGCTCTGAACACAGGCTATTTATATCATAATGCTTACAGCTTGATCTCCTCTTGACCGCTAAATGAAAGCCCAACTATTTCTGTTTTATCCTTGACACATATACAGATCATTGGTCTTAAACAGAAACCTAACATAAACAGGTCTGATTAATCACTCAATAGAAACTTCAAAATCTAAGAAACCTATGTTGATTGTTTGGGAGACAGTTTTGGTTGACGGTTTCTAACATGTGATCAACAATTAAAGAGTTATTTTCTAGCACTAATCCTTCTTTGGTTATTTCCTCAGAGTTACTTTTTGACCCTAAGCAATTACCACTGAGGCCAAATTTTGGAAAATAAATATGTTTGCAATTTGATCAGGAAACTACCAGGAAAATAGGATTCTTGTGACCTGATACCATTTAGCAATAGATAGTCAGTGGTTTTGATGTTGGTATGATGGATACAAAGGAATTCAACAAAATTTGTGTTAAATGATTGTAAGTAAAAGACATCATAAAGACGTCAATAATTGAACTACTGTAGCGTCAAAATTTGAAATCATGTAAAAAATCCCCATTGAAGAATAAATATCATCATCATCATCATCATCATCAGTCTTTTAATATCCGTCATTGGACATAGACCTTCCTCAGGATTCGCAACACTTCTCTATCACGGGCATCGTGGAGTCAGTATTTTCTGAATTTGTCTAGCTCGTCTCTCCATCTAATATTCTGTTAGCCTTGGTTGGGCATGTGATCTTGGGGGATCCATGTCATGAGTTGCGATGAGCATCGGTTGTCCGCCATTCTTGCAACATGGCCAGCCCACTGCCATTTGAGGTTTTTAATAGATTCTATGATGTCCCTGACTCTTATCTTTTCCCGGATGTACTGTGCTGTCTTGGGATCTCTCCATGTGAGGCCAAGCATTATTCTTTCATGTGCACATTGCATGGTTCTCAATTTGCGGATCTGTCTCTTGGTTAGGTTCCATGTTTAAGCTCCATAAGTGACTATTAGGAGGATGCATTTGTTATACACCCTTCTTTTTAGGATTAATAGGATCTTCTAATTTTTGAAGATTGAGCTTGCTTTGCCAAAGGCTTGCCATCCTAGTGTGATTCTTCGCTTGATTTCCTCCTCTTTTGAGGGTTTCATGGAGATTCGTTGTCCTAGGTAGATGTAGTGATCTACTTTCTCTTGTTCTGTGTCCTCGATTTTGATCACTATGTTTTTATCTCTGATTTGGTTGTTGCACATGATCTTCGTCTTGCTGAAGTTCATACTTGGATATTTGTTCAAAGACATTTTTAAAAGTTCAAGCACAGGCATTCACTTCCTCTCCGTGTGTACATGTCGACTGTTTTATATTATATACAGCTCAGTACTGTTACTTACTGACTGTATTCTACTATATATTTTGAGGATGAAATATTAGCAACCATTATCATATAACATTTCTGACTATTATTTTGCTGTTTTTCCTTGGCTACAATTTGTTTTAACAGTGAAAGCAAAAAAAACGTAGTAATAATTTACAAAAACTTTTCTTGCTTTTAGTCAGACTTCCATCACCTTTAGCAGAGGGTCAGTTTTGAAATTAATTCTTTTAGGTTTGGGGTGAACATAGCTGTAATATTGACCTGGACAATTTCTTTCTGTCTATAGTTCAATCCGCACTCATTTTTCAAAAACATAAAACTCTATCTGAATATGTTTACCTATGAAAAATTCCTTGCACTCTTTCATGCAAAAAGAAAATTTTGCTTCACAATGGAAGGTACTTCAAAGCCGTACTTTTGTACAACGGGCGGTTGTGCGACAAATAAAAAGCAAGTGTCAGCTTTATTGATACATCATAAATAGAACCATAAAACCTTTTTTCTTCTCCCCCAATGACTTTTTCACTTACAAAATGAAAGTTGTAATGAAAGCACAATCTGTTCCGAAAATTCTTTTTTTATTCAGTTTCAAGATTCCACTGGTCAGGCACTATCCCACTTTTTTAATTTTATGAAATCTCTATAAAATAATTTTTGCCTCCGTGTGTTATCTTATTTGAAGTTTTCTTTCCTGCGGGTACAGCGAGGAATCCAGCTAGTATATTGATAAATTCTAACTACTATCTAACACTAAGAAACAGGTTTGGTTAGTCATATGATGGAAACTGTCAAATGTAACCAAGGTTTTTTGCAGCGTATCATGTTGGAGGTAATCAATCAAAAGATTGGCAAAAAGGATGATCAATGAACAAGTTACTTTCTCACCTTTTGTTGGGCAGTGATCATTAAAAAAATTCTGAATTTTTTTAAAACAAGCAAGAATGCTGCAGGACACGAACCAAGGGACTAATTTATCATAAATTTACATTTTGAATTGAAACCCCCACTAAAGATCTATTCTGAAAGGAAATTTTCAATAAGCAAAAAAAACGTTTTTTCTAGACATAATAAGGATTAAATGCTGAAATTTTCAGCCCTCTAGCTCTATTGATGCAGCCTGTATGCATAACACATAAATGGATAGATAGCCAGCTGCCCAGCCAGCCAGATCTAATTAAAAACTGAAGAAGCTTATGTTGACACTTTTGGTATCAGTTTTAAGTTGATGATTTTAAACAACCAAATTAACTTGAAAGGACAATATTAAAGGACTAATATGGCATTGAAATCATCTTTTTGCAGTCCAAATTTAAAACTTTTTATACAAATGAAATAATAAAATAATCCAAATCTGTTTAATTAAGTCATAAATGCATAACTTTTAAAATAGAATTCCAATTATACATTTGAACTAGGTTGTACCATTAGGAAAATTATCAGAGAAGAAAGAGATGAAGGCTTCCCCAGATATATCACGTTTGGATATTACACCTGAAGGAGGCCATAGAATGAATTGGCAGTTAACAGGGCTTAGTTATAATGCAGTTGACATTCTTGGACCCCAACAGACATGTTATACATGTCAGTCTTGCAACAAACTCAGCAGTTTCAATTGTTGAGTGTTCTTCAAATGAATTCCTTCATCTACTTATGTTTAGGTAGAGTGCATTTCCATGGCCCAAGTTTGAATTCAATAGTATCTAATAAAACAATATGTGACATCTATGTTTTTTGTCTGTATCATTCATTAAGGAAGATTACAATTAAATGCTAACTATTGAGTTGAGTAGAATTATTTTTTTCTCGCCAATGCATTGAAAATCAATATTCTTTCTGGTGGAACATAAACAAGGAAAGGGCAGAGCAATAAAATGTTTTTGATATTTCTTAAGTACAAAGCGATTGCGGAATTATTTAAATACAGCCATCATTTTTTGACAGCCTAGGTAAACAAGTTCATGAAATGAAACCCTTCCTCAAAATCAAGATGTCAGCTACCTGATTGAGAAACAATGAGTTTATCAAATGACCCACAAAACCTGGTTTTAATCTTATCAATGAAAGCAATATTTCCAGACTTTTGCCAAATTCAAGACACTAAGTATAGATGATGATTTCGTTTTATCTTTGCTTTAATTAAAATATAATTACGACATTAAATTTTTATTCACTCTGTGCTTTAATATTCTTTATTTTGTTGTCTTCTTAAAAGTAGAGCAGGACATGGAATTGGCAAAAAAACCTTGACTCTATGTTTAAAAAGGCTTTCCTTTTTGAAAAGTCATATGATCTCTGAGAGGACCTGGTATGGTATTTGAGAAATTAGATTCTCTTGCTGGTTACTTATGCTCAAAAAAAGTATTTTTTACTTAAGATTTCAACTCCTAATCAGGGCTAGAATAAAGGGGTAGGATAGGACTTCTTAAAATAGGGGTCAGACCCTCCCCCCCCCACTCATGTGGGTCATGTTAAGATGATTGTTGGTCGCAGAAATATTTGAAGATCTTTTTTGAAGAATAATTATACAACATATTATTCTTCATTACCGCTCTACAAAAATGTACTTTTTATGGTGCCTAATGTGAAGATGGCTCAAGAGTACCCAGTGGATAGGAAAAAATTTCGTTTTTGAAACATTTTAGTAATTTATTGAAGAAAAATCTTTTTCTTTTAATTAATACTGTAAAACTTGATGCCTGCCCTTGGTTTTTATTGTTTCAAATGAAATAAGATTAAAAGTGGATAAACCTTTTTTTTTGGCAGGATGCCAAGGTTCCCCTTAGATTATGAGGCTCTGGCTTGCAACCTGGTCAGCCCATGTGTAAATCCAGCACTGCTACTAACACCCAAAGAAAAATTATTGAAAACCAACTGTTATAATTGATTAATTTTTGCAACTTAATCCTCGATTATTAGTGTTAATAATGCAAATGTTATTTTTTATAGAAATGTTTTGTATTTTGAAAATTTTAACATGAATCTGTTGGTTAAATTTTCTGTCTCATCTAAAAATATTAGTTTTTCTGAGCTGTAGACATATTTGAATTTGTGGTGTAAGCCCATGACTGCAGGAGTTATATGCTGCTTTTCTTTCTTTGGTGTTTACTTCTAAATATTAAAAAAATCATTCCCTTTCTGTCGTAATGTTTGACTCTAAAGAAGATATGATATGGTGTATGCTCAACTGCAATATATTTTGAAAATTAATTTCATTTTTTTTCTCCCAATACCTGATTTTTTAAAAGATATTAGAATCATTTTTACCTCTGCCTCTATCAACATCATC
Source organism: Thysanoteuthis rhombus (assembly GCA_963457665.1). Taxonomy (NCBI): domain Eukaryota; kingdom Metazoa; phylum Mollusca; class Cephalopoda; order Oegopsida; family Thysanoteuthidae; genus Thysanoteuthis; species Thysanoteuthis major. Next base: position 11,105,585 of record OY735234.1, on the reverse strand, counting down.
ATCATTGTTATAACCTTTATTATAATTTGCAAGTTGTCAATCGGTCTGTGACTTATCAGGAGGGGGAAAATGAACACAACACAGGGCTTTTCTGCGGTGCATATGTATTTATGTTTATTTGCTGACTGCTGATAATATAACTACTGCTGCTGATGTGTCAATTTCATTTTTTTTACCCAAAAATGAATGCAAGAATTTTAATTAATAATACCTTGCATCAAACTCTGAAATCACTGTGTAAACATACTGACTCAGTTTCCTGCTTTAGGTATGGGAAACTGGGGACAATCACAACACTTTTTGCATTTCTCTCAGTTACTCAGCCAATTGTTCATATATCTGTCAGCTAATTACCCATACCCTTTAAAGATTATACACATATGACATTCTGTTCACAATATTTATTTGAATGGATAAGGTTGAATATTGCAAACTAATCAGGAGTGGTTGCAACATGTTGAAAATACATTAAATTTCACCAATTGAATTTTGCTTTTTGTCCCAACGAGTGTAGAATTCTGAAAATACGTATTGTTTTATTATAATATCATAGTATTTTTTATTTGTACACTAATGTTATGGTATTATTTATTTATAAAATAACAGTTATCGGGTTTTGTTTGTTTATGCATAGAACATAGTTCTACCTTGAGTCAGTGTGCAGATGTTACAGACGATATTCAATCACTCCATATTTCAGTGTCGGATGGAAAGAATGGAACAATTTGCAATGCACACAACCTATTATAAAACATGTTTTTATTCTACAAAACTACCACTGTTTTTGTCACACTCCAGTGAATGTGAACTGCAAACTTGGGTCTCCTGAAAGGCTCACAGACATCTCAGAATGATACGGCTTATAAGCTTCCTAAAACTTTGAAAAAAAAACTGATTTTTAAAAACACAGACATTCCAAAATGACATAGCTGATGAGATTTTTGAAACTTTTTCAAGAACTGATTTTTAAAAACAGACGTCCAAAAATGACACTGTTAATAAACTTTAAAAATCACCTCCAGCTGTGCAATCTTTATTATGCCCAGGACTTGGATGTTCAACACTGTGGCCAAACTTGTCAAGATTTTGAGTAACTTTCTGGACCCACAATGCAGTATTCTTCTTCCTCTTCTGAGTCAGATTCTTCTCACTTTTTCTTCACATTTTTCTTTGTGGTTTTCTTTTTCTAGATTCTTTTTTTGCCTTCTGCTGCTGCAAAGTTGTTTATTTTTCTATCTCTCATACCTTCTTCACAGGAGTATCCGCCAAAATGATAGATGTACATTTTTTATAAAACAATATTTAAAAACTAAAAAGAAGTAAAAAAATTCATTAGATAAATAAATTCCTAACAAGGGGGGAAAATAATACATGTTAACTGTTCTGTACAAATGGTGGGCATTAAGAGTCCAGTTTAGTACTGTAGTCACAATTTGAATAGAATCCCCCATAAAAACCTCGAAATAACAACTTTTTTCAAAACTGACAAATTTCTAAGGAAGTATGCATTGGCAAAAAAATTCTTGCAAAAAAATTTTTTTCCAATCTTCAATAAGCGGAAACTTTCTTGTTCAGTAGTGCACCTGTCCAATATTCCTTGTACTTTTTAGTGTGCAAAAATCTTACATAATGAAATTTTTTTTCAAGTGACAAAAATGGTAAATATTTTTCCAATGACAAAAGTATGTGCGACTTCTGAATTCAACATAGTGAATGAATATTTTTTCAATGAAAACTCACTATGATATCTGCAATATTTGAAATCTTTTTGCATACAACTGATCTCCTTGTTCAGTTGTTTGAAAAACGTGTAAGCATGTGCTCAGGTGTACAGCTTAGAGGAAGTAATACCCCAGTCCATTAAAAAATGTCTATATTTGGCTTAAAAACATTTTTATTTAGCAGGTGGAGTTAATTGACATCTTTTTCTCTAACTTTGAAAAAAATCCCTTCAAAATAGTTAAATACCTGTCAGACCTGTTGAAATGATAGGCTATAAGTTACAATCATTTTGATTTCATTTTTTATGAGCAATATATTTAAAGATAAAAACATATACATAAAATTTTAAAAAAATGAATTGTGTTATTAACATGATCATTTATTCATCAATTTTTTGAGCAAAAAGATTATAATTATCGTTCATTGATAAAATTTTTATGAATACAAAAAAAAAATGAATTCAAAAAATATAACCAAATTAAAAAAAACGAACTAAGCTGTGTTTTAGAGAGAAAAATAAGAAGAGAAAAAAAAAGATCCGGTCTGGCCTTTTATTATTGGGTGATGTGTCTTTGTGCAACACCGCACTGAGGACCAGACTCTGAACGCATCATTCGTTGGTCGTCAGTCAGCAAGGAAACATGACTTGTGTAGTCGCATTCACAATGAAAGAAAGACATCGATGAACATTTATTCTAGTTAACGTCACCTATACTTCCAGCTTTTTAGTCACATGGACTACTTAACATTAACCAGAACTTGTTGGAAACATGAAATAGTAATCTGAATCGATTTATTGATCTCATTTTGTCTGCTAAAGTAAGTAAATCTGTTGTGTGTGCTTTTTTTTTTTTTAGTTCATAATACGTACCGGAAGATAACACTGAACAGAGAAGTTACTTGTTTGTTTGGACTGTTTACTAGTCTTACTAAAGTTTTGTAATCAAGTCGAAACTTAAACGATGCTATCTTTCTTTTCATGATTATTGCTTGTTTGTATCCACAGCTTGAATTTTGATCTTCATTTATATAGTACATCATTTCTTGATTTCGTTTTGAGCCCATATTGATATATGAACTCGTTAAAAGACCCGAGAAAAAGAAATCAAATAATCTCTACAGTGTATAGTGCACTGACTTCATTCAAATTCAAAATTCAGGTGTGTATGTGACACACAAGGTATAATTGGCCAAATAATGGATCTTCTGCATGATGTTGTGGTCTACCTAGACGATCCTCATTTAGTTGCAAATTTTCAAAGCCTCTGTGGACTGACTTTAAACACTGACGACCCACAAACGAAATCAGACGACGCGATTTACGGAATCAGTGGACTTAGCAACCCTTCCATTGTGTTTAGGGATCAAGACGATCCCAGAATGACTTGCTATGAAGAACAAAACGGAGAAATTATCCAAAAAAGTAGTGACGATGATCAAAATACAAAGAATTCAAGTGAAACAACCTGTGTCCAAAGAAGAACGACCCCAAGCGAGATAAAAAAAGAGGCCAGTGATGATGATACCCCAGTTAAAACCAGTCATCAGAACGGTGATATACCTGTCCAAAAAAAAATGCCACCCTCGGCGAGTTCGCGGGTCAACTGCCGACTCCCTTACAAGATCAACAATAGAACCCTTTATTACATGTTTAGTTTTGGGGCAGCTTTAGGCAACGAACTCTTCTATACAACTTTCTTCCCATTTATCCTGTGGAATGTAGATGCATTCATAAGTCGAAAGATAATTGTTATATGGTGGATCACACTCTATGTGGGACAAGCCACTAAGGACATTCTGAAGAGACCCCGTCCAATTTCCCCACCGGTCATCAAATTAGAGGGTCGATATGAATTGGAGTATGGTATGCCTTCTACTCACGCCATGGTTGGAACTTGTATACCTTTTACATTGTTATTAGTAGCTGTTAGCAGATATGAGGTAAGAAAAATTCTATAATCTAATTTTGTTCTGGAGAAAGTTGATTTTGTGCTGCACCGGTAAAAATGGCACAAGTCAAAAACTAGGGTGAAAACGGCACTTATAATCAAAACAATGAACACCAATATCCCAGCCTTCGTACTGTTCATCTTTCAGAATCTGTTGAGGTATTTTTATTTATTTAAAAATGAGATTTCATACTGAAAAAAAGGGCAGTGCTGGGAACTTCTAGAATTTGAGACTCGTGTGGGAAGAAAGGAACAAAACAAAGAAATTGAATTAGACGAAATCCTTATGAATTTCAATATACGAAATTTTATGGATCAGAAGATATATCAGCTAGATCATTCTGACCCCAACTGAGTGGTGTCCAATTGTTCAGTGTCCCATTTCACCCAGGTTTATCCTAATGCTTTAATTAATTGTGCCATTTTTCGTCTAGTTTTTCACTTTTACCCTTTTTACAATTAGAGACCTTTGTAAAAGTCAAAAGGCGAATAAGTGTCCATTAATAAAATAAAAAAGCAAATTTGAAATCATTTTATGGCGATAACTTCTTTGTATAGTTCGGAGTCCCAGGATTATTTCAAAACACTGAACAAAAAAGGTGTCCTTGCTGGTGATCAAAAACCAGCTGTTCGTTGGGAATTTTGTTTTCTGTGATGTTTTTCATTCTGGCCTTTCTTTAGAAGGAGATGTTTCCTCGGATAATATGGATTTTGTTTAATGTTTTGTGGTAAAAACTTTAAAGTAGGGGTGTTTTCTTTAAAAACAGAGAAAAATAAAACTTAATTTTTTCTTTCTTCTTGTTTTAAAGTTATTTTTTCTCGTCTAATTGCCAGAGAAAATATCAGCTGGAATTTTTTTAAATTCAATTTTTCAAACGTTAACATTAACAAACGCTAGCATTATAAGGCAAATCATGAATCTCCCCATCCATATATGCTATGTTGGGGATGATCAATTGAGAGCTAGGGAAAAAGGGGACCAATGAATTAGTTGCTTCTCCAATCTCTCGTCTTTTGTTGGGCTATGATCACTTGGAAAAAAGCACTAAATCTTCAAAAAACGAGTGAGAGCGAACTAGTGACCAATTCAGTATAAACACATGGCATATTTACCCCCCCGACTAAAAAATCTATTTTGGAGGGGGATTTTCAAAAAACAAAAACATTTTTCATTCTACAAAGAAGTGTGTGTGTGTATGTACGTGAACTAGGTTCTACAATACATTGTAAGGTCTGGGCGAAGTCCAGATACATATGAATGTCAGAACACATGAATATTACCTAAACCCAGAAACAGTGATGAAAACGGTCTGTTATGGGTAGCGAGCGGTGATTATTACGAACACTCTAGTCTGAGTCCGTACAAATAAACACTAAAATATAACCTAACATCTTGCGGATGAGGTGCTTTTTTCTGTTGAAAATGAAAACTAGTATTTCTGACTGGATTTTCTTTTTCTTATACTTTATATACATTAATAACCTTGTGAAAACGCGTGATTATTATTACGATAATGAATTAATTACAGTTATTTTTTTGTTAAGTCGTGAAGTTGGAAAATTTAAATGTGCAAGGGAGATAAGTCTATTTCCAGAAACCCCGAGGAATATTGTTGTGAATTATCAAAACATGTCTTGTTTTTGTATTTTTTTATCAATTCACTTTTTTCTCAATTATCTATCTTACTTCGATTGATGTTGACAGTTTTTATGCTTGTAGTATACTTCTTAAATCTTGCATAAATCAGGCAACTGTGAAATTCGAACCCACAGACCATCACTTAATTGACTCAACTGCTGGTCTCCATGATGCGTGAGACTGAAATCAGTTTTTTCTTTGTTTGACTTGCAGATCAGATTTAAAGGTTTCAAATCTGATATAATTGCGTTAGGAGAAAATACGGAACATATCTAAGACAAAATCAAAGTATTTGATTAGATTTGGAAGAATTTAGATCTTCTGGTACTTCGGGTCGTGTTTAATTAAAAACAGCTAAATTGATTTTGAACTCTGTTAAAAAAAAACCTGCATTAGTTGTTTTGATTGAATAGAAATAATTAGTTCTTTTGCTTTTCCAACCCCCAAATGACACTTTTTTTTTTTCCTCGGTCAATATCTAGGATTAGGGGAAAAAACAATGACTGTAGTGATTCGTAACTAACACTAGGGGCATTGAAAAAGTACAATCGAGAAAGGGGAAGTACGAACGATGCTTTTAATCTTGTTAATTCATAAGTAATCCACTCGTGAAACAAAATTGAATTCTCCTTCTTCTCTTTGTCAAGTGCCATTTCGTGTTATAAAATATTTCCTGTGCTTTTTCAATTTAACCTCATAATGTCATAAAACATAATTGTATCCCAAGGAAGGTTGAGGAATGATGATGATGAAACTTATCTCTCAGTAATTTTGGAATAGTCGTGTCAAAGTCACAATTTTGGCTTTTAGCTAGGAGGAAAGTCACTTAATGGTAATTATATAGTCAAACGCGTAGTTGAGGGAGTATTTAAAAAAAACAACCCCCAATAATGGAAAGGTCCTGAAGAACTGTAGTAGTTCGCCTACTACTACATTTCTGACAAGTCACAAATCTCATTAAATGTTGAAGGGGGGGGGTTCAAGGAGCCAAGTCTTCCTGGCATCTAAGTCTCTATTTATAGCAATAAAAAAAGTAATATTTTGAGACCTTTTCCAACTGACTAACACGTATCTTGTACTGTACACATTGATAACACAATTTATAAGTATATGGTTGTTGCAGGGTCAAACTCCACTTTAACTTCTGTTCAGACTGAGGATGATTACTGCAATTTTTGTTTTGTATATAATACAAAACTTTCAAAATGATCTTCAGTATAAATTTATTTTTTAGAATGAAAATAAAAGCCCCTGCGTATGTGAGAGATAAATTTCGTAGTTGTGCAAGACCTGTCAATTGGGTTCGGTTGGTTACATGGTAAGAAGGGAGCTGGCTACCACTAATTTGGTGGTCGTGATTTCAAATAACAGGAGATAAATGTTATTTTTATGAATTCATTTATTTATTAGAATCAAATAAACCCTTGTGTAACACACATTCTGATAGTTATGTAAGACTTGTAAATTTTTAATTCAGCTCAATACAGTCGGTAAGAGATACGGGTACCAATAACTCTTTGATATGAACAAAAATATAACGTGATTTCACTCTAGGGGAATGTCTTCCCTAAATTTGGCGAGGATTGTTCTTATTTCGATGGAAAAACAAAATCAACTCCAGGTTTTGGTCCGGAGTTTTGACAAGATGTCATCACTTGTTTTCGTTAGCGAAAAATCCCCCTTTATTTTCAATTCAATATAGATTTAGGCGAAGAAGCAAGCTAACAAAACAAAGACATTTATGTCGGTCATTCATTCGCAATATTTGATGCACACGTTGATAACAACGACCAACAATGTCACGGCACCGAAGCCCTCGGTCAAACTGTAGGGTGATACAAAAAAAAAACGAACCCTAGTTCGAATTAAAAAAATTTCAGTCATTGATGAGAGTATTACATTTTTTATGTGGCCTCATATTCTAATTACGCATTTTAGGAGCTTAAGTAAGCCTGGGGTTTGTCTCAGTTAGAACTCCAAGTTCGGGGATCTTTGTCTTTGAGAAGTCCTGTACCCCGGATTTGTGGCCCTTATCTCTTAATGATCACATTGCTTTCATTCATTCATTCTGTTAAAATTAGAATCAACCTTTGATTTTTCTCATTTTTTATCTGTGGAGGAAATATGTTTCCTCTGATTCTGAAAGTCCAGCTATATCCATTCATTGTACTATTGATCTAGTGAGTGGTTGTATAGTCGGGTCGGATGATTTTTTATCATTAAAGAATTAAAAAAAACAAACTTTTGTACTTTGAATTCAGTGCAGTAGGCAGAGGGTGGCGAAATGGAACCAGTTTAGCTTGAGGCTGTTCGGTGTTCATTTCTCACCTATGCCCTTAAAGACAAAAATCCACTTTTCCTTGTGTTCTGTTCCATTTCAAATATCTTGACAAAAGTGTCATTGTTTTGACTGAGAATTTGAGATGGGTGGGTAAGAGAGTATTTTGGGCAATCCACTCTCCCATAACTACCTTACCTGTCGAAGACAGTAACAGTAAAAAGCTGTTGCCTCCACAGCCAACCTTGACTAGGACCAATAACTTGGAATAGAATTCTGTTCAAGTTCGAGAACTTCGAGATGAACTGATCTATCAAGATCTATTTCTTTCTGAACTACAGGAAAAAAATTGCTTTGATTAGAAATAATTTTCACAATAAGTCTCCTACGATTTTTTTTTTCATGAGAGAATAAAAGAAAGGAAAGACATTTTTCAGGGCACAATTTTCCTTTACTTGAAAAATTCATTAATAGAATTAATGCGCAATTTGTTTTTTTTTCAATTAGTGTCAGTTGAAAAAAAAAATTTCTTAATGGTTTAGTTCAAAAGTCTATTTTTAGATATTTTCATTTTATTCCAACCATTTACCCATTTTTACTCTTGAACATCATTTTCTCCCCAGACTGGTAATAATATCTATTATTTGGGGTCTTGTGAAATACTTCAGAGACAATTCTTCTATATATTCCATTATTCCTCGATTCTTCTGTCTTCGCCCAAAATAGTTATTATTTAATGTTACTCTTTTCTGTTACCCACACGTGTGACCTCAAATCCCCCTTTTTGCCTCGGGAAATGACCACACACATTGTAAATGGACCCCACTTAGAAAAGAATTATCACGAAAGTCGTGGAATTGGACAGGAGAGGACAGAGAAACTGTCCAAGTATTTTTCTTTTGTTATTGTCGAAAAATCACGTGATTTTCCGAAGATCAAGGGAGGTAATAAATTGTAGAGTTTCACACACTCGCTCACTCGATGCCATAAAAATGGTGCACGGATTGTGTAATCCGAACACTCGGTGTTTGAAAAAAAAAAAAAAAAAAAAAGGTTTTCAAAAGTCGTGCGCCGTTTAGAACATCGAGTGACCAAGTGTGTAGACATTCACAATTCATTAGCTTCCTTTACACTCGGAGAATCACGTGATTTTTGGTCACAAAAAGTAACACTAGCCTAATAAGAAAGTTAAGTACTGTGGATTTTCCAACTCATTAACTGCAGATGACGGGAATTTCCGTCATTAAAATTCTTTGGCTAACCCTACGATTCAGGGCCTCTAACTTGCAGTGGATAACTATTACTCATTGCCATTTGTCATGGTTGATGATTTAAAGGAAGTATTAATGGAATTTCCTCTTTTTCCCAAAGTTTTTTATCTCCATTTTTGCGTAGGTCAGTCATTTTGATATTAAAAGCTTTGAATTGGAAATTTTCAAAAAATTCATTTGTGTTTGCATGTGTTACTGTTTAAAAAAACTGATTGGTTATTATTAAAAACTAGGGTGTTTCCTGTCATATGACAGCATTTTAATGTTGGGAATCTCTTGCTATTGTGGGTAAAATCACTTTGCACTGATTTGACAGGTAACTGCCCTCCTTCGTAAACAAACATATATTTTACTACAAATAAAAACTAAGAAATATTTTTTTATCTTTTTCAAAATCCAGTTAATCATTAAATTGACCAATTTTTGGTGAATCTTACATTTGTGTAATTGCTACTTTATCTACGGGAGATTCTTAATTACAGAGTTTGAGTTTTTCTGTTGGCAAACATAAATCATGAAGATTAATCGAAGATAATTTTGGATAACAGAAGAGGGCATTAAAAACAGCCGAGGACTTGCCTTGTGTGTGTTAAATAATTTTTCTTTTCATTACAACTCACTTTATGCTATTCTCTTGCAATTAGAATTGAGATTGAAACTTTAAAGAAGTTATCTTAATCATTGCAATACATTTTGAATTTTTTTTATAAAAAGTGTATGACCGTTGCTACAATTTGATTCCTGCCTAGTTGAGAGGAACAGTATGTCAATCATGCCATTTTATGCGGACATATTTTTGGGTTATGAATGAGCAATATTAAAGGTGTGTCTAGTTCACGCACTTAGATATGAACGAAAACATAGCATGACATGTTTTGAGTAATACAAAGTAACACACACACTGGTTTATATGTATGACTGGCAGGGATATCCTGTGTTGCCTGGGAAAAAAATAATTTCAAATTTGACAGTACAGAGGGAAAGTATATTCCTTTGTATAAAACATGATAAATGGATTATTTGCACAGAGAGCTTATCCTTTTTTTTCTTCTTGATCTGCACCTTCTATTGAATGGTCTGTGTTTAGATGTGATTAAAAAAAAAATGTTTTACATTCGCTTAACCACGAAAAACTGAAAACCGTATAAGATGAGTTTTTTTGTTTGTTTTGTTTTCAGAAGAAAGTCTTGCTGTCAATCAATAAGACCCCTATTTCATTTTGGAAAGTGACAGTTATAGAAGAAAATAAATGTTTAGTTTGTTGGCGGAGGGGCTCTATTCATGATTTTACTTTAATACTGACCTGGGCCCATACTTCACATCTGTTGCTGTAAAGTACAACTCCCAAGTATTTAGGTTACTTCCAAAGTGAAATAAGTTATTTCAGATTTTTTCCTATTTAATTAGATTCAGATGAATTTCTGTGTTGTTTTTTTTTTTTCTTTTAAATGATCTCAGAAAGAGGATAGATGGAAAAGGAATTTCCATTTCAGCATTATGGTTACATTTTAAATAGTACCCCCATTCACCTATACAATTTTTTCAACAGCAGACACTCTTCAAACAGATGGTATTATCGGTTGGAATCATCAAAAATTCTTTGGAAAACATTTTTGATACATTTTTTGCTTGGTTACAGAAATCATAACCTACAAATCGACTAAAAAATTAGAATGAAGATTAATAGTCGTCTAAAAGGTTTGAAGCAGGTCTTCTCAAAAACTCTTCTTTTTTGTGACTGATGAGATAAAAGCTCTCATAACATCTCACTCAATGTTATAAAACCCATAGGCACTAAGACAATTAATTTTTAGTTGTAATCTTATTGTAACTGCACAGAGAAACAAATTACCCCCCCCCAAATGACAACATGTTATTTACTGTTTATTATGGAGAGAATACTATTTTATTTTTGAATTACTAAAATGCAACAGAGACAAGATTCATTTACATCAAATTATTGAATAGTAGTGAATCATTTCAGAATAAGTACCAACAGGATTTATTTGTATTGAGATGAGGAAAAAAACCCTCTAATTATATACTCATTCTCAATATTTCTGAAAATACTAATAATCTTCACATGGCCCCTAGTTTGAGAAGCATCGGTTTACAATACTTCATCTAATAAAAACATAGCCTCTTTTTTTAACCACTGTCCGGAATGCACACTAACATAATTACAATGAAATTTATAAAGATAAATAATGTATGTGTGTGTGTGTATATATACATTGTTAAAAATAACAAACTCTGTTTGTTTAATTTTTCTGTTAATTTTCCTAGTTAGCGTACAAACCTTTCATTGATGTCATCAAAGCCTTTTAGAAATGTTCCAAAGTTAGCGATTTGAGATCTTTCAACCATCATTGGTCATTATCAAGAAAGTAATGTTCAAAGAGTGATCAGTACTACTTCTCGTTACAATTTTATATTTTCATTTCAAGTGTTGTCTTTTTTTAAAACTATCATAATCATAAATAAATCTGTTTGAATGTGTAACTGAAACTAACGCAAAACGCTGATGGTGTCATCTCGTGTGGACACTACATACATTTAAGAACGCCCGTGCCGATGTTAAAAGATATTCTATTGATAATAGGTTTTGCTTCAATCAGAAGACACCCCATTATTTGAAGTCTCTTCCTGGAGTTGGTATTGTATAAAATTCTTATGTTGTCTACATGGGGCTGACGAATATTGGCTTTTGGGTTATGATTCTTTTAAACGTGCTGGTAGATGGCGCTCTGGTTGTTGAGGTGACATGTCTATCTGTAAAAGAAGGTTGTTGTAGTATATCCTTTATAAGGTACCTTTTTGTTGTTGGAGACAGTTTCCTGAAGGACTCATTAATTCATATACAACATCAGTCTTATGTCGGACGTTTCTTTCTGGGAAAATTTTGTTTTTGGTCTCAAGGTTGTAAGTATTTAATTTTTCATAGTATATGATGAGTCTTAATTTTTTGTTTAGGTCAATTGGTGAAGTGTATCTTCGGATTATATCATTTATTGCTTTTTTATTCCGGGTGCATCTGGTTGCAATAAGATAAGTTTATGATATCTTTGCTTTGATCCGGATTGTTCTTAGTATAAGTTTTGTTAATCATCTTTTAAGTTGATGTAATCTGTTTGTCAACAACATGGCTTGGAAATCCCGTGGTAATCAGGGTGTTTTCAATATTAATCAACTCTTTATAGAAGAGTATTAGAAGAGAGGATATTAGTTTTACTAAGCTTTATTAAATTTTTTATTACAGCTGTCTTATATCTGTAAGGGAATTCACTAAGATAGTTAGGGAGGCAAGATTTGTTATGCTGCATTTTCTGATTATGAAGCAAGTAAAAAAAAAAAAATAAAATAAAATTCCCGGCAAGAGATCATCAACAGAAAGTAATTTGATTAAATTTAATGAAATCTTCCACTCACAGACACTTGAAAGTTGGTTCAATCCCGCATCCTTTTACTTTGTCCTTCTTTGATAACCATTCTCCTTTAGCAAATATCTTTGTTCATCCGCTACCATTTTGCGTACCTCTACCCTACTTCTCCCATCCTCTTTGCGGTCTTCATATTTCAATTCCTTTCACAGAACTTCTCTTCTACCCCCATCCCTTTTAACATGAAATTTCTTTGTTAGAAATGTAACTGGGAAGTATGCAGTTATGTTGCCTCTCATAATTAATAAGGTCTGTCTAGAAAATGAGTTTGATTGTGTGAGAATATTCATTATCAACTTAATTACAAATCAACTTTATCTCCTTGAAAATAGCTTCCATCAAAGATTTTGTTACCTCTCCACAGTGCTGGAAGTCTTCAACTGACACTGCCTTCAGTTGGTTCGTCACAACCTTTTGAATGTTCTCAACACTTTTGAGGTACAGGAAATAGTCACGAGCATTCAAATCAGAGGAGTAAAGGGGCTGTGGTACCACGGGAATATTCTTTTCCATCCCAAAGTTCTTCACTAGGAATGCAGTGTGATGGAGTATTATCATGATGAAGCATCCAAGAGTCAGTAATGTTGGGCCAGACTCTTTTTCTGGGTCATTCAAGCACTTCACAGTTGTAAATTTGGTTAATTGTCTGTCCTTGAGGCACACATTCCTTATGAATAATATCTTGATAATTGCAAAAATAAATGAGTATCAATAAGATCTTGGATTTGCTGTTTTTGTGCCATTCTTTTCTTTGATGTTTGGTTTCAAATCTCATGACAAGTAATTTGCGGTTCATGCTCAAAAATTCATGATTCTTTGCCTGCAATGAAATGTTGAAAGGAAATCTGGGTCATATGTTTTCAAATCAAAACCCAAATCCATGGTCGCCTTTTGGTAACTGTGGAGAACACCCAACAGGTTGTGTCAAACTAAGTGGAGACAATGTCAGCTGAAGACTCCCTGGCACTGTTCCCGGCAGTAAGACAATGTCTTCGTTGGTGTGTGTCTTCCCAGTGGAACTATTTTGATGGGGATAAAGTTGATCTGTAATTAAGTTGATAACAGATATTTTTATACTGTCATTACTCTCTAGACAGACCTCATAGATAAATTTTAAACTGGCTAAATCCAAGCCAGCACCTACAAACCTCTGAGTGTCTAGTACAACAATTGATCTCAACACATTTACTGAAAAATTGTTTGTTGAGTTTTTTCGTATCTTTTCTTCACCAAAGATAGAGCATTTCCCTCGTCCCAAATTACTCTTTCAGTTATTATTAAAGTTCAACCCTAGTTTAGTGTTGCTTGTAAAGGCCATTTTCTAAGAAATTGTCTTTTTAGTTTTGCGATACTATTTCTTTTTTTCTTCTTTTTCCTCTTAAATGCCTCTTTGGGCATCTCGGTATACAAGATACATTAAAAATACACATTAAGTCGAGTGTTCAAAATGTATATGAAACCTAATTAAAAAAATTACAAGCTTATCCATGCAGATAAACATTTATGAAGCATATCTTTTTTTACTTGAATTCTATATATTATCTAAATTACTCTCAAAATTATGTATACGTGTACTATTTATTACATAAGTTGGTAAAATATTTCAAAATTTTCTGGGACAAATTTTTTTTTATTTTTATTTTTTTCCTGCAATGGACCTTGTTAGTAAATTTTCCATCCTTTCTAATGGATTAAACATTAGACTTCTATAATTTCTAAAACCATTTAATATCTTGAAAGTTTCTATTAAGTCACCTCTTGTCTTCCTCTCGAACAGAGCAGCTATGCCTAACTAATCTATCCTTATAACTTGAATCTCTCATGTCTCGTATCATTCTGGTAAATTTTCCACTATTCTGTCTGGAATTTCAAAATCAAATTCCAATGACCATGTCTAGCAGGTTGGGGCCTAAGCCTGTACACAATACTCCAAATGTGTTTGTATTATTGTTTCACAAATTTTTAGCTTATCATGTGGATCTCTTGTTGAAATATTTTAGCAGATATTTTTAGCTGCAGCTGAAGAGCTCTGTTTTTCATAATTGAATTGTTCATTTATTTCAAATTTCTCTTTCCTGATACTTTTTGTATGGTTCATTTAAACAATGTATGTGTGTAACTTCTATTTTCTCTGCTAAGGCACATTACTCTACACTTGTCCGCATTAGATTTTAACTTTTTAAAATTATCCTGTGCTATTTTACATTCATTTGATCCAACCAATAATTTCATGTCATCCGCAAACATTTCTGCTATAAATTTTAGTTTCCCTGGAAGATCATTTACAAACTTTAAGAACAACAATGGCCCAAAACAGACCCCTGCGGTACCCCAATTCTTTTTTTTTTTTTTCTACAGCAGTAAGAATTTATTTTACTTACTGACTAATTGAATCACCATAGCCATGATCACAAAGCTGACCAAACAAGAAAAAACATGGTGGCTAGGTATTCTCCCCTTTTCACTTGTTTCTCTGTATCAGTGCTCTTGGTCAAATTTTTTGTCATAGAGCCTTGAAAATTTACATGCGTACTCCAGTAGCCACATTCTATAAACCTTTTTTTCTTTTTGAAATTTGTCATTTTCACTATTTACCAGTGTGTGTGTGTGTTCAATTTACAATGATAATGCATCATGAAATGGACACAATTTTTGTCTCCACTGTGATGTAGCTGATATTCTAAGTGTTTATGGAAAAGCTTGGTAGGATTAATAGTGAGAGAACAAGTTAGTATATGGTTTGATTTCTAATTAGGAAAAAATAAAGATTACTTGTGCCACTGATTCTGCTGCACTCGTTCCCATATCAAACTGACAATGCCAGTTGGTCATTTCAGTTACTTGTTGCGCCTCTGATCATGCGAAGCCGTGTAATTCTATGTAACCTTGTGTATCACTGTCTAAATAATCAGGGTTTAGTAAAGTCTAGGGTGAGAAAGAGATAAACTTACAGAGTGGGGGTATTGTGACAAAATGATGCGACTAGGCTATGGTGATTCATTTTTAGACAGTGGCAATAGTAAATATAGTGTCCATTATGGAATGAGGACAGTCTGTAAAGAAATGACTATTCTGAGCCATTTGGACTGCTGATTTAAGTTTGGTAAGGTGATGACAAATGATATGTGCCAATACTTTTCCTTTGTTAAAACTAGTTATATTCATATTTGATCCACACAAAAATAAAATCAGCTTGAGATAGTATAGAACAATTCTGTCTAAAAGTGCATCCATCACAAAAGAAGAACTTACGAACACAAATGTTTTTAAAAAAATGGAAATCATTTCACTATGAAATGGCTTGCCCAATCAGCAAGTAGAATGTGCTACAGATTCTTCTCTCTTCGAGTGTCCATGTGTCTGTGTCTCATCTAAAAACATACTTTTCTTGGTCTCTATGGTCATTTTGGACCAACAATGCCCAAACCTAGTACTGGTATTTTTTTAGATAAGAGCTCTATTATTTTAGATTAGTTTTGGCACATTACGGGCTATAGTGATTCATTCATGAGAGTTATGGATATTCTCAATTACTTCATTGATATATAATTGTACATTCATGAAATATGAATGGCATAACAAAATTATACCCAATAGGTGGATTTGAACCTTTTACCAATCAATTAGTCCAGCCAACTTTTCTAAAAGGAATTTTCTAACCTTTCCGATATGGGAGGTGCCGATGGCCAGTTGGTTAGTGACATGAAAAATGGAATCAGCAAGCCAAGTTCAAACTTTGGCTGGGACAATCTGTGTTCACTTTGCACTAATGCCCTTAGGAAAGGCATGAGATTGATCACTTCTCTCCCTACCAGCTTTGAGGAGAACAGCAAAACTGGAAAAATCCAATCCTGAAAGTTACTGTAAAGCTTCAACAGACGTAAGTAGCCTGAAGTAGATCATAGTAAATGCTCACGCGGTGATACGAGTTGATGGATGACCCTTTACTGACTGATAGTATGAAAAAATGAAATCCAATTTTTTTCTTCTTTGTATGTGTTGCAGAAATTAGTTTCTACTCCCCAGAACAGAGATCACCTGACAAAGGCTGGAGGATACACAGCTAAAACATTATGTATAAGCAACCGACTAAAATGAAAAAGTAGTGTCAAAAAAAAAAAATACAGATAAGAACCATTAACTATCTCTTTGAATATGATATTTAAGTTGTTCGAATATCTGATCAGTATTTTTGTCACAATTTTTTTGCTTGCTGGCTACTATTTCTTGATATGCTCTACCAATAAAAAAGGGACCCCCACCTCTTTCTATATGAATTATACACCTGGAGTAGGCCGTAGAATGGATTGGCTGAGGTGTCAATAAAAAGGATAAGATCAATATTCTGAGAAACTCTTGGAATGACTATGACTCGTCTCAAAAATAACAATCTGTTATTCCTCAGCTGTTTCGAGTTAGATTTATTTGAACCCTGGTGAAAAGACGTTCCTTGAAAAGATGTTTCTTGTCTCGAATTATCTTCTACTCAAGGTCATATGATCTGGTAATATTGGTCTTTGAACTGCATAGTGGATGCCTCGTTGAAAATTTGTTTCTTGTTTTATCATTAAATAAACTTGACTCCAAACTTTTTGTGTGTTGGGCTGTAGCTGCTACTGTACCTACCCAGCTCACTCTTAACCAATCAATGAAAGAAAGAAGATGCAAAATAATAACTTTAAGCAGATTGATTTGATCGTTTGTTGCTTGTTTTTTTTTTTTGTTTTTTTTTTGTCCATCTGAATATATGAGAACATATCATCAGATTCCGAACATTCTTTACTTTCTTTGTCATGAAGTAAAGTCAAGGTGTCTTTGAATTTTAACAATAACCATATTTCTGAATTGTTTGGGTCAGAATTGTTTAGAAAAGTCTGTTCATTTATCTTCATATGGTATTCCATAAGTTATGCGATTTTCTATACTTTGGTGTCCAGGTTTGCCTCAAGTGTGATATAGGGTCGAAATAAACCCCTGTGGGACTTTTATTACTGCCTGTTAACTGGCAGAATCATAAAATAAATATTTCAAGAAGTTAGAAAAAACAGATTACAGGACAAGCAATTGATACGTAGTGTACTTATGAGAACATATAATCAGGTTTTTCAACATTTTTTTTTCTCTCCTGTTTTTGCTGTTTTCTGTCAAGGTGTGTGTGGATCTTTGTAATAACCATTTTTCTGAATTCATCATGTCAAAATTGAATGGGAAAATGTGTTTATTTGTCTCTGTGTTGTTTATCTCAAAAGTTATGAGATTTTCTATCTTTTCAGTGTGCGGGTTTAAGTTTGTACTCTCGATAAAATAGGGTTAAAAATGAACTCCGTGGGACATTATTTCAGCCTGTTAACATGAATCATAAAATACACTTCAAGGATTAAGAAAAAACTTGTGTAAAAAAAAAAAAAAAAGAGAGAAGGAAAAAAATCTATGGGGTTTTTGTGGATCTACTCTTCTGACTTGACGAATATGCTTGTTGGCAGGCCCATGAACTGCATTGACTTACTCATTGGGAATTGGCACCTTACTAGAAGAAATGACAAAACTGTGTGCAAGTTTCATTTATTATTTATTTTATTATAAATCTTTGTACCATTAGTAAGAAGAGAGATTGGTGGAAAATCTGATATAAAAATTATTTCTGTTCATCTTATAGAACCAGGAATTGTTTGGAAGATAGTGTAAAAACTTATAACTAAATGTAAACAAAGCATAGGTCAATTTAAAAAAAAAAATGGTAATTGTTACCTTTTCCATGTTATATTTCGTATGTTTGTCTGTGTATCACAGGACAGCATTTTTTCCTCTCAAAATCTAACATTTTCTCTGGTCAGTTTTTTTCACCTTTTTTTAACTTTATCTGTTGGATTAAAGTTTACAGTTTTTGTTTGACTTAGGTTGAATATATAAGTCAATTACAGAACAAATGGAAGCATAAAACTTGGTAGTTTCGTCACTGAGAAAATAGTCTACGATGTAACACGGAAAAGGTAACAATTGGCGAAGGAGCATACTCTGGGGGTGGATGGGAGGCAATTTCAAATCCTTGAAGCTTCGTGAATAGTCACTTCATTGACTGCAATTTCAGCTAACATTATACAATGATAGAAGGGATCCTTGATGTGAAGGTACATTAATTGAATCCAGGTAACTTTCTCTGTGCTCAGTGTTTTCTAAACCCCAGCTATGGCCCTGTTTATTAGAAAATACGTTTTCTAAAATCTCCACTTTCAGAATTCTGTAAGTTCTATGGAATATAAGGAACAAAAATGAGTACTTTGAAGACAAATGCATATCAAATTGGTTGAAATTAGAATAAATCTGTATATAATCATTATCTAATCAGTTTGATTGAAGACAGTATGTGTGCTGTTTCCTTAAGTCGTCGTCTTTGCCAATTGTTCTTCCTGTCAATAATTAATATGTCAACCTATAAAGGCATGTACCCACCCTAGTCCTTCATAGTATGGTCCGCCATGCTAGATTTATATGTATTGCCATGTTGTATGGCTTTCCTGTGCTCTTTCAGTTCTTACTTTCCCAGGCACACATACTTCAATTGAATCAATCAGCCAACCAAGTATTGATATCAATAGCATTTGGGAGCCTCTCATCATAAGAGGCTTCTCAAGAAAAAATAAAAAAAACAGATTCCCCAATGCAAGGGAGGCAACTCAGAAGTACACTAAGAACACTACCCAGATATACAAAAACTGATGTGACATGTCCAGTCCAATTAAGCATGTACTCCGAGTAGTGATTCCACATTCTAGAACCAACTTCTGACGAAGGCCATAGAGTATATATCTGAAAAATTAAGGAAAAATAAATACATAGATGAGTAAAATAGCCTGACGATATTATACATAATGATTGATGACAAAATCCTTACAAAAATTTGTATAGAGTGCCAAATTATTGTAAAATTATCTTTCCATTTGTTTTTATTGTTAGAATTCCTTCTTGTTGATGGTGCTATCCACAAGACTATAGATCTACATCTGGAATATTTCACTATCTCCTATGCAGACCTGGTTAAGATAGTGCTCCTCCCTCCATGTCGCTGGAGTTGTCAGAACAGAACTGAAGACGATGTGAGACATCCTTGTTTTGAATTCAGAGTTGTCGTTCTGTTGTGGGATAGTTAGACAAAAGTTCGCATCATTTTGAGAAAAAAAAAAAAATGAGTAAATTGGATGTTTTTCATTAATACTGAAAAATGTAACGATTTTTATACCCTGAAATAAACGATGGTTCTGTGGTATTGCTATGTCCAACTGTCCTCCCCACCCCACCCCACCAGCAAATTACCCCTAGATTTTTTTTTTTTCTTTTTTTAAAGTCTTTTTTTATTTTCATAGATTTTTCAGTGTTCCTCAGACGTATTGCACCAGTACTTCTCTCCCTGCAGTTTCAGGGTCTGCAGGATCCCATATGCTGTCTCTGTGTTGGTTCTCGAATCAATCAAGCAAGCATAGTATCGTTGGGTTATAATAGATATTTTCATTAGTCAGTCAGCTGTGACCAACATTTCTAAAATACAAAGAGTTGGGGATAGTTTTTCTTTTTCTTTTTTTTTTTCCCCCCTAAAACCTGTTTAGTTTGTTGGTATTTACACCACTGATTTGGATGAGATTTGCAAACTGATGACCTCATTTTACGTAATGTAAAATGTTGAATAGTATCAGACGTAGGTCCTGAGGGATGCCCATCCCTGACTAAAGCACAATTGGATCTTTTTTTTTTCGTTTTTCAAGTGTGTGGATGAAGAAATTTGATAAATAAAAAAAACCCCCAAATAATCCCAAGTTATCGTGGGTTAACTCTAAGAACAAAAGTTTATTATTTTGTTTTCCATCTTATATAAGTAAGATGTGTTCTGTCTCATTCTTTGTAGATTTTTTTTTTAATTTATCACTTCTGTGGTAAATTTCTTCTTTTTTTTTTTTCCTTACTTTACTCTCTTGTCGATTCTAGTGCTGTAAAGCTACGACTCGAAATGTAAGAGAAAAATGCCGGATAAATTACTTTTTCTCTTTCAGGTATTTGTAAGGATATTCTTTTTCATTTGGAGCCTTTCTCTACACAAAAGCCCTGTCTTCAAGGGACATAACGTAGGATAACGATTTGCAAATGAGTATTTAATAACTAGTGATACCAACTCAGTACTGGGTATGGTACTTAGTGTTTTAGGTCTTCAGTTCAATGTTCTGTTTCTGACTTATAAGTAGATATCCAACATACTTATGTCAGAAATGGTGAAGAGAAGGTGAAATATGACACCAGGTTACCAAGTTTAACGTGTGTGTGTGTGGAGGGATTTGCATATATGTGGTTATGGACAAAAATTGCCTTGTCCAATCTGTGTCACACGAGTTGCATCAGAAATATCCTCTCAATCTTTCGCTTTTAGTGCAATGGAGAGATGCTCCTACAGGATCAGAATCTGCGCAACTAGACATTATATACTTTTTTTTTTTTTTTTTTTTTTTTTTGGCAATAGAATGAATCGTGATTGAGTATAGTCAATTGGTGTAGAAGAAAAAAAATGGATTTTTTCCCCCA
This sequence comes from Thysanoteuthis rhombus, assembly GCA_963457665.1. Lineage (NCBI taxonomy): Eukaryota > Metazoa > Mollusca > Cephalopoda > Oegopsida > Thysanoteuthidae > Thysanoteuthis > Thysanoteuthis major. The sequence continues at coordinate 11,084,721 of OY735234.1, read as the reverse complement.
CCCCCTAATAATTTTTTTCCACATTTTTGATGTGGAATATGTTCACAAGGCTCTCTAGGATATTTTAAATCTATTGATGTCAGATTCGTTTACATATGATACGTATGTCACGAGCCAACATATAAAAATGCAAAAAGATATACCAGTTCAAGGTTTTTTCACTTTTTACTTTTTACTAATTTAATCAATTCACACAACCATCGCAATTTAGTACCTTCGTTTTTTTGGTTGAAGATTCATTATATTTTTACTGATTAATTCATCAAGACTCGCACAAAAAATTTTATTCGCATTGAAGGTGTAAACAGGTTTTTTTATCACCCCACTAAATTTACCTATAATTGGGTGGATAAAATCTTGTGTTTTTTATGACCCGGCAATTTTCCAATTTGTTTAAAATTTTATTTCCAACCTACCCTACAGCACTCGACTCTGTCATACCCTTCCATACCTTGCTCTAACCTAACCTTCAGCAGAATAACCTAATTTACTTTGATTGTCGAGTGGACCAATAGTCCTCACTCGACCATCTCCGTTTTTGCTTTAGATATGGTCGCAAGTTCTTTTTGGTCTGAAATGAAGTCGCATTAAATTCTAGCTCACTATCTTCACTCTTTCAGTCACTCTGGGTCTGAGAACAATGATTGCTTTGTTCGTTGTGACAGTAACCGAATTATATTTACCATCTTCAGCTGGCCACGATTCCACAACAGGAAGTTTTACTGAACTGAAAATTTGTTGTCAGAGTCCACTTTTTTTTTGTAGATTTTAAAAATGTTATCAGCCTAGCTCTAATCATTTTTTCAGAAAAAGATGTCAATGTAGACTCAGAATTTTATTGGAAGCCATTTTTAAGTAATCGTAGCTCAGGACCTGATCCATTTTATGAGCTCTATCTGGCATCAAATGAAGTAGTGCCAATCCACTACACAAGGTCACAATCTGGATCTTTTGTAACTTTTCAAGATCCCAAGATATAAGTTCTCAAAAATGGCCAGAATTGAAAGACGATGAAAATGTACCATTCTTAAAGGTAAAAATGGACATTTGGGAAAAGCTTCACTATTTCTTGACAAAAACCACTGAAAAGAGCAGCACAATTTCCTATCAAAAACCACTGAAAAGGTTCTTTGTTTCAGCTCCATATATGACTATCAGGAGGATACATTGGTTGTATACTCTTCTTTTTAGGACTAGTGGGATTTTCTTCTTCTTGAAGGTTGACAGGCAAGAGGACCACTGAACATATATAAACATACATTAAATGTTGAATAAACTGATTAAAGCTACATAGCCCTATGTAATAATTGGCTTCTTTGAAAAAAAGATCTGAAAGTATTAATAAAAAAGTAAAAATGAATATTTTAAAAAAAACAAAAAAAATCTTGTGTTTAATGAAATTCTGGCATTCAAATTGTGCTAAAAATATGATCCAAGTTGTGTTAACTGGAGGGCCCTGATATCCCTGGCACCAAAATTGAAATCTATCTGCTGAAACCCTTGGGGTATATACAAAGAACAGTATAAGCAAATTCTTGATATTTTAAAGTTTTTAAGTTTTTCAAGTTTATCTTATTTCAAGTTAACAAATTCTAAATCTGTATATAGGAGTTGTATTTTCTTTCTTCTGAGTCATATTGATCAAGGAGGTACACTATTGAATTCATTCAGGCTTATTTGTGCATTGTTTTTTTTGGGTTTTTTTTTTTCAACGTCCTTAGAGTGGTTCTATTTTAACTCTTTGGCTGGGGTGAAAGGAAAATCGTGTTTCTAGCTCCCATTAAAAAAAGCGTTAGGAATTTTTACCCAAACTGGATTTCAAAGTCTCACTTGTGTCATAGGAAACAAGTTAGTTAGGTTTTCATAACCTTCCATAAAAGAATTTAGGCAGCAACTTTGAGTTAAGGTAACTTACCCCCCCCCCCCGCCCAACTGACTGCCGTTAACTCCTGTTATAACTGGTTATTTTCTCGGTTGACTGAATAAGTCTTCATAAGTATGGATTGCTTGGATGAAGGAATATCAAGTTTACATTGGGTGTTGGTAGTGTTCAATTCCAGGTAAATGCTGATTTTCAAGGCAGGTGGTAAACTCTCCATTCCATTCTTTCAAATAGTCAGCATAGCTATATCCTTCTAAAATACCCAAACAGTATGAAACCTGTATTAAAAGCAAAAGCTGTAGCTGTTTTTCCAAACTACGAAGATTATCTAGGAGAAAAATCTGTTTTCAACGTGTGTAAAAGAATATTTACATAGTAACCATACCTAAATCTGTGATGTTGGATTTATGAGATATTGATTTATGAATATGAATGAAAACTGTCTCTAGTCCAATGGTTGATTGTCAAGTAAAGTCTCTGATATTTAAATTATGTAAATTTCTACTCGAGTCATTGAGTACATCTTAGATTTACAGTTGAAAAGAAGTTGTTTTCCAAAATCGGCATAATAAGGTCATCTGCAAGAATGAGTTTGTAAATAAATAAACAGTTTATTATGTCATTGACTGGGTTCACCTTGGTATCACATACGTAGATTTATTTCTCTTTAAAATGACTCTGCAGTCCAGTGATGACCTTTGTCAAACATTTCAGCATGTTTTCTTAAATGTAAACAAAAAGATAAAGGTTTGGTTTCGCTAACCTGACGAATACAAAGTAAGGGCTCACTTTAGCATTATACTTACATGGTAAATCAAACTAATTTTAAATTGCTAAAAACTTTAAAATAATTTGAATTATAGTTATGCGATAACTGATAGACATCTGATGAATTAAAGTAAGATGTGTCTAGACGTGAACTTGATGTGACAGTTTAAATTATGTTTTCCTAATCTATGATTTATGCTGTTCAATTTTATAAAGGTTTTAATTAGAGCAGAAATAAGATGATTTATAGATTAGTTTCAAGATAATGAATCTGATTATAAACCTTCAATCTGGTATGAATAAAATCTGATAGGTATCACGCATTGTGTGTGTGCATCTGATGAAGTATTAAGATTGTGTGTATACATTTTAATAAACCTACAATAATTTTGTGGATTCGATAGCGCGTTAATCTGTAATAGGTTCATATAAAGATCTTATCCTTTGTTTTGTGAAAGAATTTTCATAATGCTCAAATGATCATTTCTACAGTTTGATTGGTTTTTCTGGAAGAAATATTCTCCTTCTCTAGAAGAGACTTGCCAACTCCATGTTGAAATTGTCCAAGTCCATTCTATAATATAAAATGCCAATGTCATTTTTTTGTTTGTTGGTTCTGTCACGCTGAAGCAAACAAAAAGAAAGGAGGGCAGCAAAGCAAAGCAATGCTTATGTTTGCATATGTTAAAGGATGCAACTCAGTGTGTGTCTGTTCACATCTTCATTATTACTGCTGCTTCATAGTTTGACTGAAAACAAATATAGGCATCTCAGATTTTTCATGAAAAGACTGATGTTTTTTTTTCATTCCATTCATCTATCTTACTATTCTAAAATTATCAAAAAAACAAAACATGAAAATTGACAAAAATAAATTTCATTCAAAATATTCGGTTTTTGTTTGTAATAAATACATTTATACTAAAATGTATATTTGTAAAATTCATCTATATGTAAATAGTCACATCATTTATATCTGGTAGCCATGCTTGTAATAATAATGAATATTATAAACCTGTGACCAGTCAAACAAATTACTAATTTTCTCAGGTTCTAATAGAACCGTCTCTCCCTTCATCTTTGCTGGCCACTTATACACTTGGCTGAAATGCATCAACGGTAACATTCCAATTGAAGACTCCATCTGATAAAAGACACTGAAGTCACTCATGGTTTTTTACAGTTCTGCTATATCTGAAAGTACCAATAGACTTTGCTGGTTGAATTTTTATCATGTGGTTTGGAAGTTAATTGTATATTGTCTCCAATTTGAGTGGGTTTCTTCCTTCTCTCTATTTTTCATTGAGCAACAAAAATAATCTGTATTTTTCTTCTATATCATACTCTACATTATATATGATATCCTCATTCAGGTTTTGTCCTTGAAATATTTTTTGAAAACATAAGATTATCCTAATTTGTGAAAAGAGGAGTCACAAAGACATCTTGAGATTTGAAAGTGAGGAACAAAAAAATAGGCTTTGCATTTTGCTTGATTTGAGATCAATTAAGACAGGTCTGGTTAATTGCGTAATAGAAACCGTCAAGCGACCAATATCTTTTGGCAGCATACAGTGATGGGGATGATCAATTAAAACATAGGCAGAAGGGATGATCAATGAATAAGTTACTTCTCCCACCTTTTGTTGAGCTGTATTCAGTGAAGTATGAATTTTCAAAAAAACAAGTGAGCACAAACTAGGGGCCAATTTAGCATAAACTTACATTGCAATCTGAACCATTCCCCTCTAAAGACCTATTTAGGAGGGTGAATTTAAAAGAAGTAAAACTTGAAAAAAAACAAAACAAACATAATAAGGAGTAAATATATAACCAGTCAGACTGACTTGAAAATTGAAGAAACCTGTGTTGATGGTTTCTAATATCAGAACACTATGGCCAAGAGTGCTGGAATGCATAAGCACATGCAAATATAAAAAGGTATAGAACACTTTGACACCCCTGGTGGATATGGTTGTTCAGTGAGATCAAAACCTTTTTCAGAAACCAAATTTTGGGCAACTCCCATGAGGTTTTTTTTTTCTTTTTTTTTCTTGGATACGACTCCTTTCTTCGGATTTACACCTCTAAGTATACTGTTTACAAAGCGACAGGTATTTTTATCACACTCCAGTCCAAGTCTGGAGTTGATTTTGTTTCCTACTGTAACAACAAGAACAAGAACAATCCTCATCAAATTTAGGGGAGTAAACTACTTGGTTTATCTATCCCGTTGAACCAAACTGATATGTAAAATCAAGATTTTCCTTCAGTGATTTCAATTACACAACCAACTGATTGGTAGTCGTGCCACTTACCGACTAAGCTAAATTGACAAGTCTTACATATCTACCAAGATTAATTCTAGGATGTGAGGGTTTATTTCATTTTAATGATCAAACACATTAGTAAAATGAACATTTCCCTACCATGATTTGAAATCACAACCATGTGATGGGAAACTGGTTATTTTAACAACTGAGCCAAACTGACAGGTTTTACATATTTACGAAAATATTTCTTACAGATACTCAAGGGCTTATTTTATTCTTATAGATAAATACATTTTTACTGAAAAATATATATTTTCATAATCTCTATTTATCGATTATAAATACAACATAAAAGTTGCAGTAATCCTGTTCAGTCAGAGTTGGGATTGGGTTTGATCCTTCAGCAGCCAGGCTTGTACTAGTTTCAATTTATTTCTGGAAGGACAAATGTAAAACATTCGTATGCATATTTTATTGAATATCTTTCCATCTCTGTGCTTGCCAAATCTCCAAAACCGTAGTGAAAGCAGAATGAATTTTAGATTGTGCATTTCCTCTAATAGACAAAAATACCAACGCCGTGTCTCTATTTCAAGGACTTTGTTCTCCTCTCTCAATTTGATCAATTTGAACCCGTTCATCATGTTTAGTCCTGTATTGTTGCTTCAGCAGCTATTGTTTGTCTGGCTATCACTTGACGCTTTGCCAAATGATAGTTTCCATTTAATTCTGATTAGCCAGAAAAGTTGTTACAAATCCCCATTCTGGTCACAAGTAGCCAACTTGATGTTTTTTTTTTTGTTTTTTTTTCTCTCTCTTGTCCTCGTCTGTTTCTGCTGATCTATAAAGGCTGCCCTGATAGATCTTTTTGGCTTGTTTTTTTCTCTTTTACTAATGCTCCTCTTGCTACTAATACAAAAAGCCTTTTTATTTACGACAAGCTACATAGTTTTTCTTTCTATACCCCTCGTTTTTCTCTCTCTCTCTCTCTCTCTCTTTCTCTTTCTGGTAGCTTAGTAGTTAAATCATTGAACTGGTGGTTATGTTATGATCTCTTTCCCTTGTTGAATAAAGGATGTATTTGCCTCCCTCCACAAGAGAAAATTTGACACAAGGTTAGTTTAACATTTGGCCCACAGGCATACGTGTCGGCCAGGGAGAAAATTTTCAGTCCCTGCGATCGGTGTCACAAAGGTGTCGGGAGTTCTCCCCAACCCTTTGAGTGATGTGAAGAGATACTGCCCCAATGGAGTGTAATCTAAAATATCAACAATTTTGTGTATTCTATGGAAGAAGCTGCTCAACATTGATTGTAGCTAAATACTGATTGTAGCAAATATATTTTAACCTTATTGGAAACTGACCTGAGCTTTGATTGACGGCAGAGATAGAGATGGTCTTGGTTGTGGGAATCATCTATGAATCAGTGAGTAGTTGGAAGTAACTTGCGACAATTAACATGTACAGGGAGGGCTGTTTCAGTAATAAAAGCATCATACACACCATAAATTGTTACAAAGGAGCATTTAGATTTATTTATGGTCTCTTTCCTTCATTCATTTTTCTTTTTCTTTTCTGTGGGAGTTGAAAAACTCTTCCAGGATCGAATGCTCAAGTTACCTTTTGACTAAGGTGTATTAGTGGTGCAACAATTCACTGGTGTATCTATATATCGCGATATTTTTCAGTTCGGGGATACCTAACATTTCCTTGATGTTACTAACAATTTTTCAGCTTATTTAAAATGTTGTTCTGAACTTTTTTTTTGTTTTGTTTTTTGTTCCTCTCTTTCTTTCTTTCTTTCTTTCTTGTTAGAAAAGAGAAAAAAACAACAAATTTTTCTACAGAAAAAAAAGGAGAAACAAATTTTCACAGATTACGTTAGCACTGACTATTTCAAAGTCTTATTTACATTTTTTCGACGAGGCAACAATGTCCCTCCAAAGAGGACACAATCTAAGAGAGAGGTGAAGCTAGTGGTGACATTTAATAAAAAATTACAGTAGACACTTGTAATCATCTATCAGAGAAGACGTGATGAAGAGGGAAAGGGATTAATATGGCCAATTATGCATTTTATAGACTAACGGCTGTTGCTTTTGAGCATCCATACATTTGACCATATTTCAAAATTATTAATACACAAAAAATACAGTGATTTTTTAGTTTTTATTAAATCATATTTTTGAAGTTTTGAAAATATCATTCTTACATAAAAAAAAACCTCACAGTTACCATGGTTGTATCAAAGTTCACAATCCACCTTTAATATTTAAAAAAGAATGTTCTAAACAGATTAAATTCACCTGAAGAGAGAAATCCATGTAAAATACATTCTAAACTTGAAAGGAAAAGATAATTAAACAATGCTGTAATTCAGTGTAAATGCAGTTTCTATTTTTCCTATCGGCAAATTAATTAGCCCTGTACGGTTCAATTTTGACATTTATTTAAATAAATCTTGTATCGTGATAAATATTGTATCCTGAGTTGCATATTAAGATACATATAGTATTGTGAAAAAACCTATTGTTGCAACCCATATAAATAAGACGTATCAATGTTCTTGTTAAAGGCGAAGAGATTTTCCTTTGGGCTATTTATTTGAGAAACTCGATATTTGATTGAATCTACTTTGAAATTGTGACTTGTAAAACTATGACTGCTGTATAGCAGTCGTTGTGCCATAAAACCATTTTCTTAATTTCTATTTTTGGTGTGTCTTTCACTGTTACAAAACTTTTTGTTACACTGTATTTAAAAAAGAATGATTTGCTTTGACCTGCTTTGTCTAGACTGCATACTTACTATCTTATCTATAGTTTATCAGTCTATCTCCGCTTTTAAGTTGAACTCCGGTCCAATTTTGAGCCTGGAGTTGACTTTGTTTTTCTACCATAACAAGAACAATCCCCAGCTAAATTAGGACAGTAAGCTCTTCATTGCTCCCCCTGCACCGTCCTGTTAAACGGAACACGTATATGAAATCTACGTTTCCCTATCATGATTTGAAATCATGACTAAGTGATCAGCAGGCGGCTCTCTGATTGACTTGACCAAACTAACACGTCGTACACATCTATGAAAATTAATTCTTACACGTATGTGAAGGCTCATTTCATTCTAATAAATTAATAAATACTTTTGTACTGAAAGAAATATATATTTTTGTAAATTTCTATTTATTATATAGAGTTAAAGTTGTAATAATCATCTTCAGTCACTGCAGCAGTCAGGCTTGTCCCAAGTTGTATTTTATGATTTAATTAGTGTATAAGGATGATTGGTGGTATCTATTCTTAGTGTGTTTATCTTGATTGTGGTGATCTATGATGTTTAGAGATCACAATGGGACTATTATATTCCATAGTAGGCTCAATTTTCTACTAATATAAAAGTCATTGTCACTTTTGAAAAACTGTTGATTTCTGTCATGCTATAGCAAACAAAAAGGAAGAGGGTTGAGCAAGGCTACTGTTTTTATATTCACATCTACATTACTACAACTGGAGCTGTCTCAGTAGTTTTGTTGTTGTTTTTTGTTCGCAATGAATACATTTATGCTAATATAAGAATTACACACAAACATCTTAACAGACACATAAAAACAGTCAGAGACACGTACCATGATAGCTTGAAGATAAATAACATTCAGAAAAACAGTGCGAATGACTTCATGCCCAGACGACCTTGACTGAGTTTATTGTCTAGACTAAAAATTTTGAAGTAAGGAAGAAAAAAGAAAGAGAAAAATTAATGTTCTCAAACTGTGGATACTACAATAGGTACAAACAGAATTGAATTTCACCTGATGAATGCTGACTGCTTTTAGCCTTTTGCAAGAAACTAACAGTTTGACATAAATCAAACCTAACTTATATTATTATCTTTATACTGATATATATTTGTATAAAGTCATGGATATGTATGATTTGATAGAATGATTATAAATTGCATTATATTATATTGAAACTCTTATTTGAAATGATCTCCCGTCATTATACGGTCAATATACCACTTGTCATAAACAATGTAAAGAAAATGGAGCTGCTGCAGGAATCGAATTTGCAACCAAAAGAGTATCCACTACAGTGTAGCATCGCTCTTATCACTGAGCTAAACAGTTGTTGGTAATGCAAAGGCACAAATAACTGTCTCGACCCCTAATTCACATTTTTGCTTATTCGTGGTCTATATTTGCTCTATTCATTTCTTTCAAGGCAACATTTATTTACTAAGAAATGGATATTTATGATCCAACAGAATGATTACGAATTGCATTATATTATATTGAAATTCTTACTTGAAATGATGTCCCATCATTACATGGTTAGGATATCTCTTAGAATAAACAATGTAAAGAAAATGAGGCTGCTGCAGGAATCAGTTGCAGGTTCAATTCCTGAAGCAGCCCAGTTTTTTTATAATTGTTTATTCTATTTACGTTGTCATGGGCGAGTGACACATTAACCAAGTAATGATAGGAGATCATTTCAAATAAGAGTTTCGATATAATGTAGTGCAATCTATTATCACTAGCATATTTATATATAACATATATATATCCTTTATCCTTTATATGTAAATATTCCCACCACTTTCAGCATGTACTATGCCAATAATCTATTATTTTTTCAAGTTCTGAAATGAAACATCTTTATTATACCGTACATCTTTCAGACTATTGTCTTTATATTCGTTTTTAGTACATTGTTTAAGATTAAATTGTTCTTTGGCCCTCTTCAAATGTACATTGTGTCTTCAAAATTCTCTTTACTTTTTTTTAAATTTCTTTACATCTTGTCAATTGGAAAATCACATCACAGAGTATTAAGGCCTCAGGTTAGTAATATCAATGTAAGAACAGGTGAGATTGAAATCTGTTCTTTTGTTGATAGCTGTTGTAGGAAATGTTAACTCTGACTCACTCAGTTAATCTCAATAAATTTCCAGTATGCTTCAAATCTGCTTTTCTCTGAGCAACTGGTTTATCCTTTATATCATTGACTGCAGCTGCATTGGATGTTGTATGTGCAACTTTTGGTCATATCTTTCTCCTGTGGCCGACTGATTTTTGTCAGGACATTCCATAATGTAATTCTATTATGAAAGGCTGCATTGATATTACTAATAGCAGATCCTTATGGTCTTTTTTGTGAGATTTCTTGTGGAGGGTAGATACAGTGGTCCTTAATGGTTTGTATCATCAGGGTTTTTGTTTCGGGGCCAATCAGGAATTAATGTGTGCTGTTGGGCATTTTTTTTTTTTTTTTTTTTTTTTTTTTTTTCAATTCATTTTAAAGTTTTCATTTTATTGGAGTGTTCTTTGCATATGAGTTGATTCATGCTGTAAGATGTTTACTGTTAATGAATCTAGCCCGAACAAACTATTCCTTTCTTCATACAAAAAGGATGGTTGGACTCAAATTTTAAGCATGAATCCATTTAAGTTGATTTCCTGTGTACAAATATTCCACATTCTATTAGTCACAAGGTTATATAGAGAAACAAGTATTTTTATTTGCAAGACACTATAATACTTGTGCAATTTTTAATTTTAATTGCATAATTGTAGTTTTTCTTTATTAGAAATTGTCAACATGGGTTTCTTCAGTCTTCAAGTTGATCTGGCTGGCTACGTGTGTATGTTTGACATGTATAGGCCATACCAATGAATGTCAGAGGGTTGAGTATTAAAACACCTACTCCTTATATCTACAAAAAAATGTTTTTTTTTGTTTTTGTTTTTTTTAATCCTCCCATAAAAAGGTTTTTACCTGGGGGGGGGGGTTCAATCAGCAATGATAGTTCACGCAAAACTGATCTTAGTTTGTGTTTAATAGCATTGTTTTTTTTTAATTCTGACTTTTTCTAGTGATCACCACCCAACAAAAGGCAAGAGAAGTAAGAATTCAGTGACCCCCGCCTTTTCAGTTTTTGAATTGATCACCCCCTCCCCCCTTCCCCAACATAGCATGCTTCCAAAAGATGTTCGTGACGTGATGGTTCTTATTGAGTGACTAATTTTAATAGGATTTTGTACAATTTTTTGTATTAAAAAGACCAGCCAAGCAATTCTTTATCATGTGTCCCAAGTTTTTTACACAATTTCATATTAAGACGAATGTTTACAGTTTACTTGTTGAAAAGGAAAGGTTTATGTAATCCTTGTTATTGACTTGTAATGCTCTGTATATTGTTACGTAGAACATAAATAGTTTTGTTGGCTTATATTTATTTATAGAACTCGCTCTATATGTTACACAGCTCACGTGAGGAGGACCTGCAGTTTCCAGGCATAATTAGGTTAAGCCATATTACAAAAGTCTGTAATTGTTTTCAATAGGAATCAGACTGTCTGAGTTAATTCACCCACAAAAAGTTCAAATCTTCTTTAAAACAAAACAAAAAAAGAAGTTCCTTTTGTCTTCTATACTTAAAAAGATCATTGAATGTGAGCGAATGTTAATTTATAAATTAATGTGACATTTAATAATGTTCAAATGTGAATTCATTTTTCGGGATATGGTGAATGAGAAAGAATGCGAGTGAATGATGATTCCTCTTTCAGTGTTACGAACACTGGAACAACGCTTTATACATGGGTCATCAGAGGATCTAGCTTTGGGTAGGATAGTCAATATGACCAATCTCTCCTCCAACCACCCATACTGGCCTTTCTGCCACATTTTGTAGGGTGAGGCTAATTGACGAACCAGAGAGGAGGTAAAATTCAAGACTAGCGTCGTTAAGGGTGGTAATTGAATTCAAAACATTCTCACGCTATACTTTGCATTTTTTCTGTCTGGGAACATCTGAACAGCCTTTCTTTTTTTTCCCTCACAGATTTTGAAATTTGTTCTGATCATAGTTTTTTGGTAAGGGTATTGGTTGAGAAAATATCAAAACTTGAAGAAAAAATGTCTCCTTATAAATGGGCAGCTAAATCTAATGTAGTAATGTTTTGAAATTAATGCCGAAAAAGTAAGAATCGCTCAAATTTAAAGTATCAAAATTAGAATTAAATGATATTAAATTATTAAATTGCCCAATTTGGAATGCACTATTCTTGATTTTTTTTTTTTATTGTTATTCATTCAAGTTAGAGTTATCTCCCTTACTATAAGACACTCATCTTGAATTTTACCCAGAGAGTATTTGCTGATCCAAGCTAGGTAGAGATATGTAGTGTACTCATAAGATTTTAGGGTTTCTGATAAAAATTACTCGTTTTTGATGATATAGTCATCTAATTTACCAACTTTACATGGGTTTCCGTGATTCTATTTTATTTTAGTAACATTTAGTGAGTTTTAATCGGCCTTGGATTGCGATTTATCAAGCCGAGAGGATTTGTCGGATAGGTACAGACGGGGCTGAACAGAGATAGATAATAAATTGATGGGAGTCTTATTTGGGGTTTCTGAATAAAATTACACCTTTTTAAAGATATATCTTTCTATTTTAGTAACTTTAGATGGATAGGCTTTAGTGATACTATTTGATTTCATTAACATATCAGAGTTCTATCAGCTTTATGCTGTGATTTGCCGAGCCGAGAGAGGATTTGCTGGATGGATGGGTTTCTGATTGGAATTACACCTTTTAAAAGATATATTCTATTTTGGTAACTTTAGATGGGCTAATTTGTAATACTATTTTATTTTAGAAACTTTTTTGGCAAGTTTCATCGGCTTTATGCCGCAATTTGCTGAGTTGAGTTGGATGGAGATATCTAATATGCATATCTCTGTCCGGGAAACTTTCTTGGCTTGGAAAGTCGCAGGATGAGGCCAATAAAACTCACCAAAAGTTACTAAAATAAGATAGAGTTATCCCCTCATTTGCAGTATAAAAATACGCTGTACGGTATAAACAAAATATGCGAAGTTTAGGAAATCATAAATGCACTGTAATAATCTTTGTGTTATTAATAAGAAGGACGATCGTAGAAAATTATTTACTACAAATTATTTATGTAGACAATATAGACCCAATTGAAAACTTAGAAATTTTTACACTTGTAAACTGATTAGTCTAACAGTATTTTGGACATTAATTTTTTTTCCAATTCCCTGTGCTCTAAACTAATTCATTATTATATCATCTATTTTTTAGAAAATGAAGTGTTGTTGTAAATCATGATTAACAATTTTTTTTTCATTTCAATGAAAAAAATATATCAAGATGAAGGTAAATAGAAGTAATTGATATTTTTGTTTCTTTCTATCAAACTTTTCTCGGGCAAAATAAAAGTTGCAATTAAAAGCAACAAAAATATTAAGATGAATACAAACAGTAACATAAAGAAGTGAAAAAAAATTGAATTAATAATCACTGCACTGTACTCTTATGATTCATGATTTTCGTTAATAAACCATTTCTTCAAAAAAATTTCTTTCAAAAACGTACTGCCATAATTGAATACTAAATATCTTTTAAAAGTCCAATTATGATTATAACTGGAAGAAAATAGCATTAAGATAGTCGTAAAATAAAGGAAATATACTTCTGCCAACTCGCTGAAGATTTCTGAGCAGATTAAGATAGAGTTGAATTTTTGACCAGTAAAAAAAAAGATATTGATTTATCGATTCCGCAATAATTGATGGGTCTGTCACCAGGAAAAATGAACTCCTGGTTTTGTTTTAAAAATTGAATTTTTTTACTGTACGCTTTTCAGTATTCATTTTTAAAATTTATTTCTACATTTACAATTGACGAATGGTAAAGTTTGTGTTTAATTCATCAAAAGCTATTTATGGTACGAGATTTAAGAGTTCTGGGGAATTAAAAGATTGGCGGGGGTATATTCGCGGTTTTAGCGCATTTGTGACCCCCTGGTGTTCCTAACCTGCGCAAACGGAGGGGATAACCGTACGTATCACGAAAGCCTATTTAATGTTATTTAGATAGAAAAATATACTTTTTTAAAAGTATGATTTTAATTAATCAGAAATCCCAAATAAATCAGTACATTAAAACCTCAGGTTTCACCGTTCGTTCGGCAGTTTGTCTCTCTGCATTTTTATTTTCTTACAAAATTAATACAGTCAGATTGGTGCTTCTTTCAAAATATTTTATCTATTTTATTCAAGCAAAAACAGCTCGACACATCCACGTTTCTTATTTGATGCCGTTTATTTACAGTCTATTTCTGTCGAAGGTTGGGTGGTCACACTTCTTCCAGCCTTGCTGGTGGCTGAGTGATGCAACCCAGAACTCCCCTCGGTCAAAAACCAGTGACAATCACATGCGACTCGGTTTTATCACATGATGATGACATTTTTTTCCCCTTTTTTTTTTTCCAGAATAAAATGTAAATATCTTTAAAAGTACATCCAGGCATACATTCACATTTTTCTTTTAAAAAAATCTTGAACATTTACCAGCAGTATCTCTCAACGGTATGATACGTATGTAATAGTCTGTGTATCTAGCTTTCATGTGAAGGCACGTAATTCGCACACATGTTATGCTGTATGTATGTATGTATGTATGTATGTATGTATGCATGTGTGTGTGTGTGTTTGAGGGAGATTGAGAGAGGGGGGTAGAGAGACAGACAGAGACAGACACGGGGAGTCTGTGTGTTATGGTATATCTTGAATTTGGAGAGAGTATTATTGCATGTGTGCTTATCAGAAAATGCTTGCACTTGGGATTTGGTGATCACGTAGTTTGACGTCCCAAATTATCACGCACTTTGGTTGTGAGGGCAGCGACTGGAATCAAGTCACGGGAAAAAATGCCTCGGAACTGAAGTCACTCTGTGACGTTATCTTGAGCTACCTAGAAGAAGAAGAAGAAGAATGAAAAAAAAACAAAAAAAAAACAATGGAAAGAGAAATCACAACTCAGGGTTTTTTTTCCTGTGTAAAAAAAAAATACCGTTGAAGAATACTCTACGTAGATAATCTAATTAAAAAAAAACAAAAACAAAAACAAAAACAAATAAAAAACAAACCTCTTCTTCAAGCAATTTTGTCGATAGTATCTTTTTTTTTTTTTTTTACTGTTATTTCTATTTTTGTTCATACAATTTGGAAAGAAAAATATTCCAGCTTTCAAAAATAAAGATGGTGTTTTCTCAACCAAATACAAAATAAATGGTGCGTTAATTTTTACCCTAGGATTTAAAAAAAAATTGTTTTTATTAAATTTGATGTTTGCTTTGTATATTGTTGTAACTGACTGAGTGACCCCTACACAACCCTGATAATTCGGGACCCTGAACTACGAGATTGCGATAAAATGTTCGATCTTCTGAGTATGCTACACATAGGGATGTCTATTTCTTTACAGCTTTGAAAAATTAAGAATATAAATATTACCATAATTGTAAGGGGTTTGTTGCAGAATGAAGTTTTCTTTACGAACATTAGTACACTTCTATATTGGCGAATTAATTATACAGAACTTTTGTTCAACTGAGTTATATCGGGGTATTCTTGTACCAATAAATTAAATGCGTCTTCGATTTGTACAATATATATATATATATATATATATATATATATATATATATATATATATATATATGATGAAGTGAAGGATTCGCTACACAAACACGTTCATGTGTTCGTGTAGTGAATGCTTCTTCACTGCATCGAATTTCCAGCTCTACTCTAACTCAACTTAACGTTGAATGTATCGAGCAATTTATGAAATGAACCCATCACACATCGAATATTGTATTAAATAATATTATATTATATTCCTGATTTGTATTGCGTGTGTGTATATATATATATATATATATATTATTGTGTCATCCACAGACAGCTGTTTCGATGTATTACATCTCTTCAGTTTGGCTAAAGACTTTTCAATTATCCCATCCAGTACCACGAGTCAGGATTGAAACCTTCACTTCAGATCTGGAGACTGATATCCTACCTCTACGGAACTGAACGGTCAATAAGGCTGAATTCAAGCAATATGTTTATTTACGCAGAAATTCCCCATCCACCAGAGTGCTCTTTCCCTGTGGAAGAGCATTGCATAAGCTTACAATGGATGAGTTACCTCACTTAAAGAGTGCTCAACCCTGAATAGAGAAGCATTAATTATTGTGTCATCCACAGACAGCTATAAATATATATATATATATATATATATATATATATGTATATATATATATATATATATATAATTGAAGAGACAAATGGGGATATTTCTATGTTGTGGGTTGTAGCCAGTGCAGCACCCCATATATATTTATATGTATAATGTGTGTGTGTGTAGAAAGCTTTACAGCTTTAAGCAGTAAACAGTGAAAAAAATTTCAAACATTTTTGTGTCACTTCAGTCATTCCCTAATATCTGTCAATGCAATTTATGTAATTTTCTTCAGCATTTTTTCCCCCTATTTCACTTTTTTATTATGGCGCATTGTATAAATTTTCTCTTGTTGGGATCATCAGTTGGTAACCATGTAACTGTTTCAGGGATTAAAAAAAAAAACAGTTACATTAACATGGTACTCCAGCAGTGTTGATCGAACATCACCTGAGAATTAGTCCTAACAAGTTGCTATAGGCTGGTAAAATCGTATGAGAGAATTTTGAAAAAATTAATTAGTGAAGATGAATGAAATCATTCCCTAGATGGTATTAGGAACTGATGCAGATGTTAATCTCTATTCAACTTGGTTTTAACTCGCAAAAAAATTGAAACTTGCCAAAATGATGGTTGCACCCTTGGGCACTGGATGGCTTTGATAGCTGATGTATGCACTTCATGTCACTTTGGATCAATCCTCATTTGGGATAATTTTGAAATTTAAAACTGAAGACAGGTTATTTACTTTTAATACCATTCTACCATACAGTTTTTAGTCAGGGATAAATAGGTTACTCCAATCCCCCCCCCAAAACTTTTGCCCTTATGGTTGAACACTGGGCTATTCATAGGAGATGAAGAAAAGATAAATCACAATTTTCAGATCGTTATCTTTGTTCAGGTCCTTATAAAAATACCTCATTTTCAGAACACATGAGTTACACGTTCTCTTTCGGCCATGAACACTCTGATACAGTGTCCCGTGTGTGAAAAAGTCGTCGAAGGCTACTGCAGTGAATGGTGTTCGAACAAAGGAAAATTCACCAAAACAGTTGCAACCGCAACGAGTAGTTAGAATTCATTCTTACTGCAGGATAGTATGTTTGGGCAACAGGAAAGACCATCAAAATCGCTCTAGCAGCCATCAGCTGTTATAATCCATCCTAGTGGTCTGAAAAGGGGAACACTGACTCCATCTCATATTTTGGTGTCAGATGTAGAAAGGAAACAATAACCCCCTAAGAATTTGAAAAGGTCGCATTCTTCCTCCAGAGAGGAAATGAAGAGAAAAGGAATTTGTATTTTATGAGATTGAGAGTCGATTCAGCAAGTTGTTTGTTACTTATTCACAATTGGATTTATATCATTCTTTTTATTTTTGTGTAAACCCCTCTGTTGCTTGGATAAAAGGATATAATCTCCATGAAAGGAACAAAATACAATGTAGGGAAGATTTGTTAGGGTGCTATTAGTAGATGGAGCTACAATTTTTCATTAGTATGTGAATGAGTATGTATTTGTGTGTGTGAGCGTATATATATATATATATATATATATATATATATATATATATATATATGTGTGTGTGAAGGAATCTGTGATGCTATATATATATATATATATGTGTGTGTGTGTGTGAAGGAATCTGTGATGCTATATATATATATATATATATATATATATATATATATATATATATATATGTGTATGTGTGAAGGAATCTGTGATGCTATATATATATATATATATATATATATGTGTGTGTGTGAAGGAATCTGTGATGCTATATATATATATATATATATATATATATATATATATATATATGTGTGTGTGTGTGAAGGAATCTGTGATGCTATATATATATATATATATATATGTGTGTGTGTGTGAAGGAATCTGTGATGCTATATATATATATATATATATGTGTGTGTGTGTGTGAAGGAATCTGTGATGCTATATATATATATATATATATGTGTGTGTGTGTGTGAAGGAATCTGTGATGCTATATATATATATATATATATATGTGTGTGTGTGTGTGAAGGAATCTGTGATGCTATATATATATATATATATATATATATATATATATATATATATATATATATATATATAAAGCATCATAGATTTCTTCATATAAGAAAAACAGTCTGAACTCACTGCTATGGCCTCACATGGATTTTCATTTATTTTTTTTCTTCCCATTTTTTACATTTGACGCTAAATTTGTTTTCAATGGAACCTCAACCTTTTAACCACTAAACAGTAAACACATGCTACTGAAGATGGGAACCCTTCCTGAAACATGTATAGCATACTGATTCATTTGTCAATTAATTAATTAATAAAGTCTCCATATTCTTTTTCTCCCAAATTTGTGTCAGTCCCAATAGTTCACTTATATATACATATATATGTATTAAGAAATGGATATGATCTGACAGAATGATTATAAATTGCATTATATGATGTAGAAACTTATTTGAAATGACCTCCTGTCATTGCTCACTTAATGTATCACTCATCCCAGACTTTGTAAATAGAATAAACAATTAAAAAAAATGGGGCTGCTGCAGGAATCAAACCTGCCACTAACAGGGTAGCCGCTTCAATATAGTGATGCTCTTACCGTTGAGCCTTTGTATTACTGGCAGCTATCAAGCTCAATAGTATTAATGTTCTTTAATTGTTTATTTTATTTACGTTGTCTAGGGTGAGTGATACATTGACTGTGTAATGACGGGAGATCAATTTGAATGAGTTTCTGTATAATGTAACGCAATTTATTATCATATATATATAATGACAATATTGGAAGTTTTGTTTTTGGTTACTGAAATTCTATTCATTTCCTGGACCTCTTCGAAAAGCAAATTATGGGAGGAAATAAGGAGATAAATGTTTTTTGGTGGAATTTGAATTGTGGGTATGAATAATGTTGAATAATAATGGAAGTATGTATACCTGGTTCTCAGAAATGTGAAACTCGTTAACATAGAGGAAATAAGTATCATTAGACTGATTTTCCCATACATCCATATTTACACCTGATACAGGTCAAAGGAAGTACACAAACGTTTTTGTCTACCCACATTTCAAATTCCACCTATAAATTGTTGTCTCTTTATTTTCTTGCATCATTTGCCTTGTGAAGGTATCCGGAGAATAGGAGAAATGTCGCGAATAAAATTTCAGTAATTTAAAACAAAACTTCCGATACTGTCATTCATTTTTTGTACTGTCTGATTAACCATAATCCTACCTATATATATATATATATATATATATATATATATATATTTACAAGCACACAATGAAATTTCTTTCATCCTCTCTGAATTTTTTTTGTCTTTATTGTTTCCTAATTGGTTTCTCTAATCTTTGTCAGGTGACAGTGTGGACAAAAGTTAATGAAAAAAATCAATCCGCCGACCGAATTGTCTTATTTTTTTTATTTATTATTTATCAAATCTATAAATGTTTGTTATCTTTTATGTCATTGTTTGATAAGAAACTCAAGCTGTCAATGTGATTACTTACAAAGTACAACATTTGTCTGTCCACATGTGACCAATCATTCAGTGGGGAGACGGTTATGGATGTTATTAATCTGAGTGTACCCGCTTTTGTTCGATGTGAAATTTCACATCAACATGCTTTTTCTGCACATGGTGCATAACCTTTTTTGGTAGGCTCCACCCCATTCAATAGGCTGAATATATGATTGCATTCGCCCTTGTGCCCTGGTATAAAATCAGAGTTTTTTTTGTTTTTTTTTAATTTTTTATCTAAAACGGGGGTTCTCAAATTTTTCTTTCCAGCGTACTTGTTCTTGCTATCAAGTAGTCTTGGCTTCCCCATTGTGAAGAGAAAAATGTATGGATGCCTTAAGACAGATAATAAACAAGTAATTTTGTTAGTAATTTCATCTAGAATTTGATGTTATAATTCTAATGAGATGGGTAAGCACCTACATTCACACATACAGAAAATAGTAGTATAAAGTGTTATTAATATTAGTTTAATGCTATAAAACAGATAATTGACGAGTAGTTTTGTTAGTAATTTGATCTAGAACTTGATGTTACATTTCTAATGAGTAGAGTAAGCTTAGCTCTTTCCAACAAGAAACAATTTCAGTTTCAGAGAGACACACCAGCATATAATTCTCAACTGACAGTTTAGTACAAGTTTTATTTCATTCTCAAAGTATATCCTACGCAATGAAGGAAGTCCTATGAGCATAGATAGATATATGTGTAAGCCTGAGATGTTTAATTGTATGGAATAATCCTTTTAGTTTACTGGGTTGCTAATTAAATTACAGGTGTACAAAACACAAGTTGCGTTGAGGTGGTTGTTATTACTTCCAAATTCCAATATTTTTTTACTAACCCAATTAACCATAATGATTTCTCTTGCGTACTTTGGTTTGAGAACTTCTGCTCTAAAAATCATCGCAAAAATTTATCCTTTGAACTATTTGAAGTCGAATATTAATTTTTCAATATCTTTCTGTCATTAATAACTTAAAAACGAGTCAGTGCATTTAGTCTTATTTATACCATTTGGAATTTTACAGGACAAAACAATAACTAGTAACTTCTGATCTGATCATTTATAGTCATTCACACATACAGAAAATAATAGTATAAAGTGTTATTAATATTAGTTTAATGAGAATAATCAAAAAAGAATTTATTCACTTTTTCTCTTCATTACCTCCATCACACTATCACTTCAGAAAAGATGCACTGGCATTTTAGGTGCGATAAAAGCCAGAAAACAGGGAAAACCTGCTTCCATTCTATCTGATATCATGTGCATTGCTTGTGGCATCTTCATGCAAACAGTATCAAATAGATAACCATTGTCTTTGGAACATCCTCCGTATTTGAGGGCTGGGGTTTGCTCTTCTTGTTGGATTTTTCAAGGAGGAACATTTATAAATATGTATAGTAGTTCCTTGAATTTTGCAGATAGGTCAGGACATCGACCCATTCACGGAATTGGAATCGACCCCACTACTTGCACACTTAACAATATAGTTAGTAAACTTGCTCACCATCAGACACAAACACGGAATTATTATCATTGAATCAGTTGTTAAGTAGATTGGCAAAATAGAAGGAAGAAATAAATAACGAAAATTATGATGAGAATTAGTTATATAGTCTGTAATTTTTATTTGTTTTAATTTTTATTTTATTCAACACTTCCTTCATGGCCAAGGAACTCTCCACTATGTGTGTTCTTCATTCAGGATTTTGACCCAGCCTAATATACATTCTTATATATTATTAAGTTGTCAATAAGGAAAATAGGTTGTAAATATACTAACATGTTTCGCCCCTCGGCTTTGTCAAAGTAGTAATTTGAAATGAAAGGCGGAACATGTTAGTACAATAAATTTGAATTAAATACTACTTCCTGACTCTTTCAACTTTAATGCTGAATATTATATAAACTTGTTAGATTGGGAAAATGAATAACACCACATAACACATTAAATTAGGGAACTAAATGTAACTTCTATTTTGGCTGTACAAAATCCAGTAAAATTTCCTAATATTCTCTGCCATTATCAAAGTGTGGAAAGATGTAAATGTATAGTATCAAAAACCTCATTTTGTTCGACAATGTATTACTCGTTGTTCATGATATGGTCTGACTACTTTTTCTTGTCGTTGTTTTCATTTGTTCACAACATTTCGTCGAGTGTTGTTGGTTCAAGAATTGGAATCACATAGAAGAACAATTGGCTAATAAGATGACTGAAAGGAGCGGCACATATACCTTCTTCAGTCGAACCAATTAGCCGACCAAGCATTGATATCAGTAGCATCTGGAAGTCTCTCATTGTAAGAGACATCTCAAAAAAAGCAAAAACAGATTACCCAATGCAAGGGAGGAAACTCTGAAGTAACCCCAATAACACAATTTGAATGTACAAAAAATGGACATGATGTTTCCAATCCAACCGAGTATGCGCTCTGAGTAGTGATTACACATTCTTGAACCAACCACACCCAATGAAGACCAGACAGTATATGTCCAAAACGTTGTGAAAAAAATAAATACATAGACAAGGAAAACAGTCTGACCATATTATATGTCAGTTTTGTTGAATTCAAATTTTTTATCCTTGGATGAAGTATTGCAGCATTATTATTAATTTTGACGAGCTTTTACCTTCATCCTAATTACAGTTGCTTTTATGGACCAGTACACACTATATTGACAAATTCCTTGATCCACCCACAAATTTAATCACATTTGCTGACCACTATCCCCTTGAAATCCATTGAGAACTTTTGGAGGTAATGTCATCAACTCCACAAAGTAGTACAGGTGTCCCTAAATATAACACAATTTTTTATAACGTGGTTCACAGTATAAAGCAGGAGATGGGGTGGAGCCCAACATTTTTACCCATATAATTACCCATTCTCTATCATAGCTTGGTTATAACGTAGTTGGCTTTCTAGGACACCGACGTCGGAGTTATAACAGGGAATGGCTTTATTTAATATTTTTTCTTTTCAATGTAAATTTAGAAATAGTCGTAACTTGGACATTTATTTTGTGATAAAAATAAATAAGATCTGCAAACATTTGTGTTTAAATGTCTTACTTTACATATTTATAATCATTACAAAAAATGACGACAGTATTTGAATGATTTTGCAATTACATTGTACTTGAAAATATTGAAAATAAAAATGTTGCTCTGCATTTTCATCTATATTATCCAAAAGGAATCAAGTGAGGGATATTACTCTACAATTAGTATTTGATACTTATCTGCCTTGACAAATGTTACAGACAGGAAATATAGCAAATTACATGGCAAGGTATATGAGTAGAGGCTTTTTCCCTTACTAGTAAATAGAACCAGTGTCTAAATGAAAATTGAATAGGCTGTGTGCCGAGTACCTACTTGAATTTTTAGTTCAGATATTAAAATAATAAGATACATTGTACAATTTTTTTTTCTATTCATCAACTTCTAAATCACTTCTTTGTTTTCGTTTTACTTCCTACTTCTATTTGTCCTTGCTTTACTACCTTCCACTTCATTTATTTTCTCTTGCCTTAGTGTACGTGAACAGACAGACCCAGCAGCGCCTTGCTTTTCCCACTTCCTCACTTTCTGTTTGCTTTAGCATGACAGAAACCAACTAACAAAGAAAAAGATTCTGTGGGCTTTTCATATTATAAGATATTTGAATTTTTCTTCTCAGCATAATGAGAAGGTTTATTTTTCTTTCCACTGAATTGCAACTTTTAGGATTAGTTGCATCCTGGGTTATGGGAGAGACGGGTGTGGTTATTGCTGTTTGAGTCCTCTGTCACTTGTGAAGGCTTTCATTAACTGATCACTTGCAACTGTCAACTTATACTCGCAGAGGCATTAGGCAGGTCACAGCACGACCACACTAAGTTATTTACCCCTACTGCGGAAATACCCCTGACCCACCTTTTGATTGAAACGGATTCAATCAAGCTTTACTTTTTCTGTCTCACTCTCTTTCTCTCTCCCTGTCTGTCTCACTCTCTTTCTCTCTCCCTGTCTGTCTCACTCTCTTTCTCTCTCCCTGTCTGTCTCACTCTCTTTCTCTCTCCCTGTCTGTCTCACTCTCTTTTTCTCGCTTTTCATCTCTCTTTTTTCTTCTCTCTCGCTTTTCATCTCTCTTTTTTCTTCTCTCTTCTTTTCATCTCTCTTTTTTCTTCTCTCTTCTTTTCATCTCTCTTTTTTCTTCTCTCTTCTTTTCATCTCTCTTTTTTCTTCTCTCTTCTTTTCATCTCTCTTTTTTCTTCTCTCTTCTTTTCATCTCTCTTTTTTCTTCTCTCTTCTTTTCTTCTCTCTTCTTTTCATCTCTCGCTTTTCATCTCTCTTCTTTTCATCTCTCTTTTTTCTTCTCTCTTCTTTTCATCTCTCTTTTTTCTTCTCTCTTCTTTTCATCTCTCTTTTTTCTTCTCTCTTCTTTTCATCTCTCTTTTTTCTTCTCTCTTCTTTTCTTCTCTCTTCTTTTCATCTCTCTTTTTTCTTCTCTCTTCTTTTCATCTCTCTTTTTTCTTCTCTCTTCTTTTCATCTCTCTTTTTTCTTCTCTCTTCTTTTCATCTCTCTTTTTTCTTCTCTCTTCTTTTCATCTCTCTTTTTTCTTCTCTCTTCTTTTCATCTCTCTTTTTTCTTCTCTCTTCTTTTCATCTCTCTTTTTTCTTCTCTCTTCTTTTCATCTCTCTTTTTTCTTCTCTCTTCTTTTCATCTCTCTTTTTTCTTCTCTCTTCTTTTCATCTCTCTTTTTTCTTCTCTCTTCTTTTCATCTCTCTTTTTTCTTCTCTCTTCTTTTCATCTCTCTTTTTTCTTCTCTCTTCTTTTCATCTCTCTTTTTTCTTCTCTCTTCTTTTCATCTCTCTTTTTTCTTCTCTCTTCTTTTCATCTCTCTTTTTTCTTCTCTCTTCTTTTCATCTCTCTTTTTTCTTCTCTCTTCTTTTCATCTCTCTTTTTTCTTCTCTCTTCTTTTCATCTCTCTTTTTTCTTCTCTCTTCTTTTTTTCTTTTGTTGGAGAATTTGATGCAACTTAGGTCCTGGGCCCTTTCTAACTTCTTTGAGCTGATGGAGGTATAAAACTGGTGTCTTATTTATGGCTTACTTTCATGCCCTCAAGTTACATGGTCCTTACAATACAACAGTAGATTCACAATAAGAATGGTGATATAATTAATACATGTGCTATAATAGTTTTGCTTGTGCCGATGGAGCATATTCATACATCCATACATCTGTATTTTTGAATGTATGTTTTTTTTTCTGTTTCTTTAATTACAAGTTGGTTGTGATGGTCCTGAATATTAATCACATAATAATTCATTTAAAAAAAAATTTTTTTTTTATTTCTGAATCTGCTACTGGATTGATATCCTGATATGTCACAACTAGTTGAATTGAAGTAAAATGAGATTTTAATCAAACTGAAATTGCATATCATGAAACATAAATTAATTTTATTTTTGATTTTGTGGAGGTGTATGTTTCCTATATATATTTGTCCAGATCCCTGCTTAAATTTAAGTTTGTGATCACATTTGTAATCATTTCTCTTGTAAGTATTTTTCCGTTCAAATATGTGAATGCTTTTGTACCAATAAGTAATATTCCTCTCTTCAAACCCCTCTAATATTGCCTTTCTATTTAATCACTGTCCCACCACAGCAATATGTGACACAAGGTCGGGCTTAACGTGGGAAGAAATAGTAGTCAACTTCCCAAAAAATGGCTCCAGCCGACACAGTTACCGTTGAAAAGCTCATGGCTAGACAACGTCACCTGCGAAAGCTGGGCCGAGTAATAATGGGAGAGCCTAAGGACGAGTCCAAAGGCCTCCAGATGCGCTTAGCAAACGCAGCCTCAGTGTAACCTCATTGGCCAACGTTTGCACCGGCGCACTCGGTCTTTGATACCTCCTACACAATCTCCGGCCCATTCAACGGGCAAGTGTCAGTACCGACTCCTCGGGCAATGCCGTGGAACAGATACTACACTTTGATCCCGAAGATAAGGCCATAAAAAGGTTGAAAGTGTGACTTTCTAATATTGACTTAGGTTAATATTTACTACCATCATCTCTTCTGGTCTATTTCTTCCCAAAACCTTTAAAAAAATAAATTGGTCGAGTTTATTTTGTACTCAAATATTTGTGCTAGTTGTTCCACACATTCTTCAGTCCTCGTGAGATGTATGATTCAAGAAAAGAGGCGAACCAAAAAAATTGGTTTGCCTCTTTTCTGACACAGGCTGAAGAATGAATCCTCCAAAAAGTTGTTCGTTATATCAAAGATGAGAAGTAGAGATTTGATCGTCCGGATGATTGTTGGAATACCAGTATAATCTCAAGTTTTTTATTACTTATTTATTCATCTGGGAATGAACTATTGCTCATTACCAATTGTTCAGTTACCTATTTTGTTTTCTCTTCCTGCTCTTGATTACAGCAATATTGCTTTTAAAATGTGGTATGATGTTTTGACTATCTAATGACCAAAATAAAGTTTATTCTTGTATGGTCATTCCTTAGTATTCTTACAAGAATACATCGGTGAATGGAATTACAGACAGATACAGATACCTACCACTTCTTTAAAGTTTGCTTTACCGCACTCGCTTTAAGAAAAATAAGGCAAAAAACAAAAATACTGCCGGACGTTTGTTTTGCAGTGAGACATCTTAGAGGCAGCTTGCACTCTTCCCCTCTCTCCTATACCCTAGTCTACCTTTGACCACCCCAACCTCCAACGACTCAGCCTAATATACCATCATCACCATTGTTTTACTTCTTCACTTTATACCATTTTGGCTTACTAAACGTCTTTATAGGAGAGTTCTTCTTTAAGAAAGCAGGTTGGGGGTTGGTGACCTGTATTTGTTTATGTAATCTGATATTTATAACACCTTGTGAAACAAGTATGCAACAATGGTGACGTTTAGTATAAAAACCATTCTGCTGAGATACTATTACCTGGCCGATTTGATTACAAAAACAATGAAACCAAAACCCTGCCCCATAATCATTCTCCCATTCAACAAAAGGTATTTCTGGGTGTATTAAAAGTACAACATCAGGGCAGTGTTTCCAAGTGGGACCATGCTCTGTTCACACCTCTCCAAAACTACACCACCTACAAAAAGAAAAGTTGATCAGATATTGCATACATTCCATGCCGGCCTATGATAACTTGATTGTATTATTGTATTATTATTGACGGGGGGGGGGGCAATTGACAACAGAAAGAATCGGCACACATACTTTCTTCAGCCAAAGTAAGTAGCGGACTGATCATTGATATCAGTAGCATCTGGAAGACTCTCATCATAAGAGACATCTCAATAAAAGCAAAAACAGATTACCCTATGCAAGGGAGTATTCAAAAGTACACCGATAACACAATTCAGGTATACAAAAAAAAAAAACAGATGTGACTTGTCCAGTCCAACCAAGCATGCGATCTTAGTAGTGATTCCACATATTAGAACCAACGGCTTCAGACGAAGACCCAGAAGGTACATAGCTGAAAAGTTGTGAAAATTGGAAAAATAGTCCAACAATATCATACAAAATGATTGATATTCACAAGTTGGTCTGTCTGTCGAGACGAGTGACCTTAGGAATGATTGGAATGACTTATCTTTATTTTTTTTTTTTTTTCGTTTTATATATGAATAGTTATTCTTGGGGACTTGAGATATATCTGAATTTTTATGGAATGATTTTTTTTAAGAAAAGAAACTGTATATACATAAGCAGAGACGCATTAGATAAAAGAAAAAATTTTAGTGTTTTTTTGTTTTTGTTTTTTTCACATTTCCTTGCTTACTTGATAGTTCACTACTTCAAAGCTGTTAATGGAAAAAGATGAATGTTTACATCCAGTCAATTTCCTCTGTAGTTCTATTAAAAACTGACTGAACTTATTCAAATTGAGGAGTCCATTTCAAGTTGCAGAGAGGTGAAATCAGCCAAATTGTTA
The DNA here is from genome assembly GCA_963457665.1 of Thysanoteuthis rhombus. Lineage (NCBI taxonomy): Eukaryota > Metazoa > Mollusca > Cephalopoda > Oegopsida > Thysanoteuthidae > Thysanoteuthis > Thysanoteuthis major. Next base: position 11,057,195 of record OY735234.1, on the reverse strand, counting down.
CCTCTAAGTGGAAGGGTCTTGTTAAGGTCAAAGAAACAGGAATAGTTGTACTTGGGATAATTCCTTTTCTAAACTAACAAAACAGACTCACTCGCTTGGTAGCCTCCAGTTCAATGTGGTGACGACTATTGCTATTTCTCAGCTCTTTGTTGACCTTAGATAATCTGAGTCCTTAATGCGTGAATGTTGGGGTTGCCGCATTGAGCCACACTTGTGTAAATAACCCTGCATTATTCTGAAGTGTCTAAACTGTCCGCATTGATTAGCTAACTTGATCAATCTCATTGACACTTTGAAAAAAAAAGTAATTTCGAAGAATCAAAACAACAAAACAAACAAACTATTTTGAACTTGGTGTGGGTCCCTCCCCCAGCCCACCTCCTTTTATTGTTTAACTGATTTCTTACTCGGGAATAGAATGTTGAAATTTATACACTACAGACAAAAAAAAAAAGTATAGTTCATACTCATTCATAGAAGTCCTTCTTAAAATATTGGCACTTGCCTGAGATTGAAGTGTCGATCCTTGGCTCTCTGCCTTGGACCAGAGGGTTGGTATCAGTACACTCTGCCTGGGACCAGAGTGTCGGTATCTTTGCACTCTTTGAAAATTGTTTTATATATATATATATATATATATATATATATATATATATATATACACTAAAAGTGTTATTTGAATCAGTATGAGGATGATGCAAATAAACATTGAAACATCAACTGAATCAACTTCTTTATCAATCAAGTATTGATATAAAATAACTTTGCAGGTTTCCTTCTATCCCTGTTAATTTAGCAGCTTTTTTAAAGAAAAGCATTAGAATTTTCCATTATTTTGAATTAGTTTGCTTTCTTGTTGAATATGTTGCAATGAGTATGGAAAATTCAGATTTCTCACTCGGCAGTCCCGTGTTTTTATATCTAAGCATCTCTGGTATGAAAATAATTTTTCCTGCCATGTAATAAAATACTCTCAAAATGAGGACATTCAGGATAATTTCTTTCCTTTGAAAATTCAATGACACTCTTTTCAAATTTTTCGCCTCTTCTTTCACACATGCTCATTACTCATTTGATATCTAGAGGTAACATAATGTCACGGTAAACCATGACCTGACTCCTCTGCACAAGTCTACCTAGCACCAATAACCGACCGCAGATTTCCTTGTGCAACGTTAACTAAAAAAATAATTTCAATAATTGTATCTCAAATTGTTCTCAATTCCATTGTTTGTTATTGTTGGCAAGTTATTCTTGTGCCTGGCAGTCGTTCTGGGGAGACTTGAGCAGAGAACTCGGTGAACTCAGTTAATACTTGGATATTAAAATAAAAGCTTTACTGATTTATATAGCCGTACATTTGAATATCTAACATCTCTAATCGAACTGAAAAAACATTGTGAAGTCTTAGATATTGTCATGTATATAATGGAGAGTTCCCCTTTTTACTTTGTATGCAATGTATTGTGGGAATAGTTGAACCAATGATTTTAAACATGTAATGAAATTATGAAATCTTTAAAAAAAAAGCATTAAAAAAATCTATCTTTTATTAGATGAATAATGAAAATTTGACTAAAATCCAATAGATAGTTTTATATCCCTTGATTTAAAAAAGTGTGTTTGTAAGTTAGTTTTCTCTTTCCTAAAGCCAAATGACTAAAACAGCAGACGGTCTGTGTATCGATTTAGATTTTCACAAAATTTTAGCCAAGAATCTTTGGTATACGCACTTTTGTTTACATACAGAGTATGAAGAATTATTACAATAAATACTTAAATATATATTTGTTTAATTCATCCATACATAAATAATCACATCATTAAATAATCACATCAATAAATATCAGATTCTGATGATAAAATTCAATTTGCTATGATTTTGAAGTGTTTTTTTCTCTCCTTTTTCTTAAAGTAACTCTAATCCCATAATGCATTGCGCATAAGCCAAAGGAGGGGGAGAAGTGACAGTGAATGACAACTTCAAAATTATAGAAATTAGTTTTATTGTCATAGTATCCAACAGAAATGATGTGATTATTTATGTATGGATGAATTAAATAAATACATATTTAAGTATTTATTGTAATAATTCTTCATGCTCTGTTTGTAAACAAAAGTGGTGAAAGGCAGGGAGACAAGCAAGTAAAGCTGTAATCAGCAGCAATGTTCAAGCTGTGCCTGCTGCTTGCTAGGTACTTGAAACCTAATTTCACCTAATATTCTAAGAGCATAAAGTTGGCCTAATGGATATGTCATTTGCCTGCTTATCTGTTGGTCGGACATTTAAATCACCTCAGGGATCACTTAATTTTATGTATCTCTTTGTCATACTAAAAAAGACCAAAGTGACTCAGGTTTTTATGTGATAAGATTCTGGTTAGGACCTCCAGGAATTTTATTATTTTATAATTTAGCAATGAAACCCTAAGTAATGCTACAATCTTAATCATCTCTATAATAGTTATTGTTTCTCCATGTTTGGTATTTATGTTACCATAACATAATGAAAATGGCACACAGTAGGTAGAATTTTATTTTAGTTCATCATAGGGTGCTCTTATATGGGTGATTTTCACTCGTTGCATTATGTTTTAAAAAGGGTTTGATTTACTATACAATTACAATGCAGAACTGGGCCCTGATTTTATGCCCAACTTTATTTCTTTGAAATGGAATATTCTCTATTCTATAACATCATCAGAGAATATTTTTGTCCTGATAATACTTTCTTTTGTAAGTTAGTTTTTAATGGATTTCATATCTATATATATATTGTGAATACCAATATATATATATATATATATATATATATATATATATATATATAAAACATATTTATCACATCAGTACAGTGGTCCCCTGATACAAAGTAGTTCTTTATAGAAAAGTCTGCCTGACCCTCCAAATCAACCCAGTTCATAATAGGGCATTTTGCGATATATCTACTTATATAAACACCAGTGTCAGTTGCTTGGTAATGCTTAAATGGTCATGCTATATATTTGTTCATATTTGAATCTTTAGAACATCTACAACTTGATCATTGCATTTTACATTTTTTAAAAACAGCTGTAGCGTTTCAATATCTCACTCTAAATGGTTAAAGGCTATGATTTCCAAAGAATATCATGATTTAGAAAAAGCTCAAAAGCACATTGTAAGTGGACCACCTTTTTAGGAGTTTTTGACATAGTATGTACACTTGATATCTGAAAGAGCTTTATTTTATTATATGACTGCATAGGTCAATGGTACAGTATCATATGACAAAAAGTAGAACACTAGTAGCTCTAAGTAATGAAGTGACATGGCAAGATATGTGGTGGCCCACTTATTCCGTACCAATGTGTAAATATACTTTGAGACGAACTTATAAATGCAGGCATAACGAATTGGAATCATTTTTTCAAGTTGATATTTTTTTCAGTGTAGGTAGATTCACATAAGTGCATTAATACATAGTTATAAAAAGAATTTATTATTTCAAACTCAAATAATTGATACATTAATGAATGCTACGTACAAGGACAGAATTCACCATTCTGAATCATTTAGGACTGTTGCTTTTGCAATGATGGTTGAGATTTAGTATGTTGTTCAGCTGCAAATCTGGGTCGTGTGTAACGGACATGTGAGGGTTATTATTTAGTAGAAGGTTTAGAAAAAACAAAAATCCTCATTGGAAAGGTCACCAAATTGTTGAGGAGAGAATTATTATGATTATTAAAGTATCTGACTCCATTTATAGAATGTATGTTTCAACCCATCTCTGTCTATCGGATGAGCATAATACTGTTCTCTAAGCATTGTAAGTCAAGTTACTTTTCGTGTGTAAGTGTTATTAGCAGCAGTTGCTTATTAATGAGTAGAGTTAAAGGAAAGGTAAGACAATGGGATCAATTGTTGAATCAGTAATGACAATAGTGTGTAGGAATGGAATGAGAGAAAGCTTAAAAGGTAAAAGTTGATGAATAAGCGATTTCAAAACAAAGACTGAATACAAGGTTGTTGTAAAACCTGATTACAAGATATATTCATCAATTAGAATTACAATAGTGAATCAGTAAGCTTTCAAGGTTGCTACTTGGAAAGGTTTGATATCAATATAGTTGTGCAATTCTTCAAGAGTTCTGAGGAATCTGAATATCTCTGTTGAAGCATATATGTGTGTGAGTATATGGTTTTCCATTGTCTAAAGTATGGGAGCCCAGATATTTGTATAATTGTTTTTAAGGAATTCTTGATTCTGCTTATTGACAGATATCCAGTTCCTACAAATAGTACTATTATACCTGTATATGGTATTATATATTTTCTCTTTCCTCTCTCTCCAAGAGACTGAGTGTTGTTTTTAATTATGCCAACCCTGATTAGCCCAATCTCAACAGATTTTAAATGTGCCTAAAATATTGAACCGGGATTATGCTATGAAATTAAAGGCATACAGTTTATGATTATTGCATGTTGTGTATGATAGATGGAAAAATTTGATTTTCAAAATTTTGTGAAAAGATGCTTGATAATTAAATTTAGAATACCGTTCATTAGTTGTGAGGTCTGCCTACATGAATAATGCACCGTGAAAAAAAGTGTAATATTGAGGGTTACATTGATTAAATGGCAACAAATGTAGATTGACCATTGAAACTCTTGAAATTGGGGAAAGTCAGTCATGTGACAAATATGATTTAAAATAAAATAACCAGATTGCTACCCTGTCATTGAAATCGTCTTTCCATCAAACTTTTTCCAGTAGCGAATGATCATGACGTGTTCCGTGATTAATTCTGACGACTGATGAGTTTTTTTATTCCAAAGTATGGTAGACAATGTTATTTTGATGACCAAAGATCGCCTCATTGAACTGCATGCTGGTGGTCCACTAACTCACCTTAGTCTATTTACTTCTCGTACACCCATGTTTAAGAAATGAAAATATCTTTGGATCTGAATTCTCCATGCTTTGTTCTTGATTATTTTCAATTACGCTTCTTTCTCTTGGGTATTTTACTATGGTCTGAGACGGAATTAATATTTCATGAATGAAATAATCAATAATAAATAAAACTCACAGAATTGCATAACCGATTGCATGGAAAGTTAATGTTTTAAGCATCATCATAAACTTATCTGAATCGGGAACTTCGTGTACACAGATTTTGAATCTTACTGCTCCGTTTCAGTAATGCCAATTTAGCTGTTTTGGAATTAATATTTAGCTGTTTTGGAATTAATATTTAGCTGTTCTGGAATCAATATTTAGCTGTTTTGGAATCAATATATAGCTCCTTTTGTTACGATGGCCCCAGCATCTGTAAACATCAGCAATAACTTAATCTACAACGATATTACTACTGCTATTACACTTGACTGGGGCCAATATTTTGATTGTAAAATTAATGTAAATGTTAATATAAGATTTCAGGCTGGAAGCAAGGTTTGGAATTAGAGGCTAAACAAGGAAAAAAAGCTAAATCTAATTCCAAATGAGTTCAATTGGCAACACAGCTCAAAATTTATGTTCTGCTGAACTAAACCTGTTCTACTAATTAGCCATAGGAACAATTGCCTCAGAAACCTTAGTCTTACTAAGATATGAATATGAAATATGAATTCCCCATAGTGATTTAACTATTTCCCTAATTTCATCCTAGAAAGGCAAATTTTGCTGTAAAAAGGACTTTCTTTTTGCATCATTTTTCTCTTTCCAACCGCATGGAAAGGCTAGATTACATTTCATCAATTTCTAATTTTTTTGCAAAAATTAAAATTTCAAACTTTCATAACTTTGGATCTAATGAGTGGATTTTGATCAAATATAATACTTGGTGCTCAACAAATTCCCTTTTTATCTTTTACAGTAACTTTTAGTATCACTATTCACACATCTAAAATTCACCTGACATCCCTACTTACATTAGTAATTTAAATCACTCTAATCTCAGTGATTCCCAAAACAATGATAGTATCATTGATTTTTATGAATTGTGATTTTAATGGTGGATAGACATTTTAAAGACTTGAAAGGCAGTTTCTGATAACTATATTAAAAAAACATCACCCAACACTTAACCAAAGTAATCTTTCCTATGAGAGGAGAAAATTGGACTGATCAATAGGCCATCGTAGGATTGCTGCAAGAATTTCTTTTTTGTAAATCCAAAGCAGTCATAGATTAAGATTTTCTAGATGATCAAAAATTCATATAATGTTTTTCTGCTCTGATTTTTGTCTTGGTACCTAGCACTGACGTTTTCAATAATTTTTTTTTTTCTTTTTCTTTCAGTTTCCCATTCTGCTTGGTCTATTCTTAGCCTTGTCTTGGACAATGCTCGTCTCGCTCAGTCGTATCTATCTAGGGATGCACTCGGTTCTGGTAAGTCAGAGTTTGTTTTGTTTTTTTTTCTTTTCACTTCAAGGATACTTTATGGCATGAATAGTCATTTATTCAATACTTTCAAAAATTGATGATATAAAACAAAGTTTCTCAAACATTTTTTATTTGTGACCCCTTTTGATGAGACATTATTTTGCGACCCCTTACTCATTGTTATAAATATTTAAAACAATAGGCACTAATATTATTAGTCTTTAGTCGTTTTCTTACAGTAAGGAAACAAATAAAGGCCAAAAATTACAACGAAGTTATAATCTATGAGTTTTACGGTGTTTATTAAAAAAATAAATTAGTTTTTAAAAGAAAACAAAAACAAAATTCACTCTTTTAAGGTGTGCAGGCCTTTCACATGAGTGGTGTTTCTTCGTAGACCCTATCAGCCAGTACATTCATGTACTTGTAATATCTGCTTCTTGCTCATTTGCAATATTTGAATGTTCATCATGGGATCAATGTCTTTTGGCAGCATGCCATGTTGTGGTGAAAAACTTGGAAACAGGGGTGATCAATGAATAAGTTACTTCTTTTGCCTTTTGTTGGGCAATGATCACCTAAAAAGTCTTAATTTTCAACCGAAAGCATTGATTGTTCTGGACACCAACTAAGGGATTAATTTAGTATAAACTCACATTGTAAATCGAACCCTGCACTAAAAACCTGTGGGGGGGGGATTAAAAAAAAAAATCCTGGACATAAGGAGTAAATGTTGATATTTTCTGCCCTTTAGCTCCATTGGTGTATGAATGATAGATACATAGCCAGACTAACTTGAAAACTGAAGAAACCTATTGACAGTTTTGGTGGCAGAATTTATTAGAAACAGACAAGTAAAACTATTCCAGTGTTTTATAATATTTCTTCATAAAAAAATGATTGAGAATATCCTGTGTTGTATAACATGACCTGACCCCTTATAAGAATAGTTTGACTCCCTGATGGATTATCTGCCACCAAGGCCCTTAGGCTGAGCTTTTGTGAGGCTCCCCCTGACCTTACTGCTTCTATCCCAACCTTTGTTGAATAGTGATGTTAAGTCATTTTTAATAACTTATATCGTTGTACTATGGATTGTGTACTACATGTATAATATATATGCAAAAATACTGAACTATCATCCAAAATACTTGGGTGTACATCCAACTGAATCATTTTTTTTTGTTAAATGTTTTTTTGGTTTCGTGGGAGGGTCAGTAATAGTTATGTTAAGAAGTTGGCTGCTGTATATTGCTAAAAAACCACAGCCATATATTTAGAAATGTTTGAAATTGAAACAATAATACATTGAACTCTTGAAATGGTTCTAATTATTGACACACTTTATTTATGGCACGACACGTTTGTTTTTATATTCTCACAAGTCTATTTTCAGAGATTACCCTACATACTCGTAGATAAATCGCACCTACATTTTGTCAATATTCTTGTCTGAGCCTTAGACCTGTGTGAAGTAAGCTTCTGTAGATAAGTCATGCGCATTTTGGGGGTAAAAAAAAAAAACAAACTGCTTACTGTATATCTTTTCCCGAGCAAATTAAAAAGTAAATAATTTGTATGCCATATTTTTTTAATATATCTGTCATAACAGCAAATTCAAGGGTGTCTAATGAAATATAGTCTTATTGTGATGAGGTTATGGGTTTTCCATTAGTGTTGTCATTGACTAATGAGCTAATTGTTACATTCTCCCCCAGGAGAATTCTTGAGGAAAGAATGCAAACAGTTCTGTCGGATTTCTTGATGAATACTTTTTACATGCTACAGCTTGCTCAAGTTAATCCATCAGGTTAAGTAACTTTGACTCTAAATTAGTCGAATGAATGTAATTTAAAGATATAGCAGACACAAAGCATTCAAAGAGTATTCAGAGAATCACTCTTTCTTTTGAATTTTGTTGTTCTCACAATATTTTAACCAGAAAGAAAAATGAGTTTGATGTTCGAAAAAATCTTTGTATTGTCTAGAATTTCGAGAAGGGTCATCAACATTCAATGTAGCATATTTTCAATCTGATTATTCATGCTTTTATTGTTATTGAAATCTACTTTTAAATTCAATTCTTTTTTATTATTATTTATTTATTTTAGTATATTAGGTATTATAAATCATTATCAATCATTTTTGCTACTATTTACCTTCTTCTTAATTGTCATCGCTTTTTATCGCAACTGAACTCAGGCTGGGTACTCTTCAGCAATGAGTAAATGAATTAGTAATGCAGATTGGAATAAAGAATAATAACAAACATGGTGCAGAAGAGATCTGAATAGGGAGTGAGTTTAGGGGTTTGATTTGGACTGATGCTTGCCTGTAAGTTCCCATAGTTTAGTGGTAAGAATGGTTATGCATCAAAAAAGCCGCCCTTCAGTGTAGACTTGTATTTGATTTCTTCTTAATTTTTTAGTTTTTTTTTAAAGATTTGTTCACATATACCGGAAAGCGTCTTAAAGAGATAAGACACTTCTCTGTCTGTTGCAGTTATGTTGAAAAATAGAAAGGATTAGGAAGAGGTGTGATGTCATTAAAAGGTGTAACATCTATTCTGGTGAATTTTTTTTCTACCAGATTCTAATGATGTTATGATAAAATATTCAAAGTCCTATAAAAGCTGAAGTGGCCATTTATGAATTTTATTGAAAATAATTCTTGTAGAATATTTCCATATCAAAATATTTAACAAGAATGAGAATCAATTGACTCAAAGAAAGACTAATTGCTCTTCTTTCTCCTCCTACTACTACCACCACAATTGGTGGATGCATTGTTGAACTTATGGTTCTTGATATTATAAATTAAATCAGGCCATCTATCTACTACAGAAAGTAAACAACATGAATAGGAAATAATGAATAAGTTCTCAGTGAGACTTGAACTCTCAATAGAGAACTTAGCTACAGGAAATCGAAGAATTGCAGAAACTCAAATCCAATCTTGATTTCTCTGCTGTTTTTTGTTTCTGTACAGATAGTATCAGTTAGGTAATTATTAGTCAAGTTGTGATAAAAAAAACCCTGAAAATTGAGGTAACTAGTTGTCAAAAATAAATAATAATGGGTTACAATATTTCATTTAATTCTATAAAAATAATAATGAAATAATTGCTTTACTGACTTCTGTTCACTCACTGCCAAATCAAAAATTCATAATAATGGGCTCTATTGTTATCTTCCTACATTTGAGCATTCTAACAGGATGCCATTTGATGGCAATAAATCAGGCTCAATTCTTGATCCATTGTCATTTAATGGCAATAAATCAGGCTCAATTCTTGATCCATTGTCATTTAATGGCAATAAATCAGGCTCAATTCTTGGTCCATTGTCATTTAATGGCAATAAATCAGGCTCAATTCTTGGTCCATTGTCATTTAATGGCAATAAATCAGGCTCAATTCTTGATCCATTGTGATTTAATGGCAATAAATCAGGCTCAATACCTAAATGGCTGAAATATACTTGCCACATGACCAGTATTTTCCAGCTTGATTACCCTAGTTTGATAGTCCAGCCTTTTGCAGCTTTTAGTTCAATATCAAAGTATAATATCTGTTCTTCTCATGTCAATGGAATATTAACTTCTGAATTTTATTATGGTTGTTTTAAAAAAAATTTTTTCAATTGGTAAAAAAATGTATTTTATCATTATCCTATTTTCATGGTGCAGATTGGAATGCGTTTTTTTTTTGTTTTTTTTTTTTGCAGCATCAAGTTCAATATCAAAGTGTAGTATCTGTTCTCGCGTCAAAAAATATAACAACTGTATACTTACTATCATTTAATGACTTTTGACTTTCTCTGTGTGAAATTTTAAATGTCACAAATTTTGTTCAACTGAACAATGTAACAACTTTGGTTTTTGTTACAGAAAAAAATTTTCAAATCAAATTAAAAATTCAAGAAAAATATTAAAATTAGAAACAGGAATGCTGTCATGGTTCAGCGATAACAATAAATAAAATCCACAACTTATGTTTTTGTCAATTGAAAAAAAAAAAAAAATTTTTAAATTAAATTGAAATTCATGAAGAGAACAATTAAAATGCAACCAGCATAAAATTCAAAATTGAAAACGGGAAGTTAATGTTATGTTTCTTTGATGTGAGAAGAACAGATACTGTACTGAGTGCCACAAAAGGCTTGACCAGGATCGGAACGGTTTTCTTCAACTGGCAAGACATTGCAAAATTATATTTCTTCTCTTTCTCTGCAGGATGTGGTTGCTGGAATTCTTTATGTATGCCTCATTCTCCCACTGATGTTTCCTTTCCTGCAAGACTTTGACAATTTTTCCGTGACTCATCCATTGGCACCCATCTTCACAATTGGAATCCCATTCATCTTGTGTGTCTGTTACCCACCTGTAGACAAATGGAATACGGCCCGTCGGGATACCACTCTTCTTGTGGGCGTGGCAGCTGGCATTTCTGTCGGATCGTGGCTCAGTTACCAGTACGGACTTGCAGTAGAAAGTCCACCAATACCTTACCAAATCCACCTACCGACCCTTGCAACTATCGGTCTCAGTTTTATTCGACTTCTGGTAGGCGTACCCCTTATGCTGTTAACAGGAGAGTTGCTCCGTCCAATTGTCAGACTCATCACAAGCCACTGGCTCAAGGTGGACTTACATGACCCCAAAATAAAAAAGATGCAGGTATATGAACTGACAGACAGCTTTATTCCCTTCCTCTTCGTAGCTATCAATGTAACATTTGGTATTCCCATAGTTTTCAAATTCCTTTCTATAGATCGACCAGAATATTACACTGAACTTTTAATTCCTGGCACTGGATAATTTCAACATTATTGACCCCACAAAGCCTCCTCTCTCTGCCCACAGATATTCTTAAAATATTTGTTGAAGAGTTCATGAAAGAGTCTTGACCTGGAGACAGATGCGGACACAGAATGCTTGCCTCTTTTTAAACAAGTTTATAAGCATTTGATTCAACCTTTCTTGGAGACAGGTTAAAAAAAAAATCAATAAATAGTTATAGAAAAAATTAAAACTGTTATTTTCATTAGTGCTCACAAATCATTGAAATTCATTGCCATTAATTCTTCTTATATATCAATATAATAATGTTTAATTTGATGGCAAAATTTGAATTAGTGTCCTAATTTTTAAAAGCTTTTTAATACGATACTTCAACTGATTGATTCTCCGGCATTTTTCATCTAGTGCTTTTGCTCTCTACGCAAAAGCTGAATTATGACAACAACTTTTAACGATTGGTAATTATCTTATTTAACATATTTAGAAATGCTTACAGTTGAAATAATGATTAAAATAATAATAAAATGTCTCTTCATGACAACTATTTCACCAGAAGATATAAATTTTATATTTAGTGTTGTCATTGACTAATGAGCTGATTGTAACATTCTCGCCGAAGAAATGCAAGCAGTAATTCAGACTTTTATCTTGAAAATCCTAGATGAGCCGTAATTACAAAAAAAACAAAAACATTCCCAATTGACTCTTTATCAGCAACAACATTTGGATTGAAAAATATATTTTTCAATCCATGTTCCCTCTAATTTTCTGTAGTCAGTGTGCGTAAAAATCTTACGATGTGCAATTTTTTTCCTGTGATAAAAGTATGCGTACACTGAATACTTCTACAAATGGAAACTTGAAACTATTTCAAGATAATTCTGGCACAGTCTACCTCTCGTGACTAATGAACTATTGGTAGACTATTTTCAAGAGGTTTAATTATAATGTATTATCATAAGTATAATTATTAACCATATTATTTTAGGTAATTAACCCTTTGTGCGCACATAATTTCCTTTGTGCGCTGGTTGCAAAATGTATGTGTGTGCACAGCTTTAAGGGAGCTATAAACCCAATTCAATTTTTCCCTTGATGGGAAATGATAAATAGATTTTTATTCCAAAGTAATCTTCCCAACCTGCAAGGAATCGTTAATCAAATGTTTATAAATGTTTTAATATAGGCAAAAATCACTTGCTTTATGAACGTTGAGGCTCAAAAAATATATATTTGAGCTTAACACTGGGGTAAATTAATTACACTTAACTACATTTTGTTCCTACAATTCAGTGCATGAGGGAACAAGGACATGTCTCACCTGATTTTATATGTACAAAAGATATGTACCAATCAATATTTGTGATACAAATGTACGGCTACATACACCTGAACACATGTAAGCATAGTGAATGCTAATACAGGTATGTGTCTGTGTGTACAAGTTGAATATTTGTATACTGCAAGAGAATGTGGATGGTACATTCTTTTTTGTATTGTTTTTACTTAATCACCTTCCTGTTCCTCCCCCTCCCCTCCTTAATTTTCCTGATTGGAAAATATGACCTTCAAATCTTCGGACTTTTATATACAGTAGAAACTCTCACGTACAATGCTTGACCAAATATATTTATGCAAGCTATAATTGTTCAACAACAATTTCCACACAAATAAAGTTTTCCATTTAATTAAACTAATGATGCCACAGAATCGGAGCCATGTTTTTTTTCCGACTTATTTACTCAAGTGAATACTTTTTGTTTACTAAAAATACAAAGGTTTCTTCATATGTATTCATTCTACAATGTAATGCTTACAAAACTAACTATAACCTAATGGTACATTTCCAGTCTTGAATACCTTTCAGTGAATTCAGCCCCCACTGGGTGTTCTACTATTGGAGGTAATTGTAGCCTAGGGTAAGCTCAGTAAATATGTACCAATAGTTGTTCTTTACTATTTTTTTTATTATTATTATTCACCTATTACTATTAATAATAATAATAATAATAATATTGCTTATGCCATCATCATCTTCATCATCATTACTATTATTGACTAGAACAAAAACATCTTTAACCCAAGTAGTTTTATGCATTTTACATTGAAGTCTTTTTAAACCAGTGGTTCCCAAACTTGTGGTTGTGACCCAAATGAAGGTAGCAAGTATGCTCCTGAGGGTTGCTTGATGTTAAAGAAAAAAAAAATATCTAAAAAAAATGTTAGAAGTAAAAATTAGTGCGATTATATTTAAATCACGTTTTCAGAATGTAAAGTGTTTGCGACTGATATAGCATCTACAAATGTACGAAAACTCCTGACGTATTCCAGTCGGTTCATGTCCAATACTTGTACTTGATTAATTCAGAAAAGGTCATTGGATAAAACTAATTGAAACAACACAAAAATCATGTTTCTACCCTAAGGGTCACCAAACCAAAAAAAAAAAAAATCTGTGTTCAGGGTTGTGGCCAAAAACTTTTGGAAATACTGCTTTAAACAAGGAACACAGATTCTTTTGTTATCTCCGAGGATCTTGGACTCCTAGATTTGCTGGATATAAACCCCCAACCCCTTCTCCTTTATCTTTAACTTCTAATTGTTAACACCCTGATCTTGTTATTAAACCTTTTTCCCAATTGTAAACAAAAGTAAATGAAATAAATTGCAATATTCTATACAAAAACAGAAAATGACTATTTGTGAAATAGTTTATTTGGTTCAAGAGATAAACCTCGAAAGGAGTTGGTTGAATAAAAGCTTCAAACTAAAAACGATTTTGTGACACTTGACTTTTTTTTTTTCCCTTTAAAAAAAAAAAAAAAAAAAATATCCCATGACTCAGTGTCTGATTGTTGGGGCCCTACAGATGATTTTCATCATGAGTGTGTCAAGGGTGAGGTAGCCTGGTGTAGCCCACCCATACGTGTTCCAAAAATTAGAAAAAAACACAAGTAAAAATAATCATGAGAATTGATCCCACAAGGTAATCAGTCTTACTGATTCAGTTAATCCTTTTTATGGTTGACCCTACCAGCATCTCAGCCACACTTCAATTGAGAGTGACTTTTATCGGATGCCTGGTCAACAGTATTCAATCAAGTTATATATAAATCTTTAGTAGGGATTTTCTTAACTTATGAAGTGGTACTAGATAACCAAGTTCCCAGTGTATTTTATGGCTGTTTCAATATATGCACTATGAAACAATATTGAATTAATTAAAATAAACAGGAATTGTGTACATGGTTATTCATGATTAGGTTACTAAAAGTTTAATCTGCATGTTATACTACTGTTATGTGTTTGCATATTTATTCTATATTAGCAATAATACCTGGCATTGCCTGGGGGGGGGGATAACTGCTAATATAACACTGATTCCCGTTGCGTTAGACCCCTGAAAAAAAAAAGAAAAGAAAATATGTAAGAAAAGTTCCACCTCATTTTTGATTCCTGAAAGGGTGGAAAAATTTTCCCTTGCTTTTTGACTCTTTGCTCAAACTTGACCCGATCAGTGAAAAATTTATCCCTCAATTTTGACCTGTAAAAATGGAAAAAAGTTCCCCTTGAAATTTTATCCAAAAATGTTGGGGAAAAAAAAATTCCTCCGATTTCGACCCCTAAAATTGAAAAAGAATTTCTAGATTTTGACACCCAAAAGTGAAAAGTAAAAGTTCTCGCCATATAATCTATATAATAAACAAATTTTGTGTTTTGAAAAATTGCTCTATCTATGAAGTTAAGGGTTCAGCAGAATGGTTGCATTGTATTTAGAACCCCCCCCCCCAAATTGTATGTTCTGTAAAAATGATTTCCATACAAAAAAAAGAACAATGTCTGAATTTGAAGTCATATAAAATATATATATATATATATATATATATATATATAATATATATATCCAAATAACCAAATGGAATAAGTGCTCTAAAATGACGACACCTCAGCATTTTCCAATTGGCACCACTAACTTGATGTGGACCACTCAGTTTTTGAAACAAACTCAGCATTATAGTCATGTAGTGAATAGACCCCTCCTCAAAATGTTTCAAATCCTAAATTTTTACTTCTCATGCTCTAAATACTAAACATCTAAGGGGTTACCTTGAATAATTTTCTCCAGCTGCAATGCACCATTAGGGAGTAAAAGGCAAACATAGTCACAAATATGAGTATGGATGATAGAGATGTACATGAATTTAGAGTCAAATTCTCATAGAGTATCATATAAGTTAGACTATAAAAACAAATGGTTTCCAAAAGTATTTGGGGGGACTGCAACTCACCCAACCCTTTTAACTGTACATAGTTTTAATAGATGGGGCCCCTTAATCATGATATCAGTGTGACATTTGAAAATTTTTTTTCTTTCTTATATACCTGTATATTAGCTTAAAGTCATTGACAAAAATTGATAAAAAGAAGTTGAGTTCTTTTTCACTCAAGTTGACTTGAGAAACTTTGAGTCATAATCCTTTTAGCATCCATCGTTGGAAAATGGACCTTCCCCAAGATTAGTCAGGCCTCTCTATCATAGGCATTGTGAAGTTTATATTTTCTGAATTTGTTTAGTTTGTCATGGTTTCATATTAGGTCTCTGGTGAACCACATTGTGAGACACGATGTCCAGCAGTTGTCTGCCATTCTTAAAACATCACCAGCCCATTGCCATTTGAATTTCCTAATGGATCCTGTATCTCGGACTCTTGTTTTTCCGCTAATATATTGCTCTGTATTGTGATCTCTCCATGTTATGTTGAGCATCATTCATAGTTCTCAGTTTGAGGGTCTTCGTTAGGTTCCGTGTTTCAGCTCTGACTATCAGGAGGATGTTTAGGTTGTAGACCCTTCTGTTTAGGATTTTCTTGTTCTTGAAGGTTGAGCTTGCTATCCTGGAGTGATTCTCTTTGCTTGAATTCTTCTTCTTTTGAGGATTTCATGGAGATTTGCTGTCCTTGGTAGATGTAATAGTTTACTTTCTTCAGCTCTGGGTCTTTGTTTTTGATTGTGGTATCTGTCTTTGTCTTCAATATGTTCATTGTACATGCCATTGGGTTTTCTTGAAGTTCTTTGAAGATCATGAAGGTTCTCGGAAAAAATGATAATGTTGTCTACAAATCTGAGGTATTCATTGTCTATTCTGATTTTTATTTTCCCAGTCTAGGTTTCCGAAGATCATTTCGAGGCAGACTGTGAAGAGTTCGGTGAACTGGTATCATTTTGCCTTACTCTATTTTCAAGATGAAAGGACTCAGTCTCAATGTAGCCTGATGAATGAACTGCAGTGTTTTGGAGATTTGTTGCAATACTTGGGCATATTGGACTTTAACATGTAGATTCTTTTCTCGCACAAATAATTTTAATTCCATTCGCCCACTTCTAACAAGGAATGGAAATTTGAATGAGAGTATATGACATTATTCATGTGTCTGTTTGAAAGCCATTACTTGAGAGAGTTACTTCCCCTTACACAATTTAGACAGAGAAGCTTTATTACACTTTTAGGAGATAATTTTTTTTTTTCATTTCAGTGAAAGAGTCCATTGTTTCAAAAGGGCGGATAGGACATATTTTTATCAGCAAAACTGTTACCTTGAATTGGGAGAGTCCATTGTTTTAAATGAAGAAATTGCTCTGTTCATTATATTAGATCTCCAAGTGAGGGTTTACGTAGGATTTAGTCATTTTTTATTTTTTTTTTTTTCTCTTCTCCAAATCAAACAGTCAGTCAGTGGAAACCATCATATGACCAATGTCTTTTGGCAGTATGCTGGGTCAGATGTGATCAATTAAAGAATTAGAAAAGGGGGGGGTGATCAATGAATTAGTAATTTCAATGAATAAGTCTCTTTCCTCTCATTAGATCACAAAAAAGTAGAAATTAAAAAAAGAAAAAAAAAATGCCTGAAAGTTGCCTGACACCAACTAAGAAACCAATCTAGTATAAACGTACAACACCACCCTAAAAACTTATTGGGGAGGGGGAATTTTCAAACAACAAGTTTCTTCTAGACATCGGAAGGAGTAAATGCTCAAATTCTCATCCTCCTAACCTCATGCATACACAGGTTCCTTCAGTTTTTAAGTTAATCTGGCTGGCTATGTTGACAGTTTTAGTTGATGGTTTCTAATAACATTTGTCGGTCGTACCTGAGTGCTTTCTGTTCTTTATAGCGTCACATCTGAGTAAAAGAAATGGGTCATGAGGTTTAAAGTTGTCTTGGATACATTTTGAAAGTTATATCGTCTTCAAATATATTGTATGATTTTACTCAGAATGGTCAATGCAGGTCAAACTAAATGCTTCAAGTGAAAGAAATTAGCCATTCTTGATAAACTAGTGATTGAAGAGGGATTTCGGGCTGAATTGTGCACTTTGGGTTAAAAGCATGAAACTCAGTACATACATATAGTTACCCCTACTTATTATTTTTAGATATAGACCCTAATCACCAATGCCCTCTGGTGGATGATATAGAGGGTTTTTCAAAATGGCTACCCAATTCATATAAACGTCCATATCTTTTGAACCATACATCCTAGAATCAACATCTTGGTTTCTAAATGTATAGATAAATATCAGCAAAATCACGAGATGAATTAAAAAATATATGTATCAAGTGGAAGAAAGTAGCCATTTTTGTTATGCAGAGAAATGTGTGACGTATAGACAGCCAGTTGTCAGGATCACTTGAAAACTGGAGAAACCCATGTCGACAGTTTCTAATCACAAACAATTTTTTGAAGTTCTGTATGAAAGGCATTCTATGAATCATCAATCGTGTGACCCAGCATGACGGCCTTTGTAAGATCATTATGCTGAGTACCATTAAGGGAGGGCAGTAACAGAAGAGCTGGTCTGACAACATGATTGAATGAACAGAGGTAGACGTGCTGTGCAAGCCACAGAGAGACTAACATGGAGCTTCTCCTGTCCTTGAATACCCGACAACAATGCACTCAACAGACATACCTCCTTATTTACACCCCCCTGAAAAATTACTAGTCACCTCCTTATCCAGGTATTGATAAATCATTTGTATCTAGCCACAGGGACAGCCTGAGGAGCTACGGGTCCTAATTGGAAGCATTTTGCGTGGGGCCCCTATTTAACAGTCAAGGTGTGTAGAATCTTAGAAATATGAAAAAAAATTTACATCTCTATGGTACAATGGGAAGCCATCAAAATGTGAGCCTGAAAATTTCATAGAAATAATTTTTACACTCTTCTGTAATTAAAATTATTTAATTTGAGTATAATGAAAAAAATCTAAAATATAAACTGTGTAAACAAACACTGGAATTTTCAAGAATTCATAAGAAAATGAATATTGTTGCTGTTATTTGTAAATCATCTTGTTCATCTGCAATGTGGTGTTGTGTGTATTTGACAAGACTAGAATATACTCAGGCGCTAGGAGTAATTGGTCAAATCGGCTCAAGGCTAGTCCTGTCTACCTATATATATACTTATATATACATTTACTTAGTGTTCACAACACTTTTTCCGAAACATGTTAGGATAGAAAACTCTCATTCTGTAACAAAACCCAAGACCAAACTTTCAACAAGGCAGGAATACATTGCCACAATCAGTATTTTCAAGTATCATTTGATGTAGTTATTCCCAGTCATAGCTCTTAAGAAGAAGACCCCAAAGAAGACGGTACATTGCGACGAGAGAAAAGAACAGGGAAATTTGAGTGATACAATGATAACCACAATTTGTCGGAAGAAATTCAGACAAAAACCCTAGTGTTGAGTAGAGTTGAAAGGAATGGACAGATGGAGATCGGAACCCACTGAAAGTGGCACTAAAAAAATTTTTAAAAATTGCACACCTAAAAGAAATTAATTGAATTAATATTGAAGCCGGGAATTAGTATTTTGTTTGTTCATTTGGTTTATAAAGCTTGTCATGATCATGATTTTACTTGCTGTACTAATTGTTTGTTAGGTTGGTTAGTAAGTAAGAAGATAAATATTTTAAACTAATGAACTATGGTACAGTCTTGTTAGCATTGTATCAGTACAACAAAAAATAAGATGTAGGGTTATTTGAATTTATCACACTTTCTTTCTTTTTTTTTTTTTTTAAAATCATTGGTATTCTAATCAAACGTGCCATTTTTTCCGTAGTTTTTCACTTATGATTTCCAGATTCTAGAGAAAAAAAAGTATATCTTTTACAAGGAATGTAATTGATAATTTATTCTTACCAAATAATTAGAATCTGTTTTTGCAGATTTGTTTTGTTTTTTTTTTTTTTCCTGCCATAGAATTTGTACAAAAGTCTCTCGAATAAGGCACTCAATGGCCTCAGCTAATCGGGTGGTCAGCTTGGTCAGTGGTCTTACTACTACTACCACTACGGCTTTCAATGTCTGGTGATTGTGCAGACAAGATGGCATGTAAACTAGATCCTTTGAATTCAGGCAAATTTCTTAGTTTCTGAAAAAAAAAAAAAATTTCTTATCATAAAAAGATAATATAACATATTTATATATCACTGATTATTAAAGATTTGTTTATATAATTGATTATGCTAATCACCCATAAAAAATGACAGGATTATTAAAATCTGGATAAATTATATAAATATGTACATTATGAAAATATTTATTGCAAATGAAAAAACGCTTACCTTGAACAAAATTCATTTTTCTACAACTTCTTATTCTCTAAAGAAAGGGAACTAAAATGACACCTCATCAGTAGTATTAGTTGTAGTGATATAACCAGCAGCAGTTACCTGCATACTTACAGTGAATTTAGACATAGTAGCAGCCCAATTCATGTCTTATCACTGTACCCCTTCCTCTCTTCCCGTTTGCTTTAGCATGACAGAAAACCAACAAAATGAGTGAAAATGGCTCATATACAATTATATGTAACTATAAAGACAGAAAAGGACTTCTTCGTTTTAAAAGTAAATTAGATCTTCTTCCTGTTGGCAGTTAATGTAGAAAAATAAAATATAACTCATTCAATGAAATAGATATCTTATATACGCATAGATGAAGAGATTTATCTTGGGAGTCGGATGGGGTTTAGAGAAATAATTGGCCTTTATTTTCAATTAACATTTGAAATGTCAACGTGCCTTGATTTAGAACTGTTTTCAGTTATTTGTAAAATGTTACACACAGTCAATTTGTTTTGATATGGTTATTAAATTCCTGAATGTGACACTAGATCACTTCCACAATCTGAGCTCACCAAAAAAAAAAAATGCTTTGGTAAAACCAGACCCTTAGGAATGTGATCATCATCCTCTTTGCTATAAGGAATTATTACTTATAGAAAAGACTAGTTGTTACTTTTGAAAACATCCATTTATATATTATGATTTCTATGAGATGATCTTATTAGAAAAAGGATATGTATATACTGGAGGCTGTGTGCTGGTTCACGCTCTTGAATTGTTGGAATATCTGACATTATAATGTCAGGTAGTTACATACAAAACAAATATATATTGATACACTTTGCATTTTATATACGTGGATTATATCTCACTGATATGAATCTGTTTATGCAAAGACAAAGTAAATGAACATGTGAAAATAAGCAATAACAGGTCTGGTTATTCACTCAATAGGAACCGTCACATAACCAATGTCTTTTGGCAGCATGGCGTGTTGGGAGTGATCAATATAAAAAATTTTTAATTAGAAAAAAAG
The DNA here is from genome assembly GCA_963457665.1 of Thysanoteuthis rhombus. Classification (NCBI taxonomy): domain Eukaryota; kingdom Metazoa; phylum Mollusca; class Cephalopoda; order Oegopsida; family Thysanoteuthidae; genus Thysanoteuthis; species Thysanoteuthis major. The sequence goes on along the minus strand of OY735234.1, from coordinate 11,036,336 downwards.
GTGATCAATGAATGAGTAACTTCCTTCAGCTTTTGAAAAGCCTGAATTTTCAAAAAACGAGCGTGAATGTTGCCAGAAACAAAATAAGGGACCGATTTAGCATAAACTTAAATTGCAAATTGAAGTCCAGTAAAAATCTACTAAAGGGGGAATCTGAGAAAAACAAAAACGTTTTTTCTAGACATAAGGTGTGAATGTTCGAATTCTCAGCCCTCTAGCTCGATTGGTGTGGCCTGTACACTTGATGCATAAATAGTTAGCCAGACCAACTAAATAACAGAAGAAAACCTATACTGACAGTTTTGGTTGACAGTTTGATAATAATTTTAATAGTAGTAGTAGTAGCTTTCTTCAATTTTTACTTACGTGGTAAATCTCCATGTATTTGTATGGACGAATGTCACCTGTCACGTGTAACATATTGAAACCCATCCGAATCAGGTGTAAGCCGGAACCAGGAACCCAACTCCTGGAAAAAAAAAACGAATATTAATAAAATTCTCTCTATCAAAGAACCAAAATTATCTGCATTTCTTCTAGAAGACAAGATTGATTCCAGTCGACATAATCATTTTAATGAATCAGACCGCAATCAATTTCACCTACATAAGGAAGGAGGTACAGAGTGGTGTAACTGTCATTGGTATGGAAAACATAATTGGTAAATCAGTTTGAGTTTCAGTCGGGACCACTTGCATTCACTATGCCCTTTGAAGAGGCAGGATTCCACATCTCCCTTCAGCCTTACGTAAATAAAAAAGGGTAGCCCTTAAGCTGTATAAAGACAGTCATATGAAGAGGGTACTCTGTGAGAAAAAAACCAGGAATCCCAGGTTTGAGTAATGGAGAGGGGATGGGCATGGGGCTGGCAACTCAACTGCGTAGGAAAAAAACATACTACTGAAACCACAGAGAGCCTACCAGTGGTGCTTTGTATCTTGGATGTGCTATGGATGTATAAAAACATAGAATTATTTTAGCATCTGCAAAAGCAATGGACAGTGAAGCCTTGTGGGCACAATGTAGGAAAGGTGGTCCCCAATAGTAGAATTTAGAAAAAAATCGATGGAAAACAAAATTTTGATTGGACACTATTATCAACAGATAATGGTGTCCAATCAAAATTTTATTTTTCTTCTATTGATTTTTTAAAATTTGTTCGTTAATCATAACATCTAATGAGCAAGGGTTCGAAACTTTGAAATCTTCAATCAGGACCACCTTCCCTATATAAAACTAAAAAGGATTTTACTGTCCATTGCTTTTTGCAGACACTAAAATAATTGGGTTTTTTGTGCATTCGTAGCATACAGCACACCCCAAGTACAAAGCACCATATGTTCCTGGAGCTTAGAGGCCAATGATGATGAACATAAATAATCATATGTTAAAGACTCGAGGAATTGAACATTTCTTACTTACTCCAGTTTTGGTATCAATCGATGGTTTTTGTTCCTTGTAATTTGGGTCAAAAAAGTTGAAAACCTGTAATATTCTTCTGAGCAGTCAGCGACTGGATCCAAATCCTTTTTCGGAACAATTTTAACCAGATAAATGGAGTCTTTGTTCACTGTCCCAAAAGCTTTCGATTCCTGGAAATAAAAAATAAAATAGGTTTGGTTGGTTGCTCAATAGAAACCATCATGCAATATTGTTTGGAGTGAGCAATTAAATAATTGGAAAAAAGGGGTGATCAATGAACAAGTTACTCCTCTTGCCTTTTGTTGGGCTGTGATTACTAAAAAAGTCTGGATTTCCAAAAACAAGTGTGAATGCATTCACCAAAAATAAGGGATCAATTTAGCATAAACTTACATTGCAAATTGCCCCCATGAAAAAACTATTCAAGGGAAGGAGAATTTTCAACGAACAAGAAAACGTTTTTTCTAGACATAATAGGGAGCAAATGTATAAATTTTCAGCCATCTAGCTCCATTGATGCTTCCTGTACGTGTCATGCATACATAGATAGATAGATAGCCAGACCAACTTAAAACTGAAGAAACCAATGTTGACAGTTTTGGTTGACGGTTTCTTATAAAGGAAAAGTTATCATGTAACAAATGTGGAACACTACAAATGGACTTTTGTTTTAAAAATCCAGTAACACAGTTCAGAGTTATGCAAAAGGTTAATATTATTTAATTAAAGATAAACTTATGCGAAAGGAGTCATTTGGAAAGATTACAATCCAAAGAATAATTAACAATCAACGTAAATACACAGAATCAACGGAAAAGAGTATAATGAAGGAAAAGGTTAGCAAGAAACGCCTCCAAAATTGTGAAGAATATTATTATTCTGTCTGGGATGGGGTTGTGATTGAGAGTGCGCAATATTTGGGGGTTCACTAATTAAGATTCCGAGGACAAGGGTAGAAAGTGAAGTGAGTCAGCAAAATAAGAGATGTTGAAAGCAACATGTGGTAAAAGTAGCAGGATTAGTCTGCAACCAGAGGTCCTGAATTAAACATGTGGAGAGAAGATTCTGCGAAATGAGAGTTCTGTGTAATGATGAAGGAGTGGGCTCTAACAAAAAAGGAAGTGGACTTTCTCGTACTAGGTAGTAAGTGAGAGAGAGAGAAAACAAAGAGCTAGGACTTGTAGCGATTGTATTTTGTAATGGACAGGAAAGGGAACTAAACAAGTTGCAGACTCAAAGACCAGTGTAGCTGAATCTCTATTTCTACTGTAAGTGTTAAAAGTTGTCTTTTTATCATATGAACTCATTCAGGACAAGAGCACACATGAGTGCACTGCCATTTTGAATACATGAGGTCATATGACCATTATATTTTCCATAAATGAAATCTATATCTTATAACCTTCAAAATGATATATGACTTACCAGGGTTTCTTAATAAATGAGAAAAAACTTAAATTCATCCATCCAATATGTCTTTGCTTTGTAAATGCTTGAAAAACACTGAGCCTAAATGAGTTGTAGGGAGAGAGATTCTACCAACTTTTTTTTATTGATATTTTTGTGTATTTTTATCTTTCAGGTTGATAAAAATCCCACTATTCTATACTAAGGCTCCCTTGCAATGAAACAAAATTATGAAGTTGCACAAAGACATGACGAAAGTATTTTCAAATAAGTGTCTTTCTTCAACAATCTAAACAATTCTAGAACATTTTATTATGCAAATTAAAATTTGGTGAATTTGCCCAAAACAGATTTTAAGGTTTTCGATTCGCTCAGGCATTTATCAAGTCTGCTCAAATAGTGTAATGATTAGTATGTTCATCTTACACTCCAAAGGTCCTAGGTTCATTCCTGATATGAGAGAAGAGTGTGGAAAACTTTTCATTAGGGTCAAATATCCCTGTGCACTCAGCAGCAAATTGAGAACACTCTAAGCTGTGAGATTAGGGTAGAGATATCCCTTCAGTGGACTTGCATCCTGCAAATGGGATGATCATAAAAACCTGTAAGAATAAAGTCCTTGTCTCAACCAGACTTACAACAGAAACTGGGAGTTTGTCATCAGCCATTCACACTCCAATAGGAGTTGTCTGTTAAAAGATGGATGCTTCACCTTTTACAAGCATTTAACAGATTTGCTACGTTCTCTACCAAGATATTTAGTCAGGCTGCATTGAAGACACAGAGCAAATCCTTTATAGAAATTTTTTCTTTTTTGTTACTTTACCTCAGGTGTTGAAAATAAATCATTATCAGGACTATTTTCTTTTTCCATGCATGGACGAAGCTTTGGATACTTGAGCCCCAGCCCTTTTTTTCTTCACACCAAAAGTGCCCTTTTAGACAAAATTCAAAAATATATTTTGATATCTGCAACTCACATAAAATAATTACTATTGTAGCCTATGCATGTACCAAAACTAATTATATAAAATTATATGAAAAAAAAATTACCAGCACAAGATTTGGGCATCATCGGTCCAAAATGACCAGAGAGATAAAAAAAAAAAAAAAAAAACGATTTAGGGGGAAAAAGAAGAAAAGAAAAAAAAGATTTTATTTTTGCTGTAGAGGTGTACTCATGCAAATTTCCAAGGTTGTAACCCCAAAAATATGACCAGGAGAAGAGTCCAGAAACACACATGAAAAGACAGAAGAATGTAGCCCATTTGGCTGGTAGGTCGGCTAGACGATTTGGGGGGCTATGCTGATTTGACAAAAGACACTTTACTATCATTTTGCTTTCAATGAATGGATAAGTATTTGGGATTTGGAACCATTGCACTTGATGTTGAAGTGCCTTCTTTTCAACCAAGCCTTCTGAAAGTCTACACACATCACTGTTTTTTCATGTATACGCATATTTTGTGAAATTACTTAATTCTATAAGGCTTTTTATTTTTAACGTGAATTCTGATATTGAACTAAACTGTTCATTTGCAATGCGACTCCAAGAGGATTGTTTCTATTTCTAAGTCTTCGTATAAAGTCTCAGAGGGAAAAAAAATGAATTACTCAAGGGAAGTAACTTCTGTTATCGTCATTAATTGTATATGAGATCTGATGCTAACATGATAAAGAAAATTGATGAATCAGAAGGAAATAATGAAGTCTTACAAACATTTTTCAGAAAAAAAATCGTGATACAAATAAGATTTGAATCACAGGAGATATTAAATAATTTCAGAATACGTAAGAAGGATATTGAATAGTATAATAAGATATTAAACAACTTTAAATGACAGGTATGGTTAATCTCAATAGAAACCCACACATGACAACGAAAAAAAACACGTCATTTTTAGACATGATTAAGAGCAAATATTTAAATTTTCAGCCTTCTAGCTCTATTGGTATGACCTATATGCAAGGAACATACATAGATAACCAACCAGACCAACTTAAAAATGAAGAAACTAATGGTGACATTTTTGGTCAACTAATAAGATATTAAACAGAATAATAAAGGAATTTCAAAATAAGATACTACACAAAATCATCATTTGTAAGATATTAAATAATTTCAGAATAAAATATTAGATAATGTCAAAAAGATAAGATATCAAACGATTCAAAAATAAGATATTAAATAATTTTAGAATAATAAGGAAAATTTTACTGAAGATCATATCATCAGATTTCAGATAGAAAGAACTCAATTATTACACAAAACATTTTGTATAGAATCAAAGCTCAAATCGTGTTGGTCAAGGATTCTTTCTCCAAAACATATCACCAAAAGATGACCGAACAGACTTTATTCTGTCAGTTTAAAATCAGTCCAGTCCAGACATCATGTAAAAAAAAGTACTAACAGAAAGATTGATCTCCGATCATCAATATTGAACTGGTAATAGTTGAGTCAGGATTTCAGTTTATCTAAAACAAGAAATGAATTTGAATGAAATAAAAATAGTTATGTAAGAATTTCATTTCAAATGAGATGAATAATGAATTTATATAAAATGAAAATAGTTGTGTCAGGATTTCATTCCATAGGAGATGAATAATAAATTAAGATGAAATTTGTGACATGCTTCCCAGTGTAATTAAAATAAATGCATATTTCAATAAGAAATAACTCACACATCGAAGACGTCTCTTGGTTGAAAATGCTGGGAAAACATCAGACTTGTGGATCTAAAAAGAGAAATATATATGTATATATATAAAGTTATAAGCAAAGGCTTCTTAATTACTGAATGAAATAATAATATAATACTAACATCATTAGGGAGAAAATGTTTTTGTAATCCTAATTCTAATTAAAACTTAATTGTTTCATTTTATTAGGAGGGTCAAGGAAAATGCAACAAGTCAATAAAGCTATTTACATAACATAAGTATCTACTTACCAAGTTTATATAAGTATGAGATTCTCAAAACAAAGGAGTCTTTATGATTTGAAAAAAAAAAAATAGCTAATATTTCAATTTTCTGGATGTCAAAGGATAATTGATTCCAAAGTCTGGATGCTCTATATAGCTAAGTCCCCAGCACTCACAAATCATATTCATAAAAACTAGTTCTAAACTCATATGAATAAAGATTTTCTAGGAAATCAGCAGAGAATAATCATTTTCTTAATCATGTAACCCAGAATCGTTGAGGCACAAAAGATAATTCCATCTTGGATGTGTCAAAGGCGAGATAGCCTGATAAAGTCAATCCTTCTTCAGAGTTTGGGATCAAAGTTATCCGTCTTCAAGACTGGGTGTCAACTATAGTTAGAAAGCCCAGTATACCCTACTATTTGCAATAGCTGGGAGGAAAAGAGATGAATTCATCCCTTTCCCAAGGACATTAGTGCAAAGTGGACACAAACTATCTCAGCTAGAGTTTGAACTCTGCTCGCCAACTCCATTCTCCTGGCTGTTGAACATTCAGCCACTCTGTATCTCCATAATAGCATTCAAGTCAGTAAATAATTGGAAAAAAACAAAATCTCTTCATTATCAAATGAAACTAAGGAAAAGATATTCATATCCACATCTCCATTTTCCTAGAAATTTTTTTTGCAAACTAGTTAAGGCCTTTTCTTCGTAAAGCTTTTGTGGTGTCTGTAGATACTGATTTATGATGACCCTTTTTGATGATTATGCTTTTTAGATGATTTATTGGTTGGGGTGGTGGTCTCTTAATAAATATCTAAACAAAATGACTAATGTGTGTTGCAGAAATAACAATAAAATGTCTTCTCAAAATAATGACATGAAGATACATTTTCCTGGCAGTAGAGAAAAGCGATGGGGAGGTTGTTAAATAACTATTCCCAATACTGAGATCAACGGTCACCAACCAGGACAATTTAAGCCTTCAAGTGAGCAATAGATCCATTACTGGATTGCTAAGTATGTCTTCATTTGTCACATTAAAGTATTTCAATTTTAGAGTGTGCTATTCTTATTGTTATGGCTTACAGCGTGTTATTACAAAGATTACCAACCAAAACTGGCTTTTTTTTTCTTTATTGTCCGAATATACCTTAGATACATGGTACATTTGCTTTTTGTAGCCTTTGTGGGAGTGTTTAGAGTGTATATAGTTGCTTAGTTATCTGGAAATAAAATCTACACATTTTTAGCCATTTTTAGCGATTCCCGCCACTATAAGCCATTCAAAATGGCTGACTGGATTTAAAATATTAGTGGATGTTACAGAAATTTTATTACGTCCACTAAAGTCTCAGAAGTGGGCACAACGCTTATATCGGTTGGTGACCACTGATTTAGAGAAATAGGTTCTAAATGAGTGTTATACAGAATTATTATAATGAAAATTTTGTCAACAAGTAAGTTGCATAACCTTTAATAAAAAGAGAGACTTCATTCTCAGGTGAGATTTCAATAACTTAATTATCTTATTATACCCAGGAATTATCTCCCCTTTGTAGGAATAGTGGAAGATCAAGTTATTTCTTCATGTTCCTGTTTATCACTTGTTAGCTAATTTCTGAGATGAGGAATTATCATAATTAGATTCTGTTGTATGGACAACAGAATGAGAACAGTGTTAACCCGTTGATTGAATAAAGGGTCAAGTTCAAAATGTCAAGAACATTATTGAATATGAGAAGGAACCTGAAGAAGCCTAGAGAATTCAACAACCAAGATTAGGAAAGCAGTTCAAATAAATCAGTGTATAATACTGGTAAGCTATTTTTTAAAATTTTGTTTTCTACTGGCTTTATGCAAGACATAAGTAGAGTTAGCATTCACATAGGTAACATAAATGTGCTATTTTCGACCAACAAAATAAAACACTTGTGTCTAAAAGTCACTAAAAATTGAACGACCTCAGCCACCAAAGTTGGTAAAGGGCTCTTTCTTTTTTTTTTATATGCAGGTGCGTTTGCTCCAGCTCTCCTGGACATACCGTTTTGTCTACAGACTGGAAAATTGGCATCAGAACTATATTTTTAAAAATGTTCCTTTGATCCTTACAAAAAACACTTTTCTGACTTTTTTTGTACCTTATTTTGACAGGTTTATTAATAATGTCTAAATTCTCCAGGATCTAGATATTTCTAGATTTTTAAAATACTTTCCAGTGGAAAATGCCTGTGATGTCATAAATAGAATTTATTCTGACCATATTTATCCTTGATGGAATTTTTTTTGTATGACGGTTGTTCAATTATTGACTGTAATGGTAAGTTTATTCAAATTTCTATTTACCTTTTTTACAATATTTAAAAGACAGAAAAAAAATGTTCAACTCAAAAATTGGAAATCATGGATTCCAATGTGATATGAAAATCTGAAAACAAGAGAAAGCCACTTACTTCAAGTAAAGTTTCAATTTCAAAAAACAAATTCCAGATACTGCAGACCCTTCCATAAGTCCATAATTCTTGTGTTGGGTCTTTTACAATCATCAACTGGAGAAAACAAAACAGATGTTGACAAATCAAAATGAAATAATAGATTTTAGAATTTAATAATATAGAATCTGTCAAAATTGGAAAATGTTGTTCAGGCACCCCTGATATAATGCAGTTTGTAATAGTATGGTTTGTAACACAAGGCGGGTAGTTGGTGGATCCCAACATTTTTACCTATATCATTTCCCTCTTGTCTAGGAAACCACGATTAAAAACAGAATTTTTTTTTTGAACCTATAAGCCTTATATTCTGGGCGGAGTGCTATTTTCCTGCACCCTTAATCAGAGTTTTCAAAACTCTGTGAGTTAGCAATAATCACTACATGTGTGGCAAAATTAAGTATAATTAGAAACTGGCGTACAAAAATGTCAGCCTAGATCTCTTCAGTTTCCAAGTTGGTCTGGCTGGATGGCTATGTATGTATGTTTGAGGCATACAGTCCACACCAATATGGCAAGAAGGCTGAAAATTTGAACATTTACTCCTTATTATGTCTAGAAAAAAGTCTTGTTCTTTTCCTGAAAATTACCCCCTAGATAGGCTGTTAGCAGAGTGTTCAATTTGCATTGGAAGTTATTGCTAAATTGGTTTCTTAGTTAGTGTCCAGCAGCATTCATGCGTTTTCTTTTGAAAATTCAAAGTTTTTTAGTGATCACTGCCCAACAAAAAGACAAGAGAAGTAACTCATTCATTGATCACCCCAAACACAGCATGCTGCCAAAAGACATTGGTCACATGACAGTTTCTATTAAGTGACTAACAAGACCTGTTTTGCAAATATTCCAAAAGATTCTTTTCCTGAGTCAGTTGAACTGCTGGGATAACATAATATATTTGATTTGGCCTAAAAAAAAACTTGAGTAACATGTTGCAAAAAAATTTGGTGAGTCAACAATGCAAAAAATTTGGAAAGCTCTGCCCTGGGTCCATCTGATGATTGAAGTGACACAATTTCCACCCCAGTCCAACTAAGAAATATGTTTGATTTACACAGACTAACCAACTGTAAAAAAAAATCAGTTGAATTAGACCAAAACATTTCAAGAGTCAATGAACAAAACTTTTTTTTAATTAATTTTGTTTTCTCCTTTTTTCCCTTCAGGAGCTCAGATAGAGGGTATCTGAAGGTGCAACAGCTTACAAGTTAAAAGGATTAAGTCATTGATGTGATTATTTTGCTTTAAAATATTAAATTTGGTATAGTCAGTGAAATTTTGTAGCTATTTGGATGGTATCATTTGATGAACAATAAACATTAAATAATACCTTTGTTCAAATCTCATTTAGATTTTGTATGATAGACAATGTTTGCCATCTTTCATCTATCGCCTGTTCTTGAATATCTCCCATCCTTAACCCCACAGTAATCATAGCTCAGTTATATTATGGTTGACACGTTATAATGTGGGAAGCTTGTATATATGTAACAGTATGAAACATTTACTAATTCATAGCAGTTAATTTTATCTATACTGCATAAGATTTGATCAATGATATTTTGACATTTGATTAATATTAAGAGACTTTTCAAGTCAATTTACAATTTTGCATGTATTCACCTTGGAGATTTTATAGTCATATTTACTAAGCTTTTATTTCTATTTGAATGAATTCTATTTCAATTAGATAAACTCTAAATTCTCAATGAATTTTACTGATATTTATTTGACTTTTCAATTTTTTTTACCAAAATTAGTTTTTTTTCATTTAACTTTTGCAATTATTACCTTCAGTGTCTTTGCTCAATAATGGCTTTATTGCTGAATGTGTTTGAAAATTTATTATTTATTTATGATAAAAATTGAATTATTTCTAGTTTTCAGGTAGCTGGTGAAGTAAATAAATTATTGTTCAACTAAATGACTTAATTTTTCTTATAAATAAATATAAATATAGTTTGTTTTTTTTTTTTCAAACACATTCATTCAGCAATGAAGAAGTTTTTGAGCAAAGAAACTGAAGTTAATAACTGCTAAGTAAAATAAGATTCTTTCACTCCTTTCTCACTTTAAGGCTAGGATCATGGTATTGGGTCAGTCTCATAAATACTTAATGGATTTTAATGAAATTTTGTTGCAGGGGGAGGGGCAATAGGGTGAAGAAGAGTTGATTGAATTTTGGGGTGGATGTGGGGGCTCCTTTTTGATTGAGACGTATTTTCTCGTGTTTTTTCAAACATTTTTGTAAGAGAGAAATGATCAAATTTTAGGGCGGTTCCATACACACTCAACTCTTGTATATCTTCTTGAATTTCAATGAAATTTTGTAGAAGGATGGACAACAGGCAACAAAAGAAATGATTAAACTTAAAAAGTGCACCCGTCCACAATTATCTCCCCTGTGTCATAGTTAACTCCACATTTTGCCAAAATTTTATGCCTGTCCACACAATATCCCCAAAAGGTCTCAATGAATTAGAATGTAATGGTGCTCGTTTTCACAATGGTTGAACAACTAAGATCATTTTTCTAATTGTTCACACAATGAACAACTATCCAAAAAAGGCTCACTTGAGCCATGCATTTTTGTTGAATTGTCCGAAGAGCTGGTTGTGTCATTAAACACAATTTTTTTGAAGCAACAGAACATATTTTGTGGTGTGATCATGGTGTCAGGATGATCCTGAGCGATTATTTATGAAAAAATTGGTAGGATGTAGTTATTTGGGAATTTTTTTTCCTGACCTCGTGTCAAGATACAACTTACTCTGTAATTTTTAACAGGAACAAGGAGAAATATCTCAGGTCGACCATAACTATATACACTCTCTTTACTACCAATGAGGACTTGCAGAAGATGAAGGAATAACTGACATTTTGAAGGGTTTAGGATTCCCACAATACTTGCATAAGGACCTGGAATCAAAGAGAAAAAAAACAAATGGTAAAATCTTATTTATAACATTGTTTGCGAATGTGTGGGCGAATAAATAAATGGTACTAGTTAATTTGCATCCAGGACAACATTTTCATGGTCAAATGCATTCCAGTCATGGTGCCCCTGGACATTTGCATCTTGGACATACATGTCCCAAAATATGCATATTTCATATTAGATTTAATTTTTTATTTTTGTATTTTTCTGTCCTGAACATTTCCATATGTATATTTTATATTAGGTATAATTTTACATATTCATGTATTTTTTTTATCAAAGAGATTTTTATTAATTAAAAAAGGTACTTTAGCAAGCATTTTAGCGATTTAAAATTTGATTCATAAGTCTAACCTTGAAAAAGTATGCATGTCATGGGCAACCCCTCACAAGAAATGAGAGATACTTTAAAAGCAGCACTTCTTTTTATAATGGGTCCACTTCTGATTTTTTTAGTTTTGTCCATGGCTCACGTGTATATTACATCCTAAATGATATTTAAAAATTTGCTCTTGGGATCTATGAATTTCAAATATTTATTCTACAAGTAAAAAGTAATCAAAAAATCTACATAAAGTGATAATATTTATTTATTTATACAGTCAGTTTAAGAGCAATTGATAGCTCTCAGAAAAACAAACAAGTCAACATTGTGGTCTCTCATGCCTTTAGTAAGCAAAAATTATCAAATTATGACACAAATGACTATTTAAAAGCCATCAACTGCACAATGGCTTACAAATACATAAAATTTGAAAATTTTTTAGAGAGAGAAAGAGGGAGAAAAATCCGTAGCTCACTTGGCTGGTTGGTTGGTCAGGCCATTTGTGAAGCTTTGGTGGTTTGATATAAAACAAAATACATTAGAAAGGAGCATACCCTTTTCCCATTGTTGTGGCTGTATTTTGTGTAAACTTTTAATTTCATTCTGTTGTAGTTTGTCCATTTTCCTTGTATCAATCAAGTTTCCCATGAAAGGATCCCAGTTGTAGAAAACAAATTTATTCTGGCCAAAAGTTTCTTGAACATCCTAAAGTATGTAGAAAATATATTAGAATCAGAGAGAAGCATATATTACCAACCATTCTATTATTATTATTATTTTTATCATAATTGTCATCATATAAGATCCACATTTAAGTAAACAAAAAAATCATGCGAACATTACAATTGATCTGATTTGTGGTACTACGACTAGGGCCCTATCCACTGTTGTTCAAAATGAACATCTATGGGTGTTAGATTAGAGGCAGGAGGTGCTAGTCTTCCGAACACAATTGTAAATCATGCCACCAAATATGTTATATTCATTATTCATTAATATACATATTTTGTATTAAAATTGATGCATATTATTATTATATTTGTAAAATTATATCATCATTATTTTTATTTACATATATTATACCTATTTATTGCTTATATTATTATCAATATTATCAAAATTTCAAGAAATATACAAAAATATAGTAAAAATCAAAAAGAATTTCGGGATGTATTCATAAGTCACAATTCATCTATGAATACAATTGTAAATCGTGTCGGCAGATATGATATATCTATTATTCATTAATATATTTATTTTGTATTGTTACAAAGTTAGTTATAAAAATTGATGCATATTATCATTATAAAATTATATCATTACTATATTTATTTATACATTATTATACCTATTTATTGCTTATATTATTATCAATATCATTAAAATATCAAAATATTAAGATGTATACAAAAATATAGTAAAAATCAAAGAAGAATTTCGAAATGTTTTCATACATCACAATTCATCTATGCAATTATAAACCAAGATGGTCAAACACATAGATGTAATTATGTCACATCTCATATTCAATATAAAAGTCATGTTATATCAAACAAGGTTTTAAAAGAAAGTAGATTTTTAGCTTTTTATCAAAATCTTTTTATTTTTGTTAGTTCTCTGAAAATAACCAATGAACTTTGGATAAAGAATATCTTCTACTTCTGTTCCTGTCATAATAGGATTTTGAGAAATAGCTTGTCTAGAATATCAATGTATTACAATACTCAGGACATATTTTATCTATTCTAGAAAATTAAGGCTACAGATCTTTGAAGAAAAACAATACTTTCATAATAGTCCAGGCAAACAAGCCGAATTTGAGGTTCCAAATGGGAAAAAATTGAAACATAATTTGTTTCTCCATAGTATGTTTCAATGAAGTCACCAGAACACCATACTGAAAGTCCTAAAAAATCCTAGTTTGAAATCTGAGAAGGCAGACATTTTCCAAAATGCCAGCCAATTTGACCTCCTTAGTTGTTTGAGGCCAGAAAACACCCTCTCAAGCCTTGATTGGCAACCAGTCTGGAAGAAAGACAATACTGAATTCAAAACAAGGAGTGGCAAAATAGCAAAGAAAGGTGGGGGTTGTTATCACACTCCCCAAAGATGATTGAGGTGCAATCAGATTCCCGGACTTGAAGTAAGACTTACTTGTAAATAGGGGAAAAATTCTTTTTTGCTTTCAATTCCGATAATTCGTGGAGCACCAAGTTTAAAAAGTTCTTTGGTCAGCAAAGCAGGACCTGAAATATTAATAGACATGAAAATCAGTTCATGTATAGCTGCAGAGGAGTTATTTCTGTAAGTTTGAATTTTCTAAATTTCAAACTATTGTCTGAAATGTATGAAAAAAATGTCTCTCAAATGAAAAGAAAAATTCTAAATCTGCCCACAAACATAATCAATTATTCTTTAACCCTTGACCCACCCTTCACAAAATGTCATTGAAATTCACTGAGAACTATTGCAGGTACTGTGAGGACAGACAGACTGACAAACATGAGTGAACATCTGTTCGGCCATCGTTCACAGAGGTTATGATAGAATACTAATTGTTAGCAATAAAAATACTCTCTGACTAATTGGATTTTCTATCAGAACAATATTTTTATGGCTTATTCAGTACTGTGGCGCCCCTTCATCAAGAATCTGATATGAAACTCTTCTTTTAGCAAGATATTTAAAATGTCACTTCCTACGATGATTCCCTCTAAAAACCCGGAACACACGTGTTTGATTGCATATTTGCCCTGGCTTTATAGCCGGTTACCTTCTTCCTTTCCTTCTCTCTAAACTCGCAGCAGGCATAGCTTCTATTCTTAGACTGTGAATATATATATATATATATTGCCTTTTGTCATTTATCTTTCTCGATGTGAGAATTCAAAAGAACTTCATAGCTACTAAATGCAAATATTGCAACTACTAATTCTGGCAACAACGCTAATGCTGCACTTACAATCTCACCCCTTTTAGCTCCATCTTGCACCTGATCTGAACTAACCACCTGCTTGGTCAACAATACTATTTATTATAACAGGCACAACTAATCAGGCTTTATTTGATAGATAAACCGAACAACATTAGACTTGTTATGCCACACGTCCCTTAAATACTTATCCTTTCCTATATTTCATTTTTCCTCATTGGAATAACCCTGTAAACTAAACAGACCTCTTCTCTTCTCTTCTTTACATGATCAATAATATTAATGATTTCATTATATGTATTGCATTTTTTATTTGTCATAAATGTTGTGCATCAAATGTACCTCTCATTTATCCATCTAAGTACTAGTATATGTTGTCTTTACTCTTAAATCTTTGCATGCATAATCGTACTTGGTGCACAGACTCTCCATACATCTCCCTTCCTCCTTTAACATTTCCAGCCTCAGTGACATTGGTGCTACCACCACACCATTTGAAGGCGAAATCCTTTGTCTTCGTCAATATCTTCTCACCACATCTAGCCAACAGCCACTTACTACTCTCCCCAACACAGTATCATCATCATCATCAGTCTTTTAATGTCTGTCGTTGGACATAGACCTTCCCCAGGATTCGTCACAATTCTCTATCATGGGCATCGCAGAACCAGTATTTTCTAAATTTATCCAGTTCATCTCTCCATCTTGTATTTTTTCAGCCTCAGTTTCGCATGTGATCTCTAGGGATCCATGTTGTGAATTGTGATGTCCATTGATTGTCTGTCATTCTTGCAACATGGCCTGCCCATTGCTATTTAAGTTTTCTGATAGATTCTATGATGTCTCTGACTCACGTTTTCTTTCTGATATACTGTGCTGTCTTGCAATCTTTCCATGTAAGGTTGAGCATGATTCTCTCAAGTGCACGTTGTATGCTTCTCAGTTTGCAAGTCTGTCTCTTGGTTAGGCTCCATGTTTCAGCTTCATAAGTGACTTAAGAACCATCATTCCTATACTACCAAGAATCAAAACCCAGTTTATTAGTACAGAATAGTAAAATACACAGTCTCACCTTATCTGCAAGGACATATTCTAAGACATCTAGCAGATGTCAAAACTGAGGATAGAACCAAACCAAATATATACTATATTTTTTTCCTATACATACATCTATATAACAGGTCTGGTTAGTCACTCAATAGGAATTGTCATGTGACAAAAGTCTTTTGGCGGCATGCCATGTTGGAGTTGATCAATTAAAAAATTGGGAAAAATGGGGATAAACGACTAAGTTACTTCTTTCACCTTCTGTTGGACCATGATCACCAAATATGTCTGTATTTCTAAAAACCAGTTGTAAATGCTGCCAGACACAAACTAAGGGATCAATTTAGCATGAACATATGTTGCAAATTGACCCCCCCCCAAAAAAAAACACACCCACACACACTAGAAACCTATAGGGGTTGGTGCAAAAAACAAAAAAGCGTTTTTTTTAAACATAAAAATGGAGTAAATGTTGAATTTTTCAGCCCTTCAGCTCCATTGGTGAAGCCTGTAGGCTCGATACATACATAAGCAGCCAGACTAACTTGAAAATTGAGGAAACCTGTTTTTGTTGACAGTTTCTAATTAAGTAGTGAAGTATGTTTGCAAATAGAGAACTATACATCACAGAGGAAAAGCATAGGCATATTCGAAATCAGCAAGCCTCAGTTTACCTTGTGACACCACCAGTGGTGTTGATTTTACAAGCATGTAAAATCACGAATTGCAGTCAGTTTAAATCCAATTTAAATACCTCAGAATGGAATTCTCTCACAAAATAGAGTAAAAAGGAAATTTTTCCAGTCTCTCTGGTCAATGACATTGATGTCAACTGCTAGACATGAATAAAGTGAGTCTTATGATAATTCAATGTTTTCTTTCCAGTTTATATCTAGTTACATTAATTTGTACAGCAATATCTTAACTCTACATCAAAACCCACACTATTATTATAGCTGGTAATCATTTTCTATAATGTGAAAAAGCCTATGTGAAATGTTGAGGGAAAAAAAGTTCTTTCTTGATAGAGAATTATTTCAAAATTCTTATATTTTGAGTTGGTACAGTTACACCATATCTTTTCAACAATTTAGAAATGTGTAATGATATTATCATTAGGTCTGGTTAGATATTATTGATATGGTTTGTATGCGTGATAGATAGATAGTAAGGCAGATCAACTTAGACACTAAAGAAACCTATGTTTATAGTTTTGGTTGACAGCTACTATAGTTAAAAAGGCTTTCCGCTGTAGAACAAGGGTTGGCATCATTGCTAATGAAGTTGTTCCTCATTTCTACGAATCCGGACTTGTGCCAAAGTTTATGGAGTCTAATGAATATTTTTTTGAATTTATTATTAGATAAAGCATTGTCAAGGTCACAGATTATCTAATAGATATATACTTTTTGTCGGACTTCAAAATTGGAGTTGACTTCATTTTTCTACCATAACAAGAAGAACATGCAGGGCTGTAACTACTGGTAAAGCAATTCCTCAGGGCCGACAGCACATTCAGGGGTAGATTACAAAAATGTTACAACTTGGAAAATGATGACACTTCCATCCTGCTTATCATACCAAAAATGTGTATACTGATATAAGTACCTGAATTGAATAAGTATCTAGATTTCATTTTAGAATGTTTTTTTTCTACATTTTAACGATTTTTCTATCCTTGTGTCAATTCAGCACAACTTTTTTTTTGATTGAAAAGTGTGTTTATTTGGGACTCCAATCAAGGCGTCTGCCCTGGCACCTTGACGGCCCAAGTTATGGCACTGATGACAAGAATGTTAAGAACAATCCTCACCGAAATTAGGATTGTAAACCAATATGTAAAATTCACAAATGACTGATTACTGGGAGGCTGTCTTAGTAAACTGACAAGTCTTAGGTATTACAAAAATTCAACACACAGATGAGCAAGAGCTTATTTCATTTGAATATATAGATTTAAACAAAAAATATATTTTAATAATTTTTTTACTTATCATATACGCAATATGGAGGTTGCAATAATCATCTCCAGATGACGGAGAGGAGATTGACCCAACAGCAACCAGTCTTGATATTCTTTATCTTCCCTGAATACTTGATTCGATGCCATCTTTGTTTTGTTAACGTTCACATACACTTGTAATACAAGCAGTAAGATTATCTTGAATTCATTATTAGATAAAAGTATTGTCAATCAAATCACTATAACCTCACAAATGACCCACCCACCTGCCTGACCAACCAGCCAAGTGAGCTACAGATTCTTCTCTCTTTGCTTGTCTGTGGGTGTATCTCTGGGTGCTCCTGGTCACAATTTTGGAGCTGAAACTTCGAAAATTTTCACGAGTACACCACTAAGCACCATCCAAAAATGTTTTTAGGGTTATTTTTTTCCAAAAAAGTGCTTGTTAGGATCTCTAAGATCGTTTTGGACCAACAATGTCCAAATGTTGTGTTGGTATTTTTTAAAGATTATTTTGATGAAAGATCGATTTTTTAAAGATAATTTTAGATAATCAGGCGATTTATTTACGTGCGGCATGGATATTATTACCGATTTTCCCCTAGTATATCTTTCATCCTATTGTTTCTTTCCCTCTGTTGGTGCAAAGCAAAAATATGGCTTCAAACAGAAAGAAGAAGTCAGTAGAATGAATTGGCTGAAACATGTCAATATCAAGGATGTGAAAAAAGCTTGTTATGTTGATAACTTTTCTCAAAGATAATACAAAGTTTATCTTCATTTAAGATAAGCTTAATCATAAGGCCACAAACTTTTACATTATTGGTTTTTATCCCAATACACATTTATTGTATGGATGTACATACAGTAAAAATAATCAGGTTGTTCTGAATCTCTTCTTGCTATGCATCTATCTTTGGCTTGAGCAAAATTTGCAATTGAAAAAATTAGGAAGGTCTTTATGCAACAACAGACTTGAAAGGCTGATGATTAGTGATAATTAGCGAAACAAAATAATAAAGAGAATTAATTAATCAACAATTTAATCTTAGTCTAATCACCTCCCCTCTTTTACTTCCTGAAACCTTTGATATCTGATGTCTCTAATATTGCTAATTAGCAGCCAATAAAAGCCATTAATTTGATTGTATTCAAATGTGATGATAATGACGATAGTTTCCCCCAGCCCGTATACACTCTGTGGGTGTTACAGAAGACATTTCCTCATTATACCCAACTTTTTTCCCTTAGAGATCAATAATTTGGACGGTTTGCTGCGGCAATGTGAAAAGAAGGAGAAGAAATAAAAGAAAAGAAAAACAGAAAAGAAAAAGAAGAGAAGTGAAAGAAGAGAAAGAGAGAAGTGAAAGAAGAGAAAGAGAGAAGTGAAAGAAGAGAAAGAGAGAAGTGAAAGAAGAGAAAGAGAGAAGTGAAAGAAGAGAAAGAGAGAAGTGAAAGAAGAGAAAGAGAGAAGTGAAAGAAGAGAAAGAGAGAAGTGAAAGAAGAGAAAGAGAGAAGTGAAAGAAGAGAAAGAGAGAAGTGAAAGAAGAGAAAGAGAGAAGTGAAAGAAGAGAAAGAGAGAAGTGAAAGAAGAGAAAGAGAAAAAGAAAAGTGAAAGAAGAGAAAGAGAAAAAGAAAAGTGAAAGAAGAGAAAGAGAAAAAGAAAAGTGAAAGAAGAGAAAGAGAAAAAGAAAAGTGAAAGAAGAGAAAGAGAAAAAGAAAAGTGAAAGAAGAGAAAGAGAAAAAGAAAAGTGAAAGAAGAGAAAGAGAAAAAGAAAAGTGAAAGAAGAGAAAGAGAAAAAGAAAAGTGAAAGAAGAGAAAGAGAAAAAGAAAAGTGAAAGAAGAGAAAGAGAAAAAGAAAAGTGAAAGAAGAGAAAGAGAAAAAGAAAAGTGAAAGAAGAGAAAGAGAAAAAGAAAAGTGAAAGAAGAGAAAGAGAAAAAGAAAAGTGAAAGAAGAGAAAGAGAAAAAGAAAAGTGAAAGAAGAGAAAGAGAAAAAGAAAAGTGAAAGAAGAGAAAGAGAAAAAGAAAAGTGAAAGAAAGGAAAAAGAGAAGAGGAAGAAAGGAAAAAGAGAAGAGAAAGTAAAAAGAAAGGAATAAAGAAAAGAATTAAAGAATAAAGAAAAAGAGAAAAAAAGGGAAAAGAAAAAAATAGAGAAGAAAAAAAAAAAAGAAATCCATCAAAGCCCATATTAATGTCATCAACTTCTTTCCTTCAACCTGATCATATTTTCAATGAATCTGCCATCTATATGTCCTACCACCAAATCTCCCACCCAGGTCTTCTTTCATGCTCTTTCACCATCACCACCATTTTGAAATCCAACAACTTCTTGACAGTCAGTGTTGCCAACTCAAATTTTTCTGCACTAAATCAACTTTAAAAAATGTCTCAAAAATGCCAAAACACTCATAAAAAAAAAAAGGACTGTTAGCCTTTTTATGACCAATTTATCAGCTTGAGTGGCCAGATTTGCTTTCGAAAAATACTGCTAATAATTGGCATAAAATAGTGCAAAATGTTGAATTTTCACACAGCTAAAAGGTGAAAAATGCTAAATTGGCAACTCTGCTGGGAGTTGTGGTTGGTACTGGCAGTGGTGGAGATGGAATTGTGAATGGTAAGGTGAGGAAAGGGGATGAGTGCTGGTTGTCTCCCTTTGGGCAATACCATCCACTGGTTCAGTGGATATCAATTTTGAATTAATCATTTTCAGCTTCTTTCATTTTTTTTCCCCTTCCTATCTGTAAGATGGAAGAAAATTTTTCTTCTTTCCATTTCAGTAATGGAACTTTAGCAAATCTTGCTTTTGTGGAAGATGATGGAAAGGATAACACTGCTAGAAGTAGGTATATTTTTATATAGATATATAAGTATATTTTCTCTCCACCTTC